>SDAV01000015.1:0-600000 GCA_004522025.1 Didymella segeticola | reverse complement strand
TAGGTACTAGCATTTAATTAGCTAGTTATAAGGAGATTATAATACTTTAGTAAACCTTAACTTTAGCTAGATTTACTATATATTATAGTAGTAAAAAAGTATAGCCTATAGATAAACCTATTAAACTAGCTACTAGCTAAGAAAGTTAATAGAAATAAATAGCTTTTTTTTAGATAGTAATCTAAAACTTTTAAAAATAGTACTAAAGTTATATTATAGCTACTTTAAGTATATATATATATATTTATACTATAGTTTAAAAGCTTATTTTTAATTATTAGCTTTTTTAATATAAAGTAGTAGTTATAGTTTTCTATTTTATATAGTATAGTAAATCTAGCTTATACTTTATATCTATTTATATAAGTTATAAATTACTAAGAAGTAGCTTAAGTAATATACTATGTCCTAGCTTATTAAAAGAGAAAAGCCTTAAGGTAGCTATACTACTAAGTTATTACTAACAAATTATTAAACCCCCCTATACTACTCTATATTTGCTAACTTTAATCTAACTTAGTTTCTTTATTTTTAGTCTACTTTTATAATAAATACTATACACACTATACTTCTAAAAACAATATGCTATTATTTAAGTAAGGTTCTATAAGCTAAGTATAGATATATCTCTAGCTAGCTCTTTATTTTATGCAATATAGATACTCTGCATTTATATTTTTATTACAAGTTATTTAATATAGACAACTTAAATCTTTGCTAGTTCTACTATAGTCTAATCTTCTAGAACAAGGCTAAGTTTATATATTATAAGTATTATTAAGCATTAAAAAAGCTTTAATATTTAGTAGAAATAATAATATGCCTATTTTGCAAGGTGTTCTATGTTAGCTTTGTAGCAGAGTAGCCTAATACAAAAGCTAATACTTAATATAAATTTAGTTTAGATACCTATTATAATAGGTTTATACAGCTTACTATATTATTATAGTATTTCTTATTAAGCGCTTAAGACTTAAATAAAATAGTTAAAGACTAGAATAACTATAGCATAGATAA
This sequence comes from Didymella segeticola, assembly GCA_004522025.1. NCBI lineage: Eukaryota > Fungi > Ascomycota > Dothideomycetes > Pleosporales > Didymellaceae > Didymella > Didymella segeticola. The sequence goes on along the minus strand of SDAV01000015.1, from coordinate 598,983 downwards.
ATATCTAGAGAAGATTTGCTATTAGATAATTGCATATACTAAAAGTAAGTTCTATATCTTATATAACTACTATATTCTATAAGAGAGGTAAAAGTATAAGTTAGATAACTATTACTTAAGCTTTACTTTAAATAATCTTGTGTATAGAGTCTGCGCTAATTATCTTTAGCTAAGAGGCTAGAAGTATAGTAAAGATTCTATAGCTACCCTAACTAGCAGCTATATATTATAGATATTATAACTAGATTTAATAGTATAGACTAGTAGCTAAATCTTTACATTTCTTAGCAGCATAAGTTATATAAAACATGTTTTAATATTAAAATACTAGGCTATTCTAATTGCCTACTAAATATAGACAGGTTTAAAACATCTAGAGAAGTGCACCTAGTAAAAACAAAGAATTAGCTAAAACTACTACCTAAGTATACTACTCTTAGTTATTATTAGGGTCCTCTAACTAGTCTACATCCTCTTATAATAGTATTAGCAAATCTAGAGTTGTATAAGACTAAAATCCCTATAAAAGACCTTCTAAAAACATTCTAAGATACTATTAAAATAACTTACTATATTAGTAAAAAGTTTCTCTAGATTAACAGCCTAGCTATTATCTAGGATAATAGAAAAGATTAGGAGTCTAAAGCTACTTAGATAGCTACTATCTACAAGAATTTATTTTTAACAATTGCTATAATAATATTTAAAAACTGTTAGAGTAGATGTAATCTTAAGCTATAGGATCTATATATTATTAAGAGTAGAGCTAGAACTAGTGCTAGTAAATTTTAAAATCTTCTTTCTAAGACTTATTATTAGATAAAGCTAAAATATATAAATATATTTTAGGAAGGTATAAGGACTTAGTTACTTCTTTATATGTGTAGATAGGTTCTATAAGAAGTAGTACTATTATAATATATTCTCTATATAGCATCTTACTATATGCTTTAGTAATATTAAGAGTAGTTTAATTATAAAGATGCTAATGTTTATTTATCTAGATAAGTTAGCGTATTAACTAACCTAGCAAATGTTAGCTTTCTATAGAACTAGTACAAAACTAGGTATAATTATACTTAGTAGCTGTTAGCTAATAGCTACTTATAATTAAGTCTTATAAAATTTACTAACAAGTTACCTACAATTGCTAGTATTGTTTAGTTTTATATAGTAAAGCTTTGCAATATACCTTTGCTTAGGCTTTAGAAGAAGACTCTAGTATAGGATTTAGGATAGCGCTACAAGAACCTATAAGCTTCTACTATTCCTAGAATACCTACCTAGATATAGCTTTCCTGCCTAGAAGATATTAAAGGGCCTATTAACTTAGTCTCTAATACTAATAATTAACTTCTTGCTAATATATAGAATATTAACTAGGAACATAAGGCCTATATTTTAAAACTTAAAAAAGGCACGCTTAAAGTAAAATTAAAGATATTTAAGCCTACTCTTAGCAAAAACACTAATAATAATAATCTAATTTGTAAAAATTTCTGCAAGGTTTTAATATAGCTATTTTTAAATAATAGGATAGTAAAATCTAGATATATAGTTAAGTACTATAGTAATATTTTTATAACTAGTAATGTATATAAAGGCATTAAACTTGCCTACCTATTACTATATACCTATAAACATCTCTAGTATAAAAGGTTAAGAAAGTCTAAATATATTATCTTCCTAGCACTATATATAGCACCTAACAATCCTTTAGTATATGTCTAGATTAGATATAGTATAGTAAGCATAAGCTTAATAAAAGAAAAGAAACTAGAGGCAAACTTAGATTAGCCTAGTTCTAGGTTTATAGACTATATCTTAAAAGACTAGGAAGATTTAACTATTTAGCTTTGCTAAGATAGCTAGCTTATACATAACTAGAACTACACTAAGGCAAGAACATCTACTTATTATTTATTTATACTAGTTTAAGGTGTTAAGGTTGTATACCTAGGCAAGCCTAAATAGTACTAGTTAGGTTAGTTCTTAGAGAAGAGTATAGTGTCTAGAATAGTAGGGGTAAAATATATCTAGACAAAGTCTAATATAGTAACTTAGAAGTATTACAAGCTAGTAATAGAATTAACTAGCTATAGAAGTAATTTCTAATAACTAACTTAATTATTAAAGTAACTACAAAGTTAAACACAAACCTTAAGGGTTATGTTTCTATAGTGCTATATACTTAAATAAGAGTAAGAGCTTACTAGGCTTACTATAAGCTATATAAGCTAGGCTTACCTAGCTTAATATAAGCTATATAAGCTAGCACGTAAGTCCTACCTAGCTTACCTACTAAGAAGTAAGCTTATTATATAACTAGTAATAAAACTATACTATATAGAAGTACTTATATAATTACTATGCTATAGGTGTTAGTACTCTGTAGGTGCTAGTATTTAATTAGCTAGTTATAAGGAGATTATAATACTATTTTCTTTTTTTCTAGAATTTATCTTAAATCTTATTAGCTATTCTTTATAAGTATAGCTCTACTACTACTTAGTTTCTATAGCATTATTATGTCCTCTATAAACTAAAAGCAACTGCGTCTTAGTATTAAAATCTATTGCTATAATACTATTGTGCCTATTTCTTGTAATTATTACTTTGTATTAGGCTATAATTATTTTATTATACTTTTTATAAACTATTTAAAGTGCGCTAAGTGCGTTTATATTAAACGTTTATATATTAACTTGTCCTAGGAGTCCTTAGATAAAACTAGAGCTAAATATAAAAAAAAAGTTAAGGATAATAAGAAATTATTATCTAAAGTAATTATATATTTATTGTAAAATAAGAAAATTCTAGCTTAAGCAAAAGATAGAGCTATAAAGAAAGCTAAGTGCCTTATAAATAAGTTAGAGGAGTCTAGTAAGGATATTTAGGCTAAGGAGATTAATTATCCTACTATAGATATATTAGTTAGGTATTCTCCTGCTATATAGGCTACTCTTAATTTGCTAGATACTTCTATAAACTTTAGAACTAGTTTAGTAGTTATTAGTAATTTATAAGGTTTATTACTAGTTCCTATATACTTTCTAAGTTAGAGTATTCTAACTACTTAACTAGATACTTGTTACTATTGCCTATATTATAATACTATAATATTTTTTTAACTTCCTACTTAACTTTACTATTAGCTTAATAGTAGAAGTCTTTCTAGATTAGCGTTTTAGAGTTAGCTAGTTCTAATAGCAAGATATAGATTATAGAATAAATTCTTGCATCCTTAGGCAGCGTAAGTTAATAGTTAACTAGGCTAATTTATTTAGAAATAAAAAATAGTCTAACTTTAACCTTATCTAGTTTTTTTGTTAGTTACTGTGTGTATAGGTTTTTTATAAGGAGATACACTTTATCCTTCTCCTTTAGCAGAGGCACTGTTTTTTGTTTCTTATTAATATAAGAAATTACTTGTAACTAAGCTTTAGCAATATTCTTAAGTAATTTCTAGTATACTTTCTTTAGTGCTTTAACTAAGGATATTACTACTTCTATTTAAATATTACTATCTAATAACCTAGTAAAGAGATTTAGGTGTTGCCTATATATTATAAAGTATAGTGTATAGCCTATAGCTTCTAAGATCTTGTTATTGTACGCAATCTATACTATAGGTAATAGTAAAACCTAGTTATCTTATTACTAGTTGCTGTAAATCTAAAGGTATATTTCTATAGTCTAATTTATATATTTAGTTTGTTTATCTATCTATAGATAGTATATAGTAGATAGCTTTCTTTTAGTGCTAATTACTACAAGTAGTGTAGTCTAATAATTTAATATAAAGAGCTTATCTCTATTGCTAATAATAGATCTAGGTATACTATAATATTAGATAATACAATCCTTAAAGATATAGGCTAACTGCTTAGCAGTATAGTTATGTTAGAACAGTATTATCTTAGTATACTTAGTAAGTTAATCTACTACAATAAAGATTAAGTTATAGCTATATCCTATAATAAGGTTCTTAGAGATTAGTAGTTATATAACAAAATCTATTGTAATATTTATCTAAGGTGTAGTAGGTAGTTCTATTGCCTACACTTCTCTATACTTAGCATGTGTACTATATTTATTCTACTAGCAGCTAATATATTTCTTAATAAACTTTATAACCTTGTCTTTTATATTTAGGAACTTATAATATCTCTTAATAAGTTCTATAGTTTGTGTAATACTAGAGTATCTATAAAGTAGGTTATTATAATAATAGCTTATAACATTATTTACTAGTTCCTCTAGTACTTAAGCTAATATTAGTTACTTCTACTTAACCTATAGTATAAGGTTAAGTTGCTATAATAGTTCTAGAGACCTATTATTATTCTTTCTAAGGATAGTAAATTAGTTAATTATTTTCTTACCTATAAGATTATAGCATTAGCTAAGCGCGTCTGCTCTGCTATTCTCTTTTTCTAGAGTATATAAGATCTTAAACTTATACTAACTAAGTATTTCTAACTAGCAAACTTATTATTAGTTTAGAACCTTAGTAGTAGTAAAGTATACTAAGTTCTTATAATCTATATAGATAGTAAGTTCTAAGCAGCTTTTTATATATACTCTCTAATATTATAACATATTAATAATAGCTATAAGTTTCTTGTTATATACATTATAGCGTTCTTCTAGTACTATAAACTTTCTAGAGTAGTAAGTAATTAAGTACTATTTTCTATCTTATTCTTATATAATACAAGCTTCTAATACTAAATCTAAAGCATCTATTTTAAGGCGCATTAGTTTGCTACTCTTAAACATAATTAATATAGGTAGCTTAATATATACTTACTTAAGTAACTAAAAAGTATCTTTCTATGCTTGTTTCTACTTAAATAGTGTATCCTTCTATGTAAGTCTTATAAGCAGTAAGGCTTTTATAGAGTAGTTCTAGATAAAGTATTAGTTAAAGTTAACAAACTCTAGGAATTCCTAGGTTCCCTTAACTAATATAGGTATTAGCTAATCCTTTATAACCTAGATTTTTTTTTTACTTATCTTTACTCTATATTTTCCTATAATATAGCCTAAGAATTCTACTTCTTCTTAGTGCTACTTATACTTCTCTAGCTTTAAGTAAAGGTCTGCTTCTGCTAAGTATTCTAACACTTGTCTAATATAGACCTTATATTCTTCTAGTGTCTTACTATACACTAGGATGTTATTAAGGTATACTACTACTATAATATCTAGGTATTCCTATAGAATATTATTAATAAGTGCCTAATATATAGCTAGTGCATTAGTTAGCCTAAATAGCATAACTATATACTTATAATAACTATAATAGGTTCTAAATACTATCTTCTATTCTTCTCTTTTTTTTATGTGTATTAAGTTGTATACTCTATATAAATTAAGCACAGTAAAGTACTTTACTTCTATAAGTCTATTTTATAACTTTTTAATATTAGGTAGCAGGTATTAATTCTTAATTATAATATTATTAAGCTTATAATAGTTAATATACAGTCTTAGTAATCTATCCTTCTTAGTAATAAATAGAATAGGAAATCTAGCTAGAGACTTAGATTTTCTAATAAAACCTTTTATAAGGTTCTTCTTAATATACTCTCTTAGTACCTCTAGTTCCTTCTTAGATAGCTAGTATATAGGCCTAAAAAGTAGTTCTTTCTCTTTCTTAAGTTTAATCTTATAATTCTAAGGTTAATATTTAAGTAGCGCTTTTATAGATAACTCTTCTTTAAATATCTAGGCATACTAATAATATATATCTAGTATAGTAGAAGTTGCACTCTTAGTCTCCTTAATTAATATAGAGAGGCTTTTCTAGTCTACTTAATTAACTACTCTAACTTAGCGCGTTTTATGTGTTAAAGAGATGTTATTAATCTCTATCTTATCTACTAACTCTAGTATAGGTTGTGTAGGTTAGCGTGTAGTAGTGCTATATCTACACCTATCTAACAAAAGCTATTTCTTTTTCTAATTAATCTATAGATTGTGCTTTTATAACTATAGTAGTCCTAATATAATATTATAAGTAGCCTTACCTAGGATATCTAGGTCTAGTTTCTCTTTATAGTTCTATACTTATAAGGAGGCACCTTAAACTTTAAGCATAACCTTTTCTTCTCCTAGTATTAAGTCTTTATTAGTAATTTATAGAAGGTACAATTTATTCTTATACTATAGATAGAGCCTAGCTTTTTCTACTATATAGCTAGATACATAGCTCTGCTACAATTCTAAATTTAATAATACTATTATCTTAACTCTGTCTAACAGAATTAGTAGTTTAATAAGTTAATTATTTCTAAGTAAGTTAATAGAGCAATTTCTAGCACTTATAGATACTATTCTAAAAAAAGATTCTCTTGTTCTCTAAACCTATATATCTATTTTACTCCTTTATAAGTTGTATAGTAAGAGTTAAGGTAGTATTGCTACATAGCATTTATATAACTTCTATTAATTACTGACTATTAAGCACCTTGTGCTTATAGTAAATTATTGCCTAAAAAGTAGGCGTTCTCTCTTTTATTAATAAGATGCATTTTATAAGTATTGTTTATATAGTTTTTCTAGTACTTTCTATACAACTTCTTCTACTTTAGAAAGAAGTTACTTCTTTATTTATTAGATAGGTAAGTAATATAGTTGTCTCTAAAACATGCTATATACAAGAGTATTCTATAGTGCAGATTACACAGGTCTATACTATAGATAGGCTTATAGAGTTTAGTTAACTAATATAGAATAGTTTTATATAGTTATTTCTTACACTGTTATAATATAACTTTGTTATTAGTATTAGTGCAGTTGTCTTAGTACTTGTAATAAGCTTTATTACACTAATTCTCTTCTTTATTAGAAGTGTTATAAGTAACTAGTTTCTTAAGGCTATATTGTTAGTAATACTTATTATATTCTTTATACCTTTGCTACTTATATTCTAACTTCTATTTATTATTATTATTATTATCTATTACTAGCTATCTATATAGTATAGGTCTAAGATAATTAAGTATATCTTTAGCTTCTTTATCCTTTCTAGTCTTTATAGCATGCAGCTGCAACTACCTGTTTATAACAAGAAGGCCTATTCCTTCTAGTATAAAGAATAGCTTTCTCTATTTAATAATATTACTATAGTATACCTTTCTAATAGCTAGGTTATTGTTACTATCCTAGTAATATTCTACTATATAGTATTTTTTATTATTATTTGTTAAGACTTCTTCTTTAAGATAAAGTATTAGTTATTAGTTATATAGCTTATCCTTAATACAGTCTTAGAAATTCTGTTTAGACTTAGTGTCTACTACTAGGTATCCTATTTCTTTAGTAAAAATCTTCTATTCTTTACTAGTATTATTACTATTAGTAGCTAGTATATTTAGCTACTAAACTACCTTACCTTTAAATTAGTAATCTTAGGTAAAGTAGCTTTGCTTACTATATCTATAATAAGTTAGTAAAGACTTATCTAGTATACTCCCTTTCTTCTTATTCTACTTATTAGGTCCTTTGTTTAGATTTAATAGATCTATAGCCTCTAGTCTATAGTATCTACTCTAGGTATTGTTATAGATCTAGTAGCCTATATTTAGTTAGTAGCATCTGCTATAATTTCTATAGTTAGAGTAATTATTATGCTATAGGTTATATAGTAGTAGTTGTTTATCTATAACTATATATACTTATAGATTATCTTAAAGCTCTTGCTATAGCTTATAGATTTTAAGATTAATATTAATAGTAGTATTAATAAGCTAGTTAAGAGTATTAGTACTAGTGCCTGTATATATTAGTTCCTCCTTAACTTTTAGCTTAAGACCTTGCTTAAACATAGTTATTAACACAGTGTTGTCCTAATTAGTATTAGTAGCAAGTTATTAAAAGTTAGTAGTATAGTCTACTACTAACTTCTCTTATTAAATGCGTTAAATATTGTATTGTGTAATAGTAGGCTTGTTAGAAACTTTAAAGATTAGCTTAATCTTTTCCTTAAAGTTGTTAAAGTCTTTTATCTATTTGTTTACCTTATTAGAGGTATTTCCTGCTTAGTACTATTATATAAAGAGTTTAATCTACTAAAAGGCTTTACTATGTATATAGCTTATAACAAGAATTATATAATTCTTAATAGGTACCTTTTTACCTTAGAAAGTAAAGAAGAGATCCTATTATATTAGCTAGTTATCTAGCTTGCTTTATTCTCTATAATAGAGATTAGGCTTGCTAATATTTATACTATTAGTATAGACTATAGAGTCTTTATTAATGTCTATATTAGAGCTATTAGGAGTAGTATGTGTTTCTAAAGTAGTACTTATCTTAAGAGTGTTTAAAGTGTTAAGGTTATATACCTAGGCAAGCCTAAATAGTACTAGTTAGGTTAGTTCTTAGAGAAGAGTATAGTGTCTAGAATAGTAGAGGCAAGATATGTCTAGACAAAGTCTAATATAGTAACTTAGAAGTATTATAAGCTAGCAATAGGATTAACTAGCTATAGAAGTAATTTCTAATAACTAACTTAATTATTAAAGTAACTATAAAGTTAAATATAAACTTTAAGAGTTATATTTCTACAGTGCTATATACTTAAATAAAAGTAAAGGCTTACTAGGCTTACTATAAGCTGTGTAAGCTAGGCTTACCTAGCTTAATATAAGCTATATAAGCTAGCACGTAAGTTCTACCTAGCTTACCTACTAAGAAGTAAGCTTGTTATATAACTAGTAATAAAACTATACTATATAGAAGTACCTGTGTAATTACTGCGCTGCAGGTGTTAGCACTCTATAGGTACTAGCATTTAATTAGCTAGTTATAAAAAGATTGTAATACTTTAGTAAACCTTAACTTTAGCTAGATTTACTATATATTATAGTAGTAAAAAAGTATAGCCTATAGATAAACCTATTAAACTAGCTACTAGCTAAGAAAGTTAATAGAAATAAATAGCTTTTTTTTAGATAGTAATCTAAAACTTTAAAAAATAGTACTAAAGTTATATTATAGCTACTTTAAGTATATATATATATATTTATACTATAGTTTAAAAGCTTATTTTTAATTATTAGCTTTTTTAATATAAAGTAGTAGTTATAGTTTTCTATTTTATATAGTATAGTAAATCTAGCTTATACTTTATATCTATTTATATAAGTTATAAATTACTAAGAAGTAGCTTAAGTAATATACTATGTCCTAGCTTATTAAAAGAGAAAAGCTTTAAGGTAGCTATACTACTAAGTTATTACTAACAAATTATTAAACCCCCCTATACTACTCTATATTTGCTAACTCTAATCTAACTTAGTTTTTTTATCTTTAGTCTACTTTTATAATAAATACTGCACGTACTGTGCTTCTAAAAACAACATACTATTATTTAAGTAAGGTTCTATAAGCTAAGTATAGATACATCTCTAGCTAGCCCTTTATTTTATGCAATATAGATACTCTGTATCTATATTTTTATTATAAGTTATTTAATATAGATAACTTAAATCTTTACTAGTTCTACTGTAGTCTAATCTTCTAGAATAAGGCTAAGTTTATATATTACAAGTATTATTAAGCGTTAAAAGAGCTTTAATATTTAGTAGAAATAATAATATACCTATTTTATAAGGCGTTCTATATTAGCCTTATAGCAGAGTAGCCTAATATAAAAGCTAATACTTAATACAAATTTAGTTTAGACACCTATTACAATAGGTTTATATAGCTTACTATATTATTATACTATTTCTTATTAAGCGCTTAAGACTTAAACAAAATAGTTAAAGACTAGAATAACTATAGCATAGATAAATATCTAGAGAAGATTTGCTATTAGATAATTATATATACTAAAAGTAAGTTCTATATCTTATATAACTACTACATTCTATAAAAGAGGCAAAAGTATAAGTTAGACAACTATTACTTAAGCTTTACTTTAAATAATCTTATACACAGAGTCTGCGCTAATTATCTTTAGCTAAAAGGCTAGAAGTATAGCAAAGATTCTACAGCTACCCTAACTAGTAGCTACATATTATAGATATTATAACTAGATTTAATAGTATAGACTAGTAGCTAAATCTTTATATTTCTTAGCAGCATAAGTTACATAAAACATATTTTAATATTAAAATACTAGGCTATCCTAATTGCCTACTAAATATAGATAGGTTTAAAACGTCTAGAGAGGTGCACCTAGTAGAAATAAAGAATTAGCTAAAACTACTACCTAAGTATACTACTTTTAGTTATTATTAGGGTCCTCTAACTAGTCTACATCCCCTTACAATAGTGTTAGCAAATCTAGAGTTGCATAAAACTAAAATCCCTATAAAAGACCTTCTAAAAATATTCTAAGATACTGTTAAAATAACTTACTATATTAGTAAAAAGTTTTTTTAGATTAATAGCCTAGCTATTATCTAGGATAATAGAAAAGATTAGGAGTCTAAAGCTACTTAGATAGCTACTATCTACAAGAATTTATTTTTAATAATTGCTGTAATAATATCTAAAAACTGTTAGGGTAGATATAATCTTAAGCTATAGAATCTATATATTATTAAGGGTAGGGCTAGAACTAGTACTAGCAAATTTTAAAATCTTCTTTTTAAGACTTATTATTAGATAAAGCTAAAATATATAAATATATCTTAGAAAGGTATAAGGACTTAGTTACCTCTTTATACGCGTAGATAGGTCCTGTAAGAAGTAGTACTATTACAACACATCCTCGATATAGTATCTTACTATATGCTTTAGTAATATTAAGAGTAGTTTAATTATAAAAATACTAATATTTATTTATCTAGATAGGTTAGCATATTAACTAACCTAGCAAACATTAGCTTTCTATAGAACTAGTACAAAACTAGGTATAATTATACTTAGTAGCTGTTAGCTAATAGCTACTTATAATTAAGTCTTATAAAATCTACTAATAAGTTACTTGCAATTACTAGCATTGTTTAGTTCTACGCAGCAAAGCTTTGTAATATACTTTTACTTAGGCTTTAGAAGAAGACTCTAGTATAGGATTTAGAATAGCGCTATAAGAACCTATAAGCTTCTACTATTCCTAGAATACCTACCTAGATATAGCTTTCCTGCCTAGGGGATATTAAAAGGCCTATTAACTTAGTCCCTAACGCTAATAATTAACTTCTTGCTAATATATAGAATATTAACTAGAAATACAAGGCCTATATTTTAAAACTTAAAAAAGGCACGCTTAAAGTAAAATTAAAAATATTTAAGCCTACTCTTAGCAAAAACACTAATAACAATAATCTAATTTGCAAAAATTTCTGCAAGGTTTTAATATAGCTATTTTTAAATAATAGGATAGTAAAATCTAGATATATAGTTAAGTACTATAGTAATATCTTTATAACTAGTAACGTATATAAAGGTATTAAACTTGCCTACCTATTACTATATACCTATAAACATCTCTAGTATAAGAAGTTAAGAAAGTCTAAATATATTATCTTTCTAGCACTATATATAGCACCTAATAATCTTTTAGTATATGTTTAGATTAGATATAGTGCAGCAAGCATAAGCTTAATAGGAGAAAAAGAACTAGAGGTAAACTTAGATTAGCCTAGTTCTAGGTTTATAGACTATATTTTAAAAGACTAGGAAGATTTAACTATTTAGCTTTACTAAAATAGCTAGCTTATGCATAACTAGAACTACACTAAGGCAAGAATATCTACTTATTATTTATTTATACTAGTTTAAGGTGTTAAGGTTGTATACCTAGGCAAGCCTAAATAGTACTAGTTAGGTTAGTTCTTAGGAAAGAGTACAGTGTCTAGAATAGTAGAGGTAAGATATATCTAAACAAAGTCTAATATAGCAACTTAGAAGTATTATAAGCTAGCAATAGAATTAACTAGCTATAGAAGTAATTTCTAATAACTAACTTAATTATTAAAGTAACTATAAAGTTAAATATAAACTTTAAGAGTTATGTTCCTACAGTGCTATATACTTAAATAAGAGTAAAGGCTTACTAGGCTTACTATAAGCTATATAAGCTAGGCTTACCTAGCTTAACATAAGCTGCGTAAGCTAGCACATAAGTTCTACCTAGCTTACCTACTAAAAAGTAAGCTTGTTATATAACTAGTAATAAAACTATACTATATAGAAGTACTTGTATAATTACTATACTGCAGGCGTTAGCACTCTATAGGTACTAGTATTTAATTAGCTAGTTATAAGAAGATTATAACACTATTCTTCTCTTCTCTAAGATTTATCTTAAATCTTGTTAGCTATTCTTTATAAGCATAGCTCTGCTACTACTTAGTTTCTATAGCATTATTATATCCTTTATAAACTAAAAGCAACTATGTCTTAGTATTAAAATCTATTACTACAATACTATTATACCTATTTCTTATAATTATTGCTTTGCGTTAGGCTATAATTGTTTTGTTATACCTTCTGCAAACTATTTAAAGTATACTAAGTGCATTTATATTAGACATCTATATATTAACTTATCCTAGAAGTCCTTAGATAAAACTAGGGCTAAATATAAAAAGAAAGTTAAGGATAATAAAAAATTATTATCTAAGGTAATTGCATATTTGTTATAAAATAAGAAAATTCTAGCTTAAGCAAAAAATAGAGCTGCAAAGAAGGCTAAGTACCTTATAAATAAGTTAGAAGAGTCTAGTAAAGATATTTAGGCTAAGAAGATTAATTGTCCTACTATAAATATATTAGTTAGGTATTCTTCTGCTATATAGGCTACTCTTAATTTACTAGATACTTCTGCAAACTTTAGAACTAGTTTAGCAGTTATTAGTAATTTATAAGGTTTATTACTAGTTTCTATATACTTTCTAAGTTAGAGTATCCTAACTACTTAACTAGATACTTATTACTATTGCCTGTGTTATAATACTATAATATTTTTTTAACTTCCTACTTAACTTTACTATTAGCTTAATAGTAGAAGTCTTTCTAGATTAGTGTTTTAGAGTTAGCTAGTTCTAATAGTAAGATATAGATTATAGGATAAATTCTTACATCCTTAGGCAGTGCAAGTTAATAGTTAACTAGGCTAATTTATTTAGAAATAAAAAATAGTCTAACCTTAACCTTGTCTAGTTTTTTTATTAGTTACTATGTATATAAGTTTTTTATAAGAAGATATACTTTATCCCCCTCTTTTAGTAGAAGCGCTGTTTTTTGTTTTTTATTAATATAAGAAATTGCTTATAACTAAGCTTTAGCAATATTCTTAAGTAATTTCTAGTATACTTTCTTTAGTGCTTTAACTAAGGATATTACTACTTCTATTTAAATATTACTATCTAATAACCTAGTAAAGAGATTTAGGTATTGCCTATATATTACAAAGTACAGTGTATAGCCTATAGCTTCTAAGATCTTGTTATTATACGCAATCTATACTATAAGTAATAGCAAAACCTAGTTGTCTTATTACTAGTTGCTGTAAATCTAAAGGTATATTTCTATAGTCTAATTTATATGTTTAGTTTGTCTATCTGTCTATAGATAGTATATAGTAGATAGCTTTCTTTTAGTGCTAATTACTATAAGTAGTATAGTCTAATAATTTAATATAAAGAGCTTATCTCTATTGCTAATAATAGATCTAGGTATACTATAATATTAGATAATGCAATTCTTAAAGATATAGGCTAACTGCTTAGTAGTATAGTTATATTAGAATAGTATTATCTTAGCATACTTAGTAAGTTAATCTACTATAACAAAGATTAAGTTGTAGCTATATCCTATAATAGGGTTCTTAGAGATTAGTAGTTGTATAACAAAATCTATTATAATATTTGTCTAAGGTATAGTAGGTAGTTCTATTGCCTGCACTTCTCTATACTTAGTATATGTGCTATGTTTATTCTACTAGCAGCTAATATATTTCTTAATAAACTTTATAACCTTGTCTTTTATATTTAGAAACTTATAATATTTCTTAATAAGTTCTATAGTTTATGTAATACTAAGGTGTCTATAAAGCAGGTTATTGTAATAATAGCTTATAATATTGTTTACTAGTTCCTCTAGTACTTAAGCTAATATTAGTTGCTTCTACTTAACTTATAGTACAAGGTTAAGTTACTGCAATAGTTCTAGAGACCTATTATTATTTTTTCTAAAGATAGCAAATTAGTTAATTATTTTCTTGCCTATAAGATTATAGTATTAGCTAAGCATGTCTACTCTACTATTCTCTTTTCCTAGGGTATATAAGATTTTAAACTTATACTAACTAAGTATTTCTAACTAGTAAACTTGTTATTAGTTTAGAACCTTAGTAGTAGTAAAGTATACTAAGTTTTTATAATCTATATAGATAGTAAGTTCTAAGCAGCTTTCTGCGTATACTCTCTAATATTATAACATGTTAACAATAGCTATAAGTTCCTTATTATGCACATTGTAGCATTCTTCTAGTGCTGTAAACTTTCTAGAGTAGTAGGTAATTAGGTGCTATTTCCTATCTTATTCTTATATAATATAAGCTCTTAATACTAAATCTAAGGCATTTATTTTAAGGTGCATTAGTTTACTGCTCTTAAACATAATTAATATAGGTAGCTTAATACATACTTACTTAAGTAACTAAAAAGTATCTTCCTATACTTATTTCTACTTAAATAGTATATCCTTCTATGTAAGTCTTATAAGTAGTAAGGCTTTTATAGAGTAGTTCTAGATAAAGTGTTAGTTAAAGTTAACAAACTCTAGAAATTCCTAGGTTCCCTTAACTAATATAGGTGTTAGCTAATCCTTTATAACCTAGATTTTCTTTTTGCTTATCTTTACTCTATATTTTTCTATAATATAGTCTAAGAATTCTACTTCTTCTTAGTGCTACTTGCACTTCTCTAGCTTTAAGCAGAGGTCTACTTCTACTAAGTATTCTAACACTTATCTAATATAGACCTTATATTCTTCTAGTATTTTACTATATACTAGGATGTTATTAAGGTATACTACTACTATAATATCTAGGTGTTCCTATAGAACATTGTTAATAAGTGCCTAATATACAGCTAGTGTATTAGTTAGCCTAAATAGTATAACTATATACTTATAATAACTATAATAGGTTCTAAATACTATTTTCTATTTTTTTCTTTTTTTTATATATATTAAGTTGTATACTCTACGTAAATTAAGTATAGTAAAGTACTTTGCTCCTATAAGTCTATCTTGCAACTCTCTAATATTAGGTAGTAAGTATTAATTCTTAATTGTAATATTGTTAAGCTTATAATAGTTAACGTATAGTCTTAGTAATCTATCTTTCTTAGTAACAAATAGAATAGGAAATCTAGCTAAGAACTTAGATTTTTTAATAAAACCTTTTATAAGGTTCTCCTTAATATACTCTCTTAGTACCTCTAGTTTTTTCTTAGATAGCTAGTATATAGGCCTAAAGAGTAGTTCTTTCCCTTCCTTAAGTTTAATCTTATAATCCTAAGGTTAATATTTAGGTAGTGCTTTTATAGATAACTCTTCTTTAAATATCTAGGCGTACTAATAATATATATCTAGTATAGTAGGAGTTGCACTCTTAGTCTTCTTAATTAATGTAGAGGGGCTCTTCTAGTCTACTTAATTAACTACTCTAACTTAGCGCGTCTTATATATTAAAGAGATGTTGTTAATCTCTATCTTATCTACTAACTTTAGCATAGGTTGTGTAGGTTAGCGTGTAGTAGTGCTATATCTATACCTATCTAATAAAAGCTATTTCTTTTTCTAATTAATCTATAGATTGTGCTTTTATAACTATAGTAGTCCTAATATAACATTATAAGTAGCCTTACCTAGGATATCTAGGTCTAGTTTCTCTTTATAGTTCTATACTTATGAGGAGGTACTTTAAACTTTAAGCATAACTCTTCTTTCTCCTAGTATTAAGTCTCTATTAGTAATTTATAGGAAGTATAATTTATCCTTATACTATAGATAGAGCCTAGCTCTTTCTACTATGCAGCTAGACACATAGCTCTGCTACAATTCTAAATCTAATAATACTATTATTCTAACTCTACTTAATAGGATTAGTAGTTTAATAAGTTAATTGTCTCTAAGTAAGTTAATAGAGTAATCTCTAGTGCTTATAGATACTATCCTAAAAAAGGATTCTCTTATTTTCTAAACCTATATATCTGTTTTGCTTCTTTGTAAGTTATATAGTAAGAGTTAAAGTAGTGTTACTATATAGTATTTATACAACTTCTATTAATTACTAACTATTAAGTACCTTATGCTTATAGTAAATTATTGCCTAGAAAGTAGGCGTTCTTTCTTTTATTAATAAGATACATTTTATAGGTGTTGTTTATATAGTTTTCCTAGTACTTTCTATATAACTTTCTCTACTTTAGAAAAAAGTTACTTCTTTATTTATTAGATAGGTAAGTAATGTAGTTGTCTCTAAAACATGCTATATACAAGAGTATTCTATAGTGTAGATTATATAAGTCTATACTATAGATAGGCTTGCAAGGTTTAGTTAACTAATATAGGATAGTTTTGCGTAGTTGTTCCTTACACTATTATAACATAACTTTGTTATTAGTGTTAGTATAGTTATCTTAGTACTTATAATAAGCTTTATTACACTAATTCTCTTCTTTATTAGAAGTGTTATAAGTAACTAGTTTCTTAAGGCTATATTGTTAGTAATACTTATTATATTCTTTATACCTTTGCTACTTATATTCTAACTTCTATTTATTATTATTATTATTATCTATTACTAGCTATCTATATAGTATAGGTCTAAGATAATTAAGTATATCTTTAGCTTCTTTATCCTTTCTAGTCTTTATAGCATGCAGCTGCAACTACCTGTTTATAACAAGAAGGCCTATTCCTTCTAGTATAAAGAATAGCTTTCTCTATTTAATAATATTACTATAGTATACCTTTCTAATAGCTAGGTTATTGTTACTATCCTAGTAATATTCTACTATATAGTATTTTCTATTATTGTTTGTTAAGACTTCTTCTTTAAGATAAGGCGTTAGTAATTAGTTATACAGCTTATCCTTAATATAGTTTTAGAGATCCTATTTAGACTTAGTGTCTACTACTAGGCATTCTATTTCTTTAGTAAGAATCTCCTATTCTTTACTAGTATTATTACTATTAGTAGCTAGTATATTTAGCTGCTAAACTACCTTACCTTTAGATTAGTAATCTTAGGTAAAGTAGCCTTGCTTGCTATATCTATAACAAGTTAGTAAAGACTTATCTAGTGTACTCCCTTTTTTTTTGTTCTACCTATTAGGTCCTTTATTTAGATTTAATAGATCTATAGCCTCTAGTCTATAGTATCTACTCTAGGTATTGTTATAGATCTAGTAGCCTATATTTAGTTAGTAGCATCTGCTGCAATTTCTATAGTTAGAGTAATTATTATACTATAGGTTACGTAGTAGTAGTTATTTGTCTATAACTACACACACTTGTAGATTATCTTAAAGCTCTTACTATAGCTTATAGATTTTAAGATTAATATTAATAGTAGTATTAATAAGCTAGTTAAGGGTATTAGTACTAGCACCTGTGCGTATTAGTTCCTCCTTAACTTTTAGCTTAAGACCTTGCTTAAATATAGTTATTAATACAGTATTGTTCTAATTAGTATTAGTAGTAAGTTGTTAAAAGTTAGTAGTATAGTCTACTACTAACTTCTCTTATTAAATATATTAAATGTTATATTATGCAATAGTAGGCTTATTAGAGACTCTAAAGATTAGCTTAATCTTTTCTTTAAAGTTATTAAAGTCTTTTATCTATTTATCTACTTTATTAGGGGCATTTTCTACTTAGTACTATTATACAAAGAGTTTAATCTACTAAAAGGCTTTACTATGTATATAGCTTATAATAAGAATTATATAATTCTTAATAGGTACCTTTTTACCTTAGAAAGTAAAGAAGAGATCCTATTATATTAGCTAGTTATCTAGCTTGCTTTGTTCTCTATAATAGAGATTAGGCTTGCTAATATTTATACTATTAGTGTAGACTATAGGGTCTTTATTAATGTCTATATTAGAGCTATTAGAGGTAGCACGTGTTTCTAAGGTAGTACTTATCTTAAGGGTGTTTAAAGTGTTAAGGTTGTATACCTAGGCAAGCCTAAATAGTACTAGTTAGGTTAGTTCTTAGGGAAGAGTATAGTGTCTAGAACAGTAGAGGCAAGATGCGTCTAGACAAAGTCTAATATAGTAACTTAGAAGTATTATAAGCTAGCAATAGGATAAACTAGCTATAGAAGTAATTTCTAATAACTAACTTAATTATTAAAGTAACTATAAAGTTAAATACAAACCTTAAGGGTTGTGTTCCTATAGTGCTATATACTTAAATAAGAGTAAGAGCTTACTAGGCTTACTATAAGCTATATAAGCTAGGCTTACCTAGCTTAATATAAGCTATATAAGCCAGTACATAAGTCCTACCTAGCTTACCTACTAAAGAGTAAGCTTATTATATAACTAGTAATAAAACTATACTGCACAGAAGTACCTATGTAATTACTGCACTGTAGGCGTTAGCACTCTATAGGTGCTAGTATTCAATTAGCTAGTTATAAGGAGATTGTAACATAAGGCTGCATAACAGGGTTAATTTGCATTGCCCTTTTGGCGCAATAGTTAAACAGATAGGCAAAACATGCTATGCTTCTTATGCCCTATAATAGCTACTATTATCTTTGATTTTTATTACATTCTTAAGTGCTTCTGCATTGCTAGACGCGTTGTTCTCTATGTGTGTAACCTAAGATCTACATACAAGGTCGAATAGCTCTGCTAACAAGCTAGATTTATTAAAGGGCTTAAATATTAGAAGCGTATTTAAAAGCCTCTCTATAAAGGTAGGCTTAGACTTAATATAATTATTGTTTATACAACTATAATATAATAAAGAAATATTTCTTAAAGGCTAATATTATAAAGTTACTTTTAGTTATACTATACTTAGAATAGTTTAGGCCTAAGAAATAAAGTAATAGAAGAATAAGCTATATATTATAGTATTTAACTTAGAAAGAATTTCTATTAAGTAGAGAGTTTTGCTCTTTTTAGTAAAGTATTTTGTTTTTCTAATTTCTACTTATTTATTAAATACATCTAGGTAAAATCTAAGAACTATATTCTACTTAAATAATATTAGTACTTTAAACTAGCTAGCTTCTATTAGTAGTAGATTTATAGTAGTATTGATTAGGTTTAGAAATAACTTCTATAGTAAAGTTAATAGTAGAGAATTAGAGTGTTACTTTAGCTTATAAATATAATCTTTAAACCTTTTTGAATAATATTAAACACTAAGCTTAATAAAATATATTTATAGCTTAGCTATAATATCTATATATTAAGAAAGAATTTAAAAAAACTAGAAACTAGAAGCACTTATTACTATATATATAGTCTATAAGTTATAGTTATTAGAGTATTTAGATTTAAGTATTACTATAGAAAATAAGTACTATATAATTATATTATCTAATAAGCACAAGGTGCTTAATAATTAGTAATTAATAGAAGTTATATAAATATTATAGAGTAGCACTACTTTAACCCTAACTACAAGACTTATAAAGAAGCAAAGCAGGCCTATAGGTTTAGAGAATAAGAAAATTCTTTTTTAGAATAGTGTCTATAAGCGCTAGAGATTGCTCTATTAACTTACTTAGAAATAATTAACTTATTAAACTACTAATTTTATTAGGCAGAGTTAGGATAATAGTATTATTAGATTTAGAATTATAGTAGAGCTATATATCTAGCTGTATAGTAGAAAGAGCTAGGCTCTATCTATAGTATAAAAATAAATTATACTTTCTATAAATTACTAATAGAGATTTAATACTAGAAGAAGAAAAGGTTATACTTAAAGTCTAAAGTACCTCTCTATAAGTATAGAACTATAAAAAGAAATAAAACCTAGATATTCTAAGTAAAGCTACTTATAATATTATATTAGGATTGCTATAGTTATAAAAGCATAATCTATAAATTAACTAGAGGAAAAAGCAACTTTTATTAGATAGGTATAGATATAGTACTACTATATACTAACCTATATAACCTATACTAAAGTTAGTAGATAAAAAGAAAATTAATAATATTTCTTTAATATATAAAACATGCTAAGTTAGAGTAGTTAATTAAGTAGACTAGAAAAGCCTTTCTATATTAATTAAAGAAACTAAGAGTATACCTTCTACTATACTAGATATATATTATTAGTATGCTTAGATATTTAAAGAAAAGTTATCTATAAAAGTACTACCTAAATATTAACCTTAGAATTATAAGATTAAACTTAAAAAAGAGAAAGAACTACTTTTTAGGCTAATATACTAGCTATCTAAGAAAGAACTAGAGGTACTAAGAAAGTATATTAAGAAGAACCTAGTAAAAGGTTTTATTAGAAAATCTAAGTTTCTAGCTAGATTTTCTATTCTATTTATTGCTAAAAAAGACAGATTACTAAGACTATATATTAACTATTACAAGCTTAATAATATTATAATTAAGAATTAATATCTACTACCTAATATTAGAGAACTATAAAATAGACTTATAGAAGTAAAGTACTTTACTATACTTAACTTATATAGAGTGTATAACCTAATATATATAAAGTAAGAAAAAGAATAGAAAATAGTATTTAGAACTTATTATAGTTATTATAAGTATAAAGTTATGCTATTTAGGCTAACTAATACACTAGCTATATATTAAGCACTTATTAATAATATTCTATAGAAACACCTAGATATTATAGTAGTAGTATATCTTAATAATATTCTAGTATATAGTAAGATACTAGAGGAATATAAGGTCTATATAAGATAAGTATTAGAATACTTAGTAAAAGTAAACCTCTACTAAAAGCTAAAGAAGTATAAGTAGTACTAAAAAGAAGTAGAATTCTTAGGCTATATTATAGAGAAATATAAAGTAAAGATAAGTAAAAAGAAAATCTAGGTTATAAAGAATTAGCTAACACCTATATTAGTTAAGAGAATCTAGATATTTCTAGAGTTTGTTAACTTTAACTAATACTTTATCTAGAACTACTTTATAAAGGCCTTACTACTTATAAGACTTATATAGAAGAATATACTATTTAAGTAAGAACAAGTATAGAAAGATACTTTCTAGTTAACTAAGTAAGTATATATTAAGCTACTTATATTAATTATATTTAAGAGTAGTAGACTAATATACTTTAAAATAGATACTTTAGATTTAGTACTAGAAGCTTATATTATATAAAAATAAGATAGAAAATAGTACCTAATTACCTACTACTCTAGAAAGTTTACAGCACTAGAAGAATACTATAATATATATAATAAGAAACTTATAGCTATTATTAATATATTATAATATTAGAAAGGATATACAGAAAGCTGCTTAGAACTTACTATCTATATAGATTATAAGAACTTAGTATATTTTACTACTACTAAGGTTCTAAACTAATAATAAGTTTACTAGTTAGAAATACTTAGTTAGTATAAGTTTAAAATTCTATATACCCTAGAAAAGAAGAATAGTAGAGTAGACACACTTAGCTAATACTATAACCTTATAGGTAAAAAAATAATTAACTAACTTACTATTCTTAGAAAGAATAATAATAGGTTTCTAGAACTATTACAGCAACTTAACCTTATACTATAAGCTAAGTAGAAGCAACTAATATTAGCTTAAGTACTAGAGGAACTAGTTAATAATATTATAAGCTATTACTATAATAACCTGCTTTATAGATACTCTAGTATTATAAGAACTATAGAACTTATAAAAAAACATTATAAGTTTCTAAAAATAAAAAATAAAGTTATAGAATTTATTAAGAAATATATTAGCTATTAGTAGAGCAAATATAGCATATATACTAAATATAGAAAAGCATAAGCAATAGAACTACCTACTATACCTTAGATAAATATTATAATAGATTTTATTATATAACTACTAATCTCTAAAAACCTTATCATAGAATATAGCTATAACTTAATCTTTGTTATAGTAGACTAGTTTACTAAGTATACTAAGATAATACTATTCTAATATAGCTATACTACTAAGCAGTTAGCCTATATCTTTAAGAACTGTATTATTTAATACTATAGTATATCTAGATCTATAATTAGCAATAGAGATAAGCTCTTTATATTAAATTATTAGACTATACTACTTATAGTAATTAGTACTAAGAAAACACTATCTATAGTATACTATCTATAAATAAATAAATAAACTAAATATATAAATTAGACTATAGAGATATACTTTTAGATTTCTAGCAACTAGTAGCAAAATAACTAGGTTTTGCTATTACCTATAGTATAGATTATATACAATAATAAGATTTTAGAAGCTATAGGCTATATACTATACTTTGCAATATATAAGCAATATCTAAATCTCTTTACTAGGTTACTAGATAGCAATATTTAAATAGAAGTAGTAATATTCTTAGTTAAAGTACTAAAAAAAGTATACTAGAAATTACTTAAGAATATTACTAAAGCTTAGTTATAAGCAATTTCTTATATAAATAAGAAACAAAAATAGTATCTCTACTAAAAGAAAGAGATAAAGTATATCTCTTTATAAAAAACCTATATATATAGTAACTAATAAAAAAACTAGATAAAGTTAAAGTTAAACTATTCTTTATTTCTAAATAAATTAGCCTAGTTAACTACTAACTTATGCTACCTAAGGATGTAAAGATCTATTCTATAATCTATATCTTGCTATTAGAACTAGCTAACTCTAAAACACTAATCTAGAAAGACTTCTACTACTAAGCTAATAGCAAAGACAAGTTAAAAGTTAAAAAAATACTATAATATTGCAATATAGGCAATAGTAACAAGTATCTAGTTAAATAGTTAGAATACTCTAACTTAGAAAATATATAGAAACTAGTAATAAACTTTATAAATTACTAATAACTACTAAACTAGTTCTAAAGTTTGTAGAAGTATCTAGTAAGTTAAGAGTAGCCTATATAGTAGAAGAATACCTAACTAATATATTAGTAGTAGAATAATTAATTTCCTTAGTCTAAATATTCTTACTAGACTTTTCTAACTTATTTATAAAGTACTTTGCTTTCTTTACAGCTCTATCTTTTGCTTAAGCTAGAATTTTCTTATTTTATAATAAATATACAATTACTTTAGATAATAATTTCTTATTATTCTTAACTCTTTTTTTATATTTAGCCCTAGTCTTATCTAAGAACTTCTAGAATAAGTTAATATATAGATATCTAATATTAACATACTTAGCACACTTTAAATAGTTTATAGAAAGCATAATAAAATAATTATAGCCTAATACAAAGTAATAATTACAAGAAATAGGTATAATAGTGTTATAGCAATAGATTTTAAAACTAAAATATAGTTGCTTTTAGAATATAGAGGATATAATAATACTATAGAAACTAAGTAGTAGTAGAGCTATACTTATAAAAAATAACTAATAAGATTTAAAACAAATTCTAGAAAAGAGAAGAATAGTATTAGAATCTTCTTATAACTAGCTAATTAAATGCTAATACCTATAGAGTGCTAATACCTATAGTGTAGTAATTATATAGACACTTCTATATAGTATAGTTTTATTACTAGTTATATAATAAGCTTACTTTTTAGCAGTTAAGCTAGATAGAACTTATATACTAGCTTATATAGCTTATATTAAGCCTAGTAAGCCTAGCTTATAAAGCTTATAGTAAGCTTAGTAAGCTTTTACTATTCTCTTAGTATATAGTACTATAGAAACACAACCTTTATAGTTTGTATTTAACTTTATAGTTACTTTAATAATTAAGTTAGTTATTAGAATTACTTCTATAGCTAGTTAATTCTATTACTAGATTATAATACTTCTAAGTTACTATATTAGACTTTATCTAAACATATCTTACCCCTACTATTCTAGAAACTATACTCTTTTCTAAGAACTAACCTAACTTTTCTTATAATTTTCTTTAGCTAGTAAAGTATTATTAGAAGAGTAAATACTATAACTTTCTTTATTAAAGTTTAAGTTATAGCCTCTAGAAGTAATTAAACTTAGGCTAAGTAAGTTTACTTCTAGATTAGGTACAAATAATATATTAGTTAATTTAACTAATTATCTTGTACTACTAAAGATAATACTAATACTACCTATACTTTTTGCCCTAATAGTTTTACTAGTATTACTTTACTTAATAGATATATTAGTAGGTTTAATACTAGTAAAGATTTCTTAAATATAGTAGGTATATATAGTAGTACTAGAATCTAAAATAAAATCTATAGTATTATTACTATTAGATTTATTAATACTATTATTACTAATAGAAGTAGCTAGAGTTTGTTCTTCTTCTTTAGTATTAGTATTATTAATAGATTACTTTTCTTTTCTTAGGTTAGAAAACTTCTTAAAGCAAGTAGATTCTTTATATCCCTTATAATTACAATAATTACACTTAATATTGTTATTAGGCTTAGTATTTTTATTATTATTATTATTTTTACTTTTAGTAGAAGTATTAAGAGATATTTCTATATTATTAGAATATTTAGAATTCTTATTAGAATTACTATTATTACTATTCTTATTATTATTATAGTTATTACTATAGTTAATATTACTATAAGTCTTTTTTATAGACTTAAGTCTTCTAGATTTATCTAGTAATTGCGAAATTATATCTTCTAGATTAATTTCTATATCTATTATTCTAATTGTTTATGTAATATTAGTAATAATATAGTTATAATTCTTATTAAGATTATTTAATAGAAGAGCTATAATAAACTTCTTAAGTAGTATAATATCTCTAGATTCTAGATTATTAACTACTTTTTTAAAAGCGTTTATATAGTCTTCTAGATTTTCTTTATATAAATTTAAAGTAGTATTAATTAATTCTTTAGAAAGAATAAATTTACCACTAAATCCTTTAGCTTTATATAGATTTTCTAGAGTAATCTATAAGCTATAGAGATTATTAATAAATCTAGTTTATAATAAAGAGCTATTTTCTAGAAATAATTTAATAATAGCTATTATTTTCAAAGCATCTTCTTCTAATTGCTCTATATTATTATAAAAAATAGCTATATCTCTAGTAATATAATTAGAATAACCTTTTTCTATAATAATAGCAGTTATTCTAATAGACTAAATATTAAAGTTTAGACTACTTTTAAGTTTAGGTATCTTAAAAGCATCTAGCATCTTAAATTATAAGTAATTAATAGTAATTAATTAAGTAGTTTAATTAATATACTTTTAAATACACTTATAATCTAGCAAATTAACTAATCTTAGAGGTTATAAGTAAAGAATGTAAAATTACTAAGTTTACAAAAAGAACACTTTTAGTGATTTTGCTATAATCTTTAATTTCTCTTTCCCTATTAGGACTAGTGTAGTATAAGTTTC
The DNA here is from genome assembly GCA_004522025.1 of Didymella segeticola. NCBI lineage: Eukaryota > Fungi > Ascomycota > Dothideomycetes > Pleosporales > Didymellaceae > Didymella > Didymella segeticola. The sequence goes on along the minus strand of SDAV01000015.1, from coordinate 573,469 downwards.
TATTTAGAATCTCTTATACTAAGTAGTTCTATATTTGCTATATTTGCCTATTTAGGCCTAGTATTAAGCCCTATAGAATTATTTCTAATTACGCTATTTTGTGCTTGTTGCGCAATTGCTCTGATTAGCACTTTTAGTGCTTTTACTATATTTCTTTATTATAATTCCTATATTAGGACTAGCGTATAGTGCTTAGTCAGGATTTGTTAATTAGACCCTGCTGATTCTAATTCTGCCAAGAATAGCTTGCTAGCGTGGATATTCATTACGCTAGAGTGTTTTCTAATTTCAATACTGTTTGCGGAAAGTAGATTTCTTTGTTTGTAACAAAAACAGTTTTCTTTGTATTGCAAACAGTAATAACACTGTTTTTGTATATTAAAAACAGAAAATCACGCCACGAAATAAGGCATTTATTACCCTGAATCTGTTTGCAGTAATTCTGTATGATGATAGTTTATTACTGCAAAGAGATAGTTAGAAGTCTAGATTCTTGAGTTTTTTCTATATAGTAAAGAGGCTTCTGCTCGTAGAATCAGCACCTAGCAACCTATCTTCAATAGTAATACTACTATATTTGCTTATGCAATAGTACTTATTACAAACCTCTTGTCTATAACTGTAGTATATTATATATTATAGTTATATAGCTTTATAATTTAAAGCTTATTTTTATTAATATCTTTTTCCTAGTAATCTAGGCCTCTTACTGCGAAAAAGAAAGAAAGTACTTTTATAATACTTATAGTATTATATCTTTTATTACAACACCCCTGTACTTTCTTTACAAAGAATACTCTTATAGCATATTATTATAAAGTTTTCTAGTCTTTATAATAAGCTAGTTAAGTTTTTATAACTTAAAATAGTTTAATTCTCTGCATAGACTACTATAGGTAATAATAATCTAGTTTAATATTACTTAGATTAACTATTTTAAAAAATTACTTATAAAGTAGTTAAGTAATTTACATAGAAATTTAATATAGATTGCTTAAATTAAGTCTTATATCTATTTAATATAGCTTACTTATTAATAGTAAGTCTTATTAGCGAATTATTATAGGTTACTTATATATATATATAAAATTTATACCTTATATTTATAATCTTGCTTCTTAATATAGTAAGATTACTTAAAAATAGAAATACTTTAATAAAGACCTAAATTCTAGTTTTAATTATACTTCTAGATTTATATTATAGACTATAGTATAGGTAACTAAAGGTCTTAGCAAAAATTACCTAATATAAAATATATACTGATATATTAAGTTTTATATATTAAAGTACTTAATAGATAATTTTCTAAGTATAAAAGCTTAAACTTTATTAAAAGGCTTTTTAATACTATAGTAGCTTATAGAAGTTACTTTAGATAATTAAACATTTCTCTAGAAGGCTAATTACTAAGTATATTATATAATATACTTAGTTATTATAGTACTAGTATACTATAAAAGTATAATACTATATATTAAAATAATAGTTACTATTTTTACTAACCTATAGGTATAAGAAAAACTCTAGCTATTATAATAAGAATAGTAAATATAGCTTTTGTATAGTTTTCTAGTTAAAATAGTATATTTTTGTAATAAATACTAAGTAGATAGTAACTTATAATAGTTTACTATATTACTAAGCGCAAGTATAGATAAACTATAGCTTATACTATTACTATAGTATAGCTACTATCTAGTTTATTCTTAAGTCTAGAGTTTTCTAAAGCTATTTTATATTATTACTAATATAACTACTTTAAAGCAATATCCTAAAGTAAACTTTAGGCCTAATAGTATACTATAGTATAGAGAAATTACATAGGTTTTAGAGAATTATAGAGTTTTAAGATTGCAATACTTTATATAGCAACTTATAAATAAAATAAGTCTAGTATAGGTCTTAGGTATATAAGGCACTAGTAGGTAGTACAGGACTTAGAGAAGAAAAATAAAAGACTACTACTTATACTTATACTTACTTTTTATTTATAATAACTTTACTTTTTCTCTTTACCTAATAAGCTAGCAGAACTTACTTATATAATAAAATAGTAACCTAACTAGAAGGCTGTAGTATAGTATATAAAAAAAGTAAAAAAAATAAGTTTTAGTTAAGTAAGTAGACTATAGTATATTTATAGAAGTACTAAAAGTAGTATATCTTAATACCTATATAGGTTATAGTTAAATAAGTAACTATAATAATAAAAAAATACCTAGACTACTAATAGCAAGCTAGAGAAGACTAGAGACTCTAAAAAGTTATAAGACCTAGAAATTCTAGGTTAGCAAGTTTAGAAATTATAGAAGTAATTAGCTTATTTATAGATTATGCTATTAATAAGAATAGGCTACTACTAAAATAACTCTAGTAATAAGGCTAAGAAGTATATAAATCTATTAAAATATAGTATAAAAGTAAAAAAAAGCTAATAATTAGAAAGGTAAGACCTACTAGTATACTTAACTTATAAATTACTACTCTATAAAGTAATAGATAGCTATAGCAAAGACTTCTTAAACTTTATATCTACTAATATAGTAGCCTAGAGGCTTATAGTGCCTATAAAAAATAAAGCTATTAAGCTATTTTTTAATAGTAGAAAGGTCTTAGAATTTCTAGAAGACTATAATTAGATAGCTAATAATAGTAGGCTTATAGACCTCTAGAAAATTAAGGTTCTTTCTAATTATTGCAAGAACTATTATTAATACTTTGTTAAGAAGCTTAAGCTATATACACTTAGTAGCTAGTTAGGCTTATAGTAGGCTATAAAGACTTATTAGAAGAATTAAAATACTACCTAATAGATAAGCTTCTATACTTTTCTAAAAGCCTTTGTAGAGAAAGCTATATAGAACTTTCTAAAACTATCTAAGTACTATACTAACTATATAGTATATAGTAATATCTACTAAAAGAATATATAAATCTTAACTATAGAGAAGAGCTACTTTTTCTTTCTTAGTCTTTCTAAAGAAAATAAGAATCTAGTTCTCTTTAATATAGCTAATAGACTAGAAATATAAAACTGCTTATTTTTTAATCCAGAAGATATATACTAATTTATAAAGAAAGTCTATACCTAGCACTAAAGGCTAAAGGTTTTAGTACTAGACAAGAGTAGAGCAAAGGTAATAGCAACTTAATAGCTACTTAGAGATTAGCTTTATATTAGAAACTACTAAGGCATAGTAGATAAAGCTAGAGTTTAACTATTAAAGGCTAAGTCTATAGCTAGTAAGGCTTTACTAATTAGAGTTAATTAAAAAGTAGACAAACTTATCTAAGCTATAAAAGATTAAAAACTAATACTAGCTAAAGTTAGAACTTTTATAAGTATAAATAATAAAATTAAAGATATACTATATATACTTATAAATTATACTTACTTTATTACTTATATAACTATAGTAGAGGTAGTCTTTTCTTAAAATAATAGATTATATATTTTCTTATTTTTAAGGAGTATAAACCTAAGGAGGGGCTTAGCCTATAATTTCTAAGAAAGAAAGTAGAATAATACTTATAATATACATAGAAAGTCTAATTACTAAATTAAAGAGTAGAAACTATATAGAGCTCTTGTCTAAATAGAGTAGTATAGCTTTAACTTTAATACTAGCTTAAATAGTAAGACTTATTACTTTAGACTAGCTTACTACTAACTAGGCTTTATTCTAAGTCTAATACTATATATATATTAACTAAATTAGTTAAAGCAAAAGATATAAAAGTATTTTAAAGTTTTATAGAATATTCTAGACTAGCCTACTTTAGCTATAAAGCTAAAAGTGTTTAAAGGAATTAACTTCTAGCCTAAAAAAGTATACTTTAGTAACTATAGTTCTATTTCTAGTATAGCTAGTAAGCACTAAAATAGTATAAGTATAGTAATAGATAAAAAAAGCTATAACTATTAAGTAGATATACAATTCTTATTTACTAACTTTAGGCTTTTTAATAATAATAATAGAGATATTCTACTAGAGGTATATAATATAAAAAGCACTAAAGCAGCTAATATAGTAACTTATTAGTAAGAAGGTTAGCCTAGGCTAGTAGATAATATACTTAAAAAAGCTAGAAACTTAATAGTGTAAAAGAGAAGATCTACTAATAGACTATTAACTTAGCTAGTAGTAGCCTAATATATTCTTAATAAAGCAAGAAACAAGCTAGTAAAGAAGAAAGACTTACTACCTAAATTCTATAATACTACCTACTCTTATACTATCTTATTTTCTAGCTAGCTATATAATTAAGCTTTTTCTATTATTAAACTACTAGCTTGTAGTTTTAAAACTAAAATACTACCTATTGCCTCTATAAGAAGAAAGAAGCTATAGACTAAAGCTTTTAATAGTAGAAAATTAATAAACCTTTTTAAGCCTAATACTAATAAAATACTAGCAGCTATACTTATATAAGAAGTCTAAAAAGTAATAGTAGGTAATCTAGTATTATAAAAGTTCTTTTAATCTATACTCTAGGAAGTTCTAAAACCTACTAGAGCTAAAATAATAGAAACTAATAGTATTAATATAATAATATTTAGAATCTAAAGGTGCTGACTAATTAGGAAACTCTAAGTCTAACCTAGGAACTTCTAATTAGCTTGCTAATATAGCCTCTCTAGCACTAGACTCTACTTCTACTAAACTTTATTTAGATACTTCTAATTTAGTGCCTAATAGCTAATTCTCTAAACCTATATCTTTCTACTATAATACTTAAGCAGAGCACTAAATAATAGAAGTTAGAAATACTTAGAATAATTCTAATTCTAATAATAATACTACTATAGTTAATACTAAAGTCTAATAAAAAAAAATTATCTACTAAGAACTCTCTATATACTAGGCCTAGATTAGTAAGTATAAAGTTAGCTGTCTAATAGATACTAGAGCTTAGATAAACTTATTAAGATTTAGTTCTACTTAAGCTCTAGAGCTAGTCTATAAAGAAATAAGTTACTTAACTAGTTAAAAGCAAGGTATTATAACTACTAATAGAATTATAGATACTTTTATTAAAATAGTATAGAATATACCTATCTAAATTAGAAAAGTTCTAATACTTACTTACTTCTAAATTATCTAAAACCTAACTAGGTTAGTTATCCTAGAAATAATATAGTGCTTATTAGCCTATATAGTAATATAATATAATATTTTTTAGAAAGGTTATATACTAAATTATATTAGATAATAGATTATAAAACGCTATATTTATTGTATTAGACCTAGTTCTATACTATTTCTCTTTTATAGAATCTAACTTAGAAAATAAAAAATAAACTACTTAAGTAAAGCAAGTAGTTTGCCTCTAGTTTTTTTCTTATAACCTATTAGCTTAAGATGTAATATAGTAGAAGTAGGTTACTACTTCTAATTTTAGAACTAGACTACTATAGCAAGAAAGCCTTTTTAGCTCTTTACTTCTAGTAATATAGCTAACTTAATTTAGATAGCTAATAGAGAGAATTCTTAGTAGGTATACTTTTTTTTAGAAGTAGCTATCTTACTTATAAAGATACTCTACTTTACTATAGAAGTAAATACTCTATATAAGTAGGTTAGTATTAAAGTCTAACCTATTAATAACCTACAACTTTTAAATTCTAAGAATCTTAGCAGGGAGAACTAGAAGTAGGTAATTTTTAAGAAATAGTTACTAGTTAGAAGCCTATAACCTCTAGACATAGAGCTATTTAACTACTTGTTTAAGGCTAGGTATATAGCTTTCTTTTATAGTATGCGTTTTACTTTACTCTAATAGAAAGAGTAAAGTATTAGAACTACTCTATAGCCTTAGAAAGTAGAAATATTAAAAAAAAAATACTTAATAGAGAAGCTATAATAGCCTTTACCTTTATATAGTTAGAGTATATCTAAAAAAAAGTTTTTTTCTCTATATAGAATATAAACTATTTTCTATAAGGTAAAGCAAGTATAGATATTTCTAGTAGTAAAAAGTTAAAAAAAAAAAGCTAGTTTAGATACTTAACAAGCAAGTAGAGCAAAGCGCTTTTAAGAAGTATAGTAGTTAATATTATAATTTCTAGTACTTAGTTAATAAAAAGAATAGAGTATTGTATTTTATTAATAATATATAGTATATAAATAGAGTTATACTTTAGAAGATAGAAATACTACTAACTATAGATAAATTCTTAGAAAGGTTTACTAGGTGCAGGATTATAACTTTAATAGACTTTTTCTTTAGGTACAACTAGATTTTAATATATAAAAATAGCTAGAACATAACTACTATTATAACTCTAATTAGGCTATTATAATCTTATACTCTAGTTTAAGAAGCTACTAATTCTATTATAGTATTCTAGAAAGCAATAATAAAGATACTAAAAAACTATTAGCTATATATACTTTTATTTCTTAATAATATTATATATAGTAGATCTAAGAATAACTATAGCAGTAAAAAAGCACTACCTAGAGTGTAATAGTATATTCTAGAGTATTTTTAATAGCTTAATAGAGTATTAGTAGATATAGAAAGAGTAGGTATAATAGTTTTAGAAAAGAAGTATTACTAGAGCTATAAGTAGCTTATTATTATTAGCTATAAGGTTTTAGCAGCTAAATAGTACCTAGATACTAAAAAGGCTAAGAAGATTGCAAACTAGCCTCTCTATTAGAACTCTAAAAAAGTAAAGATATTTATTAGTATCTATATATACTATTATATATAGATTCTTAGGTTTTTAATTAAAGCTAAGCTACTATTAAATTTACTAAAAACTAAAGCAAGTTAGAGATAGAGGCTAGTATAAGAAGCTGCTATAAGTATAATAAAAAAGTATATTACTAGTATACTAGCGCTTATAACTATATTATATAAAAACTCTATTACTATCTACTTAACTATAGATGCTAGTAAAAAGGTATAGAAGTATACTTAGAATAGGTTGGCCTTAATAGAAAAAGGCGCTTTTACTAGTTTAAAAGCACTTTCTAGTCTAAAGCTAAAAGTTAATAGTACTTTACTAAACTAGAGTTTAAGGTAGTAGTATAAGCACTAAAAAAGGTCTAGATATAGCTATATAAAGTCTACTTTATTATTAAAACCAATACCTAAACTTTAATTATATAGCTAAACTAATTATCTATAGATATACTTAGGTTAGTTATAAACAAGTAGTTAGTAGTAATTTTATTATAGGATTTTAAAATCTAGTATATATAGAGTAAGAAAAACAGTACTATAGATACTTTATTATAATACCTAAAACTAGATAGATAGAAGCTACCTAGTAAAATAGAGTTAGATATTAAAAACTTTATTAATAACCTAGTAGTAATAGCAAAATTATTCTTAGTACTTAATACTAAAAAGAAAAGAAGAATACTTTAGTAAGAATACTTAGATAAGTCTAAAAGTATTATAGTATTTTAAAAACTCTTTAACTACTAAGTATAGTTAATAGAAAAGCTATAAAAGTATAGAAGAAAAAAGTACTAAACTACTTTAAAAGAAATAGCTACTTTTTCTATAAGACCTCTAGAAATATAGCAATATAGCAAGTAGTTAACAACTCTATAATATAAGCTATATTAATTTAGGAAATACATAGGCTAATTAGGTATTATAGAATTAATATAGTGTACTCTATAATAGCCTACTAGTACTATTAGAATAGCTTTTATACTAATATTAAGAGTAGAATTACTACTTATTAAAAATACTAACTCTAATTAAGTAAAAAGCAAGTTAATATACTTATAATAACCTACTTCTACGCACTATAGGAAAGTTTAGCTATAGATATTATCTATATACTAATAGCTAAAAGCTGTAAATACCTAGTAGTAGTAAGAAAGTACTTTAGTAGGTAAGTAGAGGCCTAGGCCTTATTAAATAGCTAATTAGCTATAGTAGCTAAATTTCTTTATAAAGATATTATCTACTAATAGAGTATAACTAAATACTTTATAGCTAATAGCAGCCTAGACTTTATAAAAGTTATAAAGAATCTTGCTATAATTTATAATATCTAAAGAGTATAGGCCTTAGTATATAACCTATAGGCTATAGAGAAGATAGAAAGAAAGTATAAACCTATTATAAATACTTAAGCTAAGCTTTCTAGAAACCAAGTAGATAACCTACTATTAGTACTTTTTACAAATAGAGTCTTAATCTAGCTATTAGGCTACTTAGCGTTCTAACTTATTATAGAGCAGAACCTAGTACTACTAATTAACCTAACTATACTAACCTAGTAAATACTACTATACTAAAGAATTAAAGATTAATTATAGCTGCTAGCTATCTAGGCTATATAGCTAAACTAATAGAATTAACTCTTTAAGAATGCTATAAGTAGAACTAAATAATTAAGGGCTTTAAAGAAAGAGTAGTAGAATAATACTAAGAAAATCTACTACTAAAGTATTAGCTCTAGAGACTTAGTACTGCTCTAGGATTTAGTAAGAAAAATTAATATATTAAAAGTATAAAAACTTAGTAAGAAGTAGCTAGGCCTATATAGAGTAGTAGTAGAAGGTATTAATCTAGAATATAGTACCTACTTTCTAAAAGACCTAGATAGTTCTAAGATACTATATAGTATTCTAGGCTAGAGAATTAAGAAGTTTCTAGAGTAGTTTTTTTAAGATTTAGCTAAGAAAAGTAAGAGGCTATACAAAGTATAGAAAAAAAATCTATAGCATAGAAAGTACTTAGACCTAAAAGTCTTAATAGAGCTAGCTTTAGCTACTTATTATAAAGTTTAAGTAAAACTAAAGCTACTTACTATATATAAAAAGTCTTAGTATAAAGTATTTAAAGACTCTAGTACTAATAGCAACTACTTAGAATAATTATACAAACCCTCTAGTAATAGACTGCTTACTAAATACTACTAGAATAAGTTTAGGTAAATTCTTACTAGCTAATTAGAAGCTTCTAAGTTTAACCTAGTATTTTCTAATTAGCCTATTTTAATACTAGTGCAGATTTGCGCTCTTTTTTATAACTATAGTAGCTAGATAAACTAATAAAAAGTAGTAAAAGTATAAGTATACCTAAGAAAAAAGTAGTAGTAAAAGTATAGGTATAAAATAGACTTAGAAGACTATTACTCTACCTAACTTTAACTTCTACTTATATGCCTTTAACTAACTATCTAGTATATACTATTAATTAACTACTTTAGCTTTATTAAGCGCCTAACTAGAGTCTACTTTTATAAAGCAACTTTACTTACTTTATAATATTACTCTAGTTCTATAGAAGTAGGTAATAGTTGCTATTAATATAGAATAAGTTAACTAGAAGCTTAGCTCTGCGCTTATACCTTATATAGAGAGCCTTACTATTAGCAGCTTCTTAGAAAGCCTTAATAAAAGCACCTCTACTAAATAAAGAAAGTTATTAGACGCTTAGCTTACTATAGTAGTAATAGAGTTTAATAAGGCTAAAGCTATAATTTAGTTTCTTTTATTAATTATAGTTTAAATCTCTAACTTTATATAGTAATATAAAGGTAAGACTATATTCTATAACTAACACTTTATAGCATACGCTATAGCTTTCTATAATAAGAAAAAAATAAAGAAAATAATAGGTACTATAACTAGACTTTAAGAGTCTAAAACTAGATAGATTCTAATTACTAAAGTTATAGGCCTCTACTACCTAAGCGCCTTTATAAGCTACTAGTATATTATAAACATAGTATATTATACTACTAGAGTCTAAAGCTACTTACTTTTATTACTTTTAGTATCTATACTTTACTACTAGCTTACTATACCTTATAGAAAGAAAGACTTATTTACTAATATAACTAATTAGAATAATATTTAGCAAATAACAGACTATTTCTAGTAAGATATCTTATAGAATATTTAGTCTTTAGGCTCTATCTCTAGTACTTTTTAAAAATTTCTTTTATTAATAAAAAGTACTCTAGACCTCTATAAGAAACTAGAGAAATATACTAATATAAACCTAGCTTAAAAAAGCAATTTAGATTACAACTTATAGGTTGTAGTATTTAAGAAGTAGCTATACCTCTCTTTAGTACTAATATATGTAATAAATAGAAAGCCTATTTTATTCTTTATTATAGAGTATATAATATTAAATTAGGTTTATAGTAAAAGCTTTACTTAGCACTAATTCTTTCTTATACTAAAGAGCTTATATAATAATACACTAACTAGTAAGATATAGACGCTTAAGCCTAGAAGTATAACACCTAAGTATACTATAGCTATTACTAAAACTTAATAGAATATTACTACAATAGGTAGAGCTATAACTAGCCTAGGTAGTATTATATTAACACCTACCTAGCCTTTAGCTATCTACTTAATTTAGAATATAACTTACTTTATTAACCTACTAGCTAGAAGTTCTAATAATACTTATATAGACTTCTTTAATAGAACTATAACTATACTATCTAGCTTTAAAGCTAAAGATCTTAACTAAGTAGTAATTAACTTTAGTTACTAAGCTACTAGAAACTAGAATAAGGCTCTTAATATACTATAATAAAGTACCTATATATATAAATATTCTATAGCTTTAGTTCTAGAGAACTATTAATACAAATCTAAAATAGAAGTAAAAAGAAGAAACTTTTAAGCACTTTTAGATATTATAAGCCTAAAAGCTACTTACTCTATAGTAGAAAGCAGCTACTAATATAAAAAGATACTACTATTAGTTAGAATATATAGAAGACTATAGAAGCTAGAGAAGTGTATATATATACTAACCTAGGTTCTGCTTTACTATTGCTTATTTAATCTAGCTATAGTAAACTTAGTAATAGTAGTAAGATAAAACTCTTTAAAGCTTAGATCTAGAAGTGCTGCTTTAGTTAGACGCTATAAAGTAGCTAGTATAAAGTAAACTATACCTAGGTTTACTATAATTGTATCTAATATATTTCTAGAAAAATTAGCTTACTTAATTACTTAATATCTAAGCTAGTATAAGAGAATACTTTTATACTTATATATAAAAATTCTAATAAATAAAGTACCTAGTTTTCTAATACCTACTTATTAATCTTGTTTTAAGAGTACTTCTATACCTCTAGTATTATAAACAACCTATAGTTCTATTATTATAGGCTAAAACTATTCTAAGTAACTATTAATTAAAACTGCTTTTTTACTAAATATAAAAGTCTATAGTAGAAAGTAAAAGAGTTTAAGAAGAATAGGTCTATTATAATACTACTATTTATTAATACCTTAAGCTTAGACCTAGACCTTAGAAGTATTATTAATAACTTATTTAATATATATAATTATTACTTATATATAATTAGAAATAAGAGCAACTTTAGCTAGTATAGAATTATATACTACTTACTTATCTAGTAGCTAGTCTAGAAAGACTTTAGGTATTAGCTAATATATACTATAATCTATAGGTAAATAGACTTAATTTTTTACTTCTACTATACTAAGTATATAAAACCTAGTAACAAGATATTCTTCTACTATATTAACTATAATCTTTCTAATATATAAGAAAGCATTAGTACTAATTTAGAGCTTAGTTTTTTTTAATTATAAAGATAATAAAAACTATACTAAACTTCTAAAAAGCTTTTATAAGCACCTAGATATATACTTAGTATAGAAGTAGTAGAAAGAAATTACTTATAAAGATAGGTATATTAAAGCCTAGAAGAATTCCTGCAACTACCTAAAGAAAACTACTAATAAGATTAGATATAAGTAGTTTAAAAACCTTTATAAAGCTAGTATAGTTTATATTTTATACCTACTTCTACTATATAGATCTACTAGCCTAGTAACTTAATAATACTATACTATACTACTATAGTTTATGCTAGTATAAGAAGATAGAAAGACTATAGAGAACCTACTAATAGGCTTATATAAAGAAATTATAGTAGTATACTAATATTTCTAGGCTAGTCTATCTTCTTTACTAGAATATACTAACTATTTTAGAAAGGTTCTATGTATATTTCTAGCTAACTTACTTCTAGACTATACTTTCTAGATCTTAAAAGCAATTAACTACTAAGTTACTTAGTTAAACTCTATAGTATAGAATAAACTTAACTTTCTTCTAAATACCCTAGATATAGCTAACCTAGATCAGCAAATCTAGAATATCTATAAATTAAATATTAAAAGTATTAAGAAGAAGTAGAAGATAGCAAAGCTAGCTAAGATATATATATATAGCCTAGATAATAACTTTAGTATTCTAGATTACTTTTTCTTTTCTAATAATTGTACCTACTTTTTATATACTAATAAATAGAAAGATTAAAATAGTTAATAGATATAAAAAGAAGTACTGTTAAGGCTTTTTAAAAAAGTGCAACTTTAACCTAAATAAGCTTATAAGTAGAAGGTATTAATATCTAATATTAGGTTCTTAGAGTTAGACTAGAGTACTCTAACTCTATTATCTAAGAAGATAGACAAAGGCAAAAGCAAGGCTCTAAAGTCTAGAGAAGAAAGTAGTGTATCTACTAGAGTTTTAGCTAGGTAGACTTACTTTTAGATATAGAGGTAGAGCAAGTAATAGTTGCTTAATAAAGCTAAGCTTAAAAGGGGGGGAGGTTTATGCTATAGTATAGAGAAATTGCGTAGGTTTTAAAGGATTATAGAGTTTTAAGATTATAATACTTTATATAGTAACTTATAAATAAAATAAGTCTAGTATAGGCTTTAGGTATGTAAAGTACTAGTAAGTAATATAGAACTTAGAGAAAAAAAATAAAAAACTACTACTTATACTTATACTTACTTCTTATTTATAATAACTTTACTTTTTCTCTTTACCTAATAAGCTAGTAGAATCTACTTATAGAATAATAGTATTATATAATATAATACTATTGAAGTTAAGTTATATAGAGTATTAATTATATAGAATTTTAACTCTAGTAACTTAGATTACTTTTTATTACTAAAAATCTAAGAAATAGAGACTAATAGTAGAATACTATTACTTACTAGACTTATAAAGTCTGAGTAAGATTTAGTGCTTAGTTAATTCTACTTATATAAGTAGTAGCTAATAAGTAGCTAGAACTAAAGCTTAGGTAGAGCTAGGCTTATAACCTATAAAGAAAGTATAGAGGTGTAGTAATAAAAGATATAATACTATAAAGTATTATTAAAGTACTTTTTTTAATAGTAAAAAGCCTAGATTACTAGAAAAAAAATATTAATAAAAGTAAGCTTTAGATTATAAAGCTATATAACTATAAGAAATAATATATTATAGTTACAGAAAAAAGGTTTGTAATAAGTACTATTATATAAACAAATATAGTAGTATTACTATTAAAAATAGGTTACTAGGTACTAATTCTACAAGCAAAAGCCTTTTTACTATATAGAAAAAACTTAAGAATCTAGACTTCTAACTATTTCTTTATAGTAATAAACTATTATTATATAGAATTACTATAAACAGGTTTAGAGTAATAAATGCCTTATTTTGCAGTATAACTTTCTATTTGTAATATACAAAAATAGTATTATTACTATTTTTATTATAAATTAAAAAATCTACTTTCTATAAATAGTATTAAAATTAGAAAACACTCTAGCGTGTTAAATATCTATACTAGCAAGCTATTCTTAGTAGAATTAGAATTAGCAGTATCTAATTAACAATTTCTAACTAAATACTATATACTAGCTCTAATATAGGAATTATAATAAAGAAATATAGTAAAAGCACTAAAAGTGCTAATTAAAGCAATTGTATAATAAGCACAAAATACTATAATTAGAAATAATTCTATAGGGCTAAATACTAGGCCTAGATAGGCAAGTATAGTAAATACAAAACTACTTAGTATAAGAGATTCTAAAGAGAAACTTATACTATGCTAGTCCTAATAGAGAAAAAGAAATTAAAGATTATAGCAAAATTACCAAAAGTGTTCTTTTTATAAACTTAGTAATTTTATAGTAATCCTTTACAGTAATTCTCTACTGCACTAAGTATATATAATACTAAAAAGAAATTCTATCTTAGTAGTATTACTAGCTTAGTAGTGCTTTATATTAAATTATAAATATTAAAATTATATATATATATAAAATAAGTAAAAACTAACTTTAGTAGTTCTATGCTTAGGCTACTATATAAGCAGGTTAGCTAAATTTTACTTGATTAAAAACTAAAGTTTAGCTTTTATTATTTTTATATTCTATACATAGATTAGATATTTGTTTATTTACTTTACTTACTTTATAATAATTAGCTATTTATAAAAAAAGTATAATATAAATATACTAATACTTGTATATAGTATTAGATTATAAGAAATAGCTAGAATATATAATCTATTTCTAATACTACAATATTGCTAACAACTATAGTAGGCTTGCAGGCAAGTATTAGTTCTAGTTTTCTTGCTGCTCTACTCTTGGAGTCTAAAGCTAGGGAGCGAGAACATTTAAGCGCTAGCCTCTCGCTTTTACATACCAGAGGTACCAGTTCAACATCGTTCGCCTTGATACGTCCTCGAAGATACTGGGTGGACTTGGCTCTTTTCTCTGCCACTTCAGCGGGCTACATGTAATTGCGGGATGTCTCCTCTTTTCCACGATCACTATCCAGCAAGGTCAACAGAGCTATACTAGCCATTCAGTATGGCATCAGCGACTTCACGAAATGGGACCCGGACAACACGACTCATCAGGCTGACTGCGTAGAAACTAACGCCCATTCAATCGGGACGGAAAGTTGTCAGGCCCAAGCTGGTTAGGATGACGATAAGTATTGTTCCAGCCGGCGACTCACTGTCAACGTGAGTCGTGATACCTTTTTGGCTTGCTTGCCGCAGTGGCAGTAGCTGTGGTCTGACCAAAGTCCTGTGCTGGAAATAACTCAATCTGCGGATATAATCAAGGCCTGGCCCAACCGCGCGTTTGACTTGCTCACTAGCCACATTCGCGCCAACGACGTCACATGAACTTTATCAACACAGGAACGGCGCCGAGAGTGATGCAGAGTTTGATATCCCTGACAGCTGCACCGTCCCATATATCTTAGCTTACATACGCTGTCCACGGCAATTATCTTGTTTACTCAAAGCCAGCCACTACAAAGGAAAGTCACTCTACAGCTAGGAGACGAACAAAGCGCGATTGGGCGTGGGGATTCCTTGTGTAAGGAGTCACGCAACACCTGCGAGAGTCTTCTGTCAATTGTTTCTACGTGCTTTGGAACTGCATATGACAGCAATCATGCCCGAGAACCCAGCGGCATCCCCAGCCGCACAATCTCCATCACCAACTTTAGAGGAAGCAGCAACGCCGAGACCGGAACGGAAGCCGAGGACCAGAAGACGCAACGGATCAACAAGCTCAGACTCATCAGGTTCAGACTTTGACGTCGGTGAACTGGAGGATCAGGATGGACATCGACCTTCCAGCAGAGAGGTTAGGAAGAGCATTTCCAGATCTCGTAGTCGAGCCAGCTACTCTTTACCACGGCAACAACCCGTCGCCACGGCTAGCGGTTTCGGTGCGCCTGTTTCAAAGTCATTGTCACGGCGCGACACTGCGCTGTCAAGACTACGCACAAGAACGAACACGGCACTGTTCACACATCCCTTGGCCCATCACCAGACCACAGCAGACGTGCTAGTGGACTTTGAGGGTCCTGACGATCCGTATAGACCTATGAATTGGCCGACGAAAAAGAAGGTTCTTACCACAATGATGTACGGTTTGACCACAATGACAGCAACCTGGGCTTCATCCGCCTATAGTGCTGGTACCAGACAAGTCGCTGAAGAGTTTCACGTGGGGAACCAAGTGGCCGTATTAGGCACGACCCTGTTCCTTTTCGGCTTTGGTACAGGGCCTTTGTTGTGGGCACCTTTGTCGGAGGTCTTTGGCCGCAAGATCGCCGTAATGACTCCAATGTTTGTGGCTATGTGCTTCAGTTTTGGAAGTGCGACTGCGAAAGACTTCCAGACTTTGATGCTCACACGCTTCTTCGGCGCATTCTTCGCAAGCGCCCCAGTGACAAATACAGGTGGAGTGCTCGGTGATCTGTTCAGTCCCGCATGGAGAGCGTTGGCACTTGCTGGTTATGCCATGGCCGTTGTCGGTGGCCCAAGTCTAGGTATGCGCACTTTGTTGTTGTTCAGCGACCATTTGCTAACGCGCCTTTCTAGGACCCATCGTCTCTGCGGCATTCGTCTCAAACCCATCATTAGGCTGGCGTTGGACGGAATACTTTACTGGTATCATTCAAGGCGCTATGCTTCTGATCGGTGTAATTTTCATCGATGAAAGCTATCCACCAAAGCTTCTTGTCTACAAAGCACGCCGTCTACGACATGAGACAGGCAACTGGGCGCTTCATGCCAAGTTTGAGGAATGGGACGTCAGCTTCTCACAGCTTTGTCGCAAGTTCTTGGTTCGTCCAGTGCAGCTCCTCGTGACGCCTATTTGCTTTCTTGTTGCGCTGTACGCAAGTTTCTGCTATGGCATCTTGTACATGCAGCTCGGTGGCATTCCCATCATTTTTGCTGAGATGCGCGGTTGGCCTGCAGTGTCCGCGACATTGCCGTTCCTCGGTATTTTTTTGGGTGCATGCTTTGGTTGTGGAATCAACTCGTACAATCAAATCCTGTACAACAAAGCTTACCACGCAGCTGGCGATCGAGCGGTACCAGAGAAACGTCTTCCTCCTATGATGCTCGGCTCCGTCCTGTTTGCTTCCGGGCAATTCATCATGGGCTGGACAGCGGACCCGCGGTTTCACTGGATTGCGCCTGTCATTGGCCTTGTCATGTTGGGTACAGGATTTTTTACCATTTTCCAAGCAGCGCTTAATTACCTCGTGGACACCTTCACAGAATACGCCGCTTCAGCTGTCGCAGCGAACACCTTCCTCAGAAGCTGTTTCGCTGGCGTATTTCCATTGGTCGTCTCGCCACTCTATCACAACATTGGTGTTGGACCCGCAAGTAGTATTACTGGAGGGTTTGCGGCACTGCTAATTCCAGTACCATTTGTTTTCTATATATATGGGAAGCAGATCCGCAGGAGATCAAAGTGGTCGAGGAAGAGCGTGTTGGACTAGACAGGTGGATTCCAAAGACAACATAATCCCAGATACTTTTCCTGTCGTCTTCTGACCGCACATGATATGACAGTGCAGACTCAGTAGTCGTACGCTTTGGTCAATGGTTCGTTTGCCGTTGGAATTTAAAACTAATGCTGGAGATTTTTGGACTTGCGCGTCTCTGCGAGTGTTTGATTTCTATACTCTGTGCATGGAACTTTGGACGTACAAAGATGGGGAAAAGTTATTGTATTCGACGGGGGAAGAGGGTATCTTGTAAACTAAAACAATGTTTGGGAAGGGTGAACAGCATGCATTCAGTCAGACAATGACGGCTGTACAGGCCTGACACGAGCCCAAGTTGATGTACAGCTGTGCCTTGGCCAATTGAGCGGACTCTGTACAGCTGTATTTGCCCGTGATCGGCAATGGAGGGTGGGGTAATTCGCCGTATTCCAAAGCACATGTAGTGGCACCGTGACTCCCAACTTTTTCGGCTCTTTTCCGCGGCAGTTTTACCGTGGCAGCATTAGAGTGTGTTGAGTGGTGTTGAACCTCCTCTTTCGGCGTCATTTCATCATTTCAATATATACATTTCGTGAACTCTGCAGACGCCGCTACGGGCGACGACTGGGGTTGTTTCAGAAGAGTCCCATGCGTGGTCGCCAGTCGTTCTCGGCCGCAGACTTGGGATTGACAGTAATGTGGTACGGGAAGGGGTTGGCGTCTGTGGTGGTGATGGGAGGAATGTGGTCTTTATCGCGATTAACGATGGCGATGATCTTGTGAGCAGCCTTCTCGAGCGATTTAGTCATCGCGCGGCGGACTTTGATGACATCTGCAAGGGTGGATCAGCGGGGTTCTATGCCTGCAAAGTCTGCACCGTCTGCAATCGTACCGGCCTCTGTTCTGGGTTGGGCAAGCGTGACATCCAGAGTCCACTGCTCCCAGCAGACGTCCTCGTCTGCCTTGCCAAAGAAATAAGTCTTCCTCCTCCTCTTCTCGAAGAACTGCACAACGAGCTGGCCTCTCCCTCTTGGCAAGTGTGCGCCGTCTATCGCGCGTACCAGTGCTATGGTGCGCTGGTCAATCAGCGTTTCCAGGTCGACATCATCGATGGCAGGCAGGGTGAGGTCAAGCAGGTCGCGGGTGAGGGGCGATATGGAGGTGAAGTAGCGGTGGAAGAAGATGGTGTGTAGGATTGCTTGAGCATGTTAGCTATGGATGGGTTCGATATACATACAGGTTGGGTCGCATGGTCAATGTTCGGATGGAGGGGTAGAGACGGCCGAAGGTTTGGGAATAGACCATCTGCCGTCTATGCAATGCAGTGCAGTGCAGCGCAGTCCAGTGCAGTCCAGTGCAGGGCGCAGAAGGCAGACTCACCCTTGACCACGTCCTTCACACACGCCAGGTCCGCGAAGATTTCGAGATTGTACTCGGGTCGCCGGCGTTGCTCCATACTGGCATCCAGCAGTCTCGCTCTGCTGGTACCACGCCGCGCGGCGTTCCCAGGCTGATGTGGCGGCCCCGGCCCTTCAAGACAAGGCACTCGACGGTCAGGCAGCGTCCGGCTTCTCAGTGCGCGAGTGCGATGTTTGTCTGTGCAGAAGAGGCGAAGCGTTCGGAGAAAAAAAGCAGCAAGATGTTGGGGTTGAGGGGTTTCCTGTGCTTGCTAAATGATCTGCCCCGGGCCCCGCCGTTGGCACTTCCTTTGACAGCCACCTTCAACCCTGGCCTATCAGCACACACCCAACTCCATTCTTCACGAGCAGCCTAACCACGATTTGCACCCTGTCTCAGCTGATTCATGCCAATGACGTCTGCAACCACAGCCCAGCGGCAGATCTGTAGCGGAATCGCCTGGCTTCCGCGCGTGGGCCAGACCACCACGGCACCACCGGGCCTGGGAGCAGCCTGTTTGCAGCCGACTTGCGGTAACAAGTCCTGTATCTAGTACCGGTAGTATCAGCGCTGCGGCAATTCATCCGCTTACGACCGGCCCGTCAACACCCTCCATCAGCATCTGTTCGGCGCTAGAATCGACTCTGACATAATTTCTGCACGCATCTAGATAAGCGTCTACCTACCTAGGCTGAATGAACACCTTTTCAGCCACGCGTAACCGAAACTCTCTACTGCCTATGTCCCAGTGAAGGTGCCTTCCGTAGATTGCCTGTACATGGACTTCCTTCAGGTAGAGTGACAAAGTCCAAATCACTCGTATTCACGTTTCACCCCAGTCTGGCATGTCGCCACCCCATGCCACACTCCGTCATGAACAATATCACGGTATAGCTTTGATGCTCGCTTTCTCGCCAAGAATATCCAGACCAGCATCGTTCTCGTCGAAGAACCCATATTGACGCTGCATCTGCTCGATGCCGTGTTCATCCAAATAAGGCAGCTCCTTGGCAGCCTTGACATAGTTCATGTTCTCCATGTGGCCCTTGGCGAAGATCAAGTCGATCTCCTCGAGCGAACGCCGTGCAGTTTCTGGGTAGTAGATATAGATGAAGGGCAAGAAGCACGCATTAACGACAGCGAAAAAGAGGTATGTGCCCCAGCCTATCATGCATTAGCTAGTGCTTGTCAAGGTCTGACAAAGCTGGCTTACCGATGTTGGATATCATGATTGGTGTGATCATCCTGAAGTCTGTTAGCTGGTGCAAATAGACATGCAAGAGGAGTGACTCACACAACCAAGAAGTTAAACAGCCAGTTTGTACAGGTTGACACAGCATTTGCTTTGCCTCGAGTCTTGATCGGATTGATCTCAGCAGGATACAGCCATGGAAGAGGGAGCCACGTGGCGCCGAAGAAAGCAATGTAAGTAAATAAGCCAACAGCTGCACCCTTGGCAGCTTGCGGATTGCCGGGAATCAGGGCTCCAAAAACGATGACCATGGACAGACCTAACATAGCCTATTAGTGGTGCAGCTAGATTGGGAAAAGATCAATTGCTTACCTTGACCAAGCGTACCGATGAGGAATAGCTTGCGACGCCCAACGCGCTCGATGATGAACCAGGATGTAGTTGCAAAGATGGAGTAGACTATCATGTTGATTCCGCCAAGCAGCAGCGACATGTCATGAGACTGACCGATGGATCTCTCAAACAGGATGGGGAAGTAGTAGATGACTGCGTTACAGCCACCAATTTGTTGCATCAACTGAGAAGACGCACCCAACAACATGCGCCGCAAATGCTGTGTCTTGCCATTCGTAAAGAGCGCGCTGAACGGTGTGTTGCCCCCTTTGTGCCCTGAGGCGCGCAGCGAGTCCATGATGATGTGAGCTTCGAGACGAGTCTCCTCTGAGTCTAGTCGGTACCCACGCAAAGCTGATATAACCTTGACAGCGTCCTCATGACGGTCCTTACTCAACAGCCATCCTGCAAGGTCGTTAATACTTGATCGCTACACAGCAGAGGAAATGACCTGGTACTCACGGGGTGACTCGGGTAGGAACCAAGGGCCAATCAAGATGACCAAGGCGAAGAAAATCTGAAATGCAATGGGAAAACGCCACGTGAGCTGATCGGGTCCGAACGAACAGCCGTAGTCAGTCCAGTATGCGATCAGTGTTCCAAAGGCAATGACACCGCCCTCGATACAGATCAGAAGGCCTCGGTTAGACGTCTTAGAGCACTCTGCCTGGTACGTCGGAATTGTTGCCGTGTTCATGCCATTGCCAACGCCAGTGATTGTCCTTCCTATGATGA
This sequence comes from Didymella segeticola, assembly GCA_004522025.1. Classification (NCBI taxonomy): domain Eukaryota; kingdom Fungi; phylum Ascomycota; class Dothideomycetes; order Pleosporales; family Didymellaceae; genus Didymella; species Didymella segeticola. The sequence goes on along the minus strand of SDAV01000015.1, from coordinate 552,660 downwards.
ACTGCGCACCAGCATTGTATCCTTTTATGGGCGTGACTTGAACAATGGTACCAAGAATCATGATTATGGCACCGATCATAATGGCTCTGCGACGACCCAGGGTATCGCCATATAGAAGCATAGTGACAGCGCCAGCAAGGCAGCCAATCTCATAGATGGCGGTCACAAAGCCTTCCATGGTCGAATTGTACAGAATCTCGGGAAAGTACGCGTGAAACGGCGCGGCACCGATAATGCCTGACATGACACCCTCTGTTCACAGCGTCAGCGAGCCACTACCTCTCCTCTAGAGGAAAACAGGTACTCACGGTCATAACCAAAGAGGAGGAATCCAGTCGTGGCAACCACAGACACAGCGGTGCTCAGCGGCCTGCCTGTAAGCCCCATAAACCTGGGGGGTTGATTAACATCCGCCATCTTACCCTCCTCTACAAATGGTTTTGAATTTGAGAGTTTCCAAGCTTATATCCACTGTTAACATAGATCGAGGTCGATCTGGGGAAAAACTGGGCTGGTACGTCTTCCCCACACTTGGGGAGACGTGAGCTTTTATCTTTTCGCGAATCTTCTCAGATCTCCACTTCCTTGAACGCGCAGACCAGATGGACTATCCTGGTGCAAAGATTGCGCGCTGCATGGGGCGTGGCCCGACAAGAATGCAACGTCATCTCCAACCGTTTGGCCGCTTGCCAATGATACTTATGCCACGAAGCCGCGGCCCCTCCCAGTCTCCATTTAGATACCTCAGCGCTGCTGGAGAGATGGTCGGCCAGATGCATAGGTACCGTGTACCGAGGCAAGGCCGTTCGGAGCTGCTCATTGAGGCGTGTGAGATCGAGCTAGAGTGGCGGCACCAAGCCTCAACGGGCCAGCAGCGGGATGGCGTTGCAGATCACTTTGGTACGAAGAAGCCTCAAAAGCGACTCGTTCAGAAGTCAGTTGCACGTCTTTGAAGTCCTTTTCGTGTTCTGGCATCACGCTGTTATAGCCCACTAGGGATTCGACTCTAGATCGCTTCTTCGTCATCACCACAAACTGCAGGCTTGGGCCTGAAGGATCCTGTGGTAAGCCGTGAGAAGAACAGGGCTAGTTGTCGTGTGACAGGCAAGGGTTAGGCGCTGCAAAATGTACAGTAGGCCATCGAGCGGCGGTTCTTGCCCCAAGTGTGACCTCGCACGGGTAAGTGGCCCAATGTGTGATGGTCAGATCTACCATGTGCGGCGCGGCAGTTGGCCGCATGTGAAGACTTAGAGCAAGGCTCGTGAAGATCGGAGCGCATTGTGTATCACATGGGCTTGGCCAAGCGGTCGCAAGGCCTGCGAAAGAAGGTTGGATAGACTCTGGGCATCAAAGGCGTGTTTTAGAGGTGGCCTGTAAAATTGAAGAGGGTGGACGGGAGCGGAGGCGGGTCGGTGAGTGGATTCGTGGGGAAAGAACGACCGCTAGGCCAGCCTCGCCAAGTGAGGAACATGCCGGGCCATCGATCACCGAGCCTGGCCCGAGTAGACACGCGAAAAGACGCGTCTGGGCAATAAACACCAGCACCACGCCGACATGGTCAGCATCAAGCGTCAACGAGACGACATAGACGAGGAAGGCACACCACGCAAACTGCGCGCAAGCATCGTCAACGATGACATCGGTACCGATTCGGACGCATTTGAAGCGCAGACACCATCGCGGCGGGCCAGGAACTTACAGTTGACTGACTTTGGCACGCCCAAGTCCATATTGAAGAAGACAGGGGCCGTAAATGGCGCCCATGGAACCTACGCTGTAACACCAAAGTCGAGTCGAAAGTTGCTGTTCGAGACGCCCACCAAATCAACAAACGGCGATACGCCAAATGGCACCCCGACTATTGTTCGCAATGCTGATCGCAGCGCGCGGCGCAAGAGCAACCGACGAATCCTCGAACACGCAGCAAATGGGACAGAGAGCGATGAAGAGGCTTTTGACGAGGAGGAAACACTGGCAGAAGAGATTCTGGCGGAGGACGGTACGGCAGTGGACACCGTGGAAGCAGTGCCCGAGTCAGAGGCGCCTGTGCCAGAGACGCCATCAAAGCGCAAAAGAGGTCGGCCAAAGGGCTCTGGAAAGAAGAAACCCAAGTCCCCAACCCCACCGACCGAGCTGCCGCCGCACGAAGAGTATTTTTGGCAAAACCGGCCTGGTGGATTGAAGACGTCGAACAACACGCTCTCGGCGCAGAGCTTACTCAACCATGACGAGTACTTCCAGACAATTTCTGGCTACCAGGACCCTCATCTGCCTGAAAGAAGTTCTCTACTGGAGTTACACAGTCGCGCATTCGATCAGTGGGTTTTCGAGCTTGAGGAAGGCTTCAACATATGCCTTTACGGGTACGGTTCCAAACGCGACGTAACCGAGAGGTTTGCAGCACACTTGTATCGGCACCTGTCAGACACAGCGTCCTTCAACGACTCTAGGAAGGCCCCGAAGATTGCTGTGATCAATGGCTACGCTGCGGGCACCACATTGAAGGAGATACTAGCCACCATTGCGTCGATTCTAGTCCCGAGTACTACCAAGCTGCCTAATCAGCCTGCTATATTGCTCGACTTTCTGCTCGATCACCTCGCAGCAAATCCACCCTTGCGCCCCATGCCTGTCATCCTGAACTCTATCGACTCGCCGTTCTTGCGAAAGGCGCCGACGCCGTCGATGCTAGCTCGTCTTGCTGCTCATCCGTCCATCAACCTTGTATGCACAGCCGACGCACCGAATTTTCCGCTGCTGTGGGACGTAGGTCTGAAGACACAGTACAAGTTTCTCTTCCACGACGCAACCACCTTCGCACCCTACGATGTAGAGATCGATGTAGTGGAGACTGTAAACGAACTTCTCGGCCGCAGTGGCCGTCGCGTCGGTGGCCGAGACGGTGTGGGCTTTGTCCTGCGTTCGCTGCCTGAGAATGCGCGGTCGTTGTACCGGATCCTTGTGATGGAGCAGCTTGCTCTGGACATGATGGAGCAGGGATTCGATGATGATGACGAAGAGATGACTGCGACTCCAAAGAATAAAAAGGTTGCCCAGGCCAAGACTACTGCTCCTGAGTCAAACCAAGGGGTCGAATACCGGGTCCTGTACCACAAGGCGGTGCAGGAATTTGTCTGCTCCAGCGAAGTCGGCTTCAGGACGCTATTGAAAGAGTTCCACGACCATCAAATGATCGAGAGTCGGAAGGACGCCATGGGTACCGAGAGGCTATGGGTGCCTTTTCGGCAGGAGGAGTTGGAAGGGCTCGCAGAAGATTTAGCCAGCGATGCGTTCTGAGCGACATACCCAGCATCGGCAATGGACTCTCGACGTGTCACTCCAATGTTCGAAAACATCATCTTAACACACGTGAGTTGCGACACATGCAAACCATCACAATTTAAGAGCGTCGGCGGCCAAGGACACTTCTTCGGCGTGCAATCGGCGTGCAAAATCATCGTCGAACCAACCCAGGTTTGGACAATTGAACGGTGGACCTTAACGACTATTCTTCAGAACAAGCGAATATAAACGCGCCAGTTTCGAATCTTCCCATCGAAGAACAACCTGGTCGCTTAGCTCAGTTGGTTAGAGCGTGGTGCTAATAGCTTTCATCCTTGATACGCCAAGGTCGCGAGTTCGACCCTCGTAGTGACCATTCTTTTTGCGCGTTGAAGGGGTTTGTGCCACAGTTAATGCTGTCGTCGCCAGTGGCGGGGCTCGCTTTTTGTCTGTGTCGGGGCTCATCATGGGCGAACTGGTCTGCTTGTAGGGGAAGAGCTGCAACCGCGAGGCCGTGATCGTGTTGTAAGTCTCCTTGCACGACATTACGATTTCAGAGGGCTTTTGCAACATGAACTCGTTGAGCGGAGGTAACAATAGTGCAGGTCGTAGCAGGATGCGCATGTAGATATAGGTATCATTGGAACGACAATGTGTATGTAGAAGCAGAATCTTCAAGTCGTCACACTGTCACATGCTAGCAGCACGTACAGAGAATAGGACATTGGAAGAAGACGAGCCGTCTTTGAGACCAGTATCATCTCCTGCATGTGCATCTTGAATACTGTGCAACCGAGTAGTGAAGAAGACAATTCGAACCATGGGAGTGATGTGCGCTAGTACCTATCGGGCCTAGTGTCTGACTCCACTCTAACTGGATATTGAGAATCGCCATCAGGAAAACCGTACGAAAAGCAAACCGCACGCAACACAACACGACCAAATTGGCGCACCATGGCGACGGCAACAATGACATACTTGGACATTCCCGTCAAGAGGCGGCTGCCAAAGAACATCAAGCTGCCGCCGGAAAATGAACGATACATGCGTGCGTGCGCCGACATTGCGTCGGCACTCGTGCAGGACTACGAGGCCCAAGCGGACGGATCGAAGCCCAAGAAGGATCTCAACTTGAACCAACTGCGTGGGCAAATTGCAAAGAGACATTACCTGAAGACGCAGCCGCCGCTCACGGCCATCATTGCGGCGGTGCCGGAGCACTACAAGAAATACATTCTGCCCAAGTTGATTGCAAAGCCTATCCGTGAGTTTCTTGATTGGTCGACTTGGTTGCATGCTGATGTGACTTGCAGGAAGTGCAAGTGGTATTGCAGTTGTGGCTGTCATGTGCAAGCCGCACCGCTGCCCACATATTGCGTACACGGGGAACATCTGTGTGTACTGTCCTGGAGGCCCGGATTCGGACTTTGAGTACTCGACACAGTCTTACACGGGATATGAACCGACGTCTATGCGCGCGATCCGCGCACGGTATGATCCGTACGAACAGGCCAGAGGGCGTGTTGACCAAATCAAGTCGCTGGGTCACAGTGTCGACAAAGTTGAGTACATCATCATGGGCGGCACATTCATGTCACTACCGGAGTCATACCGGGACGAGTTCATCTCACAGCTTCATAATGCACTCTCTGGATACCAAACCAAGGATGTAGACGAAGCGGTTGCGGCGGGCGAGATGAGCAACACCAAGTGCGTCGGCATCACGATTGAGACTCGACCTGACTATTGCCTGGACCAGCACTTGTCATCTATGTTGCGATATGGCTGCACGCGTCTCGAGATTGGCGTGCAGTCGCTCTACGAAGATGTAGCGCGCGACACCAATCGCGGGCACACGGTTGCGGCTGTGGCCAAAACCTTCTGCCTCTCCAAAGATGCCGGGTTCAAAGTGGTGTCGCACATGATGCCCGACCTGCCCAACGTAGGCATGGAGCGCGACCTCGATCAGTTTGTCGAGTATTTCGCAAACCCAGACTTCCGCACCGACGGGCTCAAGATCTACCCGACGCTCGTGATTCGCGGGACAGGGCTGTACGAGCTCTGGCGCACAGGACGGTACAAGAACTACACGCCCAACGCCCTCATTGACATTGTGGCGCGGATCCTCGCGCTGGTGCCGCCGTGGACACGCATTTACCGTGTGCAGCGCGACATCCCCATGCCGCTCGTGACATCGGGTGTGGAGAATGGCAACCTGCGGGAGCTAGCGCTGGCGCGGATGAAGGACTTTGGGACTACATGTCGCGACGTGCGAACGCGAGAGGTGGGGATCAACGAGGTCAAGCACAAGATCCGGCCAGACCAGGTGGAGCTGGTGCGGCGCGACTACACAGCCAATGGCGGGTGGGAGACGTTCCTGGCGTATGAGGATCCAAAGCAAGACATTCTGATTGCGCTGCTGAGGCTGAGGCAGTGCAGCAAGGAGCACACGTTCCGAGAGGAGCTGACGGGCCAGCCGACGAGTCTGGTGCGGGAGCTGCACGTGTATGGAAGCGCTGTGCCTGTGCATGCGCGCGATCCGAAGAAGTTCCAGCACCAGGGCTATGGCACGCTGCTGATGGAGGAGGCGGCGAGGATTGCGGCCGAGGAGCACGGGAGCCGAAAGATTAGTGTGATATCAGGGGTGGGAGTGAGGAGTTACTATGGGAAGCTGGGATACTACTTGGACGGGCCGTACATGAGCAAGGATTTGGAGCCTGCGTGGGAGCGGGAGTGGTAGGAGGTGGGGTTATAGTAGATGTGAGTGAATGGAAGTGATGTGAGGTAGTACTGTTAGTGTGGTGTGGCGTGAGTGATGAGTGATGAGTAGTGAGTAAGGTGTGGTGTGAGTGTCGAGTGGTGAATCGAGGTCTATGGCAGTGACTTTTGCTGTAGCAGCCGACTGCTGATGTGTGGTGAATGTGGTGTGTGGTGAATGTGGTGTGCGATGAATGTGTGGTGGATGTGTGGTGTGTGGTGTGAGGTGTTGCTGTGTGGTTCGTAGATGCAGATGCTAAATGCTAAATGGTAAGTAATGCAGATGCTGAGGGCTGAATCGTGAGTGATGCAGATGATGATGATGGCGATGAGTGATGAAGACGATGATGAGGCCATGGTGACTGCTGCGTGCTGAGGGGTGACTGCTGTCTTGGAGAAGCTAGGCTGGATTGGGAGGTGATCATAGTGAGTGGAAGGTGATGGTGAAATGATACATTAGTCAAGCCAACAACGCCGTTATGCCGTTAACCTCCAGCATGCTAGTCTACGACACTACCTGGCACGTCCAACTACTCCTAACCTAGACGGTGCCTGCAATACTCAAATCGCGAATCTCCTGCAGGACTTCTTCGACACGGGCGTCCAGCTCGCCCTGGGCGTACTGGTCACGGGTGTTGGCATCGAGGTACTGCTGGACCTGGGCCATGCGCGAGTAGGCCTCTGCGCAGAAGCGCAGCTGGATCTTGACGAGGGCCTCAAAGCTGGGGTCGAGGTAAGGGACGCGCAGGTCGATGAGCTGGGGCAGCTCTGTGGTGAGGGTCTCGTTGAGCTGGTCGTAGGCGGCCTTGGCCAGCTGCTCGTCCTTTTCGGCGCGGGGCAGCTTGGTGACGTCCTTGTCGGGCTTGTCGGTCAGCTTCTTGACCTGTGCGCGCATGCGGTCGTAGTCCATTTGCTTGTGCTCGCGCTTTGTGATGCAGGCGTTGATGTCCGGGAAGTAGGAGCAGAAGCGCTGGATGGGGTCGAGGACGGTGGTGCGGTAAGGGCCGTCGAGGGCCTTGATGGTCTCTGCGTCGAGGTCGGTGACGGCCTGCTTGTAGGAGCGCGAGACGCCGTCCTTTGTGCCGGCGTCACCATAAAAGGCGTCGATGGTCTCTGCGATGCGCATTTGGCTGGCCGTCATGGCGCGCAGCGAGTCGAGGTAGCCCTTGGCCTCCTTTTGCAGCTTGTTGGCGGCGGTTTCCATGGTGCGGTAGCGGCGCTGCTCCGTCTCAAAGTCGCGGTCGTTTGTGCGCTCGACCTGGCCTGTTTTCATGAGCACCTGCGTCGTGGCGCGGTTGACGCCTTTTTTGAAGCCCGTCCACGACATGGCGGCGGTGTTGGCGTGTTGGCGTGTTGTCGCAGGTGTTGTCGCAGGTGTGGTGGTGGTGGTGGTGGTGGTGGTGGTTGAGGTCGACGACTGATGTGGTGGTGGTTGAGGGCTGGCTGTGGCGTGGTGTGGTTCACTCTTCACTGTTCTCTCTCTCTCTCTGTTCACGGCTCACTGTCCTCTGTCTCTGTCTCTGTCTTTGTGGTGGTGCAGTTGGTATATACTGGGGTGGTTGCTGATGACGCTGCCCTGCCGCTCTGCCGCCGCCGCCGCCGCCCGTCGTTCGTCTGTGTGTGGCGCAGCAGTCCTCGTCCGACTCCCCCCCCCGCCCACTGCGATCTTGAAGCACTCCCGCCATGCTAATGCTGCCCCTCCGCCCACCACTGGTAGCAGCGCGGTGCCATCGTGCCCTCGCCTATCCACGCCTCTCAATCACCGCTACCTCTCCCACATATATCTCTCCCCACCGCTGCTTGTCGACTACAAGTCCATCCCCCCCCGTCGTCGTCTTCTCCGGCATCCAACCCACAGGCGTCCCCCACCTGGGCAACTACCTAGGCGCCCTCCGCCAATGGGTGCGCCTCCAGCACGACGCCGCCCCCGATGCAACCCTCCTCTTCTCCATTGTCGACCTGCACGCCATCACCGCCGCCCAACACCCGCCCACCCTGCGCCAATGCCGTCGCCAGATGCTCGCCAGCCTCATCGCCGTCGGCCTCGACCCGGCCCGCTGCATCCTCTTCGCCCAGAGCCGCGTCAAGCACCACGCTGAGCTCATGTGGATCCTCAGCTGCAATGCCTCCATGGGCTACCTTGCCCGTATGACCCAGTGGAAGAGCAAGATGCACCTGCCCGACAATGCCTCCCCCACTTCCTCCTCCACACCCAACCTCAAGCTCGGCCTCTTTTCCTACCCCGTCCTGCAGGCCGCCGACATTCTGCTCTACAACACCACACACGTCCCTGTAGGCGAAGACCAGGCCCAGCACCTCGAGTTCACCCGCGACCTCGCCACCGGTTTCAACCATCTCTACGGCCCGCTCCTCACCGTCCCAGAGACCCTGCTGAGCCCCGCCAAGCGCGTCATGAGTCTGCTCGAGCCCACCAAGAAGATGAGCAAGAGCGACCCTAAACCCAAGAGCCGCATCCTCATCACCGACTCGCGCGAGGACATACACGCCAAGCTCAAGTCGGCCCTCACAGACTCGACTGAAGGTGTCAGCTACGACCGCCATGCACGACCTGGCGTCTCCAACCTCGTCGATCTCATCTTCCACTTTGACAACACCGGCGCCTCTTCGCCTGAAGAACTCGCCCTCGACCTCAGCACCTTGACCATGCGTGCGCTGAAAGAAAGGGCCGCCGACACAGTAGATCGCAGCATTGCACCCATACGAGACAGATATGCACAGCTCATGAGCGGCGACCAGAAGGAGCTCGTCTCCCACGCAGAGCACGGCGCGGCAAAAGCAGAGGCCATTGCCGACGCCACTATGCAGAGGATACGGAATGCCATGGGTCTGGGGTGGTGAACTTGAACACACATGATCTGTATAGCCTGCATAACCTGTATAACCTGTATAACATTGTGACTATAGATGTGGAAGATACTGAGATGTTGAGATACCAAAGTACTAAAAAGTAGAACGAGGAACGAGGCACACTAGGTAAACTTGAATTCAAACCCAATGACTTCTGTCAATAACAAGAACAAGATACAAGGGTATAGAAACATTGCCAAATGCACCAAATGCCTGCAACAAAAACACGACGTCAACCTCACTACCGTATCCAACCACAGCAGATCTCCCAACAACACTGTGCGGCTTCACCCCAAACACAGCAAGTTCCTTCCAGTCGTCACGCTACTCCCCAGCATCTCGTCCCACCACCCCTCCCTCCTCACACACAACGCATCTTGCTGTGCGAGCCAGATCCTCATCCCACTCACACGCTTCAGCACCGCCGGCAACGTATTCTTGTCGCCCTCACGAATCGGCACCACGCGCTGGTACAGCACATCGCGCTTGTCAGAGTGGACCGTCACAGCTGCCACAAACAGCGGCCACACCGGGTAGATGGCTGTGTACAGCCCGCCCTTGACAGGCAGGGACAGGATGAGGGCGCATAAACTCTCCGACAAGGCCATGATAGACGGATGGAATCGCGTCATGCTGCTTGTTTGTTAGCTACTACAGTCCACCCCGTAACATATCTGTCAGAGAAAAATATCACTCACCCGTAGATGCGACAGCGCAGATACACCAGCGCTGCTAGACGAAAGGCTTCTGCTGTTGCAATCAACACATCGTGTTCTGGCCCTCGAGGCTCGGTAGTCCATTGCTGCATCTTCTCCAGTTGCGCTTCTTGCAGCTGCGCGTACATGGCCATCTGACCGTTGCCAGGATCCAGCGCCAGCGACGTTATACACGAGATGATAGACAGCAGCTGCGGCGACAGTCCAATCATACTGCAGATCCTCTGAGCATCATCTGGTGCGGTTCCTTCAAACCAGCGACGGGTTTCAAGTGAGTGGAAACAGGTAGACTGGAGCGCCTCTGATGTCTGCGCGGTACGAGCGAGCGTGAGCTGGGCGCGCATGAAAAGTGCAGCGTCTGAGTGATGATCGATCATGTTGTCGGGAATCATGTCAAACACATTCGCATGGCAAGACCAGCACAGCGACGAGTCTGCCGAGTTGTTGACGGCGCCGTGATGCATGAGCAGCATGCTTGTCACGAGAGCTCCTTCGTAATTCTCTCCATTGGTGATCTGCGTTGCAAGAGCTTGAAGTGCTTGCGTCGAGTAGTGTAGCTCAGCCTGCTTGTATAGATTCTTCTGCGAAGGGATGTAATCGACCATGTACGAAGCGGACAAGCTGAGGACAGCGTATCGCGTGCTCAAACATGTGTTTGCGACTTGGAGCAGCGAAATGTATCCGTTCGATTGGGTAGCAACAGTGCGGCCAGGACAGAATCCATGAATGTAAAAATCAATCAAGGCCTGCTCGATGTCGCCTGACCACGCACTCGACGAGGGCGCGCTCTTAATCAGACTCTCAAAGCCCATCTCTTGGGACGAGCTACTCTCGAACGACTGGACAGATCCTGCTGAGAACGGACTACTCGATCTCGACCTCGATTGATCTGTGTCAGTCACTGGAGATGCAACTGCTCAAGTCAGTGACTACCCCAAAACCCCAAAGCACAAAGACTTTACCTTTTAATCCCGTCAAGTCGGATAGTTCGCACAGAAAATCCTGGCACGCTTCCGCCTTCAGCCTCTGAATGTGCTGTAACCGCTGCAACACCAGCGTGACGGCCGCTGTGTCCTGGATAAGAGACAAATACGGCTGCTGTTGCTGGAGAGTCGCCTTGAACTTCTCAAACTGCTTGCTATTAAGCTCGCCCAAACGCCAGTACAGTTGCCCAAGCACTTCAAGCAGAACAACCCCCGGTCCTTCTGTGACCATCCACTGTCTTATGACTAGGAGGTTGCGCCGGCTGTTTCTTTGGTTTCCCTCTGTTGGAAGGTCGACGACTCTCCCCACCAATCGATCGATGTGAGTGCAGTCGAGACACGAAAAGTCCGGCGACATGGACAGATGCTGAAGCGCATCGCTAGCTGCTTCCAGCGCCTTGGTCAATCTTCTGTCCGCGTCCATCGTAATAGCCGTGATGACTTGTTTCTTAGTCGTCAAGTCCGATGCAGCGTCCAATGTCGTGGTAGCAGATTCCGCCTGGTGCAGTGGAGAGCTCGAGTGGACTGATCAGAGCTTTGCAATGCTGCAAGTGCACTCGAATACAAATATCGGACTTGGGTACACTGCGCAAAGCCCGCCGGCAGTCTACACTTGTAGTCCCGTTAAAGCTTCGTGATACCGGGGTGCCATTCGGCCCCTGTTCAGACACATGAATAGCACCGGACACAAAATCCTACTCGCTGTATCCGAGTGGACGCCTGTTTAGGCACTAGATCTCAGATATGCGAAACAGATGGTGAACGGCTCTGCTCATCTATGAAGGCTCGCGGGCGGGATGATTGCAACCGTCATTGGTTATCGCAACTCTGTCGTCAGAACGTCCGCTAACAAACCTCTGGTAGGAGAGTCTTGGAGGAGCTCGACCGGCGATTTTACTCTGCAAATCGATTCTCAGCACTATAGAACGCTTTTAGGAACCAATAGTTCAGTGTTCTCAACCCCAACACCATCAATTGTTCGATTCGGGGTTTGCACTGCGATCGATGGTCCTGGGGCTAGATGGAGGACGTTGCGGCGGCTTCGAGCAGGGGTCCTGATCCAAGCGAGCCAATCGGAGAACGACGTCGCCCTAGCTCCGGGTTATCAGTGACGGCTAGCCTCACGGAGATCTAACAGAATCCCATTATAGATTCGTCGTCTTCCGGTACGAGACGGGGATGGGGATTCTCTGTCGTAGAGATATGCCCGAAGTCCGTCACTTGAAACTTGCCATCTTACCACCAACCTTTGCGTCCCTCAACTTCGCAGCCGGTTTCGCGACCTGAAGGTGGACAAGTCACCGGCAAATGATGAGAGAAACAAGTCATGAAGGTAGCGGGCGGCATGCTGCCAGTAAAGGGGGTATCTGCTGAAGTAGAACGGCACGCAAGTCTCTAGGCTCTCAGTCTTTCCTCCACCCAACGTACACCTCATCGGTCCTGAACCTCTGTGTGCACGTTGTGTCCTCAAGACCCGTAACAACCCCCGTTGAGTATTCCAGTAGCCCGGCGTGTGCGATCATAATGCCATTGTCGATACAGAATCGCTCATCTGTGGCGAACACGCTGCCTCCTCGATCTCTTGCCATCATGCCCATCATTTGTTGCAGGCGTTCATTCGAGCCCACCCCGCCCACGACGAGTACCTGCTGCGAGCCCACATGCGCCATGGCACGCTCCGTGATCTCGACGAGCATGGCGTATATAGTCTCTTGCAATGAGAAGCACATGTCTTCTCTGGTTACCAGCTGGCCATCTTCAGTCTTGAGCCTTTTGTCGTCAGGTAGTGTCTCGTCCAGCCCTCTTGCGAGAAGGTCTGCCGCCGCCAGAATCCCCGAGAAGCTCGCGTCCATGCCCTTGACACCATATGGTAGATCCACGAGGTTCTTGCCCTTCTTTGCCAGCTGCTCAACATTGTACCCGGGGAAAGGGTCGTTCGGGATCATAAGCGTACGCGCGAACCGGTCTATGCAGTTTCCAATAGCAATGTCAAGGGTTTCGCCGAATATGCGGTAGCGGTTTGCAGAGTACGCAATGACTTGTGTGTTGCCGCCAGAGACGTAGAGGACGACAGGGTTGTCGGCGCGTGTTATCGAGCGGCCCATTTCGATGTCTGCAGATGTTGTCAGCTCGTTCACTCTGGCTATATAGTCAGTGGACACTGACGCCCAACACAGTGATTAACGCCCACCATAGGCTTGTTCCAAAGCAGACTGACTGTGCGAGCCGCAAGGGCAACGCTCTGTAGCGGCGCACCCATGCCAGGTCCCTTTGTGTAGCATATGCAGTCGATATCCTCAATCTTGACACCAGCTTGCTGCACTGCTTGCTTGATCAACCGTACGACCCATGCTCGGTGGTGTAGTGCTGTGTCTTTTGGCAGGAAACCTTCGCCTGGCGGGGAATTGTAGGTATGCCGAAGATTCGAGAGAATGACGGGCGGCTCATTGGGGGCTATATGGGAGATGACACCAATTCCAATCTTGTTGGCGCTTCCTTCTAACCCCAGAGCAATCATCGTGATCAGTATGTGTGTGCGTGTGTTATGTGAGCAGGCTTCCCAAGATCGTCAAGATTCACAGATGGTGGGGTTCAAGAGACCGTTGCCAAGCCAAGGGTCTGTAGGGCTGATAGCAGAGCTGGCGTCAGTCAGCATATTTGATAGAAATCTCAAGAGTCAAGTATACTATGTCCTTGTGCCTTGGATCTCAATCTGAATCGATTTGAGGCGATAGTTGCAGGTCAAAGCACGATAGGTCATGGCTACCCTTGCTGCGCAAACGCAACCCAGTAGTGGTAATGTCTGAGCTTTGGTAGCACAGATGTTGAACTGGTACTCATGCCACTTCTACTCTACAGGAGCTGAGACGTGAAGACTTCCTTCTCTCAGACAATTGTTGTCGACTCTCAAGCTCATGCTGGACTTGCTCAGCGTTCAAGAGTGGATGCGAAAGTACTCGCGAGGCGGCCAATGAGGACAAGTTTCGGCCCGTCCTGCTTTGACATCCGCCGCTAATATTCCATCACATTTCCAACCTCCACTTGCGCGGAACACTCACCACCATCTTCACCATGGTAGACTTTGACGGCGCTGGTGAGGCCTTCCTAACATGGCTCCAGCAGTCCGGAGCAGAAATCAGTCCAAAGATCAAACTCGCAGACCTGCGACAAGCGCAAGCTGGTAGAGGTGTTGGTAAGTAGCCGTTTCCTACCACGACGAGGCGGTCAGTCCCTAGAAGATCTACCGGTCTTCTACGGCACCCGCCCACGAGACACCTGCAAACTCAGACATTGACTCTCGAACAGTCGCTACGCAAGACATCGCCGAGCACGAGCTCCTCTTCCGCGTCCCCCGCTCGGCAATTCTCAGCGTCGAGAACTCGATCCTCTCAAAAGAGATTCCTGCCGCCACCTTTGACATGCTCGGCCCATGGCTCTCGCTCATCCTTGTCATGCTCTATGAGTACCTCAATGGCGATGCCTCCAACTGGGCTGCTTACTTCGGAGTGCTGCCCTCCGAATTCGACACCCTTATGTATTGGACCGAAGACGAACTCGCCGAGCTGCAAGCCAGTGCGGTGGTGCACAAGATTGGAAAGCAGAGCGCAAACGACATGTTTCTCGAGCAGCTGATTCCTGTGATCAAAGAGTTTGCAGTCATCTTCTTCGCCGACGACGAGCGTGCGCCACAGAGAGCGGAAGAAATGCGGGATGAACGGAACCTTGCGTTGATGCACCGTATGGGCTCTCTCATCATGGCCTATGCTTTCGATGTCGAGCCTTCGGTTTTGAAGAAGGACGTCGACGAAGAAGGATACGCTTCAGAAGATGAGGATGAGGCTCTTCCTAAGGGTATGGTTCCACTGGCCGACATGCTGAACGCTGATGGAGACCGCAACAACGCTCGTCTCTTCTACGAGGCCAGCTCCTTGGACATGAAAGCCCTGAAGCCGATTAAGACCGGCGAGGAAATTTTCAACGACTACGGACCGCTCCCACGCTCCGATCTGCTACGCCGATATGGCTACATCACCGACAACTACGCTCAGTATGATGTCGTGGAGATTCCTAACGATATGGTCACCGATCTTGCGGCAACAGCCCTCATCTACTCCGAGTCACGCGTCGAGTACCTTGAGGAGCAGGAGGTCATCGACACAGGGTACGACGTTACATTCAGCGACCCCTTCACACTACAGGAGAGTCTCTCTCCTGAACTCATTGTGTTGGTGGAGACTCTCTTACTACCCGAGGAGGAGTTTGAACGTCTCAGGAAGAAGGGCAAGTTGCCGAAACCGGAGAAGTTGACAAGCAAGGGAGCCGAGTTTCTTCACAGGCTCGTCCAGACACGCTGTGCACAGTACAGCACGAGTCTCGACGAGGATAGCGGTAATCTCACTGAAGCGCCAAGCGCGGGCGTCCCTGGCTCGAAAGCGCGACGCTTCGCCATGGCGCAGGCTGTGCGAATCGGTGAGAAGAGACTGTTGAAGCAGGTGGAAGAAGCACTAGCGGAGAAACTTGCAAGAGAGGGAGTAGTGACGAAGAGAGCACGCGAGGTAGACGAAGAAGGCGACATTGAAATGGGTGGTACTGGCAAAAGGCAACGAGCATGAGTGATTTGCTCCAACAAAAGGAACAGATGGACTGCGCGACGAGAGTTACGCCACGTCGCGTTCAGGAAACCATTCTAGGTTTAACATGACAGACTGGTAGTATGGTAAGTTTTTACATTTTTTTTGGTCGGCGCCAAAGGCTGCACTACGTGACACTCTGGCGTCGCAGGTATTACATATCCAGATCTATCCGGGGAGGCCGCTAATGAGTTTCTAGATACTCCCCCCTGGCCCTTCCGACTTCGCCAACCTGACTGCTGAATGTTGTACATGTGTTTGGTTAAATACGCTCCACCAGCTGAATCACCTCGTACGCGAATAAGAATCAAAGGGTATATCTCGCCAAAACCGACACGCACCATCGTCAAAAAGCTGCTGAAAGAGAAGGTTTATGATGCCGCGCTAGGGCCGGGCGCTGCTGTTGGCGGCATGAGATGGCCAGATGCCGATCGGTTGTTGTTCTCGATCGACTTCCGAGCCGTACCAGCTGCCTGCTGAGCATGCTGTTTCTCACCCTGACGCTCGATCATGATACGATACCTGATGTGCAGGTTGTCCGTCCAGTCAACAGGATACGTCTGCTCGTCTTCACTACTATCCGCGGAGTACTTCCATCGGTTGGCAACACGATCGTCTAGCTGGCTGGTCTCAAGCTTTTGTCGCTTGACACCGCGCCTATCGATCATCACACGTCCGCCTCGTCCGATACGTCTTCGGTACCGAGATTGATCTTGGAACGGGACATCATCTGGGGGCGTACCGAAACGTATACGTGCATTTCGACGTGGTGTGTCGGGCGCATTCGTATGCACTACCGCCATGGAGTCAGCCCCATCGTCATCAGAAATGGACGCTGGAGGAGTGGGCAGCTGCGATTCTGTAAAGACCGTACGGAAATCAGATTTCGCCGCAGCCTGTTCCAGCGGTGGCGTGATGGGTCGCCATGTTGCGTCGACCCAGCCGGAATTCCATTTCTGGTGCTTAACCAGATTGTCCTCGATGAACGTGTCAATGGCTTCCGTCTTCTTCGCCTGCTGCTCTTCGAGGTAAACAAGGTCACTGTCGACAAGACGCCCATCCGCACGTGTGACCTGAGGCTTCATGCCGGGGATGTTTTGGCGCACTCTCTCGAGGTCAGGTCTTGGCTTGGGCTTAGGCGCAGGCTGGAATATGTCAGTCATACTCTGGGCTATTTTGATCGTATCTCGACGTACCTTCTGGGTGATCAAGAGTTCTTCATCATCGATCTTGATGTTGAGTCGCCTCTTGATCTCCTTGACAGCGTGCCGCTGCTCAAAGATCTGCTTGTCATTGGCAAGGGAGTCCCTCGTCAGGGCCTCCCGGCGCTTCACCTGGGCCACCAAGAGCCTAGCTTGCTCCAGCTCATTGCGAAGCTTCTTAAGCTTCTCCGTCACCTGCGCATCTCGGCCTCGGGTCTTACGAACCTGTCGTACTTCACGACGTCTGAAGCAGACGTACGGATCTGCCTCGTCAGTCTCGAGATTGGTTTCAAATTTAAGCGACGGCTGTAAAGGACGGTTGCCCTTGAGCAATCTCTGGTTCTTCCAATGCGGGTAGATGTCGTTGGCAAAGCCCCGCGCACTCTCGCCAATCGTCTCGTCAAAATCGGATTCCAGATCTTCGTACGCTAGTACTGGAGCATCACCAACGGCAGAAAAGGGCTGTTTCGTCTGGGCAGTCTCTTCGAAGAAATTCATGACCTCTTCAAATTCGTTCTCGGAGCAATGCGGACCTTTCGGCCTCTTTTGGTTGTACGCCTTGAGGAATACGACATCATCACTGGTCATATTGTACGGACATCCTGAAGTATCTTCGACGGTAGAAGAGAAACGGATGTACGTCGCAGGCTGCGTGAATTGCTTGGGATACAATTCATCGTACTGCAAGTGACTTGCAATGGCCTCTGGCGTGGGAATATAAAGTTGAGCGATCTTACCGCCGGTAGCACCTTGCGCTGCGGCCTGCGCGGCAGAGATGACGGCTTGCAGATGATGTTCCTGTCGATGGAGTTAGTAAGAGTCGTGAGAAGATGAAGCAGGTAAGTTCCCGCAAAACAGTCTAACGCAAGAGTCGACGTGCAGGTAAGTAAGTGCAATGCATCGTCCGAAGCTTGACTGCGCATCTTGAAGGCCTAAAGCGGCTAGTTCGAGACTTACAATCTCCTCTCCCTTCTCAACACCAGTCTCGACCTTTGGGATGTGCCGCGATGCCTCGTCATCATCAAGCTTTTCGACCTCGTTCTCGCGCAATACAGGTATGTTTTGCTTTGTTGACAACTTGCGCTGGCGAAAGCGCTGGCCTGTAACGCGTTGCGTCATGATGCTTCAGCCCTGTGTTTTGGAGTTCTTCGAAGTTTGTGCACGTGATCGCAGACTCTGCCCTGGGGACAGGTGGCCGCCTCCGGCCCTGCGCGCGCGGTTTCGCGATAAAAACGCGTCGCAATAATGCCGATATGGGTCTCAAACTACTCGTTGAGCACAGCGCATCAGAATCCGAGATGCATGTGATGGATTTTGATGGTTGTGGGTGCGTTTTGGCGATGGCAAACTAGGATGGGTTGAATGAGCGGTTTCTTGAGGTTGCGAAGGGGCTGCCGTGTGGGCGTGCCAGCTAATGGTGCCGGAAATGGAAGCGGTGTCAGTGGCAAAACCGCTCATTGGTCGAGCTGCGCCTGACGGGTGCACAAAACATTCTCTTTGCCAGGGCAGTCTAGCTTGATAGGTGACAATTCCATTGGAAACGGCCCTGAATATTTAACAGTCTGCACCTTTTTAAGAACTAATGTGAGTGCTGCCAAGGAGAGTGACAGAGTCGCTAGATTGAGCACACTCGTCGATCGAACCACCATTTCACTCGCACACGGTACCTCCTTTACTATGTCCTGGCCTTCATGTTGGTTCCTCAGTATCTCCTTGTACATAAAAAAAAGCAACCACTTCAATTTGTTACCCTTTGCCTGCAGGTTCTCCAGCTCCCATCTCA
Organism: Didymella segeticola; assembly: GCA_004522025.1. Taxonomy (NCBI): domain Eukaryota; kingdom Fungi; phylum Ascomycota; class Dothideomycetes; order Pleosporales; family Didymellaceae; genus Didymella; species Didymella segeticola. Next base: position 534,438 of record SDAV01000015.1, on the reverse strand, counting down.
CCATTTGGCAAGCTAATCCAACCCCGGGTATTACGAGATCTCCCATTCGTGAGGATTTTCATGGAGGGTTCAGAGGCCGCAGTTTAGTACATGTTTATGGAAACTTTCAAATGTACCCTTGAACACCCTGCATGCCCAAGCCCTCAGGCTTGTGAATGCGTCGTTCAGACAGCGCCGCTCGATCGCCCTTGAGCAGAAGGGATACAATCGCAATTATAGTAACTCGGAAGAACAACACGTTCGATGGTGTATGGTTGTTGATCGGTAGTGGGCTACTGATGGTAGAAACGACCCATGCTGCGTACAGCGTGATCATTCTGATCGTCTACTACCTGCCCGGTTCATAGACTTTGCAAGACGCAAACACAAAGCAATCGCAGTGCCCTGTACCACGCAATACCCAGCGGATGAACCCATGGAAGCGACCCGAAAGATGCCGGAACGCCCTAGAGAGGTCAATGCGCTCTTACCAGCTCATCACGCTCTGGGCCACGGTAACACCACGACCAACAACGATTGGGTAAATTGACGCTCATGACAACGGCTGTCCTTCAGAAACCGTCAACACAGGAAGGTAGGCAGACCGGCGAGTCGACAACACCTGAAAAAATGATGGCATGCCATTTGGGCATTGACTGGGAACTTAAGATTGGATGAGCACCCGGACGTAACGGATATCCAGGGGTTTGCGGGCCAGAACGTGTTTTCACCAGACCCGTATGGGCGATGGATAGGTGACTCTCGAGGTGGTCGTGAGTGGTAGATTGAGGACCGATGGCACGAACAGGCTGCCGTCCTACAGCTGCTACTAGGAAGTAGCACTTTACCTTTGACCAGAACAAACATAGGCACGGACTGGACTATGTCAGGGCGAGCCCACGTTTTATTCGTGCAGACTCGACATTGCCTGCACTAAAATAACGTGTGACTATCATCACGGTCGACGCTCAGCGTGGTCCTCAGGTCTCATCCCTCCATCTCTTGGCTCGGGCTCATTTCGAGGCTCCCAGTCGTAAGTATGTGCTTCCAACTCTTGGGGTGCGATCGCAGTCTCCGTCCTTCCATCTGCTATCTCATGAATTACCCCGATTCCAGCTGCTGTATGGCCTGCCTTGGTGGGAGGCGCAGGTGGAGGTATTGAATCCGATAGTTCCGCTCTCCAAGACGCGTCCAATTCAGATGGTTCATCCTCCTTTTCATCGTATCCAGCACTCTCTCTAGTCTTTCTCCTGCGTTTCAGCAAGTAGAGAATTGCGAGAGCTAGTAGTAGAAATCCTCCCACACCTAAGCCGACGCCAAGACCTATCGACAAGGCATGATTGTCATTTCCGGATAATAGTTCCCCTGATGAAGTGTCGTTGGCAGCTTTTGTTATGAATGCAGAAGAGGCAGAAATGGTTTTGACTTCCTCAGCGGCATCAAGCAAGAAGACATTGGTCGGATCTGTGCAGCAGTCGCCAGACCCTCCACAACAGTAAGTATTGTTGCCACACTCCTTCACGCCGTTGCCACGATCAGTGTGATACGGCGCTAGACACGAGTCAGTGTAAGCCACAATAACAGGTGTGTAACTCACTGGTTATGCAGAACCGGGGGCACGATGTAGAGTTAAAGGATGAATCTGTGCAGCCATTGCGGTAGAACTCGTATGCGTAGGTTTTCTTGGAGTCTGGTCCGGGTTTACAGAGACCGTTGCTCAGGCAGATGAATGTTGGCCCGCAACACGCAGACACTTGCGCGTTTGAATCACATGCTCCCCCATTGTTTTCTTGACCGTTGGGATAGTAGCAGGTCGAATTTGTGGCAGCGACGGTGAACTGTAGGAAGTAGAGAGCTGCCAGGCCTGAGGGTCTGTATAGAAGCATATCGGAAGCCTTTTGAGACTGCCGATAGTGAAGGAGGGACTGGAGCTGTGGAGAGGATATCTAGCCGTAAGATCATGGAGTGAGCCGCAAAGGGGGGGATGAGAAATACGCTCTGCTTACTGTGGTGTAGTCGCCGACCCGCAATGTGCATGTAGTTAGACCGGAGCCAAAATTAAGCGCATCTGCCAATGGAACGTTTATATCATGTATCGATCCTTGTAGGATTGACAAAGCAAGGACCAATTTGTGACACGGACCAGTGCGCAAAATACCTTGGACATAGTGCTTTGCCGTCGATTGCACTTTTTCTTCGTAGATTGAAAGTGGATTCAGATGACACGAGGCCGTTAAGAATCACGGGCGAAGGGTCAGAGCCTCAGGGGCTACGATTCTTCGGTTCCCCGACGGTACTGGCCGAAAAGCGCAGCGAACAACAACACTGGGTTCTGGGAGAAATCTTGGTGATGCCGCAGAACATAGCAGTATCGCGTTGAAAGGGGCCGCATGTGACCGGAAAGAAACCTTTCACGACACCGCAAAGTCTGATGTCACTCAGGGAACGAAGGGCAGCTAGATCTGCGCGGTTCCTATAAACTAATTGTTAGCGGCTTGGTCATGCACAGCAACGCCTCACAACGTCCCGACATCCGGCGTTCTCCACACGGCGCAGTTGTACATAGTGCAGGCGCTCTCTTTGCAAAGCGTACGCCGTCTGCTGACGTCCAGCCTCGCGAGTATTTATACCGTGTTGCGAAGTTCAAAGACCGTTTGACTAGCGGTCCGCACCATACACTCCAGTCCTTCCTGGGGATTTCGCGGGAAGTAGCAAGCACTAGCATGAAAAGTCGGACGCCTTAAACCGTCGCCGGTGTGGCTCTCGGATCAACGCGCAAATGCGCTTTTTAAGAAGATTGTACCCCGACGTCGCGACAGGTCTTAGAAGGATCTTGTAATTGCCGGTCATGTTTTCTTCGCTTGTTATCAGTGCCGCAATTTTAGCTGCCGCATCGAGCGCCAGCTGTGCCACAGTACAGGCTGTCAAGTCTGGCTGCGGCAGCTCCTTACCAGAAGGCATCGAAGTGGGCAAGTCCGTCAACCTCACCATCAACAGCGCGAGTGGTTCGTCTCCACGTGGATATCGTCTTCACCTGCCCAAAACGTACGACATCAACAAGAAGGTTCCTTTGATTCTGTCCTTCCACGGCCGCGGCAAGGATGCAAAGTTCCAAGAAGAGCTCTCGCAATTCTCGAATACGACGTATGGCTTCGAAGGCATCTCGGTGTACCCGGAAGGTGTAGCCATGAACAACTCGAAGGGGACTCAGCAATTCCAAGGCGACCCGGACTCCCCACCGTCAATCGACGATGTAGCCTTCACACTAGAGCTACTGGACGAACTCCAAGAAACGTACTGCATCGACACATCCCGAGTTTGGGCTACCGGAAAGTCGAACGGCGCTGGCTTCACGACAGTACTCGCGTGCGATCCGGAAGCAACGAAGCGGATTGCGGCGTTTGCGCCGGTATCTGGAGCCATCTACCTTGACGCCGACCAACAACTGCCGTCCTGCAACCCCAGTCGCCTTCCCATCCCAATAATGGAGTTCCACGGTTTCAAGGACACTACGATTCCCTATGCAGGCGGTGAAAACACCAGAGGCAACTCGAACTCAACCGATATTGTGACCTGGGTAGACCAATGGGCCGAGCGCGATGGATTCAAGATTGATGCAAATGAGACATCGTACCTCTGTAGCGGGAACCAGAAGGTGACAAGGTACAGCTGGGACGAGACCGTCATTCACTACAACTACACCAATCTTTTCCACAATTGGCCCAGCTCTTATCCGAACGGCGATACTGCCAAGTACCTGACATGTGAGGAGGCGGAGGCTACACCTATCATTCTCGACTGGTTCAAGATGTGGGTTTTGTGAATCGTCGTACGCTTGCGCACTTTCTTAGGAAGCGGTACGCACGTTGTATAACGCTGTAATGTTTCAAGTAATACAGTATGTTCTTATATCGGACACGACTACAAGATGTGAGGAGCATTTGAAAGACGAACAGCCTCTGTGTACGTTGCAGTGTAGCATGCAAAGGCATGCGATTCAACTGTACATGAGTGCTGAACCTTCAATCATGTTTGCTCATTAGCGCTTACCGCTCAAGAAATCTCCCTCTCTAGTGTCGTCCAATACCACTGTTCAGTGGACGCGGAACTGTAGGCCACGCTGCCCAGGTGTCAGCTCAGTGGAGTAAGCAATGCTGTCAGCGTTGAGTTGGGAAATAATCTAGCCACAGCGAGTTATTTGGCTAAATGATGGCCCCGCACCAGCCTGGGCCGAGGCAGCTAACACAGACAGATTACAGACGAGTTCACATCATCCCTCAGCTTATCATCTCCATTAAATAACTACATATCCCTGGAGTAATGTCTTTGTCACCTTTCCCTTCAGTCACACCTCTTAACTAAGAACAAGATCGACAAACGCGACGTGTATTCCTCATAAGAACAAGATGGACTTCGAAAAATATCTCCAACAAGCTGTCGACGCTCAAGAGATCCCAGGTTGCGTTCTTCATGTCTCTAATCGCGATGGTATATCTACTTGTCTATCCGTTACTCATAAACTTATCAGTCGAAGGTTCATTCACATACACCAAGACCTTCGGGCACGATTCCATGGATTCGGAAAAGGCCAAACCACTGCAAACCAGCAGTGTCATGTGGATAGCTTCTTGCACAAAACTCATGACCTCCATCTGCGCTTTGAAGCTTGTCGAGCAGGGCAAGCTTTCTCTCGATGACCCGGTATACACTCACATCCCCGAGCTTGAAAACTTCAACATCATCCAAAGCTTCGACGACAATGGCAAACCTATCGAAACGCAACACACGAAGCCAATCACCCTGCGGGCGCTCTTGACTCACACAAGTGGTCTGGCCTACGATAGCTTCCATCCTAAACTGCTGGCATGGTGCGCTCATCATGGAAGAACACCGAATACCGGCACCAGACTGCTGAAGCGCTTCGATGCGCCGCTCACTTTCGAGCCTGGAGAGAGTTGGTTCTACGGCTCTGGTATTGACTTCGCTGGCTTTCTGATCGAGCGAGTCACAGGTGTAACGCTCGAAGAGTTCATGCGTGAAACCTTGTGGGAGCCACTCGGCATTAAGGACATGACATTCAAACTGAGTTCGCGACCGGATCTAAGGGAAAGAATGGCGGATATGAGTGAACGTGAAGCAGGGTCTAGTACAGTAAAGACCTTGAAGGGAAATCAGATTTACCAGGATACCGACGGGTCTGAGATAGAGGATTGTCTGGGCGGCCAAGGCATATTTGCGTCTCCTGAAGAATTCTTCAAGGTATTAAAAGCACTTCTCGCGACGGACGAGGATGAAAAACTGTTGAAGAAAGACACATTTGCAGAGTTCTTCAAGCCGCAGCTGGGAGAAAGGTCGGCGACGACGCTCAATGGGCTCTTACAGGACGATTTTGTGCGAAACCCTACGAACCTGTTTGGGAACTTGACTGACAATAGCTTCACAGGTGAACAACATGATGGGTGGAACTAACAAAGCCGTGAAAAAGGATTGGGGTCTTGGAGGGCTTCTACTAACAGAAGATCAGCCGGACGGCAAAACGGCTGGTACAATGATTTGGGCTGGATTACCAAATTTGAATTGGGTAAGCTCCCTTCGAGCGGCTACACTGACGAGTCGCTAATCTAGCCTAGTGGGTCGACCACAAGACCGGCCTATGCGGCTTGTATGCAGGACAGGTGATGCCTACTGGTGACGCCAGGGTCGCAGCCTTGAATCGCAAATTTGAGGCAGAGATCTACGAGAAGTACAAACAAAGTGGCAGTGATGGCGCTCGTCTTTAGCTAGCGGGCTGCTATTGGATGCGAAGGTATATCTAGTTGTTATATACTTCTCAAAGGCCAAAAAGCCCCCAATTCTTTCTTGCCGTTCGCTGTCATCAGGAGTTTGGATGTCCGCCACTCCACGACACTTTATCTCCTGAAGTGGTATCTATGTCCCTCCTCTACAGGATACGGTATAGCACTTCAGCATCATTTTGCCTACTCTCCGACAACTTGTATCTCGCCAATTGACTTGAATACCCAGAGAAGAACGGTGCTTTGATCGTCAAGACCTTGTAGCTCGGTATCGTTCGCATTCGCATCGAGGTTGCGGATGGCATCTGCGATGCACAGCAATTGCATATGGCCATCTTCTTCGACTTCTTGTTGCGGCCCGTAATGCTTCGTCCAAGGTCCTGGGTCGAATCTGTCCGCATCATCGGCAAGACGGTGGAGCGCTGATGTTGTCAGGTCTTCAGTGGGGCTCAAGCTATGAGTAGCCTTATTTATCCAGCAATCACTTTTGTGGGCTTCAAGCGATTGGCAGTCCATACACGGGAGGGCTGCCACTTGAGCTTGGAACAAGTCTGCAGGCGTCAAACTGGCGAGCGATAGAATGGCAAGTGTGTCGGCCGAGCCATCGTCATCCGCGTCTCCGTCATGCCTACGTGATGCACCAGCGTCGCTTTCAACTGGGCACTGCTTTTTCGTGCTGTTTGTCGCATCGCGAGGAGAATGGCACCTCATGTCTTCCACATCGCTTGCTTGTACCCTGAGCCGAGAATCTATACGGTCATTGTGCTGGATAGACTGTGTAGTTTCACAGTCCAACATAGAGTGTAGGTTTCTTTCAGAACGTAGAATTTCTTCAGTTGCAATGAAAGACCTTATTCTAAATGGCTCTCTGTCGGGAGCTGTCGCTGCAGAAACAGCTTCTGATCGTGACGGCTCGACGGGTCTGCTCAGATCTTGGGGCCTAGATAGTGCGGGTAGGGATATAACGATAGACTGAGAAGACTTTGCTGTAGTTTTTGATGGGTTCTTGACCGAAGTAGAGGACATTGGTAGAATTTTGGCAGGCGGGATTGCTCCGGCTGGTGATACTGGCGGAATCGAGTCATCTGGTAGCAAACCTGCCTCTATTTCCTGTTCCAAGACTCGCCTCTGAGGAAGTGTTGGGTCGGTACTGAGGGGATACAGTGGTACTGCACCGCGAAACGCAATCCTAGCTCCCAGCAGCTTCCTCCTGTCGCAGATGGCCTGTAGATGTGCTGCCGCCGTACCTACCAACGGCGAGCGGACTGAATTGAGCTCGCCTGGTACCCAGCGCAGTCTTATGTTCTCGTAATCGCCATCGCCAGCATCCTGCGCTTTCAGGACTTCTTCGGGATTGTTCAGTCCAAGCATATATGCGCGTCGGTCATCATCATAGGTGCTGAACTTCCAATATCCGTTCTTCACGTGGACTGGATCGCATTGTCTCGCGAAATGATGGAAACTGCCGTTGGTGTCAAACACCGGCCCACGGTGTGCGCTATAGTAGCTGGTGTTGATCGGCGAGGTATGTGGTGGCGTTGACATGATAGCTGGGAGCTTCGACCATGCGACAGGTGGAAGCGCGATCAGGAAAGATCTTGACGGTGGCTTGGAGCTATCGATTTTGTACGAAGATAGGTTGGCGTTGCAGCGAAGTGAAGGGAAGTGGCAAAGAACAGGGAAAGTAGTAGGTGGGAGGTTGGGTGCGGAACATGGCTTTGAGCCATTGAGTCTTGACAGCAACTGGGCTCCCATAATTCTCGCAAGTCACCAAGCATCATGGCTAGGTTTAGTCGTGCTCGAAAATTTTCCTTGCTGTTTTTGTCTCCGATTGTGACCATCTGAAGCTCACTGAGGAAGTGAAACAGGAAGCTGCACATGACGTCGGTGTACGCTCTTGCCATCTTAGTATCCTAAGTCACCGCCATAAGCTCTTACATATGCTATTTTCAGATAGAGCTCAGCAGATCAATAACAGCGACCCTAGGTATTGGAGCAAGTCAGTAAGACATACCACTCATCTCCCTTGTTTGCTAGCGGCTTCTAACCGTATCATGATGTCTCTGTCTACTGTGTAGCTTGAAGATGCCGCGTCCCATCATACAGCTTCGAAGTGAGAACCAGCGAGAATCTTCAGTAGTCCCGGCTGAGGTGAAGAGTCCCCAGCATCGACACCACACTAATGCCTGAACAGTACTATTTGAGACTGTCCGTCCGCAGCCACACAAGCTTATAATTGCTGTTGCGTATATAGAATTCCAAAGACCGGAGACACATCCTCTAGATGAGCTTACTGGCCGGCATTGGGAGAAGCCTTCATGCACGAAAATTGGACGGTAATCGAGCTGCCATGCATGGTAGCACGGGTGGGAGATATGGGGAGTACAGTGAGAATCTACAGCTTTCATAGTATTGAGTTCAACGAAACGTACAATTTTGTCCCCGAGTGCAGACACGCAGTTCCTGGCGCGCTGGAGTGCAATAATTTGGATGAGGGCAACGACGCCCCGCCGAGGCATATTCAGCCCGCACAGAAACGCAGAAGGCTGACGAGTAACATGTTATTCTACCATTGTGTCAAGTAATAGAGGTGCATCAATGAAAGTCAAAGTGAATGGTCGTATTAGCTTATGAAGGAGAAGCGAACGTGAACGCCGCCAATAAGGACGTTCGCCTAAAGTTGAAGGTAAAGCTGATATCAAAGTCTCAATTTTTGCAGGCTAGCAGAACTCCAGCCATGTCAGGAGCGGATGTGGAGCTTGCTGGCAAAGTGAGAGTGTGGCATGAAGGAGCCGAAATTGCCAATGATGATACCATGTCGCCATTGCCAATGCCAATGCCAATGCCCGCCCTGAGGCCAGACTTGAGTAATGTCCAACACAAGCATACCGCCATCTTTGAAAATCGCAAGTTGTAGCGAGTTGCGGTCAGGCTTTGTCGCATCGCCCCAATGAATGCGCCAGCTAATATCGTCAAGCTCAACTCTTCTTGCCCTACGACTACAGCAATGCGGCCTTCTCGAGAGCCTCGCGTTGGCGAAGAGTACCATGACTCTCGCTGATTTGGACGTGGGAGACCGTGGATGAGTATGGCGAGGCCTGGAGGACAGGAGCTGGATGTGGAGGAGAGCAGTGCTTGCTGGCAGGAGTGGGTGACGGAGGAATACCGAAGGTAAGCTTCATGGCGAGTAAATCGTCGTCTTCTGGGGTAGGAGGAGACTCATGAATAGCGTGCGCAACGCGGACTTCGTGGCCGGCACCCTTGGCCTGGATGCAGGGTAGCTCGGCAAGGGACTTCTCGAGCTCCCTAGGGTCGAGGTTGCGAAGCATAGGTAGCATAATGCGAAGTTTTTCTTGGGCATTCAGACTGTAGAAGTTGGCCGCAAGAAGCTCATCGATGCTACGGTGAGAGATGGTTGTGGCAGGCGTGGGTGCGACCTGGGAGGATGCAGAGACCTTACGCCGGTGTTGCGACTTCTTTGGAGCAGCTTTGGACTTCTTGATGATGTCGCCATTTTTGACAGTTGTGCTCTTAGCTGCGCGCCTTGGAGCGGACTTGGTCGGCGCTCGCTTGACTTTCGTGTTGACTGGGTGTGCCATGGTGAAGTCGGAGGGTGGAGTAGAAATGTCAACCGAATGTGAGGTGCCGTAGACAAGCTCAGGATTGTCGTTGAGGAAGGCTTGGATTGATCGTAGGTTCTCAGGTGAAATTTCGCAGTCATCTGGGCTGTTTTTATATGGCACAGAGCACTGTGCGGTGAAGCTGGGTCGAGGTGAAGAGGGCTTGGGTGTCGAGGGTGAAGTAGAGTTGTTATAGAGAGGAGGAGTCTGCTTGTCTCTAATCATCTTTGATGACCACAGCGCCTCGATAGGTCCGACTTGATCCGTGATTTGCCTCTTCGGGGGAGACACCTCGCCGCCGTTCAACTTGCGCTTATTGGGAGTGGTGCTGCTGCTTTGAGGCATCGTAACCTTTGGCTGAGAACTTTCAGCTGCGAGGGCAGCCTTCAATTGCGCAATCTCATCTTGCGCAGCCTCTAGGTTTGTGTCGCCTGGAGGTTCACCAGCTGGCTCGGGGCCAGGGGTGCGCTTGTCTCCAGAGACATTGGAGTCGGCGAATTCTGGTAGTGGCGGCGCGGGCGGCTCCTTGACATGATCTTGGAGGATCCCAGAGCTCTCATCAGGAGCCAAGAAGTCGTCGAAGTTGAGTTCATCCAGGCCATCGACAGGATCAGCTTGGGAATGGGGGAACCGACCGAATGGACCCAGGAGGTGTGCGCCAGGCCCAGAGAACGGGGAGCCGAGCGAAAGAAGGGCAGGCTGGTCTTCAGCTGGGACAGACAGGTCGGTAATCGCAGTCTCGGTGACGTCTTTGAAGCTGAAGAATTTGTGAAGTTCCAGATCTTCGTCGCCAGCAACGAAGGTGGGAGTTCTGGACAAAGACATTGGAAAAATAAGAAAGATTAAGAATCTGTACTTCGGAAATTGCGAGAGGGAAGACAAAGTTGAGCTTGATCATGTCCTCAACAGCTTCAAGTACTCCAGAAATGGGAGGTTGGGAACGCTTGACTAAACCATGAGACCGACGTGGAAATCGTCTCGTGTCAGTGCAATCACCATCTCGGTGGAGCTTATGCAGCAGTCGATACACCATATTGGTCCAGCCACCTCATAGGCTCTGATCCAGGACAAGTAACGTGGCTTGTGATATCAGAAACCCCTCAAAAACCGCACCATGACCTTCCATTCACCTTGCGCTCCGAAATTTGAGTGGTCGCACTGGCCAAGCGCAGACCAGCAGGGTGGAGACGTTGACAAGAAACAAGGCGCAGAGTATTTGAATGGGCTATGCAAAGGGGCTGGGTGGCCACTTGCATAGTTGCGTGAGCGGGGTGAAGGTGAAAGCAACTATATGTGCTGAATGTTGGAATGCAACATGATGTAGGACTGTGACGACCTAAAGGAAGAATATAGGCGAGGAGTGAGTACGCGAAGAAACGAAGAAATTATGCATTCTGCTGACGAACGCCATGAGCGGGGAAATGGAGGGCACTTCGTGAATGACAGCTGCACGCTGGCCTTGAAGGCAAGTTGACCACTCATGTACTACAACAGGGCCTGATTGAAGGCTGGCGACAGCATTCATGTAGATATTGCGCCTCTGTGCAGTGCCACGATGAAACCATGGCTTGCAAGGACGTTCAAACTACACTTCACGATATGTGTCCGAGCAAACGTCACCGCTTGCTGCAACACCTGATGCCAAGGAGCGCCCAGATACTTCTCAGCATTTCCCTTGAAGCATGGTTGACATAACGGCTTCAGACAAGTCTGGCTAAGCCACTCACAATGTTCGAGGCCACCAGACGGAGCTTCAACGGAGTCCTTCTAAAAGTGGGATGACTGTTTCTAAGAGCTCTTAAATGTGCTCAAACTGCGGGACGCGGAATAAGCCAATGCTATGCTCGCGGTATTCCAGTTCGAGGATGCAGCCTCGACAATTGTAACTGGGCCTCTGTTACCGGCTTCGGGACTACATCCACTGGCTGCCTGCGCACAATTTGCTGTCGTTCGTTGTGAAAGACCTTACCAGGTTAACTCTTAGTGACTCACGACAGAGCATGCGAAGGATGTCCTCAACTTTTGCTACAAATTCAAGTCGCCGAGTTTATGCGAGTGAAAGCTCTGAAGACCTGAGGGATGTCACCTTGAATGACGTGGCCTCACAGTTCATGAACTCCAAGTGATGCTGATGAGCGTTCTGTCCCTGCAGCAGATGTTTGACTGCTGATTTTGCCACAACTGTGTCAGCTGCACCGCATGCAGTTCATCAGAGCGTTGACGCCACGACACTGATGTGCAGACTCGTGATTGATTGTCGCGCTTGTTGACACTATAGGTTATGTTGCTATGGCTTCGCGCTGGAACTGCGTCTTCCAATCGACCAAGCTCTCATCTACAGGACCGTATGTGGTTATGTGAGCTTCTGGATGATCTAGCGCTCCCTGGTTCAGACCTCGCGTTCCAGTCGTGGTACCTCGCGCTCCACCCTCCTGACTCTCTTCTCCAACTTCTCCACCATAGCTAGGCCTGTCGGCTTGCCCGTTATATCGTCGACGTGGTGAACCACTACGTGCCTCGTGATTGCTGTGCCCGCTTTGGCTCCCCAACGCAGACTTGTCATCCTGTAGCGAACCTACCGCCAGGTGGTGGTGCTGCACGTCTGAGCCATCTCGATCAACTAGATCGCGTAGTCTTCTGCCTGTCAGCTCATTCAAGGTATCACCAACTTTCGTGCCAGGCTGGACCGGCATCTCACCACCATTGATGCGCTGTAGCACCAGGTATCCGATGAGGGCCCACACGAAAGCGATGCTGGCTGTGCAACTGCCGATCAAGACGATTGGTATGACGAATAATAGAGCGAAGCCGGTGGTGAAGAGTGTGAACACAAAGGCAGCGAGGACACCGACTAACACGCAGGTGACGAGAGACGCAACGAAGGTGGCGGCGGCGAAGGCAAGGAACAGAAGAATGGGCAGGCCGGCGAGGGCGGTCTGGGCTGCGAGGAAGATCTGCTGAGGTCAGGGCATGCTTCTAGTGACTGAGAGTTGGAAAACCAACCGCAAGCTTAGGGTTGCGCACAGAAAAGGCACGCAGGTTCTCTAGGGCACGTTCGCGCTGCTTTGGTGGGAAAATACGGTTGGTCGTGTGCTCAATTCTGGCGCCGACGTTGCCAGCAACATTCTGAGCGGTGCGTACAACGACCGACATGACGGGCTGGTAATTGGATTTGATGGCTAGGAATGCGTGTCGGCAGCATGCAACAGGGCGCAGAGAGGTCGAGTAACGGCTATGGGCGGGGAGACAAATGAGTTGTGGTTTCACGTCGCGGCATGCACTTGAGATTCGGGAGACATGACAATGAGAGAATCGCCGTTCACTGTCTAGAGCAAACCTGCCCTTTCTGCCGTGCGACGCGGTGTTGATGTCACCGCGGAAGTCGCAGTTGCGAACGTCTGGTTGTTCTAACGCTATACGCACTAGCCCCCGCTGGCCCACCGCTTGATCTCGAACCAATCAGAGACCTTCTGCCAATTCGAGGTCGAGAAATTTGGAGTGCATCGCGAACTTTCCAACCGTCAAACACACGCACGCACCCACACACTATGGCCGAGAAGAAGAGAAAGAGAAATGAAGAGGGCGCCGAGCGACCGAGCAAGAAGACGGTGGTTGCTTCGCAGGGGACAGTGAAGGTCGAGCTTCTGCAAGAGGAAGCGCTGGGCCCATTGCTCGGTGAGTCGCATTGCGCATTGAGCAGAAGGCTTTTCCTAACGAAGCCGCAGCTGCGACACCGGGTCTCAAGTTCCCATCGCGCATCCACTTCAAGCCGTATCAGCACACCAAGATCCTCCCCAAGTCCTCCGTCACGACACTTCTCCTCCAATCCTCCGACCACGCCCGTCTGGACTACACCGCACAGCAAGAGCATGATGGTAGCGCAGGGAGTCAGCTCAAGGACTATGTTGGCGTCTTCGACCCAGAGACCATGAAGCTGCAGATTGTGCCAGTCAAGAGGGTGACGGTACGAAGCACATTGCGCAGTGAAACACAAGAGCTCCAGGAAGAGCAGGCACGCTTGGAGGCAGCACAAGGCACCATGACAGCTAAGAGACACGCGCTTGCCGCTGAGTTCGGTTCCAAAAAGTCAAGAAAGAGGATCGACGACATCACCATGAACTCTATCCGCAGCGGAGCACCAGAGGAACAACATAGGAACGAGGGTGTTGCAGAGAATGTTTTGACAAACATGGCCGAGAACACATCCGCAATGCCAACCAAGGCCGAGCTCGCGGCAGCTCTCGACAGTTCCAAGCCTCGACCGACACCCAACGTCACTGCAGAGTTCCCAGGCGATGTCTACACACTTGACGCGGTCGTTGGAAGCGAGCTCATGGGATTGATCCCGGTAAAGGACTGGATGGATGCTTCAGAAGCCGGCCAGGGGGTGCAAGTCAACAGTAAATATGTGGCCAAGCGCATCTTGAAGCTCTGCAGGAACAAACAGGTCCAGAAGTTGAAGGTCCTGCGCTTCATACTGCTTTGCGTAAACTTCAACGCAGCTTTGGCTGGGCCAGCTGGAAGGACCGCACGACGAATCCCGCCAAAGGGCAAGCTAGAAACCTTGATGAACGAGGAAGACAACATTCCGCTTGTCAACGCTATCAGGAGGAAATTTGGCTCCGAGTATGTACTTGAACCTCACGAGGTGGCCTTGGCTGACATGTGCAGGCACAATGATATGCCCCGCTGGAACATAGATAACCTGATGACACACGTTGCAGCAGCAGCTCTTATCGTCGACGACTTCGAAGTGGACGTCAATGACCTCCGCGAGGACTTGAAGATCGAAAACAAAGAGTACGTATTTAGCTGCAGCAAGGACTGCAACGACTGACGCTGTCACAGGATCAAGCAATACTTCCACGAACTAGGCTGCAGAGTTGGCCCACCTACACAAACAGACATGACTAAGTTCAAATTGACAAAGGCCGAATCGAACAACCACCACATCGCGAAACTGCGCCTGCCGCTCGCCTTCCCGAGAGTGAACATACCTTCTAAGAAGAGGAGATGAGGACGATTGGAAGATACGAGCAAGAAACAAGAATCGACGAAGTTATCGTATTCCTGTCTACACTTACGTCTATTCGTTCCAATGCGGAACCCAGATACAAGAATCGATGTCTTAGTGGATGGTCAAGTGCACCACATCACCCGTGAAGGACAGCTCATGCTAATCCCACCAAAGCGGAATACCCCAAACCCCATTCAGCCGTGTTAGATCTACGGATCTCACTTTGCAACGACTAGATGCATCATCGAGACACTTATGCTCGTCATGCAAAATGCTCATTCGCGACCCAATTCCCACTCCCTCATGATGACATCACCACAAACCACCACATCGTGACGCAGCCGCAGATGATACCATAACGCCCACAATGTATATAGTGTGAAACAGGTACATGCAGGAATCGGTATCTCACTCGTCACATCAGCTTCTCAATGCCAAAGTCTACAGGACCCCTTTCAGATCAGATTTTCGGAGCCTCGAAAGCATCTTCCACGCCCAACATGACTGATTCAACCACATCCGCTGCCGATAAGCTCGGCGCGAACAAAAGCACAAACGCCATTCCCCAGGAGGTACGTCTCATGGAGTCTTTTCAAGCTCTTCTTTACCACAATCGATCAAGTATACGGCCATACTAAGACACATCAGAATCCCTCGATAATCTCCTCCGCCGGCGCAATTGGCAAACAATTCAACCCCGACGGCGCCATTGGTTCCATCGGCCAGGCTGTAGGCGGTCCCTTCAGCAAGGATGGCGTCATTGGTTCTCAGTTTGATGCGAGCAAGGACGGTATCGCCGGGCACGTTGAGCGTGCGGTTGATGGACCTAGCAATCCTGCGGGGAGTGGCAAGAAGGCATAGACTACCGCCTTTGACTTGATAAATAAGACGCGTTGGCAAGAGTCAAGTTCAATTATATAAATCACCTCACCTTGATGAACTGCGTTGTGCTGCTCACTTGCTACGGGTGTTCGGACTGAGATCTGTTGACGGGTTACACTCATGTTTCTACTGCGCTGCATCAGCTCCGAGCAGCCACTGGGCAAGAGCAAGTTGAAGAGGGTTAGCCAGACTCAGGACGCTGATTGGTTTTTCACGCCTAGAATTGGAGCCCTTCTGGTGCTGTTTGCCAGCTCATCGGCTTTCCTTCAAAAACTTGTGTCATCTTGAATGTGAAATGGCTGCCCGGAGCTGGCAGAGCGCAGTATGCATCGATGACATTGAACCTCGGCGCAAGCGCACGATGAACGTCGTGCTAGTTGTGTCATATACAAGCCCTTGCAAATGCTTGACTCATACCATTTGATCTTGTGTGTAGATTGAGTAATCCTTCAGCTGCGTAGCCATCTTCCAAGCCAGCACAACCCTTCACGAGCAGCAGACATCTCAGCCTTCGCTCCGCCTTGTTCCCCGCGATTGTTCTAACATTGGGTGAAACTACTCCCCTCCAAGACGTCGGCCAGGCCCCATGCTGCCGAACTGAGCTCCAGTGCTGCGTCCAGTGCTTGGCTGGTTGGAGCCAGTCTCACGCCCGCGGCCCTGCACAGCATGTCCATACCCTCTATCCTGCACCGTTCCAGGCGTCGCGCCAAACCAGCGCTTCACTACTTGAGGTGTGAAGATGTAGTTCTTGCCTCCACCAAATGTCGGCCAGATGCGTGTGAGGAAGTCGTAGAGGTGTGCGGCGAAGAGACCGGTGACCTGAGTGAGCGCGGCGCCCTGACCGTCGATGATGAACGTCATGAACAGCAGAGCAAAAGGTAGGAACTTGGCGTCAAAGTTTACAATGAAGAAATTGACCTGGCGAGTGGGGTTGTCCTGGGCGAACGTATACGCGTACGCGAGCGACAGAGCGGGGAGGAACGTGTAGCCGTTGAAAATGACACCTGCAGTCGCCTTTCACCGCCGTCAGCACCTCTTCTCTCAAGTAAATGTGAACATGTTGCTCGAGCGAAAAGAAGACGGAAGATATGTAGGGAGCCAACACCGCCGAGCAGAATTTCGAGTCTGCACAGCTTTCTCAAGTAGCTATCCCACCATGCCTACACACCGCAACAGCCCTTTAATATTTTGCGAATGACGGACAGTGCGATGTGCAAGGGTGCTCTTCCTCGGTTCCAGGAACCACTTCAGCCATTGACTCAAGCTGTGTGGGCAGATAATCCGAGGTGATGCTCCGTTGCCAGAGATCTACAGAATGCAGTGCAAGATTGTGCAAAAAGACAAATACTTACGACTATGACCGAGCCAACGAACATAGTGTACGTGAAGAAGTCGCCCGGCTGCGCGAAACGTGACGACTCGCGCTCGAGGGCGCTGCCATACTGGTACAGAAAGTATGGGTCTAGCAGGATGGCAAACTTCGGTTTCGTAATGAGAAACGCGGTGAAGACGCGCCAAAACTGCGGTACGATCTTGGTCGTGAAGACGAAGTGGCTCGCGAAGATGTACTTATACAGGTCGACGAGGCCGCTATAGCCTAGTGCGGACACAACTACAGAGAGCGCCGTGATGGTTCTGTGCATTTGTTAGAACTTGTTGTGACAATGCGAAGCTTACGACGCGATAATGCATACCTTGAGACCGGCGGCAGCGTCCAAAAGACATCCATTGCGAATCACGACTGCGAGCGAGTGTGGTTGAGCGGTGTTGTCTGAGGAACAGCGAGGGCTGCCTGGAGGAAAAGTTCTTAGCAAGGCGTGGCCTTTTGAGGCGCGCCGGTTGCGTGGGACTGCTGACTAAGCCACTAGCTTGAGCATTGACCAGCTTCGCGGCTCTTCGTCCTAGTCACGTGCCAGTCTTTTGCAGCACATATTGCATTGTCCGACATTGACAACGATGCCTTGAGGCACTGTGAGGGTGGATTTCGCGTATCAATGAAAGCCCTTGAGCATACAGATGAGGACTCGCTTTTAGAGGGGAAGGAGACGCCAACAAATAACACAACGTATCAGAACTGCTTCGTTGAACGGCTGTCAGCTTAATGCTCACTACCGCTGGTCGTCACTTCGAAGTGCAAATGGGAAGGGTATTCAAATCGTGAATGAGCAAAGGTATATTACATGTACAAACGCGCTCGCTCAAACGCCCATGCCAGAGAACCTGAGCGAGGAGGAATGCACAAACGCCACCGGGGTGTTTATATATGAAGTCGTCATGTCATCTTACAAAAGAGATTGAGCGCCTCGTATGCGTTGTCGTTCCAGCAGATGCAACCTTCCCAAACTGAATCGCATCGCCCAAAAAGACGTCAAACCAAACGCCGTGATTGAAGGATGAGAATTTTCGATCGTCTATCGTTGCCATCCATCCCGCTGTGGTGGTCGACCGACACCACTTGTCCAGTCCATGTGTCCGCTAGGTCCCGCAGGCGGCTGTCTCTGATCCGATCTTCCATATTGACCAATGTTGCCTCTCATCAGGTTCTCGCGGAAGTGTGCGTCGCGCTCTCTGAGCTCACGATCTCGCATCTCTTGCTCGCGCATTTGACCTTCTCGACGCATCTGTTCCTCGCGATTGAGGGCTGCCTGTTGCTGCTGTGCCGACTCCTGACGTATGCGGTCTGCGATGCCTCGGTCGCGCGGGAAGGGCTGGGAGAATCGGGAAGGCTCTTCTGACATACGTTGACCGTACAATGGGTGATTGTTCGTACCCAACGATGAGTGCGGCGGGTGTTGTAGTGGGGGAGGCTGCTGCCCTGCTTCGCTCCTTGAGAGTGGAGTGTGTGAACGCTGTGACAGGTAGCCGCGGTCCTGCTGTTGAGGCTGATAGCGCAAGTCCTCAAGAACAGGGGTTGAACGTAGATGTGGGTTCGCCAGCTGCTCTCGTAGGTACTCTGTCCGTTGAGAAAGCTCTCGGCTTGTGTCACGATCTGAGTTACGCGATTCGATATCATGGTGATCCCGAGGATCACGCGGGCGATATGAATCCGTTATGCTACCCGGGCCACGCATGGACGGATGAGTTGGGTGCTCGTTCGGTGTTGGAGGATTTGAGTATGCCAGGCCTGTGTTTTGAGCTTGTGAATGGTCGTTGCGGCTCGAAACATCTCTCTGCTGCGCCACATGGCTGGTGCGCAAATGCGGGCTTGGTCGCATTCCCATCGGACCTGACGGTGGGGCACCGGCTCCGGGAGGATCGACTTGTGCATAAGGATTAGGCTGCAGGATTTGACTAGACGCTGCCGAAGTCGCTTGCGCGTGCTGAGCCGAACCAGCACCCGGTATGCCGGAACGTGAAGGCTGTCCCGGTGCACCACTTACACTTGGTGTGCGAGAATGCAAATGAGGGGAGTTGTTGTAAGCAGCCATGGGAGGCGGCGAGGGGTTGTGTCGTGACGTGTTGTGCTGAGCAAAGACTGAGCGATGGTTACCGAACAGTCGAGAGTCGTTGTACGTAGGTTGAGGCAGCCCGGGATGGGATGTTGGTACCGATACTGGCTGCTGTGCCTGGCTTTGGCTTGCGTGGAACTGCTGCCGCTGCTGCCACCCATCACGAGAACCATGTCTGCTGCCCTGAGGCTGCTCGTTGGTCAGGTCAATAGGCCGGGTAGGCGCTGAAGAAGACATTGAACTTTGCGGTGCATACGAAGACCGGCTATATGGTGCCTGTGTGGAAGCAATCTCGCCGTAGACATCGCGTCTCGGCGCAGACGTTTGGGATGAGTTCGGCGGAGGCGCGATCGGTGCCTGCTGCGAGGGGGTGCTACTATGCGATGAAGGTCCCTGCTCAGTAGCCTTTTTCCGTGGTTCTTCAGGTTCGGGATCGTTCAGCAACGACAACAGGTTGGACTTTCTCGGCGCTTGCGCAGGCTTTGGTGGCGGCACGCTTTGTGCTGGGGGTTGACTGAAGGAAGGACGGGTCTGGTGCTGGGACTGAAGGATTGGTGTCTGCTGTGCCTGTGGGATCGCAGAAGGCGGGGCGTATCGGGGTTCTTCTTTGACCGGAGGAGTGGAGATCGAAGTGCGTGAGGGCATCTGTTGTGCGCCAGAGAACATACCGTGCGCTTGGACCATCAAATCTGAAGGTGGCTGGGTCATAGCCTGAGCTTGCGAGACCTGACGAGAGTGCGAGTACGACATTGGGCGGTGCTCCGGCGATCTCACTATTGAATTAGAGCGTACGGGCGGCATAAGTGGGGGTGGTCCACCCGGAGGAAATGCTCTTTGGTGATGGTGTATCTCTTGGGAGATGCGTCGAGCGTGTTGATGCTGCTGATAGCGATGCTCCTGTTCCTGCTGGAACTCAGCCCTGACGAGATTCTCGCGCTCCTGATGGCTCAACCCGCGGAACCCAGACTGTGGGTGTTGTTCTTGAGCTCGCATCTGCGCTGCGTTGTGCGACTGCATTGACCGTGAAGAATGGTGAATGGAGGACTGTGAAGCTCCTCGGTTGTCCAAACGAGGTTGCAGGTCATCAGAAAAGTACCCCGCTCGAGGCGGCTGGTGATGCGGCTTATGCTGCGGCATGCCATGCTGAAGAGGATGTTGCGGCTGGCTACGAGACAGGGGAGCAGGTGGCGACTGGTGGTGCGGCATTGAAGGTACTGACGCGAGCGCAGTCTCTGGCAGCGGTGAAAAGCCAGAGGTAGAAGGTACAAGTGGCTTCCCTTGGGTTGCGGCCTGTGGTAAGAATCTCGAAGAATGGGGTACTGGAGGAGGCGAGTTCCTGGGCAAGTTGACGGGGTTGATCAAGGGAGACTGGTTTTGTTCGGCCGGCGCAAGATTTCGAGGGAGTACACTTTGTGTGCTCTCGTAACGTCTTTTGGGCGCAGGAGTGGGTGTCGGTGGTGGTCCTAAATCGTCGCCACGCTCCCTCCTTGCATCAGCGTCTTTCGCCGCTTGTTCGAGTTCCGACTTTCCCCCTTCTACCATGCGCAAGTACTGGTTCTTAATCATGATGTGCGTTTTGGTGCCCATGTGATTGGCGAATCCGATCCAGTCTGTACCAAAGTGTGCCACATTCTTCTCGAAGTCCTGCAGCTCGGAAACTGACCAATAGCTCGAAGGTCCAGGTCTGGCGTTTGGCTGAGCTTTTTGCCGATCTATCATTCCCGCAACTATGCTCCCCGAGAGCGGAGGAAGCTCAGCATGGTTACCCCTCAGGCCTAGCAACGTAGCATCACCCATCGAGTCTTCATGTGCATTGACATGGATAGGAGTGGGCATTTCCGTGACTGGTCGCTTGCCAAACTCGTCTTCGGCCTTGACACAAGGCGCTTTCTCTTTGCGATCGAGCTTGACAGGTGACCCAGTCGGAGCAGCAGCAAGGGGCTGATTCTTAACTTTCTTGCCCTTTTCCTTGTTAGCTTTGCTCCGTCTGCTGGGCTGCACTGGATTGCCGTCTGCGTCAGTCTGCCGCCGTACTCGGCTCTGCGGCGGTAAGGTGGCATTCGGATCGAAGTCCGCTTCCATGCCGCCAAAAGTAGGGGCTGCCGAGCGTCGAGGTCGTCCAGATTCTGTGACGGGAACGGGCAATCCGTCTTCACCGGCGGCTTCGGGCCGCTCCATATTCGCAATAGCTCCACGGCCACGTGCAGTACCTGCTCCACGTTTCCGTGCACCGCCGCGTCTGCCTCGGACCTTGCCCTTGTACTCTCTTGCCCACTTGGTAGCGTAGTAGTGATTGATACAATCCTTGTAGGTTCGCTCCGTGCCACACTCCTTGTACAGGATCTCTGCCAACTTGCCCCACTTCTTAGCGAACTGATCTCTATAGTTTGCAACCATAACACGATGTTCGTCTGGAGTGAAGTCGTCCTCCGGTGGCTCGTAGTGGAACGCAAAGATGCCTTGTCCCGGTTCACGCTGGAAGTTGGTATCGATGAAGTTGCGTCGTTGGGCTTCAGCTTCGCTGAGCTCTATCGGTAGGTCGGCTTCTTTCTCTGGATCAGCCATGCTCCTCCTTGGCTCAGTGTCCTGCTTCCCCATCCTCTCTTCTTCGGCTGTCTTGAGTGATTCCTTGAGCACCGCCTCAAGATCAAGTTCCGTTGCCCATCGACTGGCGTGGCTGCGTCGTCCAGTCGGGCCAGGAACATCGAGCAAGGCGCCTGTCGTTGAGCTCTGAACGTCAGGCGTTGTGGCTTTCAAACTGGGTTCGGCTGACGGTTGCCTTTCCTGTTCGTCTTGCTCGCGTTCCTCGTCCCATTGACGAATGGATTGACGCCAGGCTTTGTATCTTGCAGCGTATTGTTGCAGAGTCTCCTCTTCATTCAGTTCGGGCTGTACAGTCTTCCGATATAGCTTGAGCATATTAGACTTGATTGAATCAGGTAAGCCCGGTCGATCCTGTTCGATATCAGAGAGCGGTGTGGGCGGACCGGAACCGAGGTATGGTAGACCACTAAGGTCGGGTAACACTTCCGGTTCATTTGACATTTCACGTCGTAAGCGTAGAGCGACGGTTGCCGGTGCAATTGAGCGATCGCCTCTCTTTTCTAGGCCACTATCATCTGTGTCATCTGCTCTGGGCGTCAAAGGTTCGACGGGTTTGATTGCTGTAGGAACTTGTAGAGGCGATGTAGGTCTGACATCATGAAGTCGCGATCCATCCTCTTTCCGAACGATTTCTTGCTCGGTTTCTTCGAATGGCATGGGTAGGTGATCGGCAGTCAGGCAGGATAATAACATGATCTCTTGAAGCGGAGTGGTTGCACGCAGGTGCGGCGCACTCAGGTCTATCAGCTTTGCTTCGAGGGCAGCCTTGTCTTTGTTGTATTTCGCTTCTGATTCAGCGAAGTCATCCTCATCGAGGTCAAGGTCCTCATCTGAGTCTTGCAAGGCGTTGCGTCCAGATGCTGCAGCTGGTATAGGCGGCTGAACAGGATGAGGAGATGCATCGGGCATGACCACATCGGAATGCCGCCTCGTCTCAATCGCGCCAGGTTTCAATGAGGGAGTCAACGGTCGCTCTGCCGATGCAGCTCGACCTCTTGGCCTGTCATGGTCTCCAGGAGGACGGAAGAAAGCTGGCGAGCCAAATTGTGCCTGTTGCGCACGCTGTGGGTGAATGTTTGCGGCAGCATTTCCAAACTCGAGCTTAGGAGCTTTAGGGGCTGTTCCGAACGACCGCTCACGATCATCGACAGGGAGCTCTCGTTTGGTTGGCACGGATGGCCGGCTGGGAATGAGCCCTGGCCGGACCCACTGCATGCTTTTCGGCCCGCTACCCATGGGCGCTCTCGGCGCGTTGAAGATAGGTCGCTCTGATTGCGGGTAGGGCGGAGCTGGTCGGGCCGCCATGGAGGTTCTATCAGCCTTAGGACCGGTCGGTATATTGGCGGGCAGGCTTTTTGGCGATGTATTGATAGGAGCGTCGCCACTACTACTGCGAGGTCCTAGAGGTGGAGGTGGCGCCGTGCTAGAACCAGCTTCCCTTGAAGCATACGACGGCAGGGGTGCCCTCGAGAACGACGGCGAAACATTAGCCCTCAGAGCCGCCTGCGGCGCAGTGGGAGGCGGTCGTGATCGCGGTGCTGGTCCCTGCGGTGTTGACTTTGCAGAGCCTGATGGTGCTGATGGTGCTGAAGGCGGAGGCCCCTGACGTGCTGAGTGTTGTGGTGCGTTAACAGGTCGTGAGACGGATGCTCTGGACTCCGTTTTGTCCATCTCAGGCACACCGGCTATGGCAGAGGGAGTTGACGACTGCACAGTCGAGGGCGGCTCCATTCTCGAGGGGCCAGTTACCCCTGACCGGCTTCCTTGAATGGATGCATCGACAGCAGGTCGTTCAGTTGTGACTCGGTCCGATACTCTGTCCGCCTTGGGTCCTGTAGGCGGGGCGACAGGCCCAGACAGTGCACTGTCCTTAGGTGCTTCAGGCGCAGGAAGCGTTGTAACGGTCGAAGACGCTGCAGGAGCAGAAGACGTAGGCGAAGGAGAGGGAATGACAGCGGGAGCGGGACTCGGTACTGGAACAGGAGCCGAGGCGAGCCCTGTGGAGGGAGCAGCAAGGTTTGTCGGGAGGGGCGCCGACACCGAAGGCGCGGGTGTGGCTGATACCGCGGTGCTGGCTTGCACAGGTTTTGAAGGTGTTGCGGCTGTGCTTGTTTTCACATCAAACATGGGATTCCTCCAGACGTTGGATCCAAAGGCTGGGACTGCGGCTGGCGGCGACGAAGCACGCGGAGCATACCTCTCCCTCGACGCTTCTGCGCGGCTGGCTAAGAGAAGATCGTCCTTGCCGGGGTCTCGACGGGAGTCCTTAGCAGCTGATGGGTCAACAGCAATGGATGGGCGGCGAGAGTATGAGTCCACCTGGGGGCCCAGCCGGTCCGCTGGAGATGCGTGGTGCGAAGAGTGCGGAGTTTGTCCCGTGGGTGTCCCTGGTATGTGGCGCGAGTCAGGCGCTACGGGGCCACGGTGTGTGTCTACTGCTCTTGGGCCAGGTTTGGTTGCGCCAGCAGGCCCTATGTACGAGTCGTACTCTCTCGGAAATCGGCGGTCATCACGGTCTCTCCTGTCAAACTCTCGTTCATCGCGCATGTCACGATCTCGTCTGATAGGCGAACGACTGCGCGGCCTATAAGAGCGGTCTAGTGGACGGTCCCTGGGATCATGATGTCGGTCGCGATCATCATTATGAAAGGGTCTACCGCGTCCGCCGAAATCTCTGCCACCTCGTCCTCGCCCAATTCCGCTGCCGCGGTAGGAAGAGCCGGTGCCCAGGATTGGGGGGTCAGAGAACGTAGAGCCTGCCGAGGGAGGTCCATCGCGAGAATTGCGGCGTGCTCGTCCAACGTCGAGATCACGTGGTGGGAAGTCTCTTTGGTCTCGAGGGTCCCGCAGGTCGCGAATGGGCGAGCGTCGTGGCGGTGGAGTCGGGCGTCTCTCCCTCCGGTCGCGGTCAAAGTCTCGATCGCGATCACGGTCGCGGTCAGCTCTCCAGGAGTTGTGCGTATTGGTCATGGGGGGCGCAGGACCGCTGCTAAGCGGCGGTGCATCTCGCAAGGGCGTTGGCTCTCCTCTGCCAGGAAAGCCCCTCCCTCGTGCATCGCGCGGGGTCAACGGCGTGCCAGGTAGCCCTCCAGGAGCAGGACCGCGTGATGCATCCGAGAGTGATTTGGGCCCTCGAGGAACGTCCCGTGGGGGGAAGTTGCTGGATTCTGGATTGGGCCTCACGCTGTCGTTAGCTCTCGGTGGATATCCGCCGCCGAAGGTTGATGGCCTGCGGTCTCGGTATGGTGGCGATCTGTCTCGTCCGTTCCTGTTGGTGTCCGGATAGCGGTACGAGGACATGGCTATGGCTGCAGCTTGGGATACTAGGATCGATCTTCAATGACCGCGGCATGGGCGTGGGTGTGAGCCAGGGTCTGATTGAAAACTGCAACGACGTAGCACGTGGCCGTGAGCAAAAATCCTGGATGCGGGAAAGTGAAACCTCGTTGATTGATTGGGGTTGTGATTGGAATTGATTGATAGCCGGCGCCGGTCAGGGTGAAGGGCTGAGAGTCTCGTGCTCGAGGTGTTGTCGAGGCTGTTCAGTGGCCTAGTGGCCTGTGCCAGTTCTGGATTGGGATAGCGCCGGTTTCTGCGATCCGCCGCCTCGTTGTCTCGTTTTGCTTGGCGGACGGGAAAGCTGAGTTGACGCAGTTGGATTTTTCACGCTCTGAAGACAATCGAGTGCCCGCAATCGCGTCGAAAGACGGCAGGCAATTGATGCAGAGTCTCGGCCACTGTCCTTGGCGTCTTGGAGCGGATGCTCAGGTCTGGAGGCGATGTGCTGCGCTTGAAAGAGTTGGGACTTCCTCCCGTTGACGTGGCGCTTAATCAGGGACACGTGAGAGCAACGTCCAAATGGCAGCAGGAAACAGTGTCAGAGATTCTCATCCAGATGGCGCGCAGGTGGAGGCGGGCGACATGGCGCCGTCGAAAGGGTTGTTGGTGCAGAGCGTGTGAGTGTGAGATGAAGAGACCAAGGACACAGATGATCCCGCTGCCATTACGACAGACGCAAGGCCCATGCGCATTGCATCTGCATCCACCCGTGCACCAGGGCGTCCCCCCTTCTGGCTGGCGCACTGGTGCACGATCTCATTGGCTCGTGGTTTCGAGGTGATGTGAAGATTCGGGCCCCAGCCCGCTCAGACTCCGACGGTCTAGCCCACAACATGATAGACGAGTTTCGAAGGCAACGCCTCTAAGAAGATGGGGAGGGCTGCCACACACAAACACACGTACGTACATACATATATACATATTGACATAGCCAACACCACCTCATTGACAGCCCGTAAAGACGCGTGAAATATTATGCAGTGCAGCTTGTGCGTATCGAGCTCCCCGTCTCAGTAGCCCTTGGGCGTTCAGGGACACTCCGTGTCAGAGATTGCCGGATTGAAGATCTAGAAAGCGCGCTAGGCTGCGTCCCTGCTCGACCCCACACGTGGAGCTGTCTGCTCAGGCATTTTTGGAAAATCCACTGATGGGAGATTCCAAGCAGGAGAAAGCATCAAACACTTGTTCTGCTCGCGCAAAAAAAAAAACGCCCACCTCAGAATCACAACAGCCTCGTCCAGCGACCTTGAGTAGTGCGTGATCAGACACACGAGGCGTCATGGCAACAGCAAACGAGGCTGCGGCTCCAGCTGGCGCCACGGATGCGGTGCTGAAGCCCTCTGAACCGGTGCCCGCAGATGCCAAAGAGGTCCAGGGCATCGACTTCAACCAGTATGCAAATCGCAGCATTACCGTGGAGGAGCTCATCGCAGGATATGCAAGCATGGGCTTCCAAGCAACGTCAGTCGGGGAGGCAGTGCGCATCATCAACGACATGGTGAGTCTCTGGTTGGGCACGGCATGTTGGACGCCTGCAGCGTTTGAGAGTGCGGAGACAGCCGCTTGAGCCCATGCTTCGGAAATAGGGCCGCAACCGACACCATCGTCTCGTCTCGCCTCGCCTCGCGTTTCCTGCTAACAGCTGACAGCGCGCATGGAAGGACCCAGAGACCAATGAGGGCACGACCATCTTCCTGGGCTACACATCCAACCTGATTTCTTCCGGCCTGCGGGAAACATTGCGTTACCTTGTGCAACACAGACACGTATCTGCCATTGTTACAACCGCCGGCGGAGTCGAGGAAGACTTCATCAAATGCCTCGCACCCACCTACCTGGGCGCCTTCTCCACGCCCGGTGCCGGCTTGCGCGCCAAAGGCATGAACAGGATAGGTAACCTTGTCGTGCCAAACAGCAACTACTGCGCATTTGAAGATTGGGTCGTGCCCATCCTCGACAAGATGCTCGAGGAGCAGGAAGCAAGTAAGAAGACGGATGAGCCAATGCACTGGACACCAAGCAAGGTCATTCATCGCCTGGGTAAAGAGATCAACGACGAGCGATCTGTCTACTACTGGGCATGGAAGAATGACATTCCTGTCTTCTGCCCAGCCCTGACCGACGGCAGCCTTGGCGACATGCTGTACTTCCACACATTCAAAGCGTCACCAGAGTGCCTGCGCGTCGACATTGTCGAGGACATCCGCAAGATCAACACCATCGCAGTGCGAGCGAAGAGGACGGGCATGATTGTGCTCGGTGGAGGCATCGTCAAGCACCACATTGCAAACGCCAACCTCATGCGCAATGGAGCTGAGAGCGCTGTATACGTAAACACGGCGCAGGAATTCGACGGCAGCGATGCGGGAGCACGACCAGACGAAGCTGTCAGCTGGGGCAAGATCAAGCTCGACGGCGACAGTGTCAAGGTTTATGCAGAGGCTACCGTGGTGTTCCCCCTCATCGTGGCGGCAACGTTTGCAAGTGTGCAGAAGAATCAGGCGTAGCATTTCGTCAATGAAGCATGAGTGGAAGCCTGCAATGCCAAATGCCAAATGAATCAGTGCTGCACAAATCCAACGAGCTGTGACGCGAGATTCTGCCTTCCGGTGACTTTAGTGCAATGGACACGACGTCGAGAGCCGCGGAAGGCTCTGGCGTGCGTTAGACGACGCGGGAGCTGCAGGGAAGGCGCGGTGGGTCGCAGCTTCCCGTTAAGCTCAACACAGTCAAGCCTAGCACATGTGGAGCTTTGGAGCAATCGATAAGCAGCACAGCTCGAGCTGAAGGCGGCCTCCTGGCATCGGTCATGACATGACGCGGTGCAGCCTTGAGGCCATGAGTCAACATCACAATATGGTAAGGTGACGAGCTGTGAAAGGGCTCCACGATGCCAGCGAGGGCGCAAGGGAAGGCCCCGCCACGAATGCGCGCGGGGGGCTGCGGTTAGCTTCCGCCTCACTCCAGCGTGTTGTGCATCGACAGTTGCCTGCAGCTATAGGGTTTAACCCCAGCCACGCCCGTGACTGGTTGTTCGTGCTGTCAACACATGCCCCTTCATCAGCCTTTCTCTTTGATTTACATCTCTCTGTTCAAGCTCGGCTTCTCTTATCTTGTGTAACCTTTGAAACAGCTGCCTTGCCAGCCTACTTCATACAGCTCCCCCATCACGAGCGTTCTAGCTTTGCTAGCTGCACACGTACGTGTGCTGTGCTGATAGAGCTACGTACCTGTACATTTACCTGCTCTTTAGCGGTAACTGCCAGCAACCTCCAGCAAGCTTCTTTTTGGTTACACATGCCACGAGAACCCTATCCCAAGCCATGAGCGTTAGCGTTGAGCACCCGCTGCACTTTCAACAGCCAACTTCACCTACCTTCTCTAGCCCCCCACACTCTCCCAGTCACCTCCAACATGCAACAACGACGTCTTCTCCACCACCTCTCCCGCCACCGACCGACGTAAACATGAGCACGTCAGCGCCCACACTACCGCCTGCCGGCCAGCGACATGACCGGGAGGACGCAGAGATGCGCGACGGAGGAGGCTTGACTAATGGTGAAGCTCGAGTGGAGGCTGCAGTACCTGCTCATGCTTCTACGAATGCTGTGGCTGTCGAGATCGCGGTCGTCGACGAAGACGCCATGGACACAACCCCGGACACAGAACAGCATTTTGACTTAGCAAACGGCTCAGCGATTGAATCGAATATGTCTACAGCGCAGCCACCTTCGCCTACAGCAGATGGCTCTGTGAGAGATGAGGCGGACAACACTACGCAGACCGAGCCTACCGCTGCAGCAGGTGACGTGGTCAGTAACTCTCTCACTAAGCTACAGCAAGTGACTAATTACCACAATCTCCAGCCTGAGCCTCCTGCCTCGATTACACCTCCTCCACTCTTCGACCCGGACCTCCACCCTCCGCCGCCTCCACCGCCTCCTGTCGAGCCCGTGCGATCCGATGATGAATCCTCAGATGATGAGGATGGCATGCACCCATGGCACCCTATAACAGAGGACACTTCCTCGCCAGATGAGACCGAGTTGAAGGAGATCGAGGCCTCTACCGAACATAGCGCTCTGGATCATGATTATTGGGAGAGCTGTGCCTTCCCGCCGGTGAAGGAGCCAGAATACACAGTGGGTGTCAGCGGTCGGATTCACTGGACCATCGAAGGTTACAATGGAACACGGGAACACCCCAATCGTAATATTGTCATGAAGTCGGATGTTGTCACAATCGGTGGTCACCAGTGGCAGATTAAATTCTACCCAAAAGGAAATGACTCAGACTATCTGAGTGTGTATCTCGAGTGCCTCAGCGTTATTGACCCCTCTTCGAAGAAGAAGGACGGTCGCGTGGACTCGGTGGCTAAAGATGAGGCCTTGGAGGAGACGGCCAAGGACATCTCGGCAGAAAATCTGTTATATGCACCTGTCACCGAACACCAATACGCGCCTCTACCGCTGCTCGACTCCAAGCAGCTGCCAAAACGGAAGAGCGTTGCAGCTCAAGTCTCAGTTGTCATGTACAACCCTACCGAGCCCCGTGTGAACTACTCAAGAACTGCGCTGCATCGTTTCTGCAACGGCTCGCCTGACTGGGGGTGGACCAGGTTCCATGGCCCGTACTACGACGTTCCACATCGCCTACGTGGCCAGCGCCAGGCTCTGCTCCGTGACGACAAGCTTGCGTTCACTGGCTACGTTCGAATCATCGAAGATGATACCGACTGTCTGTGGGAACATCCCAGCCGAGAAAACCCATGGGACAGTTTTGCAATGACTGGATTACAAGGGCTCATGCTTGGCGAAGATGCCAGCGCTCCTGGTGGCAATATGATCTCGGCAATTGCCTCATGGATGCTGTTCAAGCCTTTCAGGAAGCTTCTGTACAGCACTCACGCGCCTGATCCGGAGGAAGAGCCATTCAAACACCCGAAGCCACTTCTAAGTGCTCTGAAGAAGGTCCTCTACATGCTCCGGACAAATGTGGGCCCTGGAGCTGGCGCTGTAGCTCTTGATGACGTTCTTGATGCCCTCGAATGGTACGGCATTCATGAACGTATCGACAAGCTTGATGTGATTGAAACGTGGGAGGTGTTGCGTACCAAGCTTGAGGAAGAGCTGCAGGATACACCCCAAGCAGCCACATTCGCCGCCATGTGTGGCCCCAAGCGCAACCACAGCATCGGTATCCCAAGTTATAAGGTACCAGTCATTGGCGTGGAGAGTATGCAAAAGGCAATCGACAATTCAGTTGATTTCGTAGCCGCAGCACAGGAACTACCTCAGTTGCTGACCATTGAGCTCCAACGACAAGAAATCGACTCCAAGACACGATCATACGTAAAGCTTCTCAACAAAGTCTCTCTGGACGATCAAGTGCGCGTCAACGGTGTGTCATATACGCTTTACGGATTCGTTGTCCACAAACAGACCCTCCAGTCGTATGTTTACCAGCCAATCCTCAGACCCGAAGGACCAGGGACCAAATGGTACAGCTACTCGGACAGCAAAGACGAGAACCATGTCAAATGTCTTACAAAAAAGGAAGCCATCGATGCTCACGAGGGCAAAGCTGGCTCTGGTCGGATTGAAGGGAATGATCCTATCGCATACATTGTCATGTATGTTCGCGACGACACAACCGACTTTGTTTTGAACAGTCTTGGTGATCCTGAAACATGGGAGGTGCCTCAATGGATTAAAGCTGATCTAGAGAGGACGAAGAACTCAAGCATCCTGGAGTCCCTGCCGCCTCCACCGCCGGTTACTGAGGCACTTGCGGAGTCTGACAGCGACGACCAATCTGTTAGCAGTGACAACGATGACACTCCAGAACTGGCTGACTTCCAAGTCATCGACTCTCGTGTTTTTGTTCAGCATGAGGGCCCTGGTACTTTCGAGGCCTACGACTCGAAGTGGTCTACGGACAACTCGAATCTTGTACACACTGTCCAGCTGTCCCGAGATGATAGTTGTGATGTGATTCGCAGTAAGATTGCGTCAGTCATCGAAAATATCGAGGATCCTCGACAGGTCAAATTTTGGTTCTTGGATCCACTGCGAGGATCTCAGGGCCGCCCCCATCTGTCTGGTTCTGGCAAGATGGAGTTCTCCAGTGGTACTTATGACCGTCTTCTAGAGCTCAAAGAGTGGAAGTTTGATCGGGCGAATTTCGCATGCCGTCGCGTGTGGGCACATGTAGTGGATGTTGTGGACTTGCCGCCCTTACCGACAGAAGACAACAAGGTTCAAGAAACCATCGAGAAACCCGCAACGACAGTTGATGAGGGTGGGCATGATGCCGTGCTCGCTTCGGGATTGGTCGCAGAAGTCGCAAGCTTTGGCGACACGCCAATGAGTGAGCCCGACGAGCAGGAGCCGGAGCCAGTGATGCCTACGCAGTCAAGACCTCAGACACCGACTGCTGCACCTCATGTTGTTATCGAAGTCGCTCATACCATGGCGGACAACGTACACGTCGAGGCTGAGACTGCAGAATCTGCTGCTCCAGCGCCTCCGGCAGTGTTCGACGATACGGAGATGGGCGGCACACAAGAGGATCTTCCTCCGCCACCCCCTCCCCCTGTCAGCTTACCTACGGAATACATACCACCATCACAGCCGCCTGTAGAGCGTGAGGCCAGCCCCGAGCCCCCAACAGACGAGGTCTATTTCTTCCTGAAGTTCTTCAACCCGGAGAAGCAGGTTCTTGAGGCACGCGGGACGTACATTGTGAAGAAGTCAGCCCGGGTAGACGAGACGCTCGTAGCCTGCCTTGGACTGCCAGTGGAAGACAAGAAGAAGCTTGAAATCTGGGAAGAAGAAGAGCTCAACACTCTGCGATCGATCAAGAACCGTCGTTCCTTTTCACAGGTTGACTTGCACAACACCTCGGTCATCATTGTTGCCATGTCGCAGACAAGTGAACAGCGTAGTGCCCTTGCAGCTCGCGCGGCCTTTGCAGACCCGCACTCTTTCCTCGCCTACCGTGCGTTCGCCCGCAACTTCCCAGCCCACCTCAACGGCCACTTTACGTACAACTATTTCTCGTCTGAGTTCTACAAGGGCGAGATCAAAAATGGCCATCGTCACGGGCATGGCAAAATGTTCTATCATAGTGGCGCAGCCTACGAAGGCAGCTTCCGGCTCGGCCAACGCCATGGCCATGGAATATATACCTTCCAGAACGGCGATATCTACGATGGCGATTGGCTCGACAATCAGCAGCACGGCTCTGGCAGATTCGTAGAAGCAACGACCGGCAACACCTACACTGGTGGCTGGAAGAATGACAAGAAGTTCGGCGAGGGTGTCACGCATTGGAAGAATGCCCAGGAAGAAGAGCGCTTGTGCCGCATTTGCTGGGAGGATGCCGCAGATGCGGCTTTCTACGACTGTGGACATGTGGTTGCCTGCTTGCAGTGCGCACGCGAAGTGCAGACTTGTCCAGTATGCAGGAAGAGGGTCCTTTGCGCAATGAAGCTTTACTATGTGGCATAGTCTTGTGCTGGGTAGAGGAGAGGTGTGGATCGAGCGTGTATATGGAGTACGGAGCTGGGCATACGGTTGGAGTTTCGGGATCCTCAACACATACATTTCCTACATATTAGCGCGTGATATCACTTAGCCAACATTGGCGTTTCTCGTCTCTCCATAGCATGGTAGCAGGCGTTGGTTATACACTTCTTGCACAGCTCTCTTTGTCCTATGCTGTGGTGAGGCTTAGGTGTAAACCTCGTTGCTAACTTGCTGCTTTTTGCGTCAACTTCCCTTCGTTATTGCTGGCCACTTTCATTCAAAGCAGGAATACGAAGCTTTTGAAATACACATGAGGACATTAACATTACAATATCAAAGCAAGGCCGAAGCCCTGAGCCATCATCCCCACTAGCGCTCTCCGCCTCTTTCTCTTAAGAAAGACCCAGGCCCCGCACTGGCTGGGTAGTAGTGTTGGGAGCGAATTCCCCTTGTGCTGGCCTTGGTGTGATTTCAGGCGACTCAAGTTCTCCTGCTACCGCATTTCCAGGCAGCTCAGCAGGCCCACTGGCAGGCGAGTACAGCTCGGACCTCCTTGGGTCTCCCGCCATTTCCTGAGGATCGTGCTGGTGGTGTGCCCATTTCTGACCGGAGCCATCCCATGAGTACGTCGGAGGTGCTGCACGCGGTCAGTGAAGGAGCTCTTCAGATTCATGATGTACGCAGACGTACGCGAGAACCCGGCAGACGTAGCCGGTGATGCTAGTTCTGCCTTTGGGATCACCGATTGGTTTACTTCTTCTCTTACCGGCAGGGCTTTCTTTTTGTTGCGCCGATTTCGGCGACACAGTATGAATACGACGGCTGCGATGATTAGAAGAAGGGCGACCGAGCCTCCTACGGCGCCACCGATGACTGCACCGGAGACTTTGCTGGGGCTGGCGGCAGCGGTGGCAGTAGATGTGCTACTCGTGGTTGTAGACGTGCTGCTAGGGGCTGTAGATGTGCTACTAGCGGTCGAGAAGGCGGTGGGCTCAGGAACAGAAGACGAGAGCGCAACATTCAGATCGTGGAAATAATAGTACTGGTCCGGACGGTCCCAAAACGCGGGCTCAAGTTTCCCAGGCGGACATGTCGAATTGTTCATACACGGATCTTCGTTACAGCATCCCCAGAACGTTGGCGCCATCTCACATGTCCACATGGGTGTCTGGCCTCCGCATGATCCACCAGGAGACAGGTTGGCGAGGGCTGTCGAGCGACCTGCAGGCCGCAAGATGTCACCAAAGCAACCATTTCTGCATGGGTCTGCTGTACAACAACCAACGAACTTGGTCCCAGTTTCGCACGCGTACCTAAGTATAGTTAGTCTTGTGGTCCATGGCAACATTAAGACACGCTTCGGCTACAGTATGTGGGACTACTTTGATTCCAAAACGAAATGTCGAGACATACCAAGTACCTCCACGGGGACAGAAGAATTCTCCTGGTTTAGCTGCTGTATAGCTGGGATCCGCCATCACGTCCACTCTTATTTGAGTACGTTTTAGTGATAAAAATGTGGGAACTCACGTCGCAGTAGGGAAAAAGAAATGGAATATTGACCAAACTGAGAACAGTGGGAACGCGGAATCAACCTCAGGCACCCGGCATTCTTAACAACTAACGACCACAGCTCCAAGAAAGCCAAGTATTTGCGACCAAGGATAACATAATCGCCATGTCGTGAGGCATGGCACGACGGTTGTGGCGAAGGATGCCTTTATTAACTCCAGTGAGAGGCCTCCAAAAGGCCGGCGACACGACCCGGATTGGTGTGGCGGTATGTTAGGCCGCACATAGCTGCGGACTGAGTTGTTGGGTGAGAAGCTTGAGGAAATGAGTTCGCGTGTGGTAAGCCATGTGAGACCGGAAAAGGAGTAGCGTAAAAACCTGGCCAATGAACGTATGTGCGGC
Organism: Didymella segeticola; assembly: GCA_004522025.1. Classification (NCBI taxonomy): domain Eukaryota; kingdom Fungi; phylum Ascomycota; class Dothideomycetes; order Pleosporales; family Didymellaceae; genus Didymella; species Didymella segeticola. The sequence goes on along the minus strand of SDAV01000015.1, from coordinate 500,310 downwards.
TGACAGTGGCGGAAGGCTGGGGCCGATCAGGCTGACTTTTGGCGAAGATCAGACCTCCAGACGGTGCGTGGAGCAGATGCTCCAAAGGTGCGCTCGCTGCTCGTTGCATCCTGCCTGAAGTTGGGCGACTTGAGCAGATCGCGGCACTCATCAGCAGGTATGAGAGACAGGAAGATTACAGCAAGCATGTATTTGCGTTTTGTGTACATCTGTCTGAGCACAAAATACATGCATCACACGCGGGGAAATGCGAATAGGTTCCTTTGGTTGTGACGCTATCTTCGATTTGCGTAGAAGCGCGCCTAGCAGTGCTGCGATTATGATGGCTGTGTGCTCACGGTGCATTAGACCGATCAACGTGGCAGGCGGCGCGTGGCCTTTGGGACGCAGTGCATATGGAGTTGTCCAACCTTGCATACTCAGCCTTACATTCTTCGTCTAAGAGCGGGGGAACCAGTGCACCGGCTCGGAACCGAGTAAGAGCATGCGATCAACAGCTCTTGACAAGGTTAGCTCTTTCCATCTTGGTGTCTTGTAACTTTCTCAGGTGCTGATAACGTCAGTCATCATCTATTTTTTTCCGGTGCTCGACATACCTGCTCAAATGATTCCTCAACGATGTAACGAGTCACTAACACAGTGTTAGCCTGACCGATACGGAGAGCTCGTGCAATTGCCTGATTCTCCACCGAAGGGTTCCATTGTGGCTCGACAATGAAAACTCGATTCGCGACTGCGAGATTGAGGCTACTATCTGTCAGATTTAACAGCCACAAATGTCGCTGCGCGCTTACCCGACAGCTCCAGTACCCGTGGTCATGATTAGAACACGAAGATTGCCATCATTGGCGAAATCCTCGAGGATCCTTTCGCGCTTCGAGGTTGGACAGTCCCCATCAATGCGCTGAAAGTTCTCAGCAGAGAAGCCTTTTTGCCTCAGGTAGACCTGTATCAAATCGAGAGTCCTTGTCCAGCACGTGAAGATGATGCTGCACGTTGAAATCAGCAACGGTTTATCATGACCGTATCGACAAGTACCTTTTGGTGGCCCAGACATCATGAACAACGTCGCGCATCAACACTTCCATCTTTGAGGACTTTCCTGTAGCTCGAAAGTACTGGTCTTCTTGTGATCCTTGCTTTGTTCGATAATTATACTTTGCCGGATCCCAAAGTGAGGAGCATTGAGGACACTTCTTTGAAACCTCTATTCCAACGGAAGGTATACTTTCATCGACACACTCAGAGCAGAGTATGTGAGTGCAATCCTGGTAGTGACGGAAGTTAGCACCAGCACCAAACAAAGGTAGAGTTTGACGGCAGGCCGAGCACGTCAGCTCCCCATCTCGACCCATGGAAGCCTCGACAGCTTCTCTTTCATCAAGGAGATGAAATTTGCGACGATTCCAAGAGAATGGCTGTTGCCATGTTCCATGGTTACACAAGATGCGCAGTTGGAGCTGAACCTGAAACATGCCCAGGGTGCTGTTGTGCGCGTACACTTCAGCTTGGTTCTTTACAGCGCGCATCATGATGCTCTTGGTCTGATCGTATTGACGTCTCTCTTCTAACGATAGCGTTATTTTACGGACGTAATTTTGCTGCTCAGGAAGGTGAAGCAGATCCTTGGTACGGCGAAGACAGACAGAGTCAAGCAACAGAGTAAAGCGCTCAACTGCTAGCTTTCTGCGTTTCTCACCTTCATCGAACGGAAGGACGATGGACTTCTTGAAGTTGGAAAGATTGTGGAACGGTTTCAACCTTAAGAAGGAGAGGAGCGAGCCAATATCTTCTAGCCGATTTTGAACTGGTGTGCCAGTCAGACACCATCGTGACCGTGCCGCGATTTCCGCCACTCCACGGTGAAGTCCCGTGTTTTGACGGCGTATGATGTGCGCTGTGATTGGGTCAGCCTTGTATCAATAGAAGTAGTGTTTACGAACCCTCGTCGAGCACCAAGCGATACCACTCAATCCTCTTCAAAGAACGTTCGGTATTGTTTGTGTCGGATGCAAGGGTGTGGTACGTGGTTATGACGATATCTGCACTGCAGAGTTTGGCTATGGACCTCTCGCGATTAGGGCCATGGTGTTTAATGCACCTGAGTGCACTTTTTGTGTCTTGATCGAAGTGCCTGTCTCGATGAGTACAATCCATTGCTTCGGCGAATCATATGACTGACCTGTCCAGTTCTTGAAACCATTCATTGATCATGACTGATGAGATGTCAGCAGACATATGAGTGGAATCCACACAACATCAACGTACGGTCTGACGATGCCACGACTACGGTTGCTCTTGATCGTGGTCTGAAGCTGTAGGACTGATGTGCGTCTTCGTTGTTTGACTTTGTCTCCGCTGCCCATGAGTGAGCAGCATCGAGTGTGCGGAGAATCAAGGCAAGAACGGACAATGTTTTGCCCATACCCATCTCGTCCGCTAAGATTCCACCACCAGTTTCCGTCTGCACTGTGCGACCTGATCACTGTTAGCAAAAGTAGATAACTGATCTCAACCTTTGTTTGACCCACTAATGAGGCCCGTAACAGTATGTCGATAACTGCTAGAGTCAGCTAAGCATGTAGTATCAGCAAGCCACATACCATGTCAGACCTTCCTTCTCCTCGGATTTCCAGAGCAAATAGTCAGCCGGAATTGGGCCATCTTCGCGTTGGGTCATGAAATCTAGGGCCCTCATCTGGTGACTATTCTTATCAGTGACATCACACCAGAAACATCGTCAAATTACGTACCCTAACAGAGACGTCTGAAGGCGTCGATCACCCTCCAAAGCTGACAGATGTTCGTTACGAGTCAGTGCAGAGTAAACGCTCGAAATAGTCTCCTTGACGTTTTGAGTTGTTTGCTTTTCGATATTTGGCTCGAGGGTGGTGAAGGCCGATATACTCTCCGGGCTTTGAAAGTTGTCAAGCTTCAAAACGTGCGGATTGTCATACAATATACCGTTCCGCACGTACTCAGGACGCTGAAGGTAGATTTTGCGCTCAGACAATTCCTGACCAACCGATACTGAGGCCGCTGGAAGCCCGTAGATGTTGATCTGAACGCGCCCTATTGCGTCCTTCTCCTTCGTCGCTTTATCAATAGTTTCTCGGATAGCTGCAATGGGTACAAACACCTCAAACTCAAGCGCGTGCTGTTGCTCTAAGATGCTGTTCAGTGCCCTTTCAAGCTGTGTATTCATCTCCCCCAGCGCAGACCCGTCAGGGAATGTCACATGATACTGCGTCTCTGTTCTGTTAAGATTCATTTGGGTGTGACCAGGTACTGGGCTCGTAGCCACCGTCTTCAGCTTGTTGTCGAGGTCGAGCATAATACCAAGAAGCTTCATGGATGATCGCAGGATCTGCAAGTTATAAGTCTAGTGCATGAGCTTCTTAAGGAAGTGAGACGGCTCGTATATCAAAGGGTAAAGATACAAGATCCTAAGGAGCCTACTCACTGTTCCGTAGCACACAAGATCTTCCTGAATCACCGCTTTGGTAACTGTTGTCTCTGCCACGGATTCATCGTAGTTCCATTGCTCAATGTTGTCTTGTGGGTAGCGGAATGAATCGAGCTTAGGATCTATCATATCGTTGTAGCTCTCGCTCGGGGTACCATGTGGGAAGACATCGCCCATATACTGATCCCATGATTGGATCGGAAGCACAGGAACAGGCCTCGTGTGATTAGTATGACAAGACTGTGGGTTGAGATCTCACGTACTCATTATGTATATCCGATTCATTCCAGATATTGGGTAAGTTTTCGATCCCGAACTGACTGCTGTCACTGTCATCATCGTTCAGCAAATGCTTGAGAAACATCGTGCAGGTGATGGAGTTGTATTGGTGTCGCTAGCGTCTTGGCAGTGATAGATCTCCGAGCACTGGTGCGAGTGGTCTCCGAGATTTTCTGCTGAGTCTCGCGCCTTCGTTTCTTCGGAGTGTCGTGGGCTCTATCCTCTATTTCTGCCTCGAGGGCGGCGGTAATCGTGGGGGGTGGGGTACACTATGTGTACGCTGTCGTCAGGCTGAGCTTGTTGCAGGTGGGCGGGCGCTTCCCAAGCTGCAGCCTGCAGGAGCTTACCGCCTGCGCCTTGCCAACACTGCGCCCTCTCCACTCCCAGTTGCCTTCTTTTTGCCTGGTCTTGACGTGCACGCCACTCATATGCTGGACGAACGCCGTTTCATGATCAAGATCGAAGCGACCGAACATATGCAGACCTCCAACTTACGAGCTTTTCAGCTTTGCCACATTAACAAATGGCGAACTCCAGCTCACGATCGCAGAATAGCCGGACCTCAACGAGCACCACTTTGGGTGGTACGGGAGCGAATGCGCCGCCGCTGGGCGATGCTCTGAGTGCGGCTCTCGATGAGTTCAGGAAGTCAGTGCCCGATAAGGATCTCGCTCATTTCAAGACAATCACATATGATGTTCTCTGCAGAGAGATCATTGAGATCCAGAAGAAGCAAGATAGTCGACGGGAAATGATGCACCTTTCTCGCATACAATCCTGTCTCGAGGCTATGAAACAGTTCGGCCAGATCATTGAGATCTTTGTAAACGTGGCCAACGAGGTCGCCTTCATCTGGGGCCCTATGAAACTGCTTCTTTTGGTATGCGCCCTCTTCTTAATTGTCCAGTCTTATGCGCTGATTTTTCCAGACAGCATGTACCTTCGCCGACTCATTCGAGACTCTGCTTCAGGCATATCAGCGGATCGGGGAGCAGATGCCCCTTCTCAAACAGTATCAAAGCCTTTTCGCCTCTAGTCCACAGCTGCACGAGGCTCTGAAGCTGATGTTTGTCGATATCCTCGAATTTCACCGTCTAGCTCTGAGGTTCTTTTCTGGTAACCGTAGGCCTCCCCTTAAGACTGACGCTGCTCGGTCCATGATTGACGATTACCGCACAGAATGGATGCGATTCTTCAAGTCCATGTGGAAGAACTTTGAAACCAAGTTTGGTGGTGTCCTGGAGCGCCTCGGTCGACACAAGGACCACGTGGAGAGTTGTGCCAGTTTGGCATCCTTCCAGAAAACTCAAGATAGTATCGATGAGCTAAGGACAGAAAACCACAACCTATATCAGAAGTATCAAACCGATATGGGCAATTTCCAGACCCACAACACCGCCGAGATGCAAACCATACAGACTAGCATCTCGAGCAAACATTCAGAGAGTCTGGATGAGTTTCTCAAGCTTCATACCGAACTCCAAGCAGATCAAGCACATGTTCAGCTGCAATGGCAGAAGCATCATGATGACCAAGCAAGTCAGAGCCGAGAACTGGCGAACAGGCACAAAAGGTATATTGCCGATATTGCCGAGATGGACAAGACTCTGGCCAGGGTCCTTGCCGGGGAACAAGCAAAGAAACTCCAAACTGTGAGACAGTGGCTCGCCGTTGGACATCAAGTCCATGAAGATCACGCCGACTTTCAAAAACTTCGAACCGAACATCCAAGCACAGCAAAGTGGATCTTGAAACATGAAGCAATAGTGGATTGGATCAATTCAGACAGTCCTGCGTCACCAAATCTATGGATCAATGGCATACCTGGCGCTGGTAAGCAATTTCACTTCATAACAGTAAACCGGAGATATAACGAGAGTAACAGGAAAGACGATCCTTGCTTCTGCCATCATTGACGAATGCGCTCAGATGCTTTCAAGTAGTACATGCTTCTTCTACTGTCATGATGAAGATCCTTTGAGCTGTACAGCAGTCGGAGTCATCAAAGCCCTCGTCGATCAGTTACTGGTTCGACATCAGCACCTACTTCCTCCTTCATACACAAGACGAACTGGCAGTGGCGAGCCCGTACTTCGTTCTCTCGCGCTGGCCACAAAACTGCTCGAAGACTACTGTCTTACCCTTTCGAAAACGTTCATTGTCATCGACGGTTTGGATGAGTGTATTCTGCCAGAGAGGAAGCAGATCTTGGACACTCTTCTAGCCATTGTGTCTGAATGTGATCTTATTCAGGCCGGAAAAGTTCGACTGCTCATTGTCAGTCAGGTTTATCCTGACATCCGGCGCGCTTACTTCGGCTCGAGCTCGTCAAGATTGACTCCAAAAATCATACCGATCTCAGACAAGGATAACAGCAAAGACATTGGCGTATTTGTCGGAGCTTGGGTAGACAGAATTGCGCGGAAGTACGATTTGCCCACGGACGTCACCGATCATCTGACAAATCTGACCATGGTCAACGCCAAAGGTTACTATCGATTCCTACTCTCCTTACAAGTGTGTTTCTGATCGCTCTTTAGGAATGTTTCTATTTGCCAAGCTCGTCATGCACAACCTCTATCAGCTGCCAAACCGAGAGGCCTTGTTGGACGCAATTTTGAAAACCAATTTTCCGACTGAGCTCAAAGCAGCGTAGGTACGAAGAGAGTGTAATAGTAGGCTGTGCTAAGTATGATCACGCAGATACAAACGGATTCTTGATCGTATCAAGAGCATGTCCAGTAACGAGGAGTGGACTGAAGCGACAAAACTGCTTGGCTGGATGGTGTGCGCCAAGCGACGTCTAACCTGGAAAGAGATGCAGGTAGCCTTGTCGATCGACGTGGAATGCCAGGCAATTGAGTATGAGAACAAACACTTGAGGAAGCATATTCACGAGATTTGTGGCTCCTTGGTCTCTGTACAGGGCGATCGAGTCTCGTTGGTTCACAGTACAGCCAAAGAGTATGTTTGATGTCATAGCTCGCGGCTAGAGGGGTGTTTTTTGCTGACTTTGCCAGGTTCATTACACAAGTGATGCCCGATATTCACAAGCCTTCGATCGAGTGTGATCTCACGGTCCTGTGTTTGGAATACCTTACCTTCCCTTGCTTCGAAAAGTTTGAACGCGATGACGAGCCAAGACTTCAACAACTTGCACTGCAAGGGTATCTTGCATTTCAAGACTATGCAATTGCAACGTGGTTTCACCATGTCAATGCCTTCGTCAACAGTGGTCAGGACTTTCTTACCAGTGGATCGAAGCAGGAATCTCGCCTCGATGCTATTGGATCGGCTCTGGATCACTTCATGGATAAGTACAGCGAAATTGACTGGGAGAAGGGCCTCGTCGAGAGGTGCAACGACAGCTGCCGAGCGTTTGAGAAATACTTCTTTTACGAGAATCTTGTGCTACTGACCAGTCACATCTACACGTTCCAAGAAAGAGGATTCGAGGCCAGGCACAAGATCAGCATTGACAGTCTCGACGAAGCACTCACACAGAATCGCAAGGTCCTGGAAGAGCTTCCAACAAAACTCGGAAACCTCAAAGCGGCGGATGATCTAATTCGCTACGGCAGATTCTACGACCCTGAGAGGTTGTACAAATGCAACAGAATTACCTGCAGGTATTTCTCAGAAGGTTTAAAAGACAAAAAGACCCGAAAAGATCATATCAACGTTCACGATCGCCCATACCATTGCGATGTCAAAGATTGTCTTGGTGCAGAGGGCTTCGCAAAGGACAGCGACCTTCAGAAGTACAGTTCGCTTATCTAAGCTGCGGTTGTTCTAGAAGCTGACTTCTCGCAGACACATGCGCGCGTTCCACCCTGAGTTGTGTGATCTCGCAGAGACATTCAACAAGGCAATAGCAAAGGGTGCAAAAGCCAATCATGCCTGCACCATCTGCGGTAAGACCTTCACTCGCAGCCTCCATCGCAGAGATCACGAGGCGAGCCATCGAGGCGAAAGGCCTTTCAGCTGTCCAGAATGTGGCAGAGCGTTCACAAGAGCGAACGATTGTCGGCGACACCAGAAGATCCATGAACGGGGATCGAGATGATCGGTTTGGCCCCCACACGGGTCGTTCGCTCTTTCTGGTTAGCGTGGGCTGTGTCTGCAGCTAAGCTGATGCTTCAGACTGCGCCCCGCTCTTCAAGACCAAAAGCTTATACCCAGGCTCAACAGCTGTCAGGAGATCATTGTTGACATTTTCTCCTCCCAAAATCCCAATGCCTAGTCCCGGACCTGGAAAGCGCAGACCCAGCCTGTGGAAGCAAGCCTATGAAGCCCTGAACGATGACGAGAAAAGCAGAGAAAGACTGCACAAGCTCAACAAGATGCTTAAGCAGGAGCTGGGTAAACCAAGTATCAAGCTAAGGTCTGACGATGGATACCGGGAACTTCTTGGCATGATTCGGAAGAAGGCACGAAAGTTGGAAAGCAAGCAGTCCACGGAGAAGATCGGAGCCATTTGCAGCAACATGATGAAAATTGAGGATATCGTCGCGGCTGGTGCGAACGTAGGAGGACCTTATATTGCCATCCCCGCCGCTGCGTTGTTCTCTGCATTCGCCGTTAGTCTCAAATTTGATCACAATACAATTCGGAACTAATCCGACTCTTAGATGAATGAGATGTACACGGCTGAAAGAGCAGCTATGTTCGAAGTCGCTGAGACTGTTGCTGACTACGTCGTCATGAACAAGAAAGCCCAAGACTGGACAACCGTTCAAGCCAATGACGATGACGACATGCGCGAATTGAAGGAGAGTCTGCAGTCGGTCTTCGTAAGCTTGTATAAAGCAATCATCTTTGCATCGGCGCAGCTCATGTTGTCTTTGAACGGCGATTTCCAATGGATCAAGAATGTCGCAAAGCATTACGACTGGGCAGGCCAGCTCGAGACTTTGAACAAACGCCAGCATCGCATATCACAGTTCATGCACTCGAAAGAGTGGCAGGAGGCCATAAACCCACCAAAGAACAGGGTGCCGTCTCAGCGAGACTTGAAGACTTTGATGGGTCCTGGGCCTCGCAATCCCCTTCACTGGGCAGCTGCACTCGGTGTCCCTGAGCAAGTAGCATTTTACGTGCAGAAAAACGAATACCCAGTCAACGCTCTCACAAAGCAGAGCTGGACCGCAGCGCACTTGGCTGCAAGAGAAGGGCACACGAAGATCCTGAAGACCCTGATGACAGTTCCTGGCATTGATCTTTCCATCAAGAATCGTGAAGAACGGACACCTCTACACATCGCAGCGATCTTCAATCGGAAGTGGGCCGCTAAAGTCCTTCTCGAGCGGAGTCCAAAGCTGCTCGGATCTCGAGACAAGTGGCAACGCACTGCTTTCACTATCGCCGCAGAGAAAGGTTATCTCGATATCTTGAAGGTTCTCAAGCAGTTCGGTCAGGACATGAACGAGACGACCGTCAACCAGGGATGGACTGCACTGCACTTGGCTGCTGAGAATGGACATGTCGAGACTGTAAAGTGGCTTGCGGCGAATGGGACAAAGAAGGGGACAAAGGTCAGAGACGGACCGCAGAAGGGACTCACAGCGAAGCAGATAGCCGAGCTAAATGGCAAGGCTCAAGTGCTAGATTTTCTATGATATGCTATTGGAGGCCTCGCTTTCCGGGTGTAGTGAGTGTTAGCTTGTAAGCTATCTATCAACTGAATTCACAAGTCCTATATGGAATTCGGCGAAGAAGCTAAGTGCAGCGTGCATATCAACTGCAAGCCTTGATCCGTCCGCCTGCTTCGGACTGGAAACACAGGGGAAAGAACAATGTACTACGACATACACTGCTCAGTCCGGCATCGATTAGCGAGGTGGGCATAGAAGATCTCCTGCTGATACCGCGAGTTCCGCAAAACCACGACTGTACACCAGATTGATTAGATATCTCCAAGAAGTCAGACTTTCAGTGCGGTCTGCCATTTCCTCACTTACATGAGATACACACGCTCCCACTTCTCGTGGGTCAGCTGATGTAGAAGTGATTGTGCATATTTTATGCCGGGGGGGGGGGGGGGGGGGGTAACAATGGCCTGTCCCTCCCGCGTCAGGAGCGTAACATTGATATCACAGGGTACGACGGCACAGTAGCAAATCAGTACATCGAACTACCGTTGGAATGTGGCGTAGATGACCGCTACTGTGGCTGCACGACCGAGAGTCGTAACGTATAGTGTAAGACATTGACATCGTCGATTTTGCGAACGTGCTCAGTGTGTAACTGGATGAGGGGCTGCTACGACAAGATTAAACTAAAGTCCGAAGAAAGTCTTGCAAGTGGAATGCTTCAATTTGGTATTTATCATTCGACCCCTGCATTGCATCCTTTCTCAGAGAGGTGCGTAACCAACCTGGACAAGACCATCGATAGAGCTGCTGGCTTTCCTGCAATGTACGTTCAATAACGCCAAAACATTACGATGTCGTGGTTGTCTCCCAACGAACCAGTCATGATGACGTCGCCTTCCCAATCTGCTGCCTCAGAGCTCCACCTACACCTCATCGGTACCAGCACCCTCACCACCCTCCTCGTCATCCTCCTCAACCTTGACCTTCTTGTTCTCCTCCACCTCCTCGCTCTCAGCCTCGCGCTTCCGGCCCTTCGAAGGCGTGATCTCCTCGCTCTCCTCACCCTTCTTCTTCGCAGCGCCCTTCTTGGCCCTCGGAGTCCTCGACTTGGGGGTGGCCGGCTCCTTCTTCTGCTTAGCCGCAGCCTTCTTGGGCGTAGACACGGGCGCGTCACCAGAGGCAGCGGGGGCAGTAGTGTTCTTCTTCTTCCATGAGTACAGGCGGTTCTCGATGGACTTGGGCGTGCACTCGGTGAAGCCGTCTGGAGCGGACGTGTCAGTGTTCTGTTTGTGGTGGACAGAAGGGGAGGAGAGGTGCGCACCAACGCCGGCGGAGCGGACGCGCTCAGCGAGCTTCTCGCACAGGGCTTTGCCGAAGGAGATTTGGCACTCTTCGAACACGCCGTGGAGGAGCTGGAGGAGTTAGTGAGTGCTATGAACGCGGACTAGGGAAAAAGCTCACGATTGAGTCGAGCTCGGGACTCCACTTCTTAGACATGTTTGTGATGTTGGTGGTCGGTGGTTGGAGGCTGGAGGTGGTCAACTTGATGGGTTTGCTGAAGTCATTGAATGCAAACATACCTTGAGTCTGGATGTATGAATAACAAGGCTGAGGGTCGAACGCGCGTGTGTTGTGAGGATGAAGAAGGAAGACTGCGAGACTGCGGGGGTGTCACGTTCTTATACCTCACGAGGACATCAAGAGGCGCAATTTAGGCTGCCAGGCGCAGCGATCAGCCAGAACTTGAAGTGAAGGTGAGAGTGGACTCCCCTCGTCGGTTCTGGCATGTCCTACGAGTACCTCACGGTGACCGCGTCTCAACAAAATTCAAGGCTTTGACGGAGACCACAAAGCGCTATGTTGCGCTTTGCCTGCATCCTTTCAGCGGCATCGGGTGCCTATTCGTGATGTTTGAGATGCTGGACATGTGTCAAAATACTCAGTGTTCGATGTCCAGTTTTACGTTGTTGAAGTGAGAGACGGAGAATGCAGATGGAAGCTTCGAACACGTTTGCCGGTTTGCTACGCTCTGTAGCCTGCAAGTTGCTCTTTGTCAGACTCGCAAATTTGAGATGATCTGAGAGGGTGTACGCTCATGTGATGTTGTGAAGAAGTTTTCATTGCGATTGTGCGAATGGACAAGGTAATGGGAACGATGACACTGCGAAATCAGGTGGGCAGACCTTGGAAGTCACATTTACATCATGATGAGTGCATTCAAGAGGTCCAAGCTCCATGTGAGCGTCAGCTCATAGCATTCGATTCGATATCTCAATGCTCGTGTAATGCTTGAGAAGCTGCGAAAAGATCAACAGCCTCCGCGTTACAATACTCCAACGGCAGTACGCCATGATGATTCGAACCCCTAAACGCCGAAGAAAGCGCAAGCTACAAACTCCAAACGCATACCCGTAGCCAAAAGCCCGTATACTCTTCCAGGTAAGCGTGCTAAACCCCACATGCTCGCGGTCAATAGCTGGCTGTCCAACGAAAGCTAGACAAATTCAATGCCCTCGTCTTCCTCATCGAGCTGAGTGGGAAGTTCGGCGTCACCAGCACCCTCCTCCTCGACAGGCTCAGACTTGACCTTCTTGTTGATGGGCGTGAACTCACCCTCATCCTCGTCAGTGGCCGCATCTGACTCAGCGTAGGACTTGAGGGCAGAGCTCCTGGCACGCTTGCTACTAGTATAAGGCGAAGCAACAGGCTCGCTGTCGTCGTTGTCGTCCTCGGATGTGGTGTCATCGGCGCCGTTCTTGACGGTGTTGAAGGTAGCGCGACCCCGGCCAGAGGCAGGGGTGCGCGGAGTCGTAGGAGTGGCAGGGTTACGCGGAGTCCTAGGCGTAGCGCCCATCTTCTTGGGGGTGGGAGTGGCGCCAGAGTTCACGGGCTTCCCGCACTTGCGAAGGTTGGTTAAGCGGTGACTCACGGCCTTGGGGGTACATCCTGGTAGTGATCAGCATGCTGAAGCGAAGAGAAGAAGTGAACAGAGAGCTTACCTTCTCCAATCTCCTTGGCAAGAAAGTCCAGAAAAGGTTGGGAGTTCTTGATGTCGTGAAACGCGAAGATACCACGGAGGATCTGTTGGTATGGTCAGTCAGTTGATACACAAGGCACGAGGTTGCGGCAAGGGTCAACCTACAGTCTGGTCCTTCTCTGCGTTCCAGACAACCATGTTGACGGTGAGCGATCTGATCTGCATACCACTCAGTAAGCGCCCTTACACAGCAGCGTGCGAAGTCTACGAACCTTGAAGCAGTATCGTCGTGTTAGACGTATCGAGTTGGGTGTGGAAGAAGAGTGATGTGAGAACAAAGTGAGGATGGAGGAAACTGGGAGCAGGGTGAGGGAGCAAGGTTTTATTACAGTGTGGGCTCAGGGTGCAGCTAGCGCGGTGAAGGTGAGAGACTGGCACTCTTATGGCACCGCACAAGGCGCTATCTTACCACTAGATGGCAGACTGCAAACAAATCTCGGAGGAAGAAGGTGATAGACAGCCTCAGAAGCTCTAGTGCCTTAGGTCCGTCACTTGCGGCACACTGATGTGCCAGCTTAGTGAAGGCGGCTATTCGTCGTTACGCCCTTTGCCAAGACCCTGGTAGTAGAGGCGGTACATCTCTCCAACTACTCTAGTGTATGGAAGGTCCAGCTCTATTCCATTGGATCTTTAGGAGTGCCTACTTTCAACCTGTTGTACTCCCAAATTACTACAGCTGGCCTCCAAACTCAGCGCGTACGTTTCCAGAGAGAGTAGAGTCGTGTTCATTGAAGTGCCAGTGACTCCAAGAAGATTCAATTCGTGCATGACCTAAAAAATGAAATCAGATAGAACGTAAGTGGCTCGTGGAATGCATGTTCTTAACTTGAGCTTACACTGTGGTAAGAACTCAGAGAAGAGGTAGCCGGCATTAGCCCATAGCTTGCTGCAACATGATCAGAAGTTCAAAATTTACATTCAATCCGACATAAACCAGCCCTCTTTCAAGCCGACGCAGCGTAGTAAAGCGCAAGACATCACGCTCGTAGAGTATCCAAGCACCAGCCATCAAAGACAAGGCTCAAGCCTCACCATCGCCGACCCCATCTCTCCACACACCATCCTCAATCCCCACCAACGTATCGCCCCTCAACAGCTCAGCAGTACTCCTCTCCTCAGCCTGACGTGCCCGCTCCCGCCTCTCCATACGCTTGAGTTCCCCCATCCAATCCTCCTCCTCTTCCGTCGACGTATGTTTTACCAGCGCCGACATGGGCTGGCTACGAAGTACCGAGTCGTGCTGGCTGCGAAGGACAGAGTCGCGCATCGACGTCTTGCTCGTGCCGCGTTTGTGGGAGCGGGGCTTGCTCGCCTGCCGTTGATGGTATTCGTGGTCGAGCATAGTTGGCCTGGGGTCGTGGGGGTTGGAGAGCGAGGATGAGGGGGAGTGCGTGGGGAATGTGAATCGAGGCGGCTTAAACACGGTAGTCGATGTCGAAGAGGAAGACGAGGATGAGAAGCGGCTGTGAGTTGTTTTGGTCGGGGAGATGCGGGCGTTGATGCTGTCGGCTGACATTTGTCTTGTGAGGGCAGGCAATACTACGGCGCCGCTGAGTCTGGCGCGACGAGGGGGACGGTGGTGCAGTGATGGCGATTCCTGTCGTTCCGCGCGCATAGTTTCCATTTTCTTCAGTTCTTGCGCCCAGAGACTCAAATCGGTCAAGTCGGGGGCACGACGCCTGAATTCTCGGTCTTCTGGGCTCAGCTCGCTGGCTGAGACTTCTTCAATCGTCTCCGTCCTAATGCGAAGATCTGATCGTGGATAGATCGAAGAGGTACGCATGTTGCTGCTGTTGGAGACGGTCGATCCGCTCAGGCGCGAAGACCACCGATTGTCCATGGAGTGACCTGTGCTCGATTGGTTGAGGAAACAGGAGTCCCGGGTTATAGTCGAGCTTGCAGTGTGGTGAGTGTCTGCCCGTTTGCGCAGTGAAGTGAGGTCGCTGTTGGACAACTCATCCACCATAGCCGCCAGTGCGCTTGAACTTGAACTGGCGCTCATCTCGCTCTTGATGGTGCGCAAGAAATTACCGTAGCTGTATCCATCATCACAGTCGTAGTCGCCGTCACTGCTGGAGCTCCAGTCATCCCCATCAACCTTCATGAGATTTTCTGCATCGTCAAACATCTTCACTGCCCACGCAGCTTCCATCGCCACAGCGCTGATCATCATGTCATCATTTCCGCGTTGTTTGCGGAAATCGCGCAGAGCTGCTCGTTGCTCATCCAGAACTGACACAGCTAGTTGAGTGGGCTGCGATTCGTTCTCAACGTGGCCGTCGATACCACGATCTTGATGAACCGACGTGAAGGCCACATGGTTCATCCACTCATTCTGTTCGCTCAGATCTATCTCGGTGTTGATGAAAAAGCGGCTTCGTAAATCTGCCTCCGCAAGAGCGCGACTCTGCAGCCTAGCTGGTAGGTCCTTGATGATGAGCTCCTTCAGCTTCACACGTCGCGAGCCAACGAGTGCAAAGGCAGCTTGCACCGTATCTTTCGGCCTCATCATTGTCGCTGGAAGAAAATCGTAGTTGCCGGGATAGCGCGCCTTGAACCGGGCTAGACAGTGTCGACGTGCAAGAGCATCAATACTCTTCTTGAGGTTATCGTAGACCGCCCGACTTTCTACATCTTTCGGCGGTATTGGGTGTCCTGGTTCAGTGTATATGGCTGTAACGGGTGTTGACACGCGAGCTAGTTTGATTGCTGGAGCTGGCTTGGGCTGGAGCCAGTTAGTGAAAGAGTTGGCTGACGGTCTCGGAGACAAAGGCGTCACTGGGCCTGATGTTAAGACATCCCAACGGAATGGTCGCGGTGTGAGGGATAGCGGCGTGCGTCTTAATGGTAGCGAAACTGTTGTGGTACTTTGGCGCACGGGGCCTTGTAGAGGCAGTATCGGCATAAGAGTGGTTTGAGTCACTGTAGGTGCTGAAGCCTGTGTCGTAGCGCGACACCGGCCCGCAACAGACATTGCCGCGTCCTTGAGATGCAAATTCTCGTCCTGTACGCTTGAGCGGACGTTGTCTTCTTTCCTTGCCGCTTCGATAGTAGCAACGACCGGCTTCCACTTCTCCGCCGCAAACTTCTTCTTCCAAGCCATAGCCACCTCCAGCGCCTTCTCTCGTTGCTCGTCGTCAGTCATGTACTTGAGCGCATGACGGACATGCGCCTTCTCAAGGAAACCGTCTGGCAGCTGCAAGGTCGATTTGGGTGGAAGTTTTGGTACTTCGACCTCACACGGCACCATGCTGTTGATCATCAGCAGCCCTATTCCTGGATCCATGTCTGAAAATGCGTCCTGACAAAGTGTAATGAGACGGGAGCGGTGGAAGTGGTTTGCAGAGGAGAGTCCTAGGAGCGGAAGCTGTGACGTATCAATCTGTACACATTAACAAAGTGAAGGTGAGAATGCATGAGCTACACGTGCTCTTGGCAGAAGTTAGTCAACGTTCACAATGTCTTTCACCAACTCTTCCAAATGTGTGAGATGGGAAACAAAGTTGAAGGAAAGTAGGCCACAACTCGTAGAGCTTCAAAGAGGTCGGGATGTCATAGTGTTAAGAGGTAAAAATGCGAAGTCAATAAGATGGTGTCTTTTGAGAAGACTCTAGATGGTCGATATGGTATCCAACTCCGCTGATGCAAATGCATGCCTATTCCAGAAAAGTGAATAGGTTCGTGTGAACGACATTGAGGGCGCGGTCTGCCTCGCGCTCCTCAATGACGCAGGAAATGTTGATCTCGCTGGCTCCTAGAGGCACTGTTAGACAAGGGCTGACGGATTTTAGATGAGCGGTACGTACCCTGCGAGATCATCTCGATGTTGATGTTGTTGTTGCCGAGCACGCTGAAGAACTTGCCACTGATACCAATCATGTTCTTGAGCTGCTTGCCGACCAAGCTCACAATGGCCATGTCAGGCACGATGTCGATAGCGCCCAACTCGCCGAGATCGTTGACGGCGCCCTGGAGGTCTTTGTCTTGGATCTTGTATTCGTCTTCGCCGCCGCCGCTCAGCAGAGCAGACTCGCTGTGCAGAGCCATGGACACATGAACCTCTGAAGACGAAATGAGGTCCACGGACAAGTGCCAGCGGTCAAGGATGCTGAAGATATTCATCAGGAAGCCGTGGGCACGGGTGCGCTTGTTGCTGTGAACGTTCAGAACGACGATGTTGTGCTTGATCGTGACAGCGGTCGGGCGCCTGGGAGTGTTGAGCGCGTTCAAGAGACTGGAGGAGCGCGTGCGGAAAAGGCCATCCCTGAGAGGGGAGTGCGAACCCAGCGCCTTCAGGTTGTCAGGGAAGATGATGGTGCCGGCACCACGGGGGTTCATGACGTTCTTGATGCGGATGGGGATGCGCGCGCGAATGACCTGCTCCATGGTGAAAGGGTGAATGACCTCAGAGCCATAGAAGGTCAGCTCAGCAGCCTCAGAGGGCGTAACGCTGGGCAGCAGAGCAGCGGTGGGAACCTTGCGAGGGTCGGCGGTGAAGATGCCATCGACCTCCTTCCAGATCTGCAGCTCCTTGGCCTTGACACCGACTGCGACGAGTGCAGCGCAAAGGTCGGTGTAGCCACGTCCAATGGAGTTCAAGAGTCCGCCTGGGACGTTGCCAAAGAAGCCAGTGATGACTGGGACCTTGTCACCGCAGGCCTCGACCTCCCTGGCCAGCGCCGCAGCCAAATCGGCGTAGAACTGCTCGTTCAGGCCCTTCTTGGGAGTGTGGAAGGTGATGATGTCGGCGAGGTCGACAAACTGGGCAGGCGTGCCACGGTCGTTGAGCAGCGCAGCCATGTAGCGACAGCTGAGCTTCTCACCCTTGGCAATGATCTTGTCCTCAACACGGTTGGTGACTTCCTCCAAGTGCTGCGCCGACTCAAGGATCTTGGTCAGGCTCTCGCACTCAGCATTGACCTCGTCGGTGAAGGCGGCGAGGATGTCGGCGCTGTGGATGGTGTCGGTCGCAGCCTGGACGTGGTCGGCGCGGATGGCCTCGACAATGTCATCGTAGCCGCGGTGGCCCTGCTTCTCGGCGGCGCGGGCGGTGCGAAGGAGGCGGTTGGTGGTGCCTTCGGTCTTGTTCTTGGTGCTGCGCGCAGAACAGACGATAGCGGCGCGGTCGGTCTGGTTGCCAGCCCTGTGGGGTTTTGTGTTAGAGTCGAAGTCGCAAGTGTTGGTGGGGTGTGACAGCGCCCTTACTTCACGATGCCCGCTATATTCTCCGCAAACTTTCCAACACTCGTTCCCCCAAACTTGAGCACAACCCAGCCTCCAGGCAAGTGCTTCTCTTCGGTGTGGTTCGCTATCCGCTCAACATCGCTGCTGTGGCCGTTGGTAATTCCAGACATGGTTGGTCGCGTGTGGAGTTTTCTTCAGATCCAGATGGGTGAATTCGACTTTTGGGTGTGTGTAGATGTTACGAGGACAGTTGCTGTGCGTTGCAATTGAATGTGTCAGTGACGTGGGTGAGGTGTGAGGGACTTTCTGGCTGCTGTGAGTCTTGGATTTGGTGGGGCCTGACTCTTCTTCACGCCGGCCTTCGGTGGCTAATCGCAACGCCAACGAATATGCGGCCAAGTGCGTAATCCACAATTCCCTCCAATGTCGGCAGAAGAAAATTCACGAACGCTGGTTTGCGGAGGGACAGCCTTGTCCAGCTTTTAGTAACGCTGCTGATTCATCCTTTCCTATCTCCAACCACGTCGCATCGCACTCTGTCAATTTGACAACTCATCATCTGTGCTGCACTGCACGCCGTGCTCGTGCTGGCAATCGAACCTCTACCTTCTGATGACGGGCCGTCGCCGAAGTGCCGAAGGCTAATTGCCGATGCTTTAGTTGCCGACGCCCTCTCCCGGCGGGACCTTGCATCCTTGGAGATCCATCATCGCACCGATCGGCGCAAACACCACAGACATTGAGAAGAATAGAAGGGTTCTCACCACCTTCTAGTAGCTCAAGCATCGTAACAGCCACTGACCTCATAGCGGCGTTCGGTGCTCTTCATTGTATTTACGATTTTTGGCCCCCAGTCTACACTGCAATAACTAGCGCAAAGGAGAAGACTGCGTGCAGCAAATCCACCAATAGACTCGTGTGTGCGTATGCGATGGTGGTCGAAAACACGTGAGCCGAAACGTACACATTCTTAATTGCTTGATTGGCACGAGATCCAGAACATCCATCTCCTCCGTACACAAGACTACCACAGACAAGCCAGAGGGGCCTGATAGAGCTGACTCAGTCCCTTGCGTCGTGCACGCGCAATTTGATGCAACCGGCTTGGAAAAGAAGAGAACTGATGCTGCATGCACAGCAAGTCTCAGCTAGAGGGGAGGTCTAGTGCGCTGTGGCCTACGGTATGAAGCATTCAAATCATCATAACTTGCGGCGTTGAAAGCACTGCAATCTTTAGCGTTGAGAAGGGGTTATCCAAGCTGCGCCGTGATCTGACATGCATACGACTCACCGGGGTCGCAGCTGTGACGGGCCACCTGCGGTGTCCAATACGCCATACACATCCTGGTTGGGGCAGAACAGTTGTGAACATGGAGACCTTCGGTCTTGCCTTGCGCTACGAAAACGAGGCTGGATTTTCTTCTGACTCTATCACCCTGATCAAACGCCGCAGATCTAAGCGTGAACAAAGCTTCCATACCCTTGCCCAGGCCTGCGAAGAAAGTTCAAACCTCAGTCTTGCCAGAGGTGTACCGCGCACACGTGAGAAGAATCCTCTAGAAGCGGACTCAATCTTCAAGATGTTGTAGAAGGCTTCGCTGAGGGCTTTTGTCCGAGTTTGCAGATAATGATGTGACAGGTGGCATATGAGATTTGCCTTCTTTGCCTTCTTTGCCATCTTGAGCGGCTTGACGTCAGGTTAGCGAGGGACGCCCAAATGTCACTGCAATCTTTAGCGCAGAAGAGCAGTTTGAAAAAAGTGCCAACTGCTGTTTTGAGAGAGCTCATGACACGGTCTAGAACCCTCAGCCTTGTGCAATGGCTATGCGAGCACTGCAGACGACCTCCTTGTGAAGCCGTCGGTCAAGCGTGGCAGTGCTTCTGCCTTGCCGTCGACGACCTCTTCGTCTGCGCTGAAAATTGCAGTGTTGCGGAAACGGGCAACTGCCCGACGAGGGCACCGCTAAGCTACTGTTAGAGAAACAGCGGTCTCACAGGACGGTAAGCGTTTTCTGCACTGCAATATTCAGCCTGAGGACGCGGTCTCCCTATGTGAGCGCTGCCTCGCAAGGCTGGAAGTGATCTTGTCCTACTCTTGGGTGACAGCCCGCAAGTTAAGCAGGCAGTTCAGATTGCCTACACGGCAGGAAATGTAAGATATTGCAATGCTGAGCGAAACGGAGCAGATGTATGAGAGTGCCACAATGTTCAGAGAGCTAAGTACCTAATAGATTGTCGGCTCTCGCACAGATCTAGCGCAGACAAGGACTCAAGACGGCAGTCTGCGGCAGACTTACCTCCATCAAGTGAGGCTGTACCTTGGTCTGCACTATGCGGGCTTCGCTGAGCGCGCCTACACTGCAATCTTTAGCGCAACCGAATCGATGTGGCTGGGCGAGCACTGCAATCCCTACCTAGTGCAGAAGAGCCCGGCGAGACTACTTCGTAGACCAACTCACCGGTAGACCTACACTGCAATCTTTAGCTCGAAGAAGCAGATCATGCCAAGCCTGACACATGCCACAACACAACACCTCCAGAAAATCCACCTAAGAATAACATATTGTATTCCATTAAAGTAGCTACATAGAGCGCTAGCACCGCGTCGCGGCTCCCATCAACGCCCTGCAAATGCGGACAAGCCTCAAGCCGAAGCCCACGAAAAACGCCATAATCTAAAAGGTATCGTGCGTCCCGATCATACTGAAACTCAGACGCCACGCCATACTGCATATACTCATAAGAAAAGGCCTCGACGATCTATTAGGAATAATGATCCTATCGCCTCCTGTAGATGTCGTCGTTTCTGCCTCTGTTGTCTCTGTTATCCCTCTCGTTGCGGCGATCCGGACTACGTGACCGCGTTCTCCCATCTCTGCGGTCTCGGGCAAAGTTTCTAGAGTCGCCAGGTCGTCGGTCGTCGCGGTGGGGGCGTCGCTCTTCTGTGTGTCCATCTCGCGAATTGCCTGAGTCTCGTGATCCGCGTCTTTGTTGGCGGTCGTCGGGTTCGCGCGAGCCGCGAGGGCGCTCGCCGGCTTGATAGCTGGGTATGTATGTGTCTCCTGGTGGCGGTTGGTTCCGTCTTCGGTCGCCGCCATCTGGTCCGTAGCGAGGCGGTAGAGGAAGGGGATGGCGACCCTCGCCGGGCGGAGGAGGCAAGTTGCCGTTGTTGCCCCAATTGGGCCTTCGACCGCCGCCCTCTGGTGGTGGGGGAGGAGGCCGGCCGTGGTCGTAACGTGATGGGCCGCGGTCGCGGTCATGAAATCCTCCTCTTCCCTGTCGATCAACGCCTGGTGGTCCGCGATCTTGAGGACCACCATACCGCCTGTCACCATTGCCCCAGGAGTTCGGTGGTGGTCCAGAGCCAGTCCATTCTCCGTTCGGTCCAATGCCCACAGTGCCACCTGCAGGCGCTGGTGGCAGGGCCTGTTTCTGCCCTCGAGCATTGCGGCGATCGAGTTCATGCGAGTCGGCGAATGTTGGAATATCCTCTTCGCGCATAGGCTTAGGGTGCTCCTTGAAGTAAGGATGTTCGATAGCATCGATGGCGTTGATACGCTTACGCCAGTCAAGCTTCATAAGGTCTTTGATCAGCGACAGACCGGTAGGCGAAAGCTCGCGAAACCTTTGCGCCATGGAGCCGTTGCTCGGTGCAAACTGGCGGATCGATTCGGCACCAGGAAGCTCCTGCCAGCCAGGCATACTCTGGTCGTTCGGAGACCCAACAAGATCGAATATGATCTGCGCTTGGTGAAGATCGCTTTGGCCCGCAAGGATGGGCTTGCGCTTGAACATCTCGCCAAACACACACCCTGCGCCCCACAGGTCGATTGCGGGGGTGTATCTCCGCAATTGGAGGAGCAGCTCTGGAGGTCGGTACCATCGTGTGACGACAAGTGCGGTGTAGTCTCTTCGCGCTTCACCATTGCCTCTTCCTTTTACCGGTACCGGCTCGTCGTAGTGTCTTGCCAGACCAAAATCTGCGATCTGGAGGCGCCCACGGTTGTTGATGAGAAGATTGGCAGCCTTCATATCTCGGTGGAGGATGTGGTTGTCGTGGAGGTAGCACAGGCCCTTGAATAGCTGCAGCATGTAGCACTTGATCTGCGCTTCCTGAAACTTGACGTCTGGGTTGTCGAGGAGGCCTGACAGATCGTGGTCCATGTACGGCGTAACCATGTACAGAATTGCCCTCTTGCGACCCTCGGCGCGTGGCCGCTCGACCGCCATCTCTTCCAGCTTCAAGACGTTCTCGTGAGAGAGCATCTTCAGCAGCTTAATCTCTCGCAGCGCTGTGATGGGGAAGCCATCCTTCTCGTTATGCATCAAGATTTTCTTCAGCGCAAAGACGCTGCCTGTGCGCATTTGACGCGCTTTGTGGACTTCACCAAAAGTTCCCTCTCCCAGCTTCTGCAGCATCTCATACTCGCCAATCTTGGCGCATCCCTTGAACTTGTGCTGCAGACCATTCTGCGGTGTTCCCGTCGCCGGAGTTGCCATTTTGACGGTAGACGTGGTTTTCGTTAGGGCTTTCGTTGCGCGATGTTCGTTATCCGCGGAACTCGTTTCGCTATGACACCCGGCGCGAATCAGTCGAGGAAGGAACGTATGCACGCGATGAGGCGGACATGGAAGATCGTGATGGTGATGCGAGGCGCGATGCGGCGACAAACGCTGCCATGGAATGTGCGAATAGGGCGATGACGCTGTTATCGTGGTGGCAACATGAGGAGTGGTCCACGGGTTGATCTGAGTGAGTTATGGAACAACTGATGCCTTATGTAAGCATGTCACCGCGCTAGCTCCGATCGCCCTCGACCTCACCTCGACACCCCAGCGAACACTAAGAGCCATTGCACAGCACTCGCCGCAGGTACGCCGCTGCTTCTACGCCATAAGCCTCTAGGACGCTGCTTACCACCGCCCAGGCTCAACTTCAACCATGCAGCCCACACTCCGCAGGATGGGTCCGCCCAAGTACGCCGAGATGCCAAACCACCCCATCAAGATCCACCCCGTCCGCCCGTTCTACAGATTCATGGCTACCGGCCTCGGCGCCTCCATGTGGTTCTTCGTACGCTAGGAAGCTTTCAACTGGTTGCGCGTGTGCTAATAGAGGCAGTTGATGTACCGCGCGAAGAAGGATGGCCCGGCTCTGCTCGGCTGGAAGCACCCCTGGGACCATTGAACGAGGAGTCAAAGCGGGGAAGTGGAAGGAGAAAGGAAGCAGATTTGGCATAGAACTGCAAAGCTCGTATCGGCAGCATTGTACATATGCGGGTGGAAGACCATGGAGGAGGAGCGCATCGCACAATATCCCAGCAAGAGAATGCGAAAACTAAAATTCCAATCGCCCAGCAGACTATGCCACTCATTGTTTGTGGCCATCATGCTGCTCAACTTGATTCCGATACTCGATTGCGAGTGTTGAACTTCATATTGAGAGATGCTGATGCTGACTAACACAGCAGGTTTGGGTGGTCCTATGAGTCCCTTGCAACTGCAACGAGACCATGCTAACCATACAGCACGGCAGATATGCTAGAACTTCTGAGATGTATAGGTCACGCTATGCACATCAATTTGGAGATATCAATAATCTCCTGCGATGTTGGCTTGATGCAAAAGCAGACTCGCTAACAATGCATCGACAACACCCCTCTACTCTGGCTTCTCAAACAAGTAATGGCTGACGCCCCACGTATCGCCTCCTTCCCACTTGAAGAGCTCCGCGCACGCCAAGTAAAACACCTGCCACCTATTCCACCACGTCGTAACCCCCTCCTCGCCATATGTCTCCTTCAATCCCTCCTTGATAACCTTCTCATTACTCAACATGGTCGTCAACCAATCCTCACACGTCTTCCCATAATGCACGCCATTCACCCACCACTGCCTCTTGACCCTCAGTTCATCCTGGAAGAAGAGCAGCAGATCCGCGCTCGGCATCGTTCCGCCCGTGAAGAAGTGCTCCGTCATCCACCCGCCGTCGAAGTCATACGGCGTCGTCTTGTGCGCGAAAATATGAACGAACAGCTTTCCGCCAGGTTTTAGTGCGCGCGATACCTTGGCAGTGAGAAGTGCGTAGTTCTTCATGTGCTCGAATAGCTCAATGGAGACTACGCGGTCGAACGATTCGGGCTCGAACTCGTAATCCACCACATCTCCCGTGATGACGGTTAGATTCTTGAACCCCTTGGACGCGGCAACGCTGTCAATGTGCTTCTTCTGCGTGCGCGAGTTGGAGAACGCGGTGATTTTGCTGTTGGGGAACACTTCGGCGAAGTAGAGCGATGCTGAGCCCCATCCACAGCTACACTGTCTCAGCAAATGTAATCACGTGGCTGCTGCACAGCTCAAGAATACGTACCCAAGATCCAAAATCCGCTGCCCGTCCTTCAGTTCCGCTCTCTCCACGTACTTCTTCAACATGGCAATCTCCGCCTGCGCCAGCGTTTCCCCGCCCTTCTCGTACAGACACGCCGAGTACTTCATCCGCGGGCCCAGCATGCCCTGGAGCACAGATGTGCCGACTTCGTAGTGCTGCTCATTCGCGGTCGCTGTCTCAATGGCAATAGGTCTCGTGCGGAGCAAGTCGACGTATTTCATTTTGGATTCATATCCGGCTTCCAGAGAGGTCGTTGCGATGGAGTTCAAGCGGTCTGCCAGCTGAGCCCGGATACCCCGACGGATGACAAAGTGTGGGAGGTAGCCATTGTCAAGGAGAGGGTTGATGACTGCATCGGACATCACATACTCTGCCTCCACGTCAGTTTTGTGTTTATACGTCTTCAATTTGATGAGGCGGATGTACCGGAGATGTAGGAGGTCATGTTGATGGATGTTGAGAAATTGATTGATGACTTTGGCCAGTTTAGGTCCTCGTCAGTCAGAGGAGAAGCTGTGTCTTTGAGCGACAACAATCAAAGTATCGTGACCTTTAGGCCAAGTGGTTGAGACTGTGAGTAGTTTCATGCCCAAAGTAGTGCGCTGTTTGCGGCTTAGTTCGAATCGATGACGTCGACACACGCTACATTGAGCGTTGCAACTCAGCATCGGGATGGAAACAGAACGAACGTCTTCATGTGCAATTGAAGTTGAGTTACCGTAATGCAGTTGTTGTGGGTGTGTAAACAGTAGGAAACGCAAGAGGTAACGACCAATGAGACGATCGTTTGCATTAGAGATCTGCGCAGGACGTTCGTTGGCTGCATGTATAGCGGGTACAAGGACCAGCCTTGAGTGTCTAGTCCCTGCTGATGATAGTGTTACATGTAGAAAGTGGAAACGAGCAGGGCAGTAGTCGCAGCGTGGTAGTAGTACCATAAAGTACTTCTTAGTCCTCTTCCCAATCCGGCCGACAGCTGCATCCTCTTGTCTTTAGGTGCATGACACCCGTCTGGCTGGCCTCCACAAGCCACGCAGCCCACTCAATTTCGTGCTCAACTGCACGGCGGCTCTCGCCCGTCTCCACTCGCCCTTCTTTGTTCCGCTGCAGGAAGTCTCGGAGGCGGCGTGCACACTGCACGACAGATGGTATAGAACTCTCCTTGTCGCTGATCATCTTCTCGAGGTCATTGTACACCATCCGCTCTAGTCTGCCAACTAGGGAGGAATACACGTCACCGCTCTCATCCCATCTAAACAGCATCTTCGCCCGCTGTTTCAAGCGCACTGTGTCTTCTCTAGTGGCTTTTGTACAATGGAGAGTACGCTGAGGTTTGGCTATGTGGAACGAGCCGACATCTCGCATAACAACAATGTCGTCGAAGGAGCTATCCTGATCGAACAGCACATCGAACGGTGCAGATTGGTTCTCTGTTTTTGGGTCCCAATCGCATTCTGTGTCCGGATATTCGTCCGAGTCGTACCAGAGGGGCTCCGAATAGCTAAAGCCGTACCCTTCGCGCTTCTTGGTGTTGACAGGATGCGAGAAAACAGACGGATCAGGCGCTTTTGATTCCTGGTTGGGTTCTGAGGAAAGATCTGATGGTGTCTCTGTGTACTCGTGCTTCAGTGGACCAGTAAGATTGTTTTGCTCATTCGTAACAAGCAGCTCAGAAAAGCTTCTGTTTAGAATTTTATCTTCTCTGCCAGATCTCCTTGGAGTAAGACGTTTGGTAGGCGACTCAATCGGAGACAATACGGGCTTGAACGGTCGCGCTTCATCAGCATTCGAAGGCCGCCCTCTCCTTCTACCCCGCTTCAAGGGAGCTTGAGCGTCTCTCGGTTGAGCACTGAACGAGAAGCGCAGACTGACATCCTGGCGTGTTGGATGTCGCTCTGCTTTCGGGGTGACAACGGAAAGCTTCTTGCTGGATCTTTGCTTTCTTGGTGTGGTCGGTTGACGACTTGTAGGCTTCTGCACCCTATTTGATGTGTTCGTCGGCTTCAAGTGTGTCTGAGGCGGTGAAGCTGCAACCACGGTCTTTGGCTGTCGTTTGTGCGCTTTTCGCGCAGAGACAACAGAGTGCGCAGACCTTTGTGCTGTTTCCTGGCTTGACGGTTCCGGTGTGGGAAATGCGCCCGGTATCGATAAGCGTTTCTTTGGTTTGGCCATCACTCGCCGCTTTGCCGGTGTTTGACAAGGCTGTGGCGCATCAGTACAATGCGACAATCGATCGCATAATGCGCCCTTTGAGATTTTGGGTTGGCTGAGATACTTACAGAGTCTGACATCTCGTCGGCCTTTCTCTTTTGTTTCACTGGGGTCGTCATAGCTGTTCAAGTACCTTTGATGTCCTGTTGGTGGAGAGCGATGGCTGGTAAATGTGGGGGTGCGGCGCGTTTCAGAATAGCGTGGGGTTTTCGTGTTGTCGCGACCTGATGATCCGCTTCTGTTTACATCAACAACGAGACAGGCCACTGGCGCCTGCGAAACTCTTTACCCCGCCAGCTTGCGTTGCGGAGAACTGTAGGCAACAGTTATAATTGGATGTGGTTTGCCCCTTGCCCTGCTTTCATGCAGAGGAACCGAGGATCAAACTGAAGTGGGACATTGAGTTGCTGCTGAGCTACGCATGCATGCTGTACTGTGATTGTTCGCTAATTGCTTTGGTATCGTCTTGTCGCCCCTTTGAACGCCGTTCGCCTCAGATATCTGCAATCGATTATTTCTTGCCGTTATCCAGAAGCTCTACACCAGTCCGAACGACACCGATCGCGGCACCCGTCTGTATCGCTTCACTTCCTCCGCCACTGAGCCTGTACTCTATATCTGCTAGGCCAGACATCCAAGTTACCATGACCTGGGGAGGGACATCATTCTTGCTAAGCTCCTCGCTCACTGCAGTGAGGATGTCTGCGAGCGCCAAGCCCTTCGATGTCTTCAAGTTGTTGACGGTGCGCAGACACTGAGTCATGTCGTTCGTTGACAGGAGTGTCTCGATAATGAACTTGATGTCTGAGGGGTGTGGTGCTGCAATGCAGTCGTATATGGTGGTCTGAGTTATCTGGTCTCGTACAATAGTGCTCGGGTCTACTGCTG
This sequence comes from Didymella segeticola, assembly GCA_004522025.1. Lineage (NCBI taxonomy): Eukaryota > Fungi > Ascomycota > Dothideomycetes > Pleosporales > Didymellaceae > Didymella > Didymella segeticola. The sequence goes on along the minus strand of SDAV01000015.1, from coordinate 473,263 downwards.
GCTTCCCGGCCTCCCGTAACGGCGTGCTCGATGCGTGGCAGGCCTGCAGGACGTTCAGTGCTCGTCTCATGTCACCCTTGCTGAGCGTCACCAGTGATTCGGTTGCGTCTTGCGTGATGTTGACCTGCTCGTCTTCAACAACCTTGTCTACCAGATTCCTGATGTCTCGTTCCTTCAGAGGCGAGAAGCGGAAGCGGGTGCATCGAGATAGTAGCGCAGGAGAGAGCTTATGTGTGTAGTTTGCAATGATGCAGAATCGTGTGTTGGCTGTGTACTTTTCCATGATTCGTCGCAGAGCCATCTGGGCTGTCGAGGTCATGGCATCTGCCTCATCCAAGATGATGAGCTTGAACGTTGCAAGCGTAGCATCTCCCGACTTTGGCGCGGCCGAGAAGATCTGCTTTGTACTACTAAACGTCTTGATTTGCTCTCGTACAACGTCGATACCTCTGTCGTCTGAGGCGTTTAGCTCCAAAACCATCTGCCTCATATTCTTGTTGCCATAAATCCGTCGGGCGAGAGCGAGTACGGTCGAAGTCTTTCCAGTTCCTGGAGGTCCGTAGAGAAGTAGATGTGGTAACCGGTTCGAGTCGACGAACTTGTTAATAGTTGCAATGATGTCTTGGTGGCCTTCGACGTCGGCGAGAGAGTTGGGTCGATACTTCTCCACCCTGCTTTGGATTAATCATAATATATTGCGTGCAAAGTCTTGTACTGACCATGGTAACGAGTCCTCGGCTTCTACAGGCAGATTTGCGGCACTTCTCTTGCCCTTCTTTGTATCTCCACCGAAACTGATCGAGTTGTCTGCAACAGGTGCATCAATGTCCATTTCATCTTCGATATCTGACATGCTGACGGGAGGCTGAGTCCAATCCTGGAAGAGGTCTGTGAAGTTCGAAGAAACAGATCAATTGCAAGTTTGGTGAGAATAGCAAGTGAGGTTCACGGTGATTGACAACGCGCTGGGAGACGCGCCGACGCGTAAATTGGAAGCTGCGAACAGCGTCTGCTTATGTAAACCCCCGATCCCCGCGGTTCAGCCCTACGCAGCCAGGCCGCACCTCACATCACTGAGCTGCGCCATCACCGCCAACTGAACCCCACGAAAGCTCCACAAACCACAACGCCACCGGCTGCATAAACTCAAAATGCCTGTGAGTGCTGCAAATCTTGCTGTGGTCATGCTACAGTTTATGCAGCTGTCAATTGCACACCAGAGCTAACCCCACTAGGCCTACCACTCCGTCTTCCTCGAGGAGCCCAACCAGCAGCTCATTGGTACCACCAGCTTGCTCAACTAGACATGTCCGCCCACTGACGGACATTTCAGGCAACTTTGCGCTCCTTCCACTCCGCACACGAACCCGCGGACCCGCACAACAGCTGCCTGCTTTGCCTGCCGACGTCACAGAGCTCACCATCGATGCATCCCACGAGTCGTACGACCCTCTTGATGAGATCCTTGCCCTGTTCCGCGCCAACACATTCTTTCGCAACTTCGAGATCAAGGGGCCAGCCGACCGTGTCATGATCTATGGCATCCTGTTTGTGAGCGAGTTGCTGGGCAAGATTAAGCCAGGCATGGGGCGGAGGGAAGCCGAGAAGGTGCGTGCAGATTACTATGCTATTGAAAGAACGAGCTGCTGACACCATTTACAGGCCGTCATGAACCTCGCGCTCGACACCAACTTTGCGATCCCAGGCGATGCCGGATTCCCCTTGAACCAGGCTTTCGAGGCGCCGCCAGACAGGAACTCCGCGGAGGTTCTGAGACAGTACATTATGCAGTTGCGTCAGGAGCTTGCAACACGGTTATTGAACAGAGTCTATGCGGACGAGACAGGTGCGCCGAGCAAGTGGTGGCTGAGCTACACAAAGAGGAAGTTCATGGGCAAGGCGTTGTAGATGCGGAGCTGATGTAGAAGTACGAGAAGAACCAATGGATATGACAGCGAGTGATTCTTGGGGTTAATCTAGTAGAACACTGAAGCTGAGTGTGTTGCTATCGATCGTGCATGCCCGAAACACAGCAAGAACATTTCACAGGATGTCACCTTTCAGTGTTATACTCCAAGGACCTTCAGCTCTCCAGCGTGTGCATCGAAAGCTCAGCACAGAGATGGAGAGCACTTCGAGGCCAGCATCCCGAAACATGCCCTGACAGGACTTGATATGATATGATTACTACGACACTATCCAGCATCAAGAAGCTTCAACCGGTGTGTCCGCCGCACTCGTCTCAGCCGGCGTTTCCACCGCCGTCTTCCTCTTCTTCCGTGTCCCATGTCCTCTCGCCTCAACACGTCCTTCAACCGGTATGACCCTCGTAGCCGTAAACAGATACCCCTCGGCGCCGCCCTTGCTCGTCATCATCGGATGCGTCCGCTCGGGGAGAACCTGCCACTGCCGCGCCCTCGCCGTCTGCAAACCAGGGGCAAGCAGTAGCGTCGGGTTAACGGGGAAATCGTCTTCCTCGTCAGCGTCCTCGGCATTGGGGTCACCCTGGCCATTGTGCCCCAGCGCAGCATCGCCGAATTGCCTGGCGATGAACGCCGCTCTGCGTTCTTTGCTGTAGCAGTCTACGAGTTCGGCCAGTGGCTCGACGTTGGGGTGGTACACGACGATGTTCCCGCCGCCGCGCACGAGGGGGACAAGGTGGTGCAGAACGCCCTTGACGTCCATGTTTGTCGCCACGACGAGCCCATCGAAGCCGCCGCGTTTCGTCTCGTCGACGACGCGCTTGGTTTTCTCCCACCGCCGGCGTTTCTTGTAGTAGTTCCCGCGCTTGCTGGATTTCATGCTCTCCAGCTCCGTGGCGGAGAGAAATTCGGGCTCGATGTAGGACGGGTCGTCGTCCGGGGAGATGAGAGAGAGCCAGGAAAGCGACTTGAGATGCTTGTAGAGAGGGTGGGAGGGGGAGGGCTGGCCGACGTCGTAGCCGAAGTATTTGAGGCATGCGAGGTTGGGTTGGTTGTTTGGGTGGAGGATGGTGAGAGTGTTTGTGTAGGCGGACATTTGGGGGATGTGTGGTCGTGGTGGCTTTCGGGGGCGGCTTGCGGCATCGGCTGTGCTGTCTGCGTCGGGCATTGCGGTGTCTGCTGGTGGTTGTTGGTCATTGGAGGGCGTCTCGGTGGCTTCTTCTTCGTCCTCTTCTGATGTATCCTCGGATTCTTCTGTGGGGTATAAGAGACCCATCTTTTCGGCGAGTGCTGCGACGACGAGGCCGCCCGTGTCATCAACTACAAGCCAGCGCCCTCCGCCGATCTGACTGACTCCATCCTCAGCCGTCAGAAGGCGGCTTGTTGCGCCGCAGTGAACGTTGGCCCAGCTGGAAATCAGACCTAGCGACTCCTCCCTCAGTTCCATGATCCGATACGCCTCTTTCTCCAAGATGTGCTCAGCAAGGCGTCCAACATCCAGTGGGAGCGCCGTGAACCTTCTCAAGAACTTGCGCGACTTCCTGAGTGTGTACTTTGCGAGCGAAAAGGCCGTCTTCTCGCTGATGGCTTGATGCGACGCCATGATCTTCGCGATAATCTCCTTTCCTGACCCTGTACCGGCCTTCTTCAGCTCCTCGATCTCTTCCATGGTGAGAGTCTGCCGTGTGGCATCGTCGACTGTGAGGCGGTTGTTGCGCATAATGACCTCGCCGTCGGCGCCTACAATGTCGAATCCAGCACCGCCCTCAGCATTCTCGTCTGCTTCGTCTGCTGCAGGCGGCGGCGCATGACCGTCTCCTACAGCTTCTGCGTGAAGCTCAGCAGCCGGCACGACGCGTAGCTCGGCATTCTTCTTCCCATCGTCCTTGTCGAGGAACTCGTATGTAAGGTAGTATGGTCGGCCGAGCAGCAGGTTCGAGTTGAATGTTCCAAATTTGCCCAGGAAGATGTTTCTGCGAGAGCTTCAGCAAACACGCCCGAGGTCTATGGCGAAGGTGGAGGGCTCACTCCGGCTATGCAACGTACGTGTTGGGTTTGAGCTCGACGACCTTCAAGATGCCTGAGGGCAGGCGCAACGCGACGTGCGCATGCGGTCGGATATGGGAATGCATGCTTCTCAATGGACCGTTGTTTCTTCTTGGAAACCACTACCAAATCATGTGCGACCGTCTAGACTGGATGTGGTGGCCGTTGCGACAGGCGCAAGGTTGATTGCTTCTTCGTTACTGTATGGCGAACCATAAAAAAAGGCGGACGCTGGAAATTCACATGCTTCCCCACACTGCGCCACATTGCACTTGTGGCTGTGCTGCAATTACGTATGTAGAGGCGACTTGCTTGCGAACCTACCTAGCATCCGCATTACTACACGGCTGGCCGCGTATGCACCAGAGTTAATCGACGCCACACGTTTACGAACCCTTCCCTTTCGTCAATCGCAGTTTCAGGCTTCCCATTAATCCTTGCTTGGCTCTCACACAAAGGCCAAGCTAATCCTCCTACGAGACTCCCGCGCCAGTGGCTTGGAGCTTGCTGGCTTACTTCTTGTCCACTAGCCAAACCTCTCCCACTGCTCTCCTCTGCACTCCTCACCTCCAATCTCCAACGTCATGGTCATGAAGCCCTCCACAGACGGAGGCCTTGTGCCTGCACCGCTGTCCAAAGCCAATCCTCCCTATCCCCTGGCGCCTGGCGAAGAGCACACGCCCGCGCAAAACAACTACCCAGCAGGCTCCAGCAACACACCGGCCTTCAACTTCAAGACCCCCAATACATCTGCTCCACACAAGGATGACGACCTCCTCGACGAGTCCGACTACAGCGACGAAGACTGGGACAAGTCCGACGACGAGTGGGACGACCCCAGTCCAGCAAGCGTGCCAGAGGCGCTGAGACCTGCAGGAGGGAAGGCGCCGGCAGTAACGTCGAACACGCAGGGCGCTATTCCAGATGCTCTGAGGGCTGGGCCGCCAGCAGGTGTGCCTATCAAGAAGTCCTGGGAGAACATCTCACCCATGGCAACCGGCGCCAGCGGAGTTTCGTATGGCGGCGTAAGCACAATCTCCAACGACGGCTCGACTGGCTCAGTGCCGCTCAAGACGAACAATCCATATCTGAAGATGCAGACGACTGGCCAGAGCACCTTTGATGGGGAGAACGTTTGGGGCGACGCACAAGGTCAATCCCAGCGTTTCGACCCTGTAGAGCTCCCTGCGTACCAGACACCGGCCACGCCCACAAACCACATGGCCAACCTAAATCTGAAAGACAGTACAGCCCAACAGCAGAGGAAGCCATCTCTCGACCAACCGCCTCTGATAGCGCTCGAGACCGCCACACCTCACACTGAGCACCCGCGAGACGACTCTCCAAACGCCAACCCGTGGAGTACAGCTGCAGATACTGCGCCATTGAACGGGCGGCCTGATGCCGACATTCAACACGACACCTCCAAACCTTGGCAACAGCCGGATGTATGGCAGCAGAATGAGCCTGCAAGGCAGACTCAGGGATCCGCTAGCGCTAGCATCCTACCAAGCAATGCAGAGCCAAGACAGACGGTACCCGATGACTTGAATAAGCAACATGTTTCTGATGTCACACCACAACAGCACGAGTCGCATGTCCAGAAAACACCACCACATGCAGAACACGATTTCGCGGCGCCGGCGACTCAACCAACATGGACACCGCCGGCCCCGCCCCAGCCCCAGTCACAACCTCCTCCAGTCCCCTTCACCCAGGAACCGCCACCTAACTATGTTTCACAGCAATCTCATCCGACGTCTGAAGATGAGCCATTACCACCACTGCCACCAAGGACATCTACCGAGGAACAGCCGCCGCCGTTCCCTCCACGGCCGCTTGAGACAGGCGTCATAGGGGCTGCAACATCGCCTGGTCCCGAGTCGCCCAATACTGCTATGAACAGGCAGAGGAGAGAGCACTATCAGATCAAGCATATCAGATGGCACGATGTCAACAAGCCTGGCATCCGCACCTCACCCATCCTCACCCAGAACCTCAACGGACCGTGTCCACTTCTGGCCCTAGTGAACGCCTTGGTGCTGTCCACTCCAGCCGGTATCGATACTGCTTTAGTTGAAACCTTGCGCACACGAGAGCAGGTCAGCCTCGGTCTGCTGCTAGATGCGGTTTTTGACGAGCTCATGTCTGGCCGACGAGGTGACGCAGCACAGGAGCTTCCAGACGTTAGTGATTTGTACAAATTCCTTCTCGCTTTACACACCGGCCTCAACGTCAACCCGATGTTCGTGCCTGATACAGACGCTACCCACGGCAATACTGCACTTGCCAGCCGTCCGGGAGCTAAAGCAGGAGGATTTGAGAACACGTCTGATATGAAGCTGTACCGTACTTTTGATATCCCACTTATTCATGGATGGCTACCTGAAGCTGGCTCAGAGGCATACCAGGCATTCGAGCGCGTGGCGAAGTCTTACGAGACATCGCAATACGTTCAGTTCCAGGAAGAAGAGCTGGATGCGAAGCTGCAATCTGGTCAGCCTTTGACTGACAGCGAGCAACAAATGTTCACCGACATCCATGCCATCAAGGAGTTCCTGAGTAGATGGCCGACTCAGCTCACGGATCACGGTCTGAAGATCATGAGGGACGGCCTGCAGCCCGGTCAGGTCGCTATTCTGTTCCGCAATGACCACTTCTCTACCGTCTTCAAGGATCCTCGCACACAGAACCTTGTTACTCTAGTCACAGACCAAGGCTATTCATCTCATGACGAGATCGTATGGGAGTCGCTGATTGATGTCAACGGCATGGGAAGCGAACTCTTCTCAGGCGACTTCCGACCTGTTGGCAACCACGACTCTGCTCCACAAGGCGTGTTACAGCACCAAGAACAAAGACAGAGCCCGGTCGTTGACAACAGCCAAGGCTGTACCACTGTTCCAACTCGTCGCCCGGTTCAGCAACAATCAGCAGCAGCTACCGAATCAGCCGCTCAAGTTGATGAGCCTACTTCGCCTACCGGCCTTAGCAGGGCTGAGCAAGAGGATCATGATCTTGCCTTGGCTCTCCAGCTACAGGAGGAAGAAGAGGACCGCGAGCGTCGTGAGGCCGAGCAGCGTGTGCGAGACAACCAGGCATCTGAGACTGCGATAGCAGCGCAAGCACGCGAGCGCCCCGCCAACCGCCGAGCTTCACGCCCGGGAGAGCAGCCACCAGTCATCCCACCTCGCCGCAACACCAACAACATCACAGGGTACCGGCCGAACGAAGGTCCAGCACCGCCGCCGACCTACGAAGAAGCTTCGACGACTCCGCGATACAATCCGCCGCCAGGTCATCCTGCGAGTCCGAATGCACCACTACCGGGTCAAGGCGGTGCGTATGCACAAGCCAGCGCCGGCCTCGCTCCCGGAGCTGGCCCCTCAGGTCGTAGATACTCAGGACGCCAATCGTCTGGCGCAGCCATCGGGCGGCCTGGCCGGCGACAGAGTGCTGGAGTTGAGGGGGCGAATGGCGAAGAAAGAGAGAAGTGCGTTGTCATGTAGACGCGCATCTTTCCTCTCGTCTTACCGTTCCCATTGCTGACTTTCGTGGTTTCAGGAGTATTGCGCAGCAGTGTCAATCATACTGTACTCTGAGCTGAGTGGGAGATTTGATTTGGTTTATACCCTGGCGTTGCATGATCGTTTTCCTAGCCTAGCTTCGGCTTTCACTATAGCTAATGTTTAGACTTCTATCGCTTTTCAAACACCTGCCACCACTCTTCTATCTGTGTACATTTGCACCATGAAATCACATAGCGACATCACTCACATGTTAATATATGCTTCTTCACGACACGGTCTTGACATTAGTGGTGAGGATGCATCGTGCGATACAGAACGATCAAGGAGAAAGTGAGCAACTGTGCTGATGTTGCCTTGGAGGAAGTCGGAAACACAGCGCTCGCTTCTGGATTTGAGCTTTGTCATTTGTGTATCCTCCAGATAAGCTACAGATCCTACTTGGCGACCGTTGAGAAGGCCAGCCTACTACCGGCACAGACACAGTAGTATGCAAGAACTGATTGTGTGTATATCACGAGCGCTAACATACTCCGAACCATTAGATACACGTAGTAGTACTCGAATCAATCAACACCCGTTTTTTGAAAAATCTCCGAGGCTCACAATCCATATTTTGAATATGCTTCAGTGCTTGTGTGCATAGCTGTGTTGATTAGTCTCCATGGTGTAACGGCAGTGTACTGTACTTACTGCGTCGCACATTTACAGATATGGTAGTAGGCCTTCCTAACACCTTTGACTGTATTGTAGACTGTGTGGTATCCCAGCTCGCAAGAATGTCCAAAGATCTTGAAATACTCGATTGGAATCCAAGCACCAACGCCACATTTGGCGATTCTGATAAGGTCTCTTCGCACGCCCATTGTGTTTCTCGGCGTAAACAAGGGATGAAGTGAGAGTGATACAATGAGAGGGCTTGAATTTTTGAGCGAACTGTGGTTCTTCTCTGATATTTGGCAGTCTCCCTTTGGCTTTTATATCTGCCATCGGGCCGCACAGTACTGAATCAAACTGCGGCCCAAATACTCCTCACTGTTGGTCCCTCACACCCTTACGGTAGCTGTGCTTTGTGGCACCCCGAGAGCATCCTAGACTCTATTCACTGAAGTGATGCACCCAATGAACGTGACTCCAGTATGGCAGCATGAACTGCCTAGACTTAAAACGGCCACGTCGTCGACAAGTACCCATCTGGCATCTGCAAGTTTATCTGCTAGCTTTCCGAATATGGTGTTAGAGAAATGGTTCCAATTGGCTCACAATCCTATGGCGTGACACACCCTCTGTACTTAGACTAGCGCTCGACCGGTGAGAGTAAGTAAGAAAGTGTTGTTTCCGCACTATGCTGTGTCAGGCTGACCTAGCAAGGTTCCTCAATTGTGACTTGTAGCTGCCAAGAGATCCTGGCAATGTCCAGACTTCGGCCAAGCTATTCGCTCAGCCTGATGAAGGCACCCTTGTTCAGTTGCTTGGGCAGCCTCACAGCTGAGTAGGTGCAAACAGGCTGCTAACAGGGGTCAAGATGTCTTTATCTCCACTGTTCAGCTCAGAATTTTACATAGCTAGGGTCAACAGTCCCGGGTTTAAAGTAGAGTGGGCTTTGCTACAAGGCTAAACCTTGAAGCTGTGTAGGATAGGTAATAGCAAGATGCCTACAAGATTGTAGACAATGGCGAGATGCATACATGAGTGTTGAAAGATTACTTCAACAAGACGAGTCGCTGCTATCACTACCCCCGAGAATTCTGTTAGTGGAGCATTGTTCTAGTATACCTTGAAGGTCCGCATAGAACAAAGCCAGCCAGACTCCGGCATAACATAGTTGTAATACAAGGGGCAAAAAGTAGCATCTTAAAGTAATCGAAGTAAATCATCAAAACATGGCGTGCTAGAGAGCGGCTTCAAGGGCGAGCTAAATCAAATGAGGTGCAGGACGAGGCACGTGCACCGATGGCTGTGCGCCAGGAGCACGCTGCACACAATTTACGCTAACATCAAGGTTCTTGCTACATTTCTAACGTGTTCAAAAATAGGACCACTACTTTAGCCTAGTAATGCTGCTACTAGAGGAGCCTAGTATCAAATTTCTTTGTCCGATTGTAAGGTGATATCACTTGTCCTAGCACAGATCCAGTCCTCTGGTTCTATATGTCTCCCTAGATAACTAGACCAGGATCTGGAAATTATGATACCCCTGCTGTTGAACGAGACAGCTACGGAAGAGCTCGGACCCGGGGAAGTCGACATTGATGCCATCTACAGGGAGGAATTCTGCAACGTCTAGTATGCAGCCTTGCGCCTGGTTGAAAACCCACACGGCAAAATAATAACTGGAATCGTCTATTTATCACGTCAGCATCACGCCGTTGCGATTTGGCGTCATTGACTCAACGCCAGTAAACATCAATCATATTGCTTCCGAATCGCAGAGCTCAGTATTCCATTCCTGATGAGTGGAGACAAAACTTCAAACCCGACCGTTCTTGCTTTTGCCCCGGCGGCTGCGTATGATTCGCCGACTCCAGGCTTGAAGGACGAAGTGATGGAGTTGTCGGAAGTGACTACCCACGTTTCTTTCAGCGAAGTCCCCCCATCTTAATGGTCGAGTCTTCCAAAACCCGCGTTTTAGCCAGTGCACATTACTCATATCGTCGTCATTATCATTATCATCGGCATTGCTTAGTTTTCCGTTTTTAACTCCAATCATGATATTTCGTAGGTCTGCCGAAACCCAAAGAATCTCTACAGCATCTGCCTCAGCCTACTATGGCGACAAAAATAGCAGGCCACTCGCTACATCACAGGCATTTGGGTTGGACCGTGTCCTTTCCTTGAACTCAAGTATTGGATCCGCCATCTTTGAGAAAAGTCCCCTTTAGATATTACCATGTTTGATTGATACGAGAGTGTCAAATGTTTAGGAGCTGGAGGATGTAGAAAAGAAGCTATGTTGACCCTCAGCCCGTAATGGTGGTACCGCCACACTCCTACACGAGCCTTGGTAAAAGCAGTCATTATTTGGGCCACGTTTGGATATGTTGTGCAACAGAACTTTGGCTGGTTGGCCGTTTCAAATCGCCAATCATAGACCGGTAGACACACTCCGGCTGAATCACGTGTGTTGACCCCGCTCGCCTCCTGTTCCTTTGAGCTACGAGGGTGTCCTACAACTGTCTTTCTCATACATATCAATTCACCAACTAGTGGAATTGTTGTCCTAGAGTGGTTGCTAATATTAAGGTCGTTGGCAAAGCATGTATTGCAAACGGTGCGAGAGGCATTTTCCGAGTGATCGCGCCATCACACAGCATTTTGATGATTCAAGCCACCATCATCAATGCTCCGTATGCTCTTTCGATGGACTGTCTTGGGATGATCTGATCGAACACCACCGCTCAACTAAGCATAGGGCAGTATGCCAGGGATGCGATGATGGCGATGGAATGATATGGGATCCAAGAAGCAAAGAATATCTCGACCATCTCGATGAAGAGAATGTCTGTTCAGTCTGTGAAAGCCACTTCGACAGCCTAAGTAATCTTGAACATGTAGGTCAGCCCAATACTTGTGATAAGAATATGCTAATGCCACAAGTAGCACAAGATCACTCACTTAGACCGCAGTGTCGAGTGTTACGGGTGCTATCGAAAGTTCAAGACCTATCCGTATATGATCCTGCATCTTGAGAACGGAGGCTGCGTGTCAGATATCACTTCCGAGGACCTCCACATGACTGCAACACAATGCTACCAGTCGCACAAATATATCGACGAAGAATACCGCGCAGATATGCTTGACGGCGAGAATCTCGAAGAACTATATCAAGAAACAGTCTTTCCGTTCCAGTGCCCGGGTTGCGATGGCGACTTTTCGACGCTTTCAGGTTTACTTCAGCATGCCTCAAGCGCCACATGCGAACAAACTCTGCAGTCAGGTGCAATTGGAAAGCTCGTAAAGTGGTTGGATAAACAGCATAGATAGGTATCAAACTTCGTTCTGTCAGTACTGAGCTACATAACGCTGCCCGATCAAGAACACAGCTCTTCTTGGTATTCTCATACTCTTCCTCTGCAGAATTGCTCGTAGCTTTACTTACTCGACACGACTTCTGGAAGTAATGCGAAGACTTCTTCTTGTGGCCACTTCAAAGACCAACTGAGTTTGACCTCAGACATCGCAATTTTGGGAATGTTCGAAAATCGACTCCTATCTTTGAACAAATATGCAGCGAGGAGCTGGAAGCGGTGCTCCGGACTTAGAGCCTGTCCGCCATCCAGCTTCGCGAACCATGTAGCGGCCCATGGGCTTAAGGCTTCAGTGCAATCGTATTTGTCACAGTGGTTCGCGAGGTGCGCCAATTTCTCGGCATCGATTGCCGTTGTTGGCTTGGTAATGGAGGATGTTCATGGTGAGCTCTATCAACGAGGAGTCGTCATCTTCAAGCTCAATGACGACGTGATCGTCTTGAATCAATTCCTGTCCCTCTTTGAAGGAAGGACTCAACATTCTTTTAGATACTTTGATTGCGAGTTGGAGGAGTTTACTACAGACACGGATAGAAACACTCGTGTCAGATGCGACTTTCGAGTATCGCAACACGACGTCTCCGTCAGGATCTGGCTCCAAGTATAATTGTTGTTCGATGATCATTTTCGACATCGTCCGGACGGAGCGTCGTGAAAGGGTGATCTTCCCGCAGAGGACATTTCCCAATAGGAATATTTACCATTCTTCCGCTACTGGTGGTGACGAAGAATAGGCTAGTTTGCTGTGCATTTGTTACGACTGAAATGAATCGGCCGGCCCTGCGCGGTGGAAGGATGGCAGGGTTTGTATTCTTATTGTGCATTCCACACTTTACACCTGCACAACAACAAGTTCGATAGACTCCTGTCATCATACAACTTTCCGACGAAAGACAATGTAGTTGCTCCTATAACCAGTGACTAATTTAAGAACTGTGTTTCAAAGTGGTACAAGCGTACACAAGAAGAGAAGGTAGCCGATGCTCGCTTCTGGTGAGACAGTCATTCGGAATTAGCCAGAGAAATTGACGCCACTACCTCATTCGAATGTACCTTAGCCAAGCCATCACTCTACAACAAGTGAGCGTGTCGTAGCAGTCTGCAGATATTTAGGCCGCCGCGACGATAAAAAGATAGCATTATGCTCCGCTGAACTCAGCCTCGACTCGGTGTCGCCAGACTCATTGCACAAGAGCTCACACGATACATCGATGCCCGGGACTAGCGGTAGTTCAGACGATATCACGCCGACTCTCGTGAAGCGATCATCGACGCTTCGTAGTATCAAACCGAAGATGCAAAGTCTGCCCTTCTCGTCTGGGTTGACTGCGGCCCAGTGTTCGTGGGAAACGGTCTTGACTATTTCTATGCGGCCAGACGTTGCAATGTCAGGTGAGTATAGATTTTGTACTGAGCTACTAACGCAGTGCTCCTTTGGCAGTCGTTTGCTTGTGAAGACAACCATGACCACGCACTTTGCTAGGTCTGTCGCGCTTATTTGGTTGCAGTCAAGATGGACCCGAAAGACCTGGAATATCCCTGTGGCTATCGGCAAGAGTATGTAGGGCATATCTTCAAGGGCCGTTCTGGTTGTTTTTCTGACCAGCGGTGGTGTCGAGGTCACGTCGAAGCTGACACAAGGGCCGCTGAGTCGCAATAACCTTGGAGACTCGGTAATTTCAACATCCGGTTCGTTGTCAATATCCAGTACGCTTTTACCCAGATATGCTCTGAGGTCTTTCCACTGGCCGTCATCGGAATATACCTCGATCTCCATCTTGCCAACATCATCCGAGAGCGTTGATACGTACTGGATCGGTCCCTTCCAGCCAGCCCAAGACCAACTCGGGATATCCGACCTTCTCCGTCCAGGCCGTGCGTGATACCAATTGAGTAGCATACTCGCAGACGACCGGAGTATCGTGCCCCACAGATGTGTTTCGATTGCGCGACCTGAAAGCACCGAGCCGTGAGTATCTCGCTTCCAGGAGTTCAGAATTCCCAGACATGCGTTGAGAACGTCAGAGTCATGAGACAATTGTCTCCTGGAGTACTCTTCGAGAAACTCTTCCACCAGTCTGAAGTGGCCGACTCCCGATCTCACATGGCGCATCGAGAAGAAATCAGCGAGATCAAGCGATGGGTTGAGTTGAGCATGAGTGACCTCGCCGGTGAAGCTCTCTGCACAATAACCATGGCCACAGACAAATGAGACTTGGTGATCGTCGAAAATGAGCCTACGTTTGGACAAAATTCCTTCCTGCAAAGTCCAGGCTCGGCTAGACCACTTCGACCCACGCAAACTTGCCTTCAGGTCCGGATACATCTCAGCGATTGTATAGTCCTTCATCTTTACAAAGCGTTGCGGCACGCGGAGTGTGGCACTCACGCCAGGAAGTCCATAGTCTGGACCTTCTCCAGCAGCAGCGATTATCGTGAGCGAGGCTTCAGAATAGATCCGATCCATACACTCGATTTGGTGGTGTTTCTCTGCAGCATTATCCTGATCGATGCACTGTTACTGTCAGTGAAACTGGCATAATTAGGATTTGTAATACGCTTACGTATCGGTCGACCCCTAAAGAATTAATGAGTATCAGCACAGGTTGGTGCACTCAGGTATTCCAAACAAGCCCTATGTAGCGGGCTGAGTCACAAAGGGAACTTACAGAGATATTCAAACCCGAGAGCCAGAGCCACAATCATACTATCACCCACTGTCCGAGGAAAGTCGTCGTTTACCCCCAATGCTGCAGAGTTCGGCTGATCGCCCCATACATAGGACAAAGCAACATACGGCGACCCTCTCGGTGCCTTTACAACCTTCCTAGCCTGGCAAAGAATCAACCGAAAGCCCCATAGGTTTGTGGATCGATTTGCCGAGCACTCGCCAGATGTATGGTCGGAACACGCTGCGAGCCATTCCCGGAGAAGCGAATAATCGACTGACGACGGACTTATCAGACGAGGCGTAAACTTCAGTCCTGACGGGTTCGGACGCTTGATGCCAAGCATGACTGGCGGTGAAGAAGTCGCGGTGTCTGGTATCAGTACTGTCGCGAGATACGTTGATGAAGAACCGGCTGGAGCTTGACTGTAGGAATACTTAAACCTATCCCGATAGAAAAACGTTGTCGCAACTTGTGCATTGACGGTGTGTGCCCCTTTCTCATTCTTTGTTAAGCCCAACATATGGCATAGCATGCAGATACTTTTTGACTTGAAGATGCTTCCGAGTCCGCCCACAGCTTGAATCGGCTCACAGATGTGTGGACCCAGTTTCTCCCAATCTGTGCGTGCGCACCGGGAACACAGAACCATTCTTGTTGTATCCTTGCAAGTGTCACCCGGTCGTCTCGGCGCTTCATCAGTGCTAGACTTAGGCTCGACAACTCTTCTTTGACCGAGCGTGAGATCAATGACAAAAGCATCTCCTGTAGGTCTGGTCTCGACATTGTCATGTTTGGGGCCCTCTTGTCGCTGATGTTCGATCTCAGGCGCTTCAATGTGTATTTTGTTTGCAGCCTTGGATACAATCACACTCGAGAGAGATGGCGTAAGACCGTCGGTTTGCTGTGTCTTTGCGACTGTCCCAGTATGGTTTTCAAAGCCAGCTCTATAGAACAAATCAGATTCGTCAACGTCCTAAATGTAAATACATCGACTCACATCTTTAGCCGCACGGCATCAATACTGCATCTACACTCCTGAAGGCGTTTCGACAATTCCCTCGTAGCTTCTCTTCGAGACAGTCGTACATATACCTGATGTGGCCAGGCTATGGTCTGGTCTGCTGTATGCGCAGTGAAAGCTTCGGTGCGTTGCAAAAACTGTTGGCAGGCAATCCTGCAACCATCGAGGTTGTTGGCCGTTGCGTTGACCGCGTCCACATTAAGTAAATGCCAGCTGTGAACATCCACGGTGCTGATTTGTGGAATTGAGGTCACGAGTGAGCGTGCTTCGTTTGCGAGACGGACAAGAAGTTTCGAAGTTCCGAGCTGGGGCAGGGTACTTAGCAGCCGTTGTAGGGTGTCTAACAGTGGTTGTGGGCTGCCTAATATCTGTGGTACGACAGGTAGAACCGCTGCATGGGCGGTCTCCAGAACGTTACTTGCAGCACAGTCCATGATTTCATTGCAGTGGACACTGGCAAACACAAGAAGGTATGGAGCTGAGGGCTGAAGCTGGCCTTTGAGGAAGTTGGCTGGAGGAGTGGCGCAGTCCTCGTGCGGGGCAAGTGCGGCTGAAAGTTGCAGTGCTTACTGCACCAGCTGCCCGTGCTGTTGCGGTATTGAAGCACAATGTAGATAACTCAGGCTGTTCGGCTCGTTCTTGGGTGTCACAATACAATGCAAACATCCATACAACTAGGACTTAGCGAGAGCTTGTAAGTAGCCATTTCAAGGTATCTAAAAAGAAGAACCCAGCAGCAGGTCATGCATCCAGAATACTCCACAATATCCAGGACTATCTGAGTCTCAGAGTTTCGCCAAGGTCATCGATGGACTGCAGCGGGGGTGCACAGCAAACATATCAACTGCTGATGCAGGCTGATCACGGAACGAAGCAGAGCACTGAAGGATCAACATACCAACCACTCACCTTTACAATGTGCATGTACAAACGTCTAAAACGTCAGGAATCATGCAGTGCACTTTAGGAGGAGTGCTGCGCCATACAATAGCAAGTAGTTATAGCGCGTGGGCCACTTCCGACGTGGTGGTCGAGATCAACAATAACACTTCAGACAGGCGTGCAACAACAGCTTGTGAAAATCCAGCGTTTCGACCATCCAAAAAAATTCTGTCTGTCTCTAGTCCATGCATCGACACGAGGATGCCTTGAGCCGCTCGTCTCTGTCTCTCAAGGTCAAGCTTCACCGGCTCCCTGGTTTTCGCGAAGAATGGGGCACTTCCACGGCGGCCTCGTCCTCTCCGTGGGGCAATGCCACCTCCTCTGCTGCCTAAGAATGAAGCCATGGAAGACGTTGTGACACGATTGTGAACTGAATCCAGGGAGTGAAAAATACAAAGTGAAGTATTGCGTTGGAGGGTGAAGCGATACGCCGACCTAAGTAGGCGGCGATGCCTGCGACAAGGCTAAGTCTATGTTGCGATTATTCGCTCAACCTGCAGGTCACACAATGCACATCTGGCAGGCTTCAATTTGTCCAAAACTCACCGGAACGTAGATGCAAATATCGCTCGATGCTGTGCCGCATTGTGACTGCAATCGCCTTCCAATCGTTCGCACCGCCCGTTATCAGAAGATTGACGCGATGAGATGGAGTTGAGTGTGGCCTACCTTCTATTCATTATGAGAGCTCAAAAGAGCCGCGGGACTCTACTTGTGCCAGAGACCAGAGTACAGCACAAGGTAGAGGATAAGACGAGGCTGAAGGCTCCGTGTACGCGGCATCAAACGAATCAAGAAGTCTACTGTGTCACACAAATCCGTCTGTCGACTTCAATTATCCGCTAAGGATTGCAGTGCTTCAGTGCCTGTCAGACTAGGAGTGCGTCTTCTAGCATGGGACAAGATAAAACGGGGCCGTAGGTATGTAGTTTACAGCCTTTTCCGTCAGTCTCGACTTTTTTGGGCGTCAGCCATGCGTCCTGTGTCACCGGCCAATCATTTCAGATGAAACGCATCGCACCCACTACAAATCAAGTGTTGTCTATGTTGCAAAAGATGGCATTTGTGGTGGCACTGTAGCCTCGAGGGCGGAAGCAAAGACTGCATAGATACGAGGCCGTAGGTTTATTACATTGTTAATCTCTGGGCAAGTTTACTGGTGGTGAAGGTTGCACAGACAGTGATACAGTTATTGGCCGATCCTAGCCAGGATCGGTAATACTTCTTGAGCACAGAATTGAGGAGCTATGATGAAGATCGTCTGTATCCGCATTGCAAACATCCCACTCGCTAGACAGTTCTACAAAGCCCAAAGTCCAAAGCCACGGTTGTCTTCACCATCAAGCCATCCTTTGTCATTATTCTCTCCTCCTGCTGTCCGAAGACTATCGCCCCGCTCCTAATATGCTTTAGTCCCTTCGTGTGGCCCGCCAAATCATTCCAGATCTCTGTCATCTGAGTCGCAATGCTCGCAGTGCATATGGTCGGAGCGCCCACGTGCGCATGTACCTCAGCCGCCAAGCCGCGGTAGGTCGTGTATTTCCAGGCCTTGGGCACATCGACGATGAGCCGAACAGTGGGGTAAGTCGAGGTGCCCATGAAACCGGTGAAAGGGCAGAGTGGGGAGCTCTGGGAGAGGAGGAGATGAGTTGTTTGGGAGAGCCATTGCTGTATTTGTGGCGGGTAATGCATGTGTGAGCCTTGGTCTACGGGCTGAGAGTAGATGCTCCCGGGCTTTGTGTTGATAAAGACCTGTTGGTTGAGAGTGTCGAGTAGGGCACGAAGAAGCGTTTGCGTACTGTTCAAGGCATGAGTATAGAGACAGTCAGAGTCTACACTTAATCTTGCAACAGTCTCGCGGATGGCTTCCAATTTTCGTGTGAGAAGAGGGAGAGCTTCAGTGTAGACGGTGCGACATGTTGTAAAGATCTGCACTGGTAGCGTTTCGAGGGTGATGGTGATAGCAGGCTGATTAGAAAAGGGCTCTGTTCTCTGATGGTCGATCCGGAGTCCGCCTTTGAGATAAAGCAATCGAAATTGTTTGGTAGAGATGGTGAGGTTCTCGTAAACCATGAATCGTAACTCCTTTGGGAGATCCAGAAATCTAAACGGCACTGACTCGAGCATATCGTCCGCGGGCATCTTGCAAGAGTAATGCACGACCTCGTTTGAAAATGGGATACGTCAAGTCAAAAGCGAGGGGAAAACGACTCCTAGAAGATTGCGAGGCAACGTTGCCAGATCGTGCGGCACAGTCGTGCGCGATACCTCCTCGAGAATGCAGTTGAAGAAGGGATGTCCTTACACAACTAAGCGCCTCCACTCGCATTACTCGCGTCAACCTATCCTGGCGTAGATCATTGAAATGAAGTAAGCTTTGCCGAAGCTCGCGAGGCTGTGAAGTCGACGGGCCTGAGTGCGGTTTCTTAGTTATTTCTACGTGGTGATGCTAGGAAAGTTGCACGTGAATAGTTGCTTTTTGTAGCATCAAGCGAACGGTCCGATTCGTGATACTGTGGCGGCAAAGGGAGCTTCGGCGGATACGAAAGCTGAGGTACAGAATCCAATTGAGCAACTGGTGCATAGCTGACATTTAGGTGTAGCATTGATGATGCGACTGGATTATGTGCGTCAAGGATCGTTGGGAGACAGGGTTGAATGCGGTCACCAGTCTCCACAGCCCAACCTGCTCTGCTGGCAAGTCTCAAGATCACCCAGACCACATACCGCCGAAGGTCTTGCTGCCGTTCCGTGGAGTCGTCTTTGGTCTTGCCGGTCTCTCCATCTTTTGCAACCTCTTGCAGCTCACGTCCGCTTTAACCAATATAAAGCTTTGGTCGAAAACGTGCCCGTTTGCATTACCACATCTCTCCAGAGCTGGCGCCAGCGCAAGCTCGACTCGTCTAGCTTTTACACTTCGACTGTCTCCGTAGCCGTCTCTACTGTCATCGCTTTCATCGTACACGTCTTCCATCTCGCTGTCATAGAAGCCATAACCCCAAAATTGATTAGGCTTGCCGCCGGTGAACGTGACGAAGCGGTAGTCGGCGAGCTGCCTTTTCATTTTTAGATCGAGGGCAACAGATGCAGAGACGATGGTACCGAGTTGCTCCTTGCTATCTCGAAGTGAACGAGTAGAATAAGGTCGCAATTTCCGTCGCATGCGGCTACACAGACGCGAGATGGTCTTCAGAACAGGTGCAGCGTCGAATGTTGGCCGCCACTTGCCGTCCTCTTGTGGTACAAGAAGATTGACAGTCAGAGACCGCCACTGGTGGTATTCCTCAGCTTGCGCCTCGTTCTTGACAGCTGTTTCGCATTAGTACAACGCCTCTTCTACGCATACCGAGACTTGCCCACCTTTACGTAGCGTGTCATTGATCGGTCGCAATTTTTTGTCGCCTAGCTTCCCAGCCCATACATACCCACTCCCCTTCTGAAAGTTATTGAAGATCTTCTTCTGCAACGTGGACCAAATGTACGCCTGTACTAGAAGTGGTCGATCGTCTGGGTGCTTCAGGTAGACGGTGTAGTTGTCTGTCAACCCACCAAACAAATCCTTGGCGGCGTAGAAATGTGGCCGCTTGCTCCGTGAGCTGGTAGGACCGCTAAAGTAGTCCTCGCTCCACACCCTTATTTCATGTCGCAGCGCTTGCAGCTCTTCTATCAGTGTTTTCTCTTCCGACTTGAAGACGGTTGACCCTCGAGCTGGTAGGCCGTTTGGACCCATGCTCTTCCTCTGTAGCTCCTTCCTCAACGCGTCTCGTTCTCGCGTTACTTGGTAGAAGCGCTGCACCAGGTCTTCCTGGCTGCTCCCAGGCCTCACACCCGGACGCGATGGACTCTTTGGGGGTATGATTGGGCTGCCATTCTTGCTGAACCCTGCTGGGCTGAGTTCAGGCGACTCCTCAGAAGAGGTGTCCGCGCCGCGTGTGACTTTGACAGGTGGAGGCACGTACTGCGTCCTCCTTCTTCGTCTGGGTATCAGTTCCTCCTCGTCTGACCATTCTGTGTCCGCTTGTTCGAAGGGATTGGGCTCCATCGTTGGAGAGTGCGACGAGGCGGGCGATTGTTCAGAGGGCAATCCTTCGGCAGAGGGGCAATGCAGCTTTAGCGATCGTAGAGTCGAAACGCGCACGTCTATCATTACAAGTCAAGTCAGCGCATCGTACATGTATGACTGCGCAGGGCATTTGCGCACCTGGAGATAGCGTCGTCATGTCCGCCCTTGTGCTCACATGTCCTATGTACACACTAAAGCAATGCTGTAGCGGTGAAGCTCCCTGGCAATCTCACGCAGCTACCCGTTATCGAAATCTCAGCTCAGACGAGCTTTACGATGACGGAAGTACTGCGGCCTGCTCTGGGCGTAGGGCCCGCGATGTGATCGACGGCCGACGATGTGGAGATCTTGAGGGATGGCCTCTGAGCAGGTCACTTTGTCACTTTGAGAGAACAACAACATTGTGGAAACAAGTTTGTCCCAGCCTCGTCGCATAGTAAAGCCATGGATGTGCTAGCTGCGGCGGTTATGTTTAGCCAGTCACATCACCTTGATGCCGGGACGAGGTGCGCTGACGTGTGACAGGCGAGTGAGAGCTGCGTGCAAGCCCGTGCGGGCCATGCAGCCAGCACAAATCAGGCAAAGCGTGCGTGACTTTAGCGTGCTCGTGGGACCATGTCGCTTGAGACACGTTTATCTGGGTGTGTTTCACATCTTCGTAACACCACATCATATAGATTTTCGAAAGCGCGCTGTCACTTTTCGAGTCCTACAAATCCTGAGACTGTTCCTGCTTCTGTTTGGACAAGGCCTTCGAAGCCTTGGTAGCCGCCTCTCACTTGGCCCTAGCAAAGCGCAACGAGACCGAAAAAGCAAGCATGATAATTCGCTTCATCTCTTGAGGTTCATGAGCTGGCGGACAAAGACGGCTCTCTGGCTCCATCATATAGTGAAAAAGCAGCTCCGCAACGCGTATCCTCGTTCTCCCAAGGTTGGGGCTCCCCCAGCTTCCAAGTTGCGGCTCGCCACGCAACTCACAACTACGTCTGAAGACGACGCGAATTTGGGGACTGTGACTAGGGACATTATTGTAGACCACAAAGCGTTCGTAGAGGAGCCTCCTGCAAAAGTGTTACTAGATTGATTGGATTGGAGCCTGAGGTCAAGCTGCACAGATGGGTCAACAAAGCAGATGAAGGGCTGCGACAGTACTGGACCTCCAGGATCATCCGAACCAGAATCGGCGCCTGTAAAATTGCCTTGGAGAAGTTGAAGCTTGTGAATAAACCAAATGTCATTTAATACGGTAATACGGCTCTGTCAACCTATCTTACGATCAAGGCTGCGATATCTCAGACAACTCAGCCTCAATAACGCTTTCCGCAACTCCAGGGTAGTTGTAGACCCTTTTGAATGTCAACCCGGCTTTCTCGATGATTTCCTTCCAATGTGCCTCAGTTCTTTCTCGAACACCAAGATGAGCCAACATCATCATATCCATCGACGTTGCAGCCAGTGTTGGCTGCTCCTCTGACAGGACAATCTCGTTCAGCAGCACGCGAGAATAGCCGGGTTTCAGCGCGGGGCGCAGATTCTCCAGGATCTTGACACCATGGTCATCATCCCAGTCGTGCAAGATGGAGTGAAGTGAGTAGGCTCTCGCTCCTATAATTGGCTGGGGGGTATAGAAGTCATGCGCCTGGCTTTTGAAAGGTAGACTTTCTTTGTCTACGATGCTCGATATGACTGGCTCGCGGTCCTGCAAAACCAAGTTGCCAGGATGAGCTGGGTGCGCAGCTGCAAAGAGTGCAATATCGTGACCACGCCCTCCTCCTACATCTACCAGAAGAGTATCGTTGATAGTTGAGTCAAACCCCTCAATCAGACGTTCCGCTACGGGATAGAAGCCCTTGTCATACCAGTTGGCCTTACCCGCACGATAAGCCGACATGAAAGCTGAAAACTCATCAAGATGAGGGGGAGTCGCAACCAGCCAGTCAAAGAATGCGAGGTCGCTCATGTGCGCTGTTTGGAACGGACCTCTGTTTGCTGACGCTGGAACTTGGTAGCCGTTCTTCTTGAAGAATTCGGGGAATTGGTTAAAGGATGGCCTGGCAACGTCGTAGCAGAAGTCGATGCTTTGCTGGTAATTTTCGGCTGCTAGACCGTCACTAAGGTGAGAGCCATAGATCTTGCCATCATGGAAACTGAGGAGCTTCATCGCAATCAGGTGCCGGGCGACACGCTCCAGCAAAGGAACAGTGACACCAGACTTGCCGGCCAAATCCGATGGAGAGATTCCGGACTTGCCAGCATCTTTGAGGTGTTGAAATAACTTGACGTTGACAGCGAGTTTGCAATGAGCTGACAATGCTGGCTATGATGAGGTCAGCTCTCCGCCCAAACTTTCGTAAGGAGCTACACAGACCTCCGCCCAGAAGCTTCGTTGCAGGAACTCGCTTGGGATCTCAAGTGCCGCAACGAGGTCGCGGCCAAGATCGATTAAAGACTCGCGCGACCCACGTTCGTTGCCCTCGTAGGCTTTGCCTGCGGCCGCAATACGCTCAAGGATAGACGTAACAGGTGCTGTAGCCATCGCAATCAGCAAGGAAGGAATTGAAGGAATCCGAGAAATTGGGATCCTACCTATAGTTATAACACTTGTACATACTATGTTCGAACGTCACTGTACCTTCAACTAGCGCTCGGCCTTCTCCAAGTGGAGGTCTTGCAACGGAGGTGTTCGCGTTCTGAGTCGAGGATGGCCATAGATAACATCCTAGTCAGAGGCGGCTTGTACTGTGCGAGTCATCACGCTGGACCAGATGGATGAATTCTGCTCAAAATGTCTGGTTTGCCGTGGTGAAGGAGAAGCGTGCATCATGCTAGCCCTCAGCATTGAATAGCCAGATCGCCGAACTTGCACATCTCGTGTCTCCAATTGGGCATATCTCCGCTGTGCCGCTCGTCCTGCAGCCATGTGGGACGGCAAAATAGCATGGCTTGGGTCTTGCGTGGTTTGGGGTCGTGGTAGGATTTGGGGTTGTGAACACGAAGGGGCGCGGTGATTGGAAGCGCCGACAATCAACGCGTGGCCAACATCGATGCTTCTTGTCACCACCACCTCCACCACTATTTGTGGGGGCAGATGCAGCTCATCGTGTAAATTCGTCAAAGCTAGCTCTCGTTAATAACTGAAGAAACCGATGAGTCTTTGTCAGGCGAGAAACGGGTGTGCCGCGCGAGTGGTGACGGGCGGCACACCGGCTCATGTCGCCATCCTTCCGTCTAGGATTGGCCAGCCCCACCCCGCTGAGCCGTTTGTGGACTCCACAGCTTTGTGTCCTTATGAACTTGCGGCTCAGTATCGTTCTTTGAGATCACCAGCATCTGTGAAAGTGCAAGAGACATTCAGAGCAAAGATGGCTTGGCCCAGCTGCTCAGTGGTGATGGTTAGCAACTGCACCATGAACTATGATTGAGCGTGAAGTGTCTGTTCCAGCCCGACTACACTGATATGTCTTGAGTAGAATGCACGATTCACTGGGTAGCCGGCCTAGTCTGTGTTGTGCCGTTGAGCAGGGGTTAGAATCGTACTCCGATGTAACAATTGCACGAACCGCAACGAATGAGCACGTTGCGGGTGAGTAGTATGATGGTTCTGAATTGCTAGAGCTCCTGTGAATATTTGCATTAGGTACCGCGCTCGTACCCTCTACCAAAGGGCTGGAACAAGGCTGGTTCGACGACGTTGTGATTTGACACGGCTCAGTTTTTTCTGCATGAGGGATCACTGCCAGCTTGAGCAAGTTTGATTAGGCCAGGCACCCAGCATGTTGGATCGCGGTGCGTAGTAAGGCCGTCTATTACTGCAGAAGGTTTCCATTGCATTTTCAGGCACTTCTGCGACCCTGTTCATGATATGTGCACAAGATGGCGAGTCCGAACGTTGACTTGACTGAAGATAGACAGAGCGAAGTTCTCATTGTCGCCTGGGTCACGACAGGAGCGGCACTGGTGACAGTCGCCGCAAAGATCTTCACGCGTCTCCGTGTCGTTCGGATTATCGGTTGGGACGACTTTTTTGTGGTGTTCTCTATGGTAAGAGCATGTGTAAGAACACTCAAGGAGTTAGGATCACTAATGCTCAGGCCAGGTGCTCAGTGTATGCGCTTCGGCCTTCGTCCACTACGGTGTGCATTTGGGATTCGGCAGACATACTGCTGCTGTTGTAGCTCAGTATGGCGAGAAGCATCTGTCCATAAGTGCTAAGTATCAGATGATGGGTTATCGTAAGAAAATTGGAGAAGACAATTCTATAGCCTTTTGCTGACAAGGCCGCAGCGTTCAACATCGGTGAGGTTGGAAATCCATCGCACGTACTGTTTTGTTGACAATGTTCCATCTCAGGTGCGTTCAGCTTTCCAAATCTTGCGATCGCGATTCTCGTATGCCAACTGCTCGATCCCAATCCACTTCGGACGCGACTCATATACGGTATGACAATCCTGCAGATTGTTTTCGCCATGATTACAGTCGTCCTTGCATTCGCCCAATGCTCGCCGACCCAGAAGCTCTGGGACAAGAATATTCCCGGAACTTGCTGGAGCCCTAACGTGTTGAATTACTTCTCGTACTGGTTGTGCGCATATACTACGCTCACGGACCTTGTACTGGCGATCGTACCGGTTGCCGCCTTTTGGAAACTTCAGATGAAGCGGTGGACTAAGATCGGTTTGTGTGTCCTTATGAGCATGACTATGCTCTCGGCGATTGTCATCATCATCAAGGGTACATACCTCAACCTCTTCACAGACACCGTCGATCCTTGTGAGTACTCCCAAGGACACATTTGACTAATGTTGCTGATTTTATAGTGTACAACCCGGTACCGCTTGTCCTCTGGGGTCTGTGAGTAGCCCCACAACCTCCAGTCCGCTATCTCTTGCTAACGGGCACCAGGGTTGAGCAGAACATCGTCATCATGGCGGCTTGCGTACCAACCTTGCGCCCCTTATTCCACAGAACGTGGGATCGAAGCATGAGCGGACATGAACACTTCGCTTCTCAGTCTGCCGGCTTGGATGCAACCACCTCCCGGCTTCGACAAAGAACACAACGCGAGAGTCCTGTATCGCATGGAGTTGCGGACCTACGACTCACCAAAATAAATCAAAAAGAGTACGCCGAATCAACCGATTCACAACAGGGGATCATGCGTACAATGGAGGTGAACGTACAGCAATGCAGTAGCGACGAGACGCCCACCAGGCGCACAGTGGAAGTCTTCGAACCTTCGCAGACAAGACCGAGTAAATGGACTGGACCGCGGCGACCGACGGCGGAGATATCTTGAGGTATTCAGGCAGTATAGAGTTCAAGTCACGCCGCGACGAAGTATTCTAGGCTGGTAAAAGACAAGGTTGCAGGATATGAGAAGTGGACAACGCTAGGGTAACAGATAATGATTGGTATCGCTAGCTAGCAGTCACTGGCTTGTTTCCAATTGCCGGATTAGCTAGCTAGTCTATGTGACTGCTTCCTCAGGCGTTCAAGCTGTCTCAAGTCAGCGGTGGGATGCACGAGAAATGGAAAGCAACTCACTTAATGTTGACAGTCTTCGCCTCGACGTAATTCATCAGCCCATGGCGACCGCCCTCTCGGCCGATGCCAGACTGTTTATTTCCGCCGAATGGCAAGGTTTCGCTCATAACATGTGAAGTGTTAATGTTCACATTGCCGGCATCGAGGCGCTTAGCGATGCGCAAAGCTCGTGGGATGGACGCTGTGAAGATGCAAGCTGTGGCAAGAATTAGTGCTAAAGGTCCTTGAGTTTGCTGGAAACTTACATGAGAGTCCGAAACTCGTGTCATTTGCCAGTTTGATTGCCTCCTCTTCGGTTTTGAATGTCCGGATCGTCAAGACAGGGCCAAAGATCTCCTCCCGATAGATCCTTGCATCATCCTTGGGATTTAGAAAGATTGTTGGCTGGACATACCATCCTGTTTCTCCATGTCTGGCACCACCTGTCAGAAGTTGTGCCTCCTCTTTTCCAACGTCGAGGAAATTCATCACACGCTCGAATTGTGCTCCATCGACAAGGGGCCCGAGGAACGTGTTCGAATCGGACGGTTGTCCCATAGCCTGAGCAAGCTGTTCAAAGCGCGTCTTGAGCTCCTGAACGAACTTCTCTGCAATATCTTCATGTACAAAAGTACGGGATGCAGCGATACACGCCTGACCAGAGTTGGTTAGAAAGTTCTGGCTGTGGTGCTTGAGTGCGTTCTCAATATTAGCATCTGCAAAGATAAGACTGGGCGACTTGCCACCCAGTTCAAGCGTTACCCGCTTGAGGTTGCTGGAGAAAAACGTTAGTGACTAATATATTTATGCATCTTGCAGAGCATACCTCTTGGCAGCAAGCTCTTGAACCTTCTTTCCCGCAAAGCTCGAACCGGTGAAGCTAATCTTGTTGATGTCCATATGGGAGGCTAGTGCAGCACCGACCTTGCCATCACCGGTGATGATGTTGACAACGCCAGGAGGGAAGCCAGCTTCTTTGATATACTGCCCTAGCTGAAGCTTTCCAATGGGACTTTTCTCAGAGCCTTTGTAGATAACAGTGCATCCAACGGCTAGCGCAGCGGCGACTTTGTAGGCGAAGAACAACGGGGAGCCGTTCCATGCACCAATACCGGCACAGACACCAATAGGATCATATTGGACGATCTGTGAAATAATCAGATAAATGTCAAGAGGTTGCTTTAAACTCCCAGACCTTATAGATGCCGCCTTCATCTTCAGTCCAGGCCTCGCCTGGAAGCTTGTCGGTCCAGCCAGCGTAGTATCTGAAGGCTTTGCCAAACAAACCATAAATATATCTGGTGATATTTACGGGTTGACCCATGCTCTTCACTTCCCACAAAGCAAGCTCTTCAGTATGCTTTTCTACGAGATCTGCAAACTTCAGCATTGCCTCACTGCGCTGCTGCGGCGTCCATTTGGACCAGTCTCCTTCAAAAGCAGCGCGGGCGGAAGCCACTGCCTTGTCAACATCCGCCTGCGAGGCTACTTGGATACCGTCGGCCACAAGGCTTTCGTCATGTGGATTGTAGATGCTTATGGTCTCGCCAGATGTGGCATCGACGTACTTTATGCACATCAGATATGATCCGTAAGTTGGAAGAACAACTCACTTCATTGTTGATAAAAAGTTGCTTGTAAACCATGTTGATGTCCGTGAGTGAGACGAGGAGCTTTGGTGATTGATGTATTTACAATGTGATGGGTAGATGGATGCTCTTGCTCCAACTCGCACTCGGGATGCTGAGGGGTATTTATGCCTTCCGAGCATTGTCCAGGTGGAGTGGATGCTCTTTGCTCGTAGGTCCGAATCTTACGTGCAATGTGCACAACCCCGCATTTCTATAGTGAATGTACGTGGATGGACACAGCAGAAGATGCAGAGCGCTCCAATTGCGGTTTCGGTACCATCACCGCCGGGCGCGTACATCAATGGAGGATTAACATGACTGGACCATCTCGTTTCTAGGCCGCAATAAGTCAATGCGACCTCAGCCGTCCCCACACTTTGAGGTTGCGTTGTAGTTAAACCTGGCTTACTGCGCCTAACTAGCTCCAACAAGCACTTGGCAAGATGCGGGACGAGGAAGAATAGTCCAAACTAGGAATCTGGCCAGTTGATTACTCCTAGATGTGGAGCCTGTTCAACACTGTTCAACAGCTTATTGGTTTTGCTTCGATGATTTGTATGCATCTGAATGCAAGATGGTTGCTTGGAGCTGGTCAGGCGCAAGAGTGTTGGCGTAAGCAGGCCAGGGCCTACCACCGGCGTTATCGGCCATAACACATCCATACTCATCTCGAAATCACCATGGCATGAGAATCACTACCGCATGAGAAGGCAGAGCAACACAGCCTAACACTACGCTGAGCATCTGCTTGCTCGGTCTGAAAGCAGCAAAATTGAGCGCCGCAGCTCTAAAACCCTCAACAAGAGTCGCGCGCGGAGCCAACACGCCCTCAGACGAGATTGGACTGAAGGAGATATTGCTGTGAGAGCTATCTCTTCATCGCAGCAGCCTTCCCGGTCGAAAGCAAGCCTAGCCAGAGATATCAATCACCTGAAGCAGGTTCGAAGTCATCCAGAATCTACTGCCAACCTGGGATACCTTGACCGGCTTTTCGAAGATGCGAAAGTGCAAAAGTCAACGGAGCTCTTATATCCGACCATCCGCACAATCGTGACAGGGTGATCGAGGCAACCATGATGAACGGGCAACTTGACGGGGATGGAAACAGGAGCCTTCATTGTCCTGTTCTCTTGAGGTCTTGTCCTGTCCTAGAGATCCTTTGCTGACCATAGTCAACGATTATCTGAGGTAATCACAAATCCCGCTTGGTCATTCGCTAGCGCAGTTGATGCAGCGTTGAATAATGCTAAAGTTTTAGTCGGCTCAGGAACTCTTGCGAAGCTGCGTCAGGACATGGCACATGCCACTGAAAAGGAGACCGAATTTACTGTGGATCCGATGATAGTATAGAAAATACCGCAACTCACCTCGGGACGTGGTGAGAAAGCTCGAGGTGTTCTGCGATCCAGATGAAGATCCAGTCCGGAAGTGGCTAAGTACTAGCGCTATCCGGCAAGAGCCCCGCACGCGAAGATTGAGCCTCTGTTTTGTCCATGACTTCATTGCAGCTGTGACAACCTGAATCTCGATTTCGCGAATGACAGATGAAAAGAGGAGGTTCAAAACGTCGGGATGGTTGAGACAAAGCCTGGTTCCCAGGCGCACTCGCCAATTACGGCGGGGAAGCTCAGCGGAGGGCGACAGCGGACGATACAAAGTTGTTTGACGTGTCGGCGGCGCAAAGTCAAATGCGATCATGGACATCCCATATGCGGCGCCTGCACGCGTGGCAACCATGTCTGTACCTGGTCAGATCAGTTACCGGGGCAGGCATCCGCTGGACGAGTTTCCAAATCATCGACGCCGGGGAGCGGAAGACTCACGAAAACCAGCGACGTTCAATCGCGCCTTGATCGACTCGAACTTCTGCTTGAGAAGGCAGTCTCGGGGCACAGCGGTAAGCCCTCTGTGTCCGCTCGAGCTGTCGGCGACAGCGAAATGAAGGACCATGAAGCTGCATTGACGCCATCATCAAACAGCCAGACATCTCATGGTGGCGGTATGGCTGACGATGGCGATGGTACTCTCCTTCTTGATGGCGGTCAATCGAAATTTGTATCCTCGCTTCATTACGCCTTACTTGCGGAGGAGGTGGGTGGATCTGTTTTGGTTGCGAAGCGTGAAGGCTGACTCGCTACAGATCCAAGACATCAAAGCCCTTCTTGGCGACCAGACAGACGAAGAGCGAAAAGAAGTACCACAAAGTAGTCTGGTTGATCTTCTTTCGTTAGGCCGCGCAGGCGCAGGGTCGAACCTGGATCAATTGTTGCCGAATTCGCAAACCCAACGTGATACTCTTCTAGACGTCTATTTCGCAAACGTCGATCCAATGGTTAGGATCACCCATAGACCCACGGTCACTCGCAGATACTCGATGTACTTGCGCGAAACCCATCCTCTAGCCTTTGCGATCTGCTTTTCCGCTATCAATTCCCTTCCCCCTAATGTCGTTCAAAGTAGATTCGGTGACTCGAAAGAGGAGCTTCTGGAA
Source organism: Didymella segeticola (assembly GCA_004522025.1). Lineage (NCBI taxonomy): Eukaryota > Fungi > Ascomycota > Dothideomycetes > Pleosporales > Didymellaceae > Didymella > Didymella segeticola. The sequence goes on along the minus strand of SDAV01000015.1, from coordinate 443,397 downwards.
CGCTTTCAGCTTGGTGTTGAAATTTCTTTGGCTCGAGAGAACTACCTTACCACTTCAAGCTTGGAAATTTTTCAAGGGTTCATGCTATGGCTGACCTGCATCACGAAGGAAGAAGACATGGGTAATGTTAGCATCTCGAGCCCATGTATGTCACGCTGACTTGTACTCCTAGGCAAAGCGTGGGCGTTGCTCGGTATCGCTACGCGCATTGCGCTGAATCAAGGCCTACATCGCGACCCATCTCTTTTTCCAACTGGCTCGATGGACGCTCTTACGATCGAGCTTCGTCGACGAATATGGCATCAACTAGGTCATCTCGAGTTTCGAGCTGCCGAATGCAAAGGGCAGGAGCCGAGTTTGTCTGAAGATTACTACACAACGCTGTTCCCTCGCAATATAGAAGATGAAGATCTCATCGACGGAGCAAGTCCCGGCCCGGCGCCATACGACGAAGAAAAGTTCACTTCGGTCACGTTTCAGCTTGTCAGATATCAAGGTATGGCAGCGCTGCGACGGATCATCCGAAGCACATACCACCTGGAAAGACAAATGCTGGACTCCGGTCTACACGGCACATCGAGACCTGACCCCGCACGAGAGCTTCAAGATCTGTATGAGCAAATTAAGAAGATGCTAGATGAGGTGCACGAGGAGTGTCACCGCAAATACCTTCGCTTCTGCAACCCAGAGATACCCATGCAGAGATTGTGCATGGGCTTGTCGTCTCTGTTAGAGTGGCGTTGCTACTTACTTTTCTGGCTTCGCATGCCCAGAGCGTATCGTGATGTTGTCTTCTCCAACGACATTCGCAAGTCGTGAGTAATTGTGCAGAATTGTAAAGTCACTTGCTTACAGCCGTAGGATATTCGAGAAGTCTGTTAACTGCATCGAGACCATCAACGGCGCGTCAGTTGATGTTGACGCTGCGCGTTTCCATTGGCACATAGGTCGGTCGCCTTCCATCACATTGCGCTCGAAACTAATCTTGACAGGCGGCGTTGCGTCTTTCCAAGCCATAATGCACGTACTATCCGAGCTACGGAATCCAATGTTCGACAGCCCCGATCGACAACGAGCGCTACGGGCGCTGCAAATGTCCCGTATTCTCCGCGAAAATAACGGCGCCAAAGCATGGCTCGCAGTGAAAGCCATGATTGACAAAGCTATTCAAGAGCACAGCACGTCGCAAAGGACGCAGTCACAAGTCTCAAGTGCTTATGGCAGCCCAACAGCGCCCGTAACTACTGCACTGCAGACGGACGGCAATGTACAAGTGTACCCCGGCCAGGGTCAAATGCCCAGCTACGCGATACAAGCGTCATCCATCCCATATAGTCAACCGGCGACGACATCACAGCCTGTGCAGACTTATCCTCAACCGAGCTACGTGCCCCTGCGAGAGCCGACACCACCATCCTGGGAAGACATTAACCTCAGCAATATCAACAACATTGTTGATAGCCAACCGACGCCTGGGATAGTGCCAGAGTTCGACTTTGGGTTCTGGGGCGATCCATTCAACTACGAGAACGAGCCCAATACTTTTCCAACAGAAAGCAGCTACTTCCCTCCGTGGACCAGTTAATGGGAAGGAGAGCAGGTGTTACTTGTATCGATACCCCCGTCAGTGCTTTGTGCTAATACAACATGTCATGAAACATTCTGAAGGCTCAAAGGAACTCCCTGTGTCATTTTTATTGTTGTCAGAAACGACGCCTTGCTGACCGCTCTAGTGAGACTGATTACAAACATTACCACGACAGTACGCGAATTACAGCTTGCACAAGGTCGTCCAACAGTCTCGAAGTATCAATATTTCCGATGATTGACCAGATGCTTCCAGGGCGTATGCTACTGTGAGATTGTAGCGCCTCCACCGTCTTGTCGTCTCTAGTACCACTCCAAGCCCTTTACGTGCTTCTCAAAAGCTTCTTCCTGCAGTGGTCTCACAAAGACTCCGCATTCCGGAGAGTCTGCCGGTTCTGTTCGCATACGCTGTCGTAGGTCGGCCTCGATGTGGCTCATATCGTACGTTTTTGCATTGCGTGGTGTCGTTGCTCTCGGGAGTGGTGTCCTATATATGATAACCAGTCGTTGCGGGCCAAAATACTTCATCTCGAGCAGTGAGCTCGTTGCCTCCAGAACCTCCAATCCATACACGACCCCTTTCTTATGTGTAATTGTCAACTCGATAGCTCGCACGCCGCGGGGTCCATCGAAGGTCCGTGGTCGGCGCGTTTGCGAATGGTGACGAGCGCAAAAATTAACGAAGTCTTTGACCATTTTATTACCTTCGTCGGGCCAGAGGCAGTCTGGAAACCCTATGCAGCGCCGTAAGTCACTCCATGGTGCAACTAGGGCCCACGCTGCGCTATAGTCGACCAGATACCGTAGGGGTTGGAGTTTGCAGTACTCTGCTTTACGCTTAAGGAAATCAAGCGCTTCCTTGCGCACTGAGTGACAAGTAGCCAGGATCTCGAGTGGGATGTGCGGCCTGATGAGTGTGATGCGGGAGTCGTAAACTTGGCCTTTGGGGGGTATTGGCCACGTTCTTTTAGCAAGCTGGGCTTGTGCTCGGTCAAGGACGTGCCAGGTAGTAGCGAAAGTGATGCTCTCGTAGACCATGCAGCGCAGCTCTACCGGTAGGTCTAGGAATCGGAAGGGCTGCGAATCCATTTTCTTAACGAAATGTTTTGAGGAGGTAACGTTGTCGGCGCACACGCAAGATAAACTAATATTTGAAGTGAGCAGTTGTCAAACAGGAGAAGCTAAGCTTAATACATGTATTGAGGAGCGAGGGACGTTGTGGTGATTGCCATTCGAACCTTGATACGCTCTATCGGTTTGCTGTGGTTCATATTCAGAAAACAGGCAACCAAAAGGCTGCAATCCCTTTTTAGAAGAAGAGCAGGAAATATGGGGCATCTGCAGTACTATGGAAATGCACCTTCGACTGGATCAAACCGTGAGGAGCCGTCTAGTGGCCAAACTGAAAGAGCTCACCTTATATCACTTGAAGTTACAAGTCAGGGCATTCGCGATGAACTAAACAAGGAAGGAAAGGTAACGATAGCGTCCCAAACATTACTATACTACAAACATCACAGACACCACGGCACCAGCACGATCGGCACCATCAACATCAGCACAAACATCAAAATTAAGAGGCGTTGATAGACATCAAACTTTCGCATGTTGTACCACCTCTGCTAACAGTGTACTCGTGAAGGCCTCCACACCTCCACCTACCAAAGCAACACTTTCTCCCCATCGCAGAGACTCACGTCATATAGCTTCTGCGTATGCATTTACATCGCATCATCCTTTATTTCTCGCCGGATCACCCAGCAACAGCAACAGCACGAGCAGAAGCAGCAGCAGCATGTGTAAAGCATCACCAGCATGGATATGGGTGCTATCCTCAGGCTGAGAAGTTTTGGAGACTCCTAGGGTTTGTGAGACATGTTCAGTGTTCTAGTAATAGGGTATAGCGCTGGTTACCTTCTACCTGTGACTTACTACTTTTCTCCTTGCGTTCGAATATATGTGTGCGCTGATAGACTGCTAAAATTGGGCATACCGCAGTGTTTGAAGCTATCACCATTATGTGTACATCATTGCAGGCTTCGTCTTTGCGCTGGGTATACAACAACAGTATGTGTAAGAACTCTTATTGCTACCCAAGAGCTACAGTCAACCTCCAGCATCCACCCCGCGCCTCACCTCCGCCCATTCAGCGACCGACCCTCCCTCTCTTCATCTTCCATATCCAAGTCCTCGAGCTCAAACTCCTGCGCCCCCCTTATACTCTCCTCGTCCTTGATCTTCGCGAACCCCCTCTCATCAGCGGGATTCGGATACGGCGTTGCGCAGTCCCTGCTCCTCAGCGCAGGGTAATATCGCCGGTATGTGTAGTGCGCGACCGCGAAACCCAGCAGCGAGCCCACGCTGACGTCGTACACGTCGTGTCTGTAGTCCTCACATCTGCTGATTGCGATCAGCGCAGCGGCTAGCAGTGGCGCCAGCGCGAGCAGCACGCGCGCCAGGTCGGCACGGGGGCGATACACGTGGCACTGTCCTGCAATGAAGAGGGACAAGTAGCCCAGCCCGCTGAAGGAGAAACTGCTGTGTCCGGAGGGAAACGACCTCCACCCGTCGTGTAGGACGTGGTGGTCCGTCTCGGTGCACACTTTGAACGTAACCAGCACATCCCCTGGGGTGCCTGGCTCTGGTTTACATCGTGCGATTAGATCTGGGCGCGGCCGTCCGACAGCGTTCTTGATCACGTCCGTCAGGAAGAGTGTCAGGATCATGCTGACCAGCCAGCCGAGAAGGGTGACGTGTGCCTTGTGTGCGCCAGGCCTCGTGACGGCGATCCAGGCTATCAGTGTGAGGAGCGGGACGGCGCCGGCGTAGATGAAGAGCCACGTTACATTTACGCGCTCGTGCAGGGCGTGTGGGTAGGCGATGCGCAGGTCTGAGAGGTAGAACATGCGGTGGAAGGGCTCGGCGAGGAATTGGATCTGCAGCTGGTTTGTTAGCAGAGTTGGGGGGTTGCTTTTGGAAGAGAATATCGGAGGGACTTACGAATATATAGCCGCTGACCAGCAGGGCGAGGCCGACATAGTCTGAAGCATAGGAGCGCTGGGGATTGTTAGTATGTGTGGTTGTGTATATATAGGTGTGTGTGTATGTGGGGAGACAACAGACCTGCCAGAAGCGGGCAGCAGCTCCTAGAAATCCAGGGGCGCTGAGCAAGTCATTCGTGCTGCGACGCGGCGATCGAGCGGGCATTCTCAGTGTGCTCGAGGTGCAATTGGCATTGCGAGGTGTTTGGGACTGGAGTTGGAGTTGGAGTTGGATTCACGGTGGAGTGGTGAGGTGTCCAAACAATCTCGGGGGTCCGCAATCCAGTGACGCGTGTTTGGCCCTATTTTTGGGACCATCTTCATCTCCATCAACACACCGCTTTCGTACTCATCTCGCCCACATATACGATATGAGTATCACAGATGGAGCCTTGATCTGAACTTACATTTCTATCCGGCTGAAGGACATCATCACCTACGTGAGGTTCAAGAGAAGCTGCTGACAGACACTCATGCTCTCTCCAGGTCTCCCTCCATCAACAATCACTGCATCATAAAAGGAAAAGGAGGCATTCGTCGCAGGGTGGACTAACAATCTTCCAGACAATGAGAAGCATAAAGGCTAAAGAACGGTAATTACACGCCACAATCGATCAACTAGCAATGCAATACACAACCCCACTACCCAAATGCTATGCTATGTTATGATATGCTATCTTCATCCCGTCATTACACACATGCATCGCTAGCCCTAGCGCCGCTGAAAATGCTACACTCCCCTCACTCTCCCCTCTCACTTCGCATGCCAGCTCTTCCTCCCCGTGATCCACTTGAAGCTCGCACACCACTCCTCCGCCTCGCCCCGTTCCGCCCTCTCCACCACATCGGCCACTTCCTGCTGCGCGCGCAAGATATGCGTCCTAACTTCCTCGGCGCTCCATATCCGCTCTCTGTCGCCGTACTTTGTCAGCAGTCGTAGAAGACTGGCCTCGAAGCCTTCCATGACCACGACCAGCATGAGCTTGCCTATGCGCTTCTGTTCTTCGTCGCTGGCCCATTGCCCTATCGGCACGTTGACGTGTGTTGTTTGGATGTCGGTGAAGCCTGCTTCTTCGAGGTAGGTGGAGTGCATGTAGAACAGGCCAAGTGGGCGACCGGATATGTACGATGCCTCCATCATGGAAGCGTACAATTTTCTCAGAGTCGGGACAGGGAAGGTAGCAGGATCGTTGGTGGCGTGGTCAATTGGCACTGAGCCCATCTATGAGTTGCGTTAGTATCGGAATGTTATGCTAGATTGAGTGACGGTGTTTGACTTACATCCCAATCCGCCACTTCTATCCAGCCACCAGGCGACAGGCTTTTGTAGATTTCTGCATACACTTCCTCCCAATGTGAAAACGACCCCTTCATATTACGCAGATGGATGAAATCGTAAGGCTCGCTGAAATGCCATCCAGGCTCCGTCGGGGGCTCGAGGCTGTAAAGATCCATCGCAAGCGACTCGACAGACGTTTCAGGGTGTGTGATGGATCTGCTGAACTCGACGCCCTCTGGCGATCGAGGAGGAGACTGAACAGGATCTCGATGCGTCATGGTGCGGTAGAAGTCGAAGTTTGAAATCGAGTTCAGCTCCTCTACATGTGCGTCGGCACCCCACACATCCAAGTCGTCCAGCTCCCACTTCACGTCCGCGCTACCCATGGTCGCTTCTGTGGTGTCGAGATCCCACTGCGTCATGTCGATGCCGACAACTTCTGCGTGCGGATACGTTTGCGCCATTGCAATGGCCCAGTGACCGGGCCCAGTACCGAGATCGAGGATCCTCCTGGGCGATGTGAGAAGCCTTGTAGTTGTCAAGCGCCCTTGCAGTGCATGAACGAAAATCTGGTGCTGGAAGAACAGACGGTCTTGCTCTTTGAGATCGTCGTTGAACACACACGGACTGAAGAACGTGTCGTTGCCATAGGTGCGACCATTTTCGTGTACGTATTCGAGATCCTCCGAGGTCACAGTGCGGACAGATTGACTGCGCAGCGTAGTCAGCGGAGGTAGCGGTGAATGTCACTTTTTGCGAGATCACAAAGTCTGCAGCAATGAAATGCTCCTTCCAATATACTGAAAAGAAGACAGACGGTATGTGACGAGCAAGTGGTGTTCAACTTACACAGACTCGACCGAGGTGGAGCTCCCTGAATCAGCTCGCTGGCGTTTGGATGCGGCCGTGTCATGTCCAACCAGAGTGTCGGGATGTGGCTGTCCCTCTTCCATGGCCCCGGGTAGGAAGCCAATCTAATCCTCCGCCTGTGGATCAAGTGGTGGCGACCGTTGGAAACGTCAAAATCCCTGAACTGCCGGTCTGAATGATCTTTTGAATGTTGTGTTAGTGCAGTCTGGGAAGAGGGGCGTCGACCTCAATGTTGCAGGCCCTCGACGATGGCGGGCTCGACCAGCTAGCGCGTGGTCTTGTACAGCGGAGCCCTACAGTAAAACTCAGGATTAGACTAGAGGGCGAGCCGCTCCGAACTCTGATCGGTACGTAAAATAGCCGAAGGCCTGCTTGATCAGTCATGCACCAAATCCTTCTGCTGACCTCCTGAGTACATGCTTTATGTACCTCGATCTAAACGGACAGCAGCTGCCAACAAGCAGCATCCATGCCAGCAGCATACAGCGCGCTAGATATGCATCGACTCTGAGATGGAGAGACACTTCAGACAGGCAGAAACAATCTCAGACTGAACATGCGATAGCTGCAGCAGATTAAATTGGACATGGGAGTAGTGCGTTAGCTTGACTCGACCGTCGTTGTACAAAGCTGGCATGCAAACTGAAGATCCTCGGTGTTGGGGCAGGTGTACGAGGATGTGAAGACGGAGGTTCACCTCGTAATTTGGCAGGCTGGTCGGCGCTGTGTATGCATGCTGGGCCGCCCCTCGGGTTCTCCTAGAAGGAGGGGCATGATACAAGACCCGTTACCATGCTCGGTGTAGCTCCAGTTTGACGCACCTCTCTATCTCCGATGGCGTTTCTTTTCATGACTCTGTGAGACCAGCAAAAGGTCTGCTGAGCCTGGGCTCCTGGAAGTGAGGCATTTAGCTGCATATTCCTTCCAAGACGTGACGGCCTGCGCGAGGGGCAGGAGCTCCAAGTGTAGTGGGGTTCAAGCAGATCGTCACCCGTTCACCAGAAGCGTTCAGCGAGAGACATGCTTTGAGATTAGTGAACAGGCATGTTCGATGCGAGTGCGAGTTCGAAGGGTCCAGCAGGTAGCCTAGACGTTGTTACTGCCTTCAGGCCTGACTCTTGGTGTGGATCTCAACGCGGTGACCTGCCTCGGAGATTGTGCCGCGTAGTGTCTCGGTGCTGATCCAACGCAGAGGTAGGGAGGCGCTGCACAACCATGCTGTTGGGCGAGTGTGCGACACGGGCCTTGAGGGATTGGGCCATCGCGCGCCGCCAGCCTGTCGCTGGCATCGCTGCCGCTGCCATAACGCTTGCTGGGTCCTGAAAACGCCGTTCCGGTGGCTCCGGACCACCAAGCTGGGTGCACCACGAGTCAGGTGGTGGACGTGACAGATTGCTGATCACAAGGGGCTCATGGGTGATGAAGTACAGCTTCTTGGGCAGGACAGCAGGGGGAAGCAGAACCAAACGCTAGGCAATGGCATTAGTCAAAAGTCGAATCAACAAGCCCGGAGACCTTTGGGGCATCAACGCAGGAGGGGCACATCAATACGTCTGTACATGCATCGATCAAATGGTTGGCTTGCATCTGTGTAACGCGAGCGTACATGCTCTGGCCTGCCTTTCCCAGCAGTCCGCTCGTACTCGTACGCTAATGCACCTTTTACGAGCATTGAGAAGTAACTATGGTATCTGCCCAACTTTTGACTCTCGTCTTCGATCCGATCATGGTTGTCATGACATGCAAGACGTTGCTTGTGCGACTTATTCATCCACCTCCTGACCTTCAAACTTGGGCAGGCGTGCAGCGACGTCTGACCACTGCTCCTTGCCGTGAACAAGGCTGACGATAGCAGCGACGATCTCATCGAGACCGGCGCGGACCTGCTCTGTCGAGTCACGGTCACGCAGAGTAAATGTGTTGTCCTTGACGGACTGGAAATCGATGGTGATACCAAGAGGGGTACCAAGCTCGTCGTTACGCTGCTCGCTGTTAGCATTGTGCGACAGGCATAGAAGTAGAGTGGGGTACTGACCGAGTAACGCTTGCCAATGGAGGCACCAGAGTCGTCGACGCGAGTGGAGACGCCAAACTCTTGCAGCTTGTCGCTAAGTGTGCGCACGAATGGCTTGAAGTCGTTGTGCGAGCTCAACGGCACGATGAGCGCCTTGGTAGGAGCAACTGTGGGAGGGAAGGACAGAACACCTCTGGCTTCATCCTTCTCACGTGTCCAGTAGGTGTGCTCGCAAAGCGCGTAGACAATGCGGCCAATACCGAACGAAGGCTCGATGACGTTGGGTGTGTATTCCCTAACATGCTCCACTCTTGTGCGCTTCTCGATCTTGATGAGCTCCTGAGGAACCTCGACCTTGCCGTCGCCGACACCAGGAACATCAATGACGATCTTGCCCTCCTTCTCGAGATCCAGGGACAGCTTCTCACGCAGTTCTTGTGTCAGAGCCTCAATAGCGTTCTCAACGGTCTTGCCGTCCTTCTTGAACTTGGGGCCAAACTTCTTCTTCTCAATGTCGCACACCCACTCCTCGACGTTGAGAGGCTCCTTTCGTGGCTCGCGGACAACCAGAGGGGCGCCGGTCTTCTTCATGTGGACAGTAAGATCGTATGCGCTACGGTCGGCACATCCGACACACTCGATCCATCCGTACGAAGTAAGCAGCTCGGCATCCCAGCAGTCTGCGGCATAGTGGGCCATCTCATTGGCCATGTGTTGCCTGAAGCGGATCTTCTTGGGGTCGACACCGATCTTGAGCAGGAACTGCTGGATACGGGCAAGGAAGTAACCAAGTGTCTCGTTGTCCACCATACCGCTCTTGACCGCATCACCGATCTTGGTGGTCTTGATGGTGGTCTTGCCAGAGAGCTGGACGTCACGGTCCAAGAGCTCAAGCTCGACGTCCGCAACGTCCTCGAAGCGAGGGTGCTTCTTTCCACTCTCGGGGTCGACGTAGTGCTCAATTTCAGCCATCAAGAACTCTCGTACTCGCAGAAGACCGGCTCGTGGGGAGATTTCGTTACGGAAGGACTTGCCAATGGAGGCAGAGGCAAAGGGCATCTGCTGTTGGTTGAATTCGAGGAGTTTGGCGAAGTTCAGAAACTGACCCTGGGCGGTCTCAGGGCGCAGGTAACCGGGCATGTTGGACGAGGGACCGATGGAGGTCTGGAACATGAGGTTGAAGGCGACAGGAGGCAGAAGATCGCCGTTGGTGGCGGGGTTCTTGATGTCGTACTTCTTCATGAGCAGACCAAGCTCCTCGCCGTTGTAGTTGTCGATCTTGGCCAAGATCTCCTCGAGCTCAGTAACGAGAGCATCGTCGAGCTTAACAGCAGCAATGTTCTTGACCTTCTTCTTCTTCTTCTTGGGGTCCTCCTCCTCAACCTCGACCTTCTCGCCACGGGCCTCCTTGTTGCCCTTCAATCTGGCCTCGAGAACCTCCTCGACAAGGTGGTCTGCGCGGAAAATCTCGCCGGTCTTGGGGTCCTTGCACATCCAGTCGGCGAACTTGTCGACGTGGCCAGATGTCTTGAGGACTTCGTGGGGCGTCAGCATGGTGGTGTCAACTGTGTTTGGTCAGTGTTGCGCAGGCAGCATGGTCTCATGCGCACATTACCCTCGAGCATGTTCTCCTTGAGCACGAAGTGCTTCCGCCATACGTCGACAATGTTGTTTGTGAGGGCAGTGCCGGGCGGGCCATAGTCGTAGAGGCCAGAAACACCGCCGTAGATGTCAAAGGCCGGTGTGTAGAAGAGGCGGCGCTGCACTGGTCAATATGACTCGCACGGCGCAAGAGTGGTGGGACGAGTGCGGGCGCATACCTTCATGACAGACTCGAGCGAAGCCCTGTCGAAGGGCTTGCCCTTAAAGGTGGTCATATCGCTCGGCATCGTGACCTGCTGCTTGCGCTTGGGGACGACAAACTTGAAGTGGATAGGTGTAGCAGAGAGACTGCGGGACTTGGTGCGGCAAGGCGGGGTACTAAAAGCTGTGGACCTGCAGTTGCGCAGTGAAGATAGATTGGCGCGTACAAGCCGCGACACGCACTGCATACACCGGAGGGGATTCTCTCGTTGCAGAGAGAAATGCGATTGTCTAACGAGCGTCTAGCTGATATATAATACACAGATGAATCATAGCCTCTTGACTCGTCAAACAACGCCCCATAGCCAAAGCTGTACATCAGACAGAATTCGGCGACCGGAGAAACCCCGACCGACCAAAAAAGTTGGAAAGAGCAACCATGCGCGACTGCACTTTTTGAACGCAACAACACGACCTAAGGCTAGTGAGCTGTGACAGTAAGACCGCTGTCGCAGAGATTGTCGAAAGCACCTGACAAAGTTTCGCAGGCGTACAACCACCCAACATGGCGTTTTCAAAGTCTCCGACCGTAGCCACAGGCTTCAAGCCCAGGAACAAGCTCCGCCGCCAGGCCGCCTTCCTCTCGATCAAGAAAGCCAGAGAATCAGAGAAGCGTGATCTGCGACACAAGCGCAAGCGCGAAGAGCTGAAGAACGAATCACTGCGCGAAGAGCGCCTCAAGAACAACGTGCCCCAGACCATCGACAACAAGCGAGTATGGGACGAGCCGGTGGGGGACGAGGAGGATGTCCTGGGCTGGGCGGTCGATGTAGAGAGGCTGGCGAAGAAGAGGAAGCTGGAGCAGGAAGCCGCAGACAAGGACGAAGCAGAAGGCACATTAGCCAAACTAAAGAAGAGAGACCAGGAGCAAGGTTCAGGTTCAGACGATGAGGATGAAGAAGACGACGACGCAGACTCGATGCTGGAATCGGAAGGCGACGACTCCAACGACGACGACGACTCTTTCGACAGCGACTCGGAACTCACCAAGCCCTCCAAGAACCGCGCGCCCTCGCCCGACCCCTCCGTAGCCACCACAGCAGCAACCAACATGGAGCTCTCGCCGGAATTCCTCAAGCAGAAATTCCCCCAACTCTTCGACCCCCAGCCCGAACCCAAGATCCTCATCACCACCTCCATCAACTCGTCCCTACACAAGGAAGCCGAGGTCCTAACCTCCTTCTTCCCTAACAGCACTTACATCCGGCGCACCGCCCACGCGCACGCACACAAGTACTCTGTGCGCGAAATCGCCCAGTTCGCAGCGGCGCGCGAGTACACAGCCGTCGTGGTGCTGATGCAGGCCGAGCACGAGAAGAAGCCAGATGGTCTGGATATCGTGCACCTCCCCATGGGCCCACACTTCCACTTCAGCGTGTCGAATTGGGTCGACGGAAAGAAGCTGCCGCGCCACGCAAACGATACGGGCCACTACCCGGAGCTGATTCTGAATAACTTCAAGACGCCCCTGGGTATCCTGACGGCGCATCTGTTCAAGGGGTTGTTCCCTGCGGCGCCTGAGCTCGAGGGGAGACAGGTCCTGACGTTGCACAATCAGCGTGATTACATCTTTGTGAGGCGGCATCGATATGTGTTCCGAGACAAGCGAGAGACAGAGAAACCGATCGTTGGGAATGACGGGAAACCGATCAAAGGCGTCGAGGACATCAAGGTGGGTATGCAGGAGATTGGGTACGTTTTTACAAGAAAGGAAAATTATGTAGGGATGATTGCTAACATGGAATAGGCCGCGCATGACGCTCAAGCTGCGGAGAATAGATCGCGGGATCCAGTACAAGAGTGGCCAGGAATGGCAGTGGAAGGGCCGCATGGAGAAGTCGAGGACACGCTTCAACATGTAGATGTCCGCTTCGTCTCACGACAAGCACCAATACCAAAGTTTGTCACTATCGAAGAACCAGAGAGCGGCGCAACGCCCATGCTGTGATTGTACAAGTGACTGCTCTCATGTTGTGAAACCGGCTGAGCATAGACTGCAGTCTTGAAACCCAGCTTTCTCTACGACATGCGAGTCACAATGGCCTAGAATTAACTATGTCGAACCCAAAAGGTGCTTATCCACAGCAACCTTACTGACCCAGCCAGCCCAATTGCAACGCCCAGACCAAAGTCAAAACGCCGAAACAATACGTGCGCAAACAATGCACAGAACCCCATCGACACCGGTTACAATAACCATCACAGCTATGACCTCATGCGCGAACTTCTCCTGTCCCTCCGTCCGTTCCCTAGCACGACTGTGACGCAACCAACGCTCGAGTCGGCTCCCTTAAAGGACTGTAGGTAACCGAACGCGGCGGAGTGCAGAGTGGATTTCGTGGACGAATCCGAGATCGACGCGAAGATCCAACAGGTGGCTGCACGGGGAAGGGCAGCCGGGGTCGAGTCGGACGCCAGGAGCCAACGCGTGGTTGCGGTGGGGGTGGGGGAAGCTGAAGCGGGAGAACCGACCACGGAGATGAAGGAAATATAAGAGGGGCCCAGGGAGACACTTGATGCGTAAATGATACTATACACTCGTTCAGTATGGAGCTCAGGTACAGTGTAACTACTTGTTACCACCATAGCCTCCATAGTTACCACCTGGAGTCATATGGCCGCTGGGTCCCGGTGTTGTAGCGAGTCCAGCCGGGTGATTTGTTGGTGTGCTTGGGCCATCGCCGTGTCTCGCGCTCCCTGGGTGGAACATCATAGGACCGCCATTGAGGCCTTGGAAGCCAGAGAGATTCTGCTGCCCTTGTGCTGCAAGTACGGCAGCTTGCGCCGTTGCGCTGGCAGGTGGTCCAACACCAGTCAGCCCCCACATTTGCCCATTCATCTCATCAGGGACAGAACCTTCGAAGATCTTCTTCTTCAGCTCCCAGAAAACAGTGCCAGTAAGCCAGGCATCCGAACCTGCTGTGTGCGAGTTGCCGATGCGTTGGCAACCAAGCTCGTCAGCAAGGTCTTGAAGCCCTGACTTCGTGCCCAAGTTGTTCAGGATGTTGGTGGCGTTGGCGCCTATTATCCCGCGCCTGACGAGACTGTTTGCGTGTCGCCAGAGGTACTTGACGTCGAGAAGGCGGGGGAAGAAGATCTCAACAAGCTTGCGGTACGAGTCTTCGTCCTCAGGCAGCGGCTTCGATGTGACCATCTTGATCAGATACGCAAAGTCGTAGCCAGAGTGGAAGGATATCCAGTTGACGTCGTCTGAAAGTGTCAGACCGGATGTGATCAACAGAGACCCAAACTCCTGTGGGTCGATGCCTTGTGACGCGTGCTTCTCAAAGTCGGCACCAGATTTCTTCAGCATCTGAATAGATTCTTCGTTGTACATGTCGTCTTCCAGCGAAAACTGGAAGTTGAAGCTCCACGTGCACGGGCACATAACGATGTTGTTCGCATATCGTTGTAACGATTTGGGCTGGTACTGCAATGTGGACGAGTCGAGCTGTGCGGGTGGGATCTCGCCTTGTATCGAGAAGAGCGTGACGCCGAGTTGAATGATCTTGAGAAGGTCGACGTTGCAGCGCACTGTCTGGTAGTGATATGAGGCCTTCGAGTTGAAGTCGCCGATCGGTCGCGCAACGACGCCAGGAAATTCGGTATCCTAGTGGAAGCGTGAGCATCGTTACAACTGAAGAGATGGCCGAACCCATGGAAGTACCACGCTAATGGTCGTACGCGCCCTGCTGCCGTTGACTGTGCCCTTCACGCACGCGTGTCAGACAAAGGCAGCGCACAGCGAAACGCCATGTAAACTCGTACGAAAAGGTGTACTGACCATGCTGATGTAGGGGTACTGATCAATGAGGGAGCGCAGAAGATCCATCTCTTGATGCAGATTCGACCTCCATACATCGCGTATCCGCTGGCCAGCGAGACCCTTTGCACCGTCCTGGCCACGAACTGCATCCTGCTGCAACTGAGCACCATGAGCAAAACGCATACGCGCCTCATGGCCGTCTAAGCCTGTTCCCCCACCAACCCCGCCCAAGCCAGCTGCGGCTCCTAGACCTGCACCACCGAGGCTGCCGGCAATACCAGCATTGCTCGACTGGAACGCATGCTGATTCTGTCCGAAGAGGTTGAGGTTGTGCGCCTGGCTAGCCCCGCCAAAGTTGTGAGGTGGCATGTTCTGTTGTTGTTGCTGGTGCGGCTGCTGCAGTTGTGGTTGCTGGTGTATGGGCGCAGAGAGGTGAGCGAAGGGATTCGAGAGGTTGTGCCCGGGAAAGCGGCCGCCGTTGCGTGCCATTGTGCGATTTGGAAGGTGCTACCGCTGGGTAGCTCGTGTGCGATACTGCGGCAGGGCTATAGGCATGCGGTAGCCGGACTCGACGGATTCTACTGGAGATCTGGGTTCAACAATCGCAGAAGTTGTCTGCGCGAGTCTTTGTGCGAAGCGCAGTCGTGCAATATTGTGTTTGTTGTGTGGTGGTGGGCGAGTTGAGAAGGCAAGAGAGAGCACGATGCAGTGTGATGCAGACGAAACCCAGTGCGGGAGAGGAGTGGCATGGCCGTGCTCGCGCCAAGACCGGAGAGCAACGAGCAACACCGACGACATCACAAGCAGCGCTGCGACGACAGTCTTTGAATCCACGCTGCGTCTCGACATACCCACACAATGAGGCCCTCATAGTGAGTGTCGCCCGTCCAATGGCCCAATTGGCGCTGTTCACCGCGATTGCGCCTGTTACTGACTCCACCCCCAGCTCCATCATGGCAAAGCCCAACATCACCGGCTTCGACCCCAAGGCCTTCGCTGCCGCTTCGAAGAACGGCACAAAGAGCGACCCATGGGCACGATAGTATGTCTCTCGAATCGGTCCCTTGCGCATGTGCATGTCAAGCTTACAATGGCACAGCGAGCAATGGCGATACACAGGTCCTTTCTCCAGGTGGAACCGCTTCAAGGGCTCCTTCCCCGGTCTCGGCATTGCGACAGGTGCATTCGCCGTGTACCTTGTTGCTGAGCAGCTGTTTTTCAAGGAGGAGCACGGCCATCACGGCGCCGACGGTCACTAGGCGGGACACGCGTGAAAAGAGAGGAAGAGAGGATGATTCGCAAGACCTGGGCGTACCGGTTGACTCAGTTTCCCTTGCTGTGAGGACTGTATATATGGAATATCACACAGCACCATCAAAGCAAGTTTCGTTTGTCAGCGCACTTGGGATCCGTGTGATTCGTCGAAGACTCAAGGCTCAAGGCACAACATGTTCGCAATGCAAGAGCTGTCTGAACGATTGTGTGGATCCTACAGAAGAGCTGTTCTCTAAAGCTCTGAAAGGGATTGCCTTCCGTACAGAACCTCTCCAGACGCCCTACGCAATCGTAGAGGATGCGTAGCATGATCTTAACGCCTCTTCGAATGCCAGACCTGCTGTGGCCATAGCCACTATGGCAGTATTTTAATGACTGCATGTGTGAGCAGTCTGCTGACGTTCTCGGCACCACGGCAGTTGCAGGGGAGCATCTTGCAGATGCAAGGCCGCCATAGCCTGCTCGATGCTTAACGTCGGCGACAAGAAGGATGCTTAGATCTGTCACACATATGACTCAGCAACTAGGTATTGCAATAGTGTTGGCGTCTTGCAGTAGCTTGTATTGTCAAAGCCAGGGACATGTGGGCAGGATGACAATCTTTCTCATCTCAAGTTGTGAATCTGGACAGTAATCCTCCATCGAGTTTGCACGAGTCAATCCCCGAATTGCGTAACAGATGCGATGACTTGCATCTTCAGTAAGAAACACAACTAGTTCGGCAAGCTCCGGTACCTGCAGCCCGGCCACAGGTATGGCCATTCGACTCAGGATACCTAACTCTTCTCCTTCCTTCTCCACCAACACCACCACCGCAAAAAAGCGCGCGTGTGTGTTCCCTTGGCTCTCCACAGCCGTGCCTCCTTCGCCTCTCTCCCTCAACATCTTCCTCCGTTCCCACATACCTATCTAGACCCCAAAAATCTACTCGACCAGATCCTCAGCACTAGCAACCCCCACCAAACGCGATTAACCCGCTTGCACCGCATGCCCAATGTCCACAAAGCGCCGCTCCACCTCGACACGCCCGCAGCGAACCTTATGTCTGTGATGCGTTGTGCATTCTGAGCCTGCACCCACGGCTCGTCGCCCCGTCGCGGCTAGCGATCTTCGGAAGCAGGATGTAATCCTTGTCCACCGGCCCGCGAGCCAGGCCGCCTAACGTGCTCGAACCGTGCAAGAACCCGGGTTGAACGGGCGCGACCCGCAAAGGCATCCGTGGAAGCATGGGCGTCAGCCCCCCAGCCCCGGGCGAAGTGCCTGTGTAGGAGCGTGGGCACGTGAAAATGCGTGCAAACGGGTTGCAAGTCCGTGACGGAACAGCCGCGGTCCTGCGGCAACGTGAGGCGTACGGCGAGCCGCGCTGCTTGGGAACTTCCTAAGCTGGCTGTGCGAGTGCTGCTGATCTGCAGGGCTGATGAGATTGGAATGCGGACGGCGTCGTGAGATGAGGACAGGTCATACTGCGGAGATGAGGCTAGAGAGTAGGAAGGTGAGATCGGGGTCCCCGGAATCTTGACGCGAGAATGGCAAGGTTGCGTGTGCTTCGCTCGAAAGAATGCTACATCTGGTTCGATGTCGTTGTAGTTGGTGTATGACTCGTAGAAGCGTGGCGTAGCATGTCTTCAGGAATTGTCAGCCACGATATGTGATGAGATGAAGGATGAGAGATGAGCGATGGTATGTGGACGAATTGTGTGAAGTCAAACTGCAGTCGCAAGGTCGACGACACTTCACCAAAATTTTGAAATGGACTTTGCAAGTGTCTTGTCTTCGACGTGGAGCGGGCTGCTCTGCTCTTACAAAAGTGCATCAGCGCACAAAGAAGGACATGCACGCCTTTAGGTAGGCACATTGATTATCTCTACCGAAGCACATCAATCTTGGTACTCAGGGTCTCAGACGAATCCTTGGTTCTGGTACGGCTAAGACCATGGTTGCGGCTCTGACCGGCCGTTGACCCTATTGACGCTCAGAATGATTCTTTTATGTAGAGAGTGCACTTGTCTTGATATCCATTGAGAACCAAGCTGAGTTTGCAGTTGAAGATAGATCGTGACGTCGGTAGAGTTTCATGATGCAGCATCGAAACTAGAGATGCCTGCAGTCAGCTCTCCTATTCACTAGTCTATAGGTAGTTGCAGCAACAAAAATCTCGAACGAGCTGCATGCAGCAGTAAATGTACATGAAGGATACCCATTGATGCTTTGATGGTGAAGTGTTCCTGCATGCAGGATGTTGAGCGATGTACCTTTCAGCTCCCGCGGACGTGAGGTCTCGGCTCGCGAAGGTAAGGTTTAGCTCCCGCGCTCGTTCGCGCTCGATCTCGTCCGTCGGATTGGAGCTATCGAAACTTTGATTCCTGAGAAGATAACGGTCGTTCACGCTCCGTCCTCCATTCTTGCCATCGCCAATCGCAGACAGGCGGAGGATATGATCCCACAGTCTCCACAATCACGAAATGTCGAATTCAATACCCCAAGTGTGTAAGCGTACCATGGTCCATGGAATCAACAGAAACAGCCGCACGCTACCAACGGACCGCCCGAAATTGAACTGTGGAGAGCTCCAAGCTACTTCACTCACTCAAAAGGGGCGAGGCACGTCCACAAGTGGTTAAAGAGAAAGAACGGCTACTCGTTCAGTAAGAACTCATCCGATCAGCTCATTCTTGCATGCTACTGGGACACTAAGATGCCGTTGAAACGTTCGCGTACCTGGCGTGTAGTCAATGAAGTTACAATCATCTTTGTATGCGTGAACACGATATAGCCGAGGACAGTCTGCTCTCTGTCTACCTCGGATCACCAACCTCGATTTCGTCCCGGTACCAAAGGACTGAGAAGGCATTGGAGATGGTGTCCAAGATCACTACTGCCGTTGCTGTGTAGCTTGATGCTGTCGAAGCGAAAGAAATTTCGGTGGCGTAAGGCTGGCCAGGACCGTGGAGAATGTACGGAGAAGAGCGCCCGCGAACTCAAAGATGTTGACTCCAAGATGGACCAAAGAAAAGCAGGAACCCCATCGTAGTCGCAGACCTGGTCCGCGAAGCTGAAGGTCAATCTCTGGTTCATGCGTTTGGATCGTCGACATGCACCTACCAGTACATGGATGCATCACCTTGCATGGACGTGATCCGAGAAGAGTTCGTAGCCCATATGCACCTACA
Organism: Didymella segeticola; assembly: GCA_004522025.1. Classification (NCBI taxonomy): domain Eukaryota; kingdom Fungi; phylum Ascomycota; class Dothideomycetes; order Pleosporales; family Didymellaceae; genus Didymella; species Didymella segeticola. The sequence continues at coordinate 424,532 of SDAV01000015.1, read as the reverse complement.
GTGTCGTACAACTGTAGACAGCGTATACCATAGTCTCCAGTCTACATGCCTGGACTATGAACGCCAGCTTGGTTGCTGTCTGAGCTGGACAATTGTCTTGGAAGTCGGGACAACACTGGGTCCTGTCGAATACGTACAGGCTGCGTGAAAGGCAGCCGCGAAGCGTGGCGTATGAGGCTGCATACCAGGCGTAATTAAATTTGGAATTTCAGAAGATCATGCAGGTACACGCGATGAAGCTGTTACACGAGCGTTAGGCGCACCGTCCAGAGAGATGGACGGACTCAGGGACTGTATGTACGACTGCTATGGAATGCTTCGGCTGTCGCCCAAGGGTAAGCACAGCATCTTGAGGTTACTAGCAAGTCGTACTCTTCGTACCCGTGTTCATGGCGAACCAAGTAAGGTGGCATGGAGCTGAGCTGACTCCAAAGCAACTGGACACGGCAGAATTTTCCTCGACGCAGCCGGTCCGCATGAGTGTACGCAAGCACATGGACAGCCATGCGACTGTGCCCCAGAAAAACGGTCTCCACGAGTGTGGATTGAGGTCTTTTTTATCCGGTGCCGGAGAGTCCGTTGGAGAAGCTTGCCGTACGGAGTAGAGTAGACAGCACCTAGCGCGTGTTCGTATTAACAGCAAAACGTCATTCAAGAACACAAAAGTGCACCACCAACATTGGCTGGTGCAGCCCGCAGATGGGTGGACAAGGCGTGGGGCTCTAGCAGATGTGGATAAACGGAGAAAGTCGTGCCGATGCAGTCAGCGATTTTGCTGCAAAAAAACAGGGGCAGAGGGGTAAACCAATGGAAGTTGTCATCACTATGGCTTATTCGTCGTGTTCCTGCACAAGCACTGAAAAGCAGTCTTCTCGAATGGTCAATTGAGTTCGCCGTCATGGCTATTGTGAATTGTGCCTGTGCCTTCCCCTTTGTGGTTCTGCAGCAGTTCCGGAGGAGGGGCCATCTCAACGCACGCGAACATTAGCTAGCAAATCAACACGAGATCTATTGTTGGCCGGTTGGTCTCCACACGACTTTCGGCCTTCAGCCCTCTGGACCGGGTCTGTGGAAAGCCCTGCTGAGTGGAGCACGTCTCCTGTGCGCTCTTAGCCGTACGCATATACCTAGGCGATCGTGAGAGGCATCAGCTTGATGCAAGTTGCGGGATAGCCCTTCGCCGGCCCTTCGTTGCAATGCAGAAACGCCTGGACACACAGTCGAGCTGTTGGCAATCGTTGTACTACTTTGGTATGTTTCAACCGACGCCTTAATCAACTTTTCATGTTGGTGGGCGTTTTCTGCACTGTTGCAGATGCATCGACCTGCGCACGGCACTTTCTCCTGAGCGAGTCCTGAAATTCAACGGCCTCATCTAACGACCCTCGCAATCAACAACAATTAGAAGGGTTGGCGAGCTCACCGCAACATAAGCGCTCGTCCCACGATAGACATGACCGTCTCCCTATCGTCGTTACACAGCGACTGGCGGCAGTCCATACAGCTTCGAATGCGTGTCACAGCATAGACTCAGCGGGGCTGAGTTGCAACGTCAACAGCCCTCGTAAGCATTGTGAGCTAGAAGTGCACTCCTCGCAGGAGGTATCGTGCTCTGTGTCTGCCGGTCAGTGCTTTGGAACGTTTGCCGGTGACTGTTGTCCGAGATTGGCAGGCCGTGATGATCCAACGGCTCTGACAGTGGCGGCTTGGTTCTCTCTTGAAACGTGTTTGGGAGTCTTCCAGCGTTTGAGACAGCAGCATGTCAAGGCCCATGGACCTTTTGGAGCCTCAACAACCGTTCACAACTTGATCGGCCCACAACGTAGATTGAGATGTGTGAGTATGGCGGGGCAACTTCGCTGAAGGCACACGTCGTCGCCGACCATAGGGCCCTCTTCGGTTGTTTCATCACGCTCATCCGCGATGAGAAGATCGTTGTGGCTGGAACGGTACCCTACGCCCAAAGGGGCAACACCCCTCAACGCGTGTTCTGATCGTCACGGCATTTCTGTGCTATGTTGCGAGTTGGGGGCGTGCTTGGACGCTCCAGTGCTTGGACAGAGGCTGCTGTGCACATCGCTGTCTCTTATGGAGGCCTGAGCCAGGTACCTGCGGCCTTGGAGCTCACTTTGGTCAGACTATCAACGGACGGAGCTGGCCTCGAGACGGCATGCTGCTGCGCGAGGCTGCGGGCTGGTGCATGAAGCGCGTTCATAACGCCGACCCTGGCTTACGTCAAGGTTCCCTGCAGGTACGTGCGGTCAAATCAAATGCGAACGCGCCCGCCGGAGCTAGACACACACAAACAAAAACACCAACATAACAACACGATAATCGCCGCACGCGGCTCTTGTCAGAGCGTTGCATCTGCCAACCTCTCCGTTCCACGCGTTCTGAGATCGTCGCTGCAGAGGGGCAGGTGCACAGCGTCGATAGCTCGCTCTGTTCACTTCAGGGTCATGGACGAGAATCCTGCTGTCGAATCCTTTGCCGTAACACAACAACATCGGCCGGCAATGACCAGATTGAAGCTCAGCGTCTGTGTAAAGTGGGTCGCGGCGTGGTCCCAGCGGCCTCTTCTGCAGCACTATTTACCCGTTTATTCACAATGTGCGCCAATCACCACCACCAAATTTTTCCCCTGCAATGTTATGTTGCGTCCCAGCCGACTTGTCGGGCCGCGAGCTGTCCGGTCTAATGCTCAGTGGCTTGCGGAGCGGTATGCTCCAGGCTCCCCCGTCTTCATTACCCCTGTCACCACTTGTGTCCGGTGGCTCCAGCCACTAACAACTGTCTAGACACTGCTCTTACGCAGTTCACATCCATGACCATCTTGCCTGCAGCGTCCCCTGTCCCTGCTTGTCCTGAATGTCACTAAGCCGCTCGGCGCAGCGCACTGAGCACTCACGCACCATCCATCTTTCTCCACATGCTCTCCGCTGTTGTGTACGCCCGCTATGTACTTACATACTCAGGTCATCCCTACCTTTGCTAGTAGTTCACCGGCCCCAAAAGCCTCATGCGCAGGCCCAATATTGGAGAGACTTACATTGACTTCCAGTCCGTCCCTTGGTATTGACTACAAAGGACACTACACCATCACTTCGATCTGCACCAGGTCTTACGAGCCTCAGACATTCCTTACACAACCCTACGGGAAGCACTTGCTATCAAACATCAAGTTGGTCGCCGGTTTCCCACAATAGCAGCCTACCCTCGTCATATAACTAAACCGACCAGCGAGATCCCTCCCTCTGAGCCGTACCTTTCTGGCAGTGCGTCTCGTCTGGCGGCCCGTGATCACCTCGTGCTGCTCATTACCTCCTTGGGTTGTGGAATCAACCGTCTCAAGAGGTAAGCATTTATACTGTTTTCATATTCTGTTCCATCCCACTACGACTTGCCTGCCACCTCTTTCTGTCCCTACCGGCATTTGTATCATTTGTGCTGCCTTTTAGCCCGCCTTAGTCTCTCCTCCACTAAGCTTCAAATTCGATAGTTGTTGGCTTGGACCACTAATAAGTCGACCAGACTATCAACCCGTATATATTTCTCCTATCTCCCTGCCAGCCCTTCGTCTGCGAAAGGTGTCCCCGGACTCTCTTGTCCCTTCCGAGGTCCGCAGACCTTGACACTATTTCGGACGTTTGTGGGTCCTGACTCTGGTACAAGTCCAGCATTGCTCGCCCATTAATGGACCGTTGCCGGGCGTGATCCTAGTCCCTAAGAGATGTTTACGTTCCATAAAAACGAGACGCTGTCGCGCTCCAGGCAGTCTTCTATCGATTCACCTCTAGCAGAAAGTCGAAGCCTGACATCGGTCACCGACTCGATAACAGCATCGCAATGCGCTGCAGACTCGGACTACACTGAAGGCATGCAGTCGCCAGAACGGCAACGAAGGGCCGCATCCGGTAGGCGAAGCTCTGTTTTCAAGATGCGTTCGAGAAGCAATACGGCTGCTTCCACCGCTTCCTCCATCACGTCGTCTAGCCAGGCAGATATGGCCGCGTACAACCATGCCGCTCCCGGTTCCCCACCTACACTTCGCCACATCCCTAGTCACAGCCGTCTTGACAACAGTGGCCCAAGAAGATCGATGCTACGAGGAAGATTGGGCAAAAGATTGAGCGAGTCCATTGTGAACGGAGTGGATGCCGATGACTACCAGGACGTCGATGCTGGACGAAAGCGAGCATCATTTCTTAGGAAGAGGAAAGGGACTAACGAGTCGGAGATTCTACGTGAGTAAAACTATCCTGTCTTGATACGCTCAAGTCCTGACATGTTTTTCAGAGAGCGATTTTAAGAACCGCATCTCAAGTCCCTTCGACTTTCAACATTTGACACATACCGACCGACACCAAGCAGCTGTGCTAGAACAAGCTCCAGGGTCTACGATGGGCTCTGGGTGGGCCGCACGTGCTGCACTGATGTCTGCTTCAGGACGTGTCAGCCCAAGCCCTCGTAATCTATCGACCGAGAACCTAATGACATCAGAGGCAGCCTACAACTCCCCACCCCAAAGCCCACGCCTAGAAGAAGGATATCAACCCGACCATAACGCAGCGTCAGTGTCATCTCGTCCAGGGCTTCGATTGACTCGGTCTGTCGAGAGCTTCTCGCAGCCAGGTGTCAATCTTCGTGCGCATCGACACTCTTCTTCAGTCGTAGCACCTCCCAGAACCTCGTCTCTTATTCATTCGTCATCCATCCACAACATACCTGAAGAAGATGCATTGAGACAAGGATCAAGCGTACCCTCAGACTCTCGCTCGAAGAGGCAGTCAGGAATATGGGACGCATTCTCTCTGTCAGCTGGATCCTCTAATCAGCTCCCAGGAATCTCTGAATACTTCAATGTCGTCGGCAGCGCTGTGACAACACCAGACGACTCCGCAATCCAGGCCGTGACCCCAACCTTCAGTCCTAGCCTCGAGAATGTTGCTGAAGAACCGGAGCGTTTCGTTAGTCCTAGGCCTGCTCCCCGACCACCACGCTTGAGGTCTCCAACGTCCCCCAAATCACCTTTCCTTGAGTCATTCTCGTTCAACAGTCAACGCTCACCAGTCCTAAGGACTCGGCCCAGGGGCAACTCACGTGCCTCGCCGAAATCTTCCAATCTTCAGGCCTTGACTGCTCGGCCCAATTCCCAAACATCGCAAACGTCGCAAACATCAGAGACTTTGGGCTCACCCACTCTTACACGCGTCAGCCCCGTTTCGAGATCAGATACCACACGTCGCAAATCAAACACTTGGCGTGCCATTGAAGAGTCCTGGGAGGATGACGTTGATTACATCTATGACAACGCTCTGGAAGCCGAGTGCGATAACGACTGGGACTGTGTGTCTGAAGATGAAGGTTTGAACAACCGTCATCAGGCTCTGACACGTGCGATCTACGAGGCAAGGCCAGCAGCACCGCAAGCCACCCACCAACTGCCTCGCTTCAATAGCAACAAGCCAACGTTTAACCTGCAACTACCGTTTGCGTCGTCGCGCCTGGCTCCCGACAATGACAGTGTCCCTGATCTGGGTTCCGCCTCGGGAACGTCGGCATCTACAACAGCATTAAGTTTGCAGACCCCATTTCACGAGTCCGAGGGCTTTATCTTGAGCCCTTCGCTCCTGCTTCCCCAGACCTATAAGGAGCCAGCTGAGACATCGTACGAAGACATTCTCAAGGAATACGATGGATCGGACTTCCAATTTCCCATTATGGATATGGACGAAAGCACAACAAGCTCGACCCGGAGCAGTCGCGTGCGGTTCAGCCGCCGCAGCTCTTATGATAGCAGTCTTATGTCTTCTGCCCAAAGCTCAGGACTATGGAGCTCTCCCGTCAGACGCTCGGCAAGCTCGGCCGGAAGCCTTCCAGAGCTTGTCCACTCACGGCGCACTCGACAGAATTTCGGCCTGGTCGTTGACGAGCTGTCAGAGCAAGTCGCAGCCTTAGAGGCATTCGGCAGTGACAATGAGGATGACGATGCTACTCCACCAGGACCTTATCGTCTGTCAGCAGAACGATCCTTTTTCTCAACCGCCCGAGATCTTTCCAACAACGAAAGCTACCAGCGTTGCAAGCAGTCTCACAAGCAAGCACTATCAGATGGCGCAGCTCAGCTCCACGCCTCTGTCAGCACTGTGAGGTCTCGCAGTCGCGCAGCAACTGTCAGCCAATCCGGAGAAGAGTTCCTCCACCTCTTCCCTACACCACCTTCGCTTTCGCCTCGCCTCACGCACTGAGTTGGCCTTGACTGACCGGCGCTGTGTCACGTTTTGTCCACACTAGTCTCGTGACATGGCTGGTCCATGCCTTGACACATCTGCACGATCTATCCCCTTCACTGTATATATTCACGACACATCATGAAGTCCAATCTTAGCTTTTGGCGTTCTTTGCAACGGGTACAAAAGGACGAGCTCGATCGGCGAATCGAGTCTTGCTACTCATAGAATCTGTTGTCTAGTCTCTTATTTGTCAACCATACTGTCTACAAAGCATTGCGTTTTATGCGTTCTACCACATCAGGCGTTCGCACCTCCTGTCCGTATTAGTCATTATTCCTATGTTACAGAAGCGCATGAGCATCGAATGATGGCATCCGAACTGAAGGGCGCTGTTCACTAAAAGGGGTGAAAAAATAGTCTTAGTCCAACTATTGATATATATCACAACACAAACTCGCAACAGTCTTCATCCATTTTTCGAGCTGTTGTACCACATGTGGAGGACTCATCGAACCGTGCCGTTCAACAGATCACGCCATGACTTGCGACCAACTTTCTTGCTTCATGCCCAACAAGGCCTGACTCTACCAGCATACCCCTCCTAGCGCGTCAAGCTATACAACCAAGTTCTTCTCTGTCTCAACAGCGCTAAGCCCTGTGTTCCGACTCACGCGAGAATATCCATAACACTGGCAGGATCATATGTGCGGCCCCTCCGGACGGCGACAAGGATATAGATTATTAAATTCCGACCTGTGCACTAGTGGCGGCAGATTGATGAGCGAGCGCGAGCGCGAGCGCGTCTGCCGGGGAAGCTACGAGACTGTTTCAGGGCAAACAGTAATATCTATAGGGCTGAGGTGGTCACTTTCGTTTGTGGGGAAGGTGGCGCGGGATCGTGGATCTGAAATGATGGCGGAGTGATTGGCAGCAGGGAAACGGGTCGGCAGTGGAGAGGTTGTGAAACAGCGCCTTTGCTTTTGTTTCTGATGACAGCAGATCGATGGGACGTGATTGCGTAGATTACCAAGATCTCTTCACAGGTCCAGGCCGCTTTTGCAGATTGCATTGCGGGCTTGCTTGTGCGGCTGTTTGTTAGGTGTACCTTGCAAGTCGGCGGCATAATGCATCTCTAGTTCCCATCCGGGCGCTCAACGGGCTGCGAACGCCTCTCGATAGCTCAGCTCAGCTCAGCATCTGTTCCAGCTCTTTAGCCAGGCCTTGTCGCTCTGTTGTGTTGGAGTGCGTGCCTTCGTGTTGCAACACAATTTCCCCGATGCAAGAAGTCTCTTTTGATTCGCGTTCGGGGTGCTGGTTTTCTTCGTTGCTTGAATGAATGTGAATTTCTCAGTCAGACTGCGATGAAATAAGGTTCGGCCTGCCGCTACATGTGCCGCTTCGTGACCATCCCAGCCCGTGAAGCTGAAAATCCAAATCTCCAGCGAGTAGCCGTAGGCCTTGTAACGTCCCTCACAATCTCTATAACAGTAGCGTGCAGGGCAGTCCTCAGCAGACAAGACTCTGTCACAGACTTTCATACCTTGAATGTCGCATTAAGTTCTCCCTTGAACCGGGGAGACTCTTGAAATCCCATTCCTGTTGCATCATGTAAGTTTCTGATCCGATATGGGGAGAGTCGTATTTCTGGTACATCACGTGGATCAACGGTACGCCGGCGTGGCAACGACCAATGAGCATCCGCGCTTGCTCAAGCTTGCATGACTACGTCATCGCTCACTATCATCACAACTATTCTGCATCTGTCTGATTGCCACAGGAAGAGTCCAAGCCACGCCGGTCATCCTGACCTGAAACTTCTGCCCTCTGTACACATCGATACCTGTAAACCACAAACCGCCGTTGAAATATTTTCAGTTGATCCTCCAGATTTTATCCGGCTCATCCGCCTTTTTCAGTTCACCACAATCTGGCACTGACACCATGGTCTTCGGTCTTAGCCGCCTAACACCGCGGCGCATCATCTTCTTCACATCCTCGTCTGTACTGTTTTGGATAGTTCTGATAGGTCTTACGCCAATCACCTCCCCGCTGCCACCTTACACAGGCCCACATGAAGTTGGCATTTTAGACGTTGAGACACAGATTGAAAAGCGTGTCATTCGCGAAGCTACTTTGAAAGAGACGGGAAAGAATGCATTCGAGTTGTCAACATTGGCTGTCACACTTTACTACCCTTCTTCTCTACCGAATGCGTCTCCTTCACAACGACCGTGGGCCCGCCCGTGGCTTCCTCAGCCAGTGTCGCTGATAGGCCAGGGATACTCACGCCTTGCCGGTGTATCCTTCTTGAGCCCTGTCTTTACGTTTGCCCTTTGGGCCCTGGGCTCGTCGACCGTCATCCCAGGTGTCGTAGATGCACCGATCATTTCTGGCTCTGAGAAGGTGCTCGTTGACGAAGGCTCAGGCACAGGTGGCTTTGGCAAGATCCTGGAAGCAGCCGAGGAGGAACGCACTGAGCTGAAGAGGGACGAGAAGATGGGAACGCTTCCCTGTGTTGTCTTCACACACGGCATGGCTGGCATGAGCCAGAGTTATTCACACTTTTTGGGGAGCATTGCCAGCCATGGCTACCTTATCGCAGCAGTGGAGCATCGCGACGGAAGCGGACCCGGCACCATCGTCCACTATCCCAATGAGACTGAAAGACGTGTTTGGCATATGAAGCTCAAGGATCTTGCGTAAGCTCCACCCATCTGGCGCAGCAACAGTATCATCAACTCACCACCCCAGATCCGAACCTCCTATGACCGACCTTGACCTCAAGGAAGCTCAGCTTGCATTCCGTGAGGCTGAAGTTGCGGAGACAATCAAGCTCTTCGCGCAGCTCAATGATGGCGATGCGCCAGTCGTCAACCTTAAGCCCGATTCTCCTCGTGAAGCACTTCCTGGCTTCAAGAACCGCCTCGACATGTCAGCTGTCACAATAGCGGGTCACTCTTACGGCGCAACCGGTGTCTTGCAGGCTCTGAAGTCTGCCGGACCCAAGGATCTGAACCTTAACGGAGGCATTGCGCTGGACCCAGGTAAGGGATCAGGGCTGCTGAACAAGGATATTGACGTTCCTCTCCTGGTCATGCAAAGTGGAGAGTGGACTGAGAAGCAAACCGAGTTCTACGGCCAGGGCTGGCATTTTAACGTGGTCAAGAAGATCGTTGAGGATGTGAAGGATGGCTGGATGATGACTTTGAGTAAGTTTTGTGGGAACTTCTCCATGATGATTTACTGATGTTATCCAGCTGGCACCGCGCACCCCTCTTGCACTGATGCACCTCTTATTGTCCCTTGGATCATGAAGCTAGTCACAGGCACAACGCTCGAGTCTCGAGTCGCGTTGCGCGAGTACATCGACGCGTCGGTCCACTTCTTGAGATACCTTAAAACGGGCGAGAAGAAGGGTATCCTGGCGAGCGAAGTCACCAGCTCAGCAGGACCGTTGGGAGATGCTGACAAGCGTGGTAAAGCGAAGGGAGAATCTGGCGCAGATTGGGAGGTCCATGTTGTGCCCAAGTCGAAGTCTGAGTAGAATCACCAGCGTAATGAATGAAAGCTGAAGCCTGACAAGGCGCACTCAAGGCGCACTGCGGTCGGAGCCTTTGCGACACACCTGTAACATGCAATTAGAAAGCGCGGACCAACACACGCAGCTATCAAGAACGTCGACTCCTAACATCAACTCATTTCTCGAGAAGAACACTTGAAGATCAGCCTTTCATGACGAAATCTTGAATGCTAAGGTGGGCTTTGTGTCTAGCCGCAAATCGCCTAAACTGTTGACGAACGTGGTTCTAAAATTATCGATAGCGTGCATGGCTGCGGTTGCGCGGGAGTGAGGCTGAGTGCGCTGCGGGTTTGCTTCAGCTGCATTGCTAGACAAACACTCCTGAAGCCTCTTGCCTCTTCTCCACACTCGCCGAGGGTTCCATTGCGATACGTTCATTCTATACTCTCGAAAGCCCTCGATACCCCGCTTGCTACGCTGACTGCGGCGACGCCGATCGAATCGAGAGCTTCCGCAGGGCTGAGCCGCCGTGTAAACAAAGCGCCTCTTCGCTCAGACTCCATAACAACGCACGTCGAGAGCCTTCAAGAGGGCCACAAACGCAAAGATGCCAGTTGGGCGGATACCGCAAAGCTATATACAAAAGTGCAAAATCGGGCTGCACTTCCTGCAAGTCTTATTCATCTTTGTGGCAGGATGTCTTACCATCGCGGTAATGACTAGAGGAGATATTGGCGGCGCAACCAAGTATTACTTTGCTATGGTAAGTGCAGGACGGTCAAGTTGGATCGATTTTCAGCCGGCGGGAGCGCTACAGTGGTTCGGCAATGTAGAGAGCGAGGCTGACAGGGTTTCGCAGTGCTTTCTTTCAGTACCTGCGATTATCTATCTCGTCATGGTTCCTATGTGGAGTCGAACGAAGAAATTCGCGAATGCATACGCCTTCCTTGCAGTTGACTTGCTGTACACAAGTAAGCAAGCATTCATCCAGTCCACAGACGCAACAAGGCTGACAGAAGGGCAGTTATGTGGTTCGCGGCATTCATTGCAGTCGCAATGTGGAACTCGTCAGGCATCAAAGCAGGCGCTGAAGAAAAGAAAATTGACCCTGATGATCGCAATTGCACTACGTTCAAGTATGGCAGCGAAGCGATGTGCAATATCAGCAAAGGCGCGGTTGGTATTGGCGTCATGATTTTGTAAGCGATTAAAGTGAGACCTATCACAGCGTCGCAAGACTGACAGCACTCACAGTATCTTCTTCGCCCTCTCCTCCGCAATCTCAGGCTACTACATGCACAAGTTCCTTCGCGAAGGCGTCCTGCCGTACGACTCCAAAAAGGAGAATCCCTACTACGCGAGCGGCGACAATAGCAAGGACAATGCCTGGTCCACGGAAATCGAAGCCCACGACTCGGATGACGACGACAAACGTACCGAACGCGGTGGTAACCAGGAGGAAGACGAGTACGCGCTCCTGCATTCCACCGAGACCGATCAGGGTAGACACCCAGGCCGGCCGCTCAGCTGGGGCGAGGATAGGAATGGCGAGCCGTACGACAGACCGACCGGCTATGCAGATTACAGGGATAGCACGAATGCGTACGGTACAGATGCGCTGTCACCTGGAGGCTATACCCTTGGCGGTGGCTACGAGGAGTTCAGGAGGGAGGCGAATCCGAACTTGGGCGCTAGTGTGAATTCGAATGCTGATAGGGCTCCTAGCAGGACCAGTCAGTTTGGTGGCAGTGGATATGGCTTCAGCGGACCGAACAACGTGTAGGGAAGTTTGCTGAGGCATGGGCACGTGGTCAGTAACGTTGATGAGAAGGCATTGGTTCATGAGCGTTTCGTAAGCATAGACATTGGCTCCAGTCTGGAGAAGCATGCATTTGCCAGCGCAATTTGACTTGTTCTTTAATAAAGCCTGCATTTGGGCAGAAGCAAGTTCACCTTGCAGAATGTCGAATGCCGTGCGTTGTGTCTCTGGACCTGTCACAAGCATACCGCGGAGTACACAAAAAGCACCCCCTCGTCCTGATTATGTCGAAAACTTCCGCGGAGTACACCGAAATCGAATCCCGGCCTTGAAATGTCACAAGCATACCGCGGAGTACACAAGTTGCCCCGATCTGATGATGACTGCTCAGTAATCTTGCTTGCGCTAGCATGCTTCCGTGTTGTGGATATTGCCAGACTAAGAGATCCCTTATTCCCGGTTTGCGAATGCTGCCTTGGAATAGACAGAAGATGATGCAGAAGGAGAGTGTCAAGCCCTTTGTAGCAAGCAAGTAGCTCAATGCACATGATGTCGCTTGCCTACGTGCTCTGTGTACAGTTCACACGGAATACGCGCAAAGGGGCGGGAAACCTCAGAATACGCGAGCCTCGGCTTTCACAACCTCTGGCCCCGCGGATCCATGATGATGCTCTCGTGCAACCTCACTTGCGAGTCACTCCGCGTCAAACCATACTGACTATAGGCTATGCTGAGTTGTGCCGTCCAAATTGATCTCTTCGCTTGGAAATGGTCACAAGCGTGCATCGGATCGGGGCTATGCACTAGGGCCACCCGTATCCGGTAAACGGTCATACTAATCATTGCATTCACCCTAGCCGGGTTGTTTTGTAATCACGCATTTCGCATTTCTGTTCAATCAAGTCCTGTTTTTTTCGTTTCTATGCACAATGTGTATTTGCCTCACTTAACAGAGGGTTGTCTCTAGACCTTGCATTGCAGTAACAGTCTGAAAGGCCAGACACATCGCCCAGTATGACTCTCTCCAAGGTAAGCTGCAGAACCGTTCGGACTCCATCAGCGCTTCCTCGGTTTTTAATAAAACAGCCCCGTCTCGCGCAGCCTCTACATCCAAAGAATCCCTGTGGTGGTATGCCAGCGCAGTTTCGCAATTCGATACCCTCTGAGAACTTTCCTGCTGAGAAGGACCGATACGTGCTCTACGTCAACGCAGTCTGTCCATGGGCTCATCGAGCAGTTATTGTAAGGAGTTTAAAAGGCCTGGAGGATATCATCGACATCGTTGAGGTTGATAACAGGGACGCGGTACACGGATGGTACTTCTCTGGACGTCGCGGCCCGTCATGTGATCCCAGATACGGCAACAGATGGCTCAAGGAGCTGTATTTGAGAGCCGATCCCAAGTACAAAGGAAGAATCACTATCCCGATACTATGGGACATGCAGCAAGGTGCGTTCGATGCGATTTCAGAACAAGCCTTGACGCACTGTCAACTAACGATATACAGAGACTATTGTGAGCAATGAAAGTGCAGACATCATACGCATACTGTCCAGCTCGTTTGATGATCTTCTGCCCGCAGAAAGACGCGAGGTCAACAAAGGAGCCATGCAATTCATCCCCAAACACCTGGAAGCCGACATCGACGAGCTGAACGCCTGGGTCTTCGACACGATCAACAACGGCGTCTACAAGGTCGGCTTCGCCACATGCCAAGCCGCATACAACGAGCACGTCGCCAAACTCTTCCAGTCACTCGACCGCCTCGAGGCTCACCTATCAGTGCCAGAGCACAACCCTTACCTTTTCGGCCAGCACATCACCGAGGCAGATGTGCGCCTCTATACGACCATGATCCGCTTCGATGTCGCTTACTACCCGTTGTTCAAATGTAATATCAAGATGGTCCGGATGGACTACCCCCGGCTGCACGCGTGGCTGAGACGTCTGTATTGGGACGAGGGACCGGAGACAGCGGGCGGAGCGTTCAAGAAGAGCACACATTTCGACGAGGTAAGTCTCGACGAGTCCGTGTTAAGATTACTATTCACTAATAATCGCAGATCAAGCGAGGGTATGCGGCCGTGACGGTGGGAAACGGCGTGGTACCCGCAGGGCCACTGCCGCATATAATGCCATTGTAAGCGAAAGGGGGACAGATGCGATTAATATTTTGTTCGGCATGGGTGTTTTGTCTTTACAGCATGTATACCTATTTCCTTTTGAGCTTGGATTTGATGATACCTCGAGCTTGTAGCTGCTCGTTTCTGTTGCTAGGACTACGAATTGTTATGCGAACAGCACAATCGTTTCTCGTGTCATGCGGACCGAAGTTTTCCGACGAGCGACGTCTGGTCATTGTCTATACTTAGAGAAGATGTTCACCTTGCATTCCGCCGCCCAAGTCCTGTGGTACGATGCACCAAGAATCACTCCACCCCTGACACACACAGTCACCATGTTCACATATCAAAATTTGCATTCACCGACGACCATCCCCTGTTCCAGCCATACTGCGCAGACACAAGCCGTCTACCGGACTCTCCTCCGCCCCACTACCACAAGATCACTAATCCGCCCATGTCCGACTGAACTGTCGAGAGTCCAGAATGGTGGAATCATCAGCGCCGCAATCCTGACTTCCCCGGGTCCAGCATTTCCTCAACGAGCGAATATGACAATGGAACAGCCATCATGTAGGTTAAAGAGGCACCCACTGTGCCGGTGCTGAAAGTGGAGCGTCGTCCCCTTACACCGACTCCACCGTGAGTCGAAGTCGACGTCGATTACAATACCTACTTCTCCATGTCCCCCACAGAAAAAATCGGTAGATCCACAGAAATAGCTCAATCCATCGCACCGTGCGTTCATGATCTATGTCGACGTATCTGTCCACGATAGGGCCATGTGGTATCCGCACCGATCCGATAGTGCCTTCACGACATAGCAGCGAGTACCCTCCGGCTGTTGAAGTAAGTTGTATGTTCACCAAGACTCGCGTCTCGCTCTTTGCACATGCACTCAAGAGATGGACACAGCATGGCTAGTCCGGGGACTACGGCCTACCATCCATTGCCAGTCCGAATCCCATTCTCTGATATGTGTACAGCGAAATCTCACCACCGCGTCGAGGACACAGAAACCAGCCACTGGTAGGGCAGCACCGCGTCAGTAGCCAGAACCCAGTGACAGCACAGCACAGCACAAAAAGTGGTGTTGAGTAATACCCTGATTGATGTCCACATGCGGGTTGACTTCCATATGCGATCGCTCCGCATGCATATATACTCCATCAAGCCATGCCAAGCCAAGCCAGCTCAGCTCAAGTCATGCCGTCCAATCCAGTCCGATCCAGTCCAGCCCCTCACACTCGCTCGCTGTCTTCATCATACAAACCCGTACCCGTGCTTGAAACGCCATGAAACCTCCAGGACCAATACTTAAGAACGCCGTGTATATGTATGCAAACATCACGCTCCACCGCCCACAGGGGTCCCGCTCCTGCTTATCCGCGTCTGCACGCTGCTGGAGCTGTTGTTGCGGGGCACAGGGGTAGAGCTACGACTGCGTTCGCGCTCGCGCTCGCGGTCCTCGATCTTAACACGCTCGCGCGCCTCTTCGACGAGTCGCTTCGCTTCGCGGACGTTGCGCATGGTGCGGCCCAGTTTGCCCTCTTTTCCTTCTTGAAGCTTTTGCAGCTCGCCGCGGGCTTCGATGTCTTCCTTTGTTTTCTTGACGAATTCTTTAAATCCGCCTTTGAGGCCGCGGCCAATGTCTTTGCCTTCGTCGAAAACACAGTCGCTGTCGCGGATGCGCTTAATATCCTCGACGCGACGAGTGAGGTAGAGCGTAGGGCGGCGGTGTTGGTCTTTGCGCTGGTTAATGATGCGTTGGACTTCCTCCTCGTAGGCGGCTTCGTAGACGTTGATGTCGACATTGGAGGGCGACTCGGAGACGAAGAAGGTATTTTCACTTGCGGATTCTTCACCGGTGCCGATGTTGAGGAAAAGGGTGTCCTCGAGGGGATCGTGTGCGTGGCCTTTGCCAATGGGTGTTGAGGGGCCTGAAGCTAGTGTGCTGGGGGTAGGAATAGAGGGCGTGGCAGAAGGTCGGTGGGACATGTTGTCGTGTATTGTATTGGCGTCGCTTGGGCTCAGTGAGCTTGGCGCATTCGCTCGTGTGATGGTGGATCGTTTGGGCGGTTGTGTAGCGAATGCTTCTTCGCGGAAGCCTGTGATTGTGTTAGTGGCGCGTTTTCGGATACTTTTGTTTGTTGCATGGCTTCGAAACTTACTGCTATGATTGTCAATATCCCGATGGACACCCTCACCAACCAGAGCCCCTTCAACAGGCCGCCGGTTGTCTGTGTCTTGCGATTTCGACTTCCGTAAGGCTGAAGGTCTCATTGATAGCGGAGGCTGTACGATTCGCGAGGCACTACCAAGTATCCCGTCTAGGCGCTCCGGTCGCCGCCTGAAGAGTAGTTGCTTGAAACGCTTGACTGCTTGCACCTGGTCATGTCAGCATCGTCTTCGACTTCGATGTGGTAAGCAAACCCCTACTACTGTTACAAGATGGCCCATGTTCCCGGTAATGGCAGCATTGACTTCTTCATCAGTGGGCGGTTCTATTATGATTGCGACGTTGTCGGACTTAGGGAGCAGTGGATCGGCGCCGTTTCGCGTGACCCAGGGATGTTCCTGAAGATGTCAGTAGTGTTCTGTGGCGTTTGTGTTGACGACATACTCGGAGCTGTTCGATGTTGATGCGCTTCTTCGGATCTTTTTCAAGCAGTCGACGTAGTAGATCCTTGAGTTCATGGTTGCAGTCGCTGTCAAACTCGACCTTGTCCATTCGTATCGCCTGGTACAACTCAATCATGCCGTGCTTCTCAAACGGTATCCGGCCAAAGCGCAGACAGTACAGCGTGCAGCCCATGGACCAGATGTCGGCAGCTCTGCCTGAGACATGACCATGCTTGGCAACACACAGTTCTGGGGGCATGAAAGCTGGCGACCCAGCCGACTTTGCCGTCTTCATCTCGCCGTCCTTGTCGAACATTTCCGAGACGCCAAAGTCGACAATCTTGAGCACGTCGTCTTCGGTGACGAGGCAGTTGTCTGGCTTGATGTCGCGGTGGATGATACCCTGTGCGTGGACTAGAGCGTGGTGGATTAGCTCCAGATTCTACTGTGCAAGCTGCCCATGTGGTGGCTACGACATACGGTATTCAAGACCAAGGATCATGTCTCGCAGCCAGCACCTGCACTGCTCTTCGCTGTATGGATCGGCACGCTCTTCCAGGCCGACCTGCATGACGACGCCCTTCTTGCACATTTCCATGACCATGTACAAAGAGTCTTCCTCCGGGTCGTCGAGGACTTCGATGAGCGATACGAGATTTGGGTGGTTGAGCTTCTTCATGATGGCAATCTCCTCCTTGATGAGCTCAAAGGCGTTGTTCTCACCCTCGGTGGACGAGTGGCGGTGCAGGGGGGAGTTGAAGCCAATGCCGGCGGGCAGGGCGCGGCGGCGATTGCTGGGACGGCGGAGGAGGTTGGACTGGGCGCGTTTGCGCAGGCGCGACTTTGAAAACTCCTTGACGGCATACTCCTGGCCATACTGGTCGACGGCGAGGTGGACGGCACCAAAGGAGCCACGGCCAATCTCCTGCTTGATCAGGTATTGGTTGATGCGGTGCTGGGCGGTGCCGTCATCTTCGCTGTTGCTGTACTCGGAGCGCGCATTGAGGGTTTCCTAGCGTCGGGGTAAGGATTAGGGCGTGTCCATGTGGATGTAGTAGTGGGATATAGTAGTGGGATGTAGTGGGATATGTCAATGACGTACCTTGACTCGTCTGGTGCTCGAGGCAGCGCGGCGGTGGTGTCGAAGCGGGCTCTGGTATGCGGGCGTTGACCTGGCCATCATCTGTCAGCACCTCGGCGGGGCAGCATTGGCATGGGATTGGGTAGCGGCGCACATACATGTACTTGACGGGCGCTGGGCGAGGGTCGTCGTCGGCGGCGGCGGCAGGGACGTCGAGAGTGGGGCGCGAGGTGTAGAAGCCAGGGTCAGGTGTCGGTGTTGGTGTTGAAGGATCAGGATCAGGATTGGCTGTCGAGGGCGAGGAAGTGTGGTGGTTGTCGTGGTCGTGGTGGTTGTCGTCGGCGGGGTGCAGTAGGTGCTGATGCTCTGGCGGGTGCGACATGTGTGCTGCCGGACAATGATAAGGCGAGTAGGAGGCGGGGAATAGTATGGGCAAGACTACTAGTTGGGTAGTAGCATTATCCGCCGGGTAGAGGATTACTACTACAGAAGCTACCAGTAGATAGTACGTGCGGAGGACAGGATTAACAAGGAGGGGAGGGGGGAAGCATTCGACGACTGGGAGGGGAGAGGGGGGGCTCTGTGGCTCAGAAAAGTCCTTTTCAGCCTCAACCCTCGTTCTGGTTCAATCACTTGCTGTCCGCTCTCCACGAGCCACCGCAAGTCATCATCACAATCCGCCGACCAACATTGACGTGCGGGAGCAGCACGGCAGAGGGACCTCTCATTCGCCGACGCTGCATGACCACGACCATGTCCTGAGTGTCGATCCCTCCAGGCGTTTTGTACGATATACGCGTATCATTGGGAGATTTATTGCTGGAGTATTGAAGCAGCATTGAGCCTGAGCAGCACTTTTATATCGAAAGCTTGATACCTACTGCTGCTCTGTACTGCTTTACCGTACACAGCTGCAAGCTGCATCCCTGAGCTACCCCTCTGCGCACGTGCGCCCTTCACCAACGTCAGCCGCTCACCGCCCGCGCCCACGCCCACACCATGGTTCTCTATAGCTTCTACATCTTCGACCGGCACACGGAGTGCATCTACAGCCGCCGCTGGACCCCGCGTCCAACATCCTCGTCTGCGCCCTCGACAACCTCAAAGGCCACACGGCCCACCTCCAGCACATCTTTGGCCTCTACCACCACCGGCACCACCAACGATGTCGCCGCCATCGCTGCGCCCACGCACAGAGTGCTCTCGCACGCCGACGACGAGAAGCTGATCTTCGGCCTCGTCTTCTCCCTGCGCAACATGGTTACCAAGCTCGGCGGCAGCGACGACACCTTCCTCTCCTACCGCACCGGCGACTACAAACTGCACTACTACGAGACGCCTACGCGCATGAAGTTTGTCATGTTGACAGACACCAAAGTGCCCAATCTAAGACAGTACCTCTACCAGATCTGGGCGAATCTGTACGTCGAGTATGTGGTGAAGAATCCGTTGGCGCCGACGGAGCATCCTGGGGGCGTGGGCGTGAGTAATGAGCTGTTTGAGAGGGGGTTGGAGGCGTTCCTTGGGGCGGTACTGCCTGCGTGAGGGGGTTCAATGACACGGAGAGAACATCAAGCGCTTGGCCAGATGAAGGACTGCCTCCACGAGTCGTGCAAGAGAGATGTGGGAAGTCGTCTGGCTTCCTAGACACCAGTCACTGCTGGACGCTAGATTTCTGTCACTGCGTCCAACTGGATATTAGTCTGCTGTATACTAGACGTCACATCTTGGCCACGCCAGGCACTCGACACCACGCAGCCCAAGCACACAGGCTCGGGCAACCACAGACAACCAGACGAAGATACATGACGAAACACCACACAATACATCTTAACACTTTCCACGGAACAAACAAATATAATCACTTTCCACAACCAATCTCACCATCCACAGACGATCAAACGTGAGCATTCAATTCGTAAGTCTAAGAACCCGCAGCCGGATATAGATGGGTCCTGCAATGCCCTCCCTTTCATGTCGATCTTTTCCCATCCCTTGAACGCCGTAAATGCAATGCAGACTGCCTCTAGAGTCTAGATGAACTGCGCCTTCTGCGCTCCATACCGCTGCTGCGTCCTATCGCTCACCCTCGCCTTGCCCAATCCACTCCTAACCTCGTCCAACTGCTCCATCCCCGTCGCCACCTTGCCCTTACGTACATGCCGCCCAGACTTACCAACAGTCATGTGATTCCCCAAGAAGTCATCCATGATAGAGTCGAAATCGGAGCGCAGCGGCGGCGCCTCGCTGCCACTCCACTGACTCACGCCGCTCATGCCGCTCATCCTGCTCAAGCCGGACATCTTGGACATGCCGCTCACCATGGACGCGTCGTCGGGGAAATCAAACCCGTCGTCGGCGTACTCTTCTTCGATCTTGTCGAAGCGCTCGTCGAGTAAAGACAGTGCGTCCGTCCTGTGCAGCGCAGACGAGGACATGGAGTAGCCGGATGTGCTTGTCAGAGCGCCCTTGCGCTTTTTGCGCCGCCCGCCCGTGGTCAGGGCTGAGGCGCCCGTCATGATGGAGGACTGCATGTCGCTCGGTGCGGCGGGCTTGGGTGCTTTGCCTGTTTTGGCGTCATGCTTGAATTTCTTGAACTCCTCCATGTATGCCATGTCGCCTGCGTCTGCGAGCGGGGGCGCTTCGTCGGGCGCGGGGAGCTCGCCTGGCTGCAGAGGGGTGGTGGGCTTGGGCTTTTGGGATGGCGACGAGGCGCGCACTGTGTCGTCTGATTCCCAGCCTGCGTCGTCTTCGTCCAGGAAGCGGTCGAGTGTGTCGCGGTCTGCGTCGAATTGGCCTGCGGCTTCGAATTCGCGCTGATTCAGCTCGAAGCCATCTTGCTGCAGCGAGTCGAACAGGTCCTCGTCGTCGTCTACATAGGCTTCGTCCTCGAGCGCCTCGAGCACTTCTCGTAGTCGCGGGTCCATGTCTGGCTGAAAGCCGGCGAGCGCATCTGGCACGTTCTGCTGGTCCTGGTATGTGGTTTTGCGCACAAACTCTGACGGCGCCATGTCTTCGCCGAAGATGTCGCTCACGCTGCTGACAGTGCTGTTCATGCTGTAGCCTGCGTCGCTCTGCCTGTCGTCCAGCGAGGCGTTCTTCAGCGCATCAGCGAGGTCGAACCTCTCTTTCCCCTTCCCCTTCTTCTTGTCTTCCTTGGCCTCGACAAAGTATGCGTCTCCGCTGCCAGCGTTCAGATCGCGCATGTGCTGCATGTAGTCGTAGCTGCTGTCGTCGTAGAAGATACCATAATTGGCCGCTTCGCCCTCGTTACCGCGCACGCTGTCGCCATATTCGCTCTCTAGGTCTCCTCGTGACCTGATCTTGCTCCGGCCAGTTGCTGAAGAGAACTGTGAGGCTCTGGATGCAGATGAGTACTGTGATGCGCGCGAACTGCCAGCAGGCTCGTCGCCTTCGCGCAAGTTGGCGGGCGTGGTCTCAGCAAAGACCATCTGTGGAGCGTCTTCATCGTGGATCCGGGGGTCGTTTTGCGCGCGGTGAACGAGGCGGTAGTTGATCGCAGTCTTCTTGTCGCTGGAGCGTGGGTTAGCAGGCTGGAAGTAGGACGAATACTGCCACTGCAGCTGCTTACATGAACTTGCGGCGAGGCATGGTGGGCTATATTACGCAATCTCGTCAAAGTCAAGGGAGAGAGAGTCTAGTGGCCGAGTGTCGAAGTTGGGGCAACGCTTACAAAACGGACGGCCAAAAAATATTGAGTGGGGCGGGCCGTGAATTTGAATGAATGAATGACATCGCGGGGCAAAAAGTCTACCACCCCTCACAGGCACACGACTGCCACCAACACCACCACCACCACAGAGATATCCACACACAGTCGCAAAGATGGTGCTTGCAAAATCAAAAAAGGCCGTTGGCCTCGGCAACAGTCTCATGAATGACAGGTTTGGCAAGGGAAAAGGCGCTGATATGCGCCGCGGTACTTTTCAGACCGGTATTGAGCGAACGAACCACCAGACTGGTGAGAAGGTCAGTCTACGCAGAGGCATTGCACTCTCGTAAAGCACCACTGACTCTTCCCAGTACATCACCAACGACAAGAAGGAGGCGTCGTGGGTGAAGATGCGCTCCGTCACCGAGCAGGGCGACCTTGACGAGTTTCTCGAGACTGCAGAGCTGGCTGGCACCGACTTTACCGCCGAGAAGATGAACAACGTCAAGATTATCCACAAGGACCAGAAGAACCCGTACCTGCTGTCTGCGAACGAGGAGCGCAACGTCGTCAAGAGGCAGAAGGAGAATAGGCACAAGCTGACTGTCCCACGCCGACCGAAGTGGGACTCCAAGACCACACCGCAGGAGCTCGACACTCGCGAGAGGGAGGCTATGCTGCAGTGGAGACGCGGCCTCGCCGAGCTCACGGAGAACAACGACCTTCTCACAACCCCATTCGAACGCAACCTCGAGGTTTGGAGGCAGTTGTGGCGTGTCATTGAGAGGTCAGACTTGGTCGTCCAGATTGTCGACGCAAGAAATCCCCTCCTGTTCAGATCCGAGGATTTGGAAGTCTATGTCAAGGAGGTCGATGCCAAGAAGAACAACCTGTTGCTTGTCAACAAGGCAGACATGATGACACTGGAGCAGCGTACGGCATGGGCTGACTACTTTGAGGAGAACGGCATCAACTACAAGTTCTTCTCGGCCGAGTTGGCCAAGGAGATGAACGAGTTGAGAGACGCCGAAGAGTCTGGTGAGGAGGAAGAAGATGAAGACGAAGACGAAGAGGAGGAGGAGGAAGACGTCGAGGATGAGGCCGACGATCTTGCCAAGGAGGCGAAGAAGATCGACCTGCAGGACGAGCAAGAAGAGAAAGCAAAGTGGGTAGATGAGGAGACTGTCGATACACCTGGCGAGGGCGTTCAGTTGGCGGATGGAGACGAGCGAACCCGGATATTGACCACCGACGAGCTGGAGGCGCTCTTCCTCGAACACGCGCCCGAGATCGATACCGGACCAGACAGCCCGCCTCGCAAGACCTCGATTGGTCTGGTCGGTTACCCCAACGTTGGTAAATCGTCCACAATCAACGCTCTCATCGGCGCGAAGAAGGTCTCTGTCTCGGCCACACCCGGAAAGACCAAGCACTTCCAGACTATTCACCTTAGCGACAGGGTCGTACTCTGCGATTGCCCTGGTCTGGTGTTCCCCAGTTTCGCCGCGACCAAGGCTGAGCTCGTCTGTGCTGGTGTCCTTCCCATCGATCAGTTGCGAGAGTACACTGGACCCGGTGGCCTTGTCGCACAGCGTATCCCGCAACCTTTCTTGGAGGCCATTTACGGTATGAAGATTGATGTCCGCCCGTTCGAGGAAGGCGGCACCGGTACTCCCACCTCAGACGAGGTTCTCCGTGCCTACGCCATCGCCCGCGGTTTCCAGACACAAGGTCTCGGCCAGCCTGACGAGTCGCGTGCCGCTCGCTACATCTTGAAGGACTACGTCAAGGGCAAATTGCTCTTCTGCCACCCACCTCCCAGCGACCCGCCTATCGACGCAAAGCACTTCAACCGCGAGCTCTACGATGCCGCGCATCTGCCCGAGAAGCGTCGCGCACGCCTTGCGCGCATGACCGAGGCTGCTGAGGCCGAGTCGCTGATGGACGACAACGAGTTTGGCCTCGTTCCCAGGACGGGCCAGAAGTCGCAACGCATGGACAAGAAATTCTTCGGCCCTGGACAGGGCTATGCTCACGTCAACAAGCCATTCAACTACCAGTACAGCGAGCAAGGCAAGGAGCTGAGCGGCAGGAAATTGAAGACAATGACTGCGCTTAACATGGACGTCGACCCAACGGATGTCAGGCTGAGCAGCAAGAAGCATTTCAAGGCAAACAAGAGGAGAGCGAAGAAGGTGCGATCCGAGTACGAGTAGGCTCGTCGTTTTGTCATCCCTAGATTCTTTGTTCACTCAGACGGCTGCACGGAAGGCATCTATCCCCCTGGCTCACGATTGCATGGATGGCGTTCTGGTTTCGTTTGCATGTAGGCCATTTTCGCTACACACAAAAATTAACGATATACCTTCACATGTCTGACTACCTCCACACATCATGGTTTATGGACCCTTGCGGTCAACGTCCCTGCGTCTAACCGTTTAGTTTCTGCATAGTCAACCGGCAGTTCCGGCAGCGAGGTAGAGTATTTCCAACAAGCTTTCGTTTGCACGGAGTGGAGCCCAAATCAGCAAGCATAAGCGAACATGCTCGGCGCCAAGACGGCATACCAGAGCAAAATTTTAATCTAATCAGATCATCGTACGCACAGATTGACCACTCCCATGGTACTCACCCCAGTCAACTCCACTTCTTGACTCTTCGGAGGATCGTCGTCCAGTAGTTGTTGGGGACTGCCTCGTGTTTGACAAGTCTGGAAGGGAAGGATCTATGCAAACAGCTCCACCTCAGGAAATCACTTTGCCGCTTCACCTTCATCGTACAAATACAAAACTCTTGCCTCACATACTTTGCCGTGCACAAAAAACCCTCCCGACATCTCGTCTCGCGTGCAAGCCACACTGACTTCCTTCGAGATGGCATCCTCACCTGACGAGGACATCAAGCAGATGCACGATGACACCAAGAGCGTCTCGCCCATCGACAAGCCTGTGTTGAGTGAGACAAAGTCGCCGGGCGTGGCTCGCATTGAGGCGCTCAACGCTCATACCTCACTCGTCAACCGCTGTGCCATCTTCTTCGGCCTTTTCCTTGTCGCCTACGCGTACGGCCTGGACGGAAGTCTGCGCGGCGTGTACCAGCCGTACGCGACTGCTGGCTTTGAGACGCACTCGACGCTTGCTACTATTGGTCAGTCTGGGACCATGGCTGATTGAATGTGCTCGAGCTGATGCTTTGTCTAGGTGTGTTGCGAAGCGTGATTGCTGCTGCTGCTCAACCAACAGCGGCGAAGATCGGTATGTTCATTATTCCTCGGCCACCTAGCGACACACGCTGACCAATTTCTAGCCGATGTGTTTGGGCGCGTGGAAGTCATCCTTGTGTCTGTTTTCTTCTACGTACTGGGTACCATTATCGAAGCGGTCGCCAGCAATGTTGAGACGTTCGCGGCCGGCGCGGTGTTCTACCAGGTAAGCATTAGCTCTGGGATCGATGGTCATGGAGACAAACTGACAGATTACAGGTTGGCTACACGGTCATGATTGTGCTCATCGAGATCGTGATTGCAGATATCACGTCTCTTCGATCACGTCTGTTCTTCTCATATGTTCCCGCCATACCTTTTCTTGTACGTCTCGTTCCTTGCCGTATGTTTCGTTCACTGACGGATGACAGATCAACACCTGGGTCAGCGGTGATGTTAGCAGTGCAACTCTGAAAGCTACGAGCTGGCGATGGGGTGTGGGCATGTGGGCCATCATCTACACTGTGTGCGCGATCCCCTTGATCGCAGCCCTCCAGTGGTCATCTTACAAGGCCAAAAAGGCGGGAGCCCTCGATAATCACAGGACGCCGTATCAGATCTACGGTGGCAAGCGTCTCGCAACAGCACTCTTCTGGCAGCTCGACATTCCTGGCATTGTCCTCTTGATCGCAGTGTTTGGCTTCATCCTCACTGTGAGCCCCTCCACAAACCTCTGGCATTACGTAGACTGACCAGCTGCAGCCCTTTACTATCGCAGGCGGCGCCTCCTCGCAGTGGGGCACTGCCAAAGTTATCGCACCTCTTGTGATCGGCATTCTCTGTGTACCGGTCTTCGTCGTTTGGGAACGTAGGGCACCTCATCCCATGATCCCGTTTCATCTCCTCGCCGACCGGGCAGTCTGGGGTGCTCTCGGCATTGCGTGCACTCTCAACTTTGCCTGGTACATGCAGGGCGACTTTCTCTACACGGTGCTTGTTGTGGCCTTCAACGAGAGCATCAAGAGCGCAACGCGCATCTCCTCACTGTACAGCTTCAGTTCCGTCATCACCGGTCTGATTCTTGGGTTGGTTGTCTACCGTGTACGACGTCTCAAACCGTTCATTGTCTTCGGTACCTGCCTCTTCCTGGTCGCCTTCGGGCTGCTGATCCACTACCGTGGCGGTACTGGTGATGCGAGCCACTCTGGTATCATCGGCGCACAAATCTGTCTGGGTATCGCTGGTGGTATGTTCCCGTATCCAGCGCAGGCCAGCATCCAAGCAGCCACCAAGCACGAGCACGTCGCTATCGTCACTGGTATCTACCTTGCCACATACAACATTGGGTCAGCGTTCGGCAACACCGTTTCAGGTGCCATGTGGCAACACATCATTCCAAATGAGCTCCTGCGCCAGACAGGCAGCTCGACCTTGGCCGGGGAGGTCTACGCCGACCCATTTACATTTGCAGCGACGTATCCCGTTGGCACACCCGAAAGAGACGCCGTCATCCTGGCCTACCGACATGTCCAGAGGCTCCTCTGCATCGCAGGCATCTGCCTTTCTATCCTGTTGATCGCCTTCTCGCTGGTCATCCGCAATCCCGAGCTGGGCAAGGAACAGAGTCTGGAGAACGCCGAAGAGCGCGAAGCCCGCGAGACAAAGGGCCAGGGTGTTTGGGCGTGGTTGAAGAACTGAGCAGTCGGTTGTGTTAGGTGTAGATGAATGACAGCGAGTGTGTAATGGCAGAAGCGATGTACGAGTATTGCATGGGACGATGGACAGGAACCGGTACCTGTCTACTGTGGAAGCTAATGTGGAGGGCACGATGATATGAATGATACCACAATATACGATTACCACCCATACCAGCTTGAATATGATGCACTCCATAGCCCCAAAGATGTGTTCACTATCATCAGCCTGAGGCAGAGAAAATCCAACGTTCTAGTTCTTTCGGCCATGCTTCTGGTCCCAGGTTCTAGTCCTCAAGTCTGGAGTCTAAAGTCCAGACCATATCGCCCGGAACACGACGGAAGCCTCCCACGTGCTCGCGGACCCCATCACCCGCTCCCGGATCCCAGATCTGCCTGCAGCTCGCTCGCGGTACCTATTCTTGTGGGGAGGTGGGAGGGGATGTTGCACAGACTTGGTTTGTACTGCTGTGGGTACTGTACGAAGAGAGAGGGCACGAGTGTGGACGGAAAACGATGTTATTATCACCACCGTACGCGTAGAGACGCGTTTGCGTATGTGTGTCGAAGCGTCTATTCTTCTCCTGTCTGTCTGTCTGTCTAGTTTCTCTCTTTTCTTCTGTCTTTCTTTCTTTCTTTCTGCGTCTGCGTCTGCGTCTGCTACGCGGTGCTACTGAGCGTGCACTGATGCTCCGACGTACGCTTCTCTCTCTCTCTTTCTATCTGGCGCGTCTCTAGTGCTTTGACTTTTCCCTCCCTGAATGAAAAAAAATAAAAATGGAAACGCCGCCGGCTCGTGCTTGCGGCTGGGATGAGGTGAAGATGAAGTGATTAAATGGTGTAGTGAGATAGCATGGTCTTGAAGGGAAGAAATGGGGTCCATGTCGAGTCGAGTCGAGTCGATGGAGACCGGGGGAAGCGAAGAATGCGAATGCGAATTTGAATGCCGAGTGCGAACATGGGTCGTAAGGATATGGGGTGCGCCGGGGTATGCAAGTGCGAGTAGAAAATCTCAGACAATGTGCTCATTAAAACATGATACGGGGCGAAGAATGAGGGCGCTCCGGGCTGCGCTCAGACCTCGTGGCGGTCGTCGAGCTCGACGTCCTTTTGGCTTATGCGCCGGTAGAAGGGGAGGCGGGCGTATGCGGATCGCAGGCGTGGCGAGCCGGGCTGCTTGGGCCCCTTGTTCAGGAAGAAGACCTTGTAGATGAGCCCGAGGAGGGTGAATCCGACCGTGAAGCCGACAAAGGTGACGAAGATCCAGTGGCTGCCGAGCCAGAAGATGACCTTGACGTCTGTCTTGTGCCAGCTGTTGCCGAGGTGGTGCGTGAAGAAGCTCCAGGCGTGGTTGTTGTACTCTTCGGGGAAGAGGATGCGCAGGCGGTCTGCACCTTCGGGGTTCTGGTTCATGTAGTGGCGCCAGACGAGACTGAGGTAGAGCGGCCCTGTCGATGCCATGACGGTGATGTAGGGGAGTGGCCAGCGACGGTTGTAGTCTGTCAGAGAGTCGATGGCCTTGAGGAAGAATGGGTGACGGGGCACGGCGCCCATAACGTCGTTGGAGATGCCGGTGGGGATGGTGCGACGAACCCAGGCTGGGTAGGCGAGGAGAGGGTCAAGACTGCGGTTGCATCCCTAGAAATTATTAGCAAGGTGTATGCGTTTGGTCGTGCGCTGTACATACATCGTCCAGGTCAATGTAGATACCGCCAAAGTGGTGCAGCACAAAGTATCGAATCGTGTCGGCGCGCTGGATGGGATAGGGATAGCTGTCGAAAGTCTCGAGGAACCAAGGGTACTCGTCTGCGATGAACTCGCGGGCCTTCTTATCGGTCCAGAGCTGGTGGCCGTTAGTATCGTCTTCAACCACCGTCTTGTTATGATCATACCCTGTATTCGTAGTCCGGGTGCAGGTCAATGCAGCTCTGCTGGGGGCCCTTCCAGTGCGCAGGAATGCTCTCGTTGATGTACGTCTGGTGGATGATCTTGGGAATCAATTGCTCGCGGTCGCTGACGGCGCTCGAGTTGGGCGCAGGAAGCTCGCCGCGCAAGATGGCATCTTCACGGCCTGTCGAGACGAGCAGGCCAAGCAGAGTCCAAACACTGTGCACTGCGAAGCCGAGCACAACAACGGTGACGAGGATGAATATGGTAACGCCTCTCCGCATGGTGGTGGTGGTAGTGGCTGTGGCTGCTGCTCTTCTGAGACCTCCTTTTTCTGGGCCTGTCTTAGCGTAAGACGGGGGTGGATGTGGTTGAGTGTCGAGAGAGTTCGCGGTGCGCCGAGTAGAGATGTGGGAGGGAGAAAAGTGCTGGGGGTCAAGCACTCATGAAGCGGCGGGGTTACGTCTCAAAAGCAGAGAGATCGAGGCAGAAAAGGAAGAAAGCAAGAGGCGTGAAAGAAAGGCGCGCGAGACAAGGCCGGTGTTGGTGGCTATGCTAGCTCGCAGCGCCAATAATCTCGCTTCGACGACGCTCCCACTGCGAACCCTGGCTCGCCGAGGCACAAGTGGGGGGGATTGCAACATAGCAACCAATCGCATTTCGCCCCCAACGCGGGAGGCCGCTGGGATGGCTATGGCCTCAGCGTTGTGACGGTACGAAGTAAACGCGCCCAGGCCCTCAGCCGTAGAGATTGTCCTATGGTAAGACTACCGAACGTATTCTGCACACGCTGCATGTCTGATCTGCTCTGCACTGCGTACGTCCTGCGCCCACCTCACCTCACCTCACCGCATCTCAGTCTCGCCGCAGTCTCCCCATCCAGAGCATGCAGCGAGTCTGGGGGGGCTGTGCATGCCAAAAATTCCAACGCCGCGTATGACGATCTCCTGCAGCGCGCTACACCAACTGTTGCTCCGCGGTTGCTAATCCTGCCGCCAGACGGCAAAACAACCTCTAGGCGTTGGATACCCGCCACCAAGGCGTGTACGTCATCGGCTGCGTGTCGCCTTATGGTCAAGCTGCAGAGCACCAGGCGAACTCTTGTCATGACGTTGTGAAGTGTGTACGTAGTAATAATGATGGAGGTGTGGTGCCAGTCTACTGTAGTAGTCGGTGGCTTGGAAGTGTGAGTTGAGAACATGGTTTGAAGATAACAGTCACGGTCACGTGGCCTTGAGCCACTCCACCTTAACACCAGTAGAACAATCCGTGAATACTGGACACCGCTGTTTCCCGTCTGAAACTTAACACTACGCATACACGCCTAGATATGTGCTAGTCAAACACTTGGCTGGACTGAAAGCTTTCTGTCTGTAAAGGTGCTACGTAAGGTCTCAGACTCTCAGTGCCATCTGCCTCTCTGCACTCGCAGTCCTTGTCTTGTTCTTCCAGGAGGACACACGAACCATAGCAAAGACAGCGCCGCCGAGTGGAATGAATCTCACCAGGTTAAAATGCAGAGGTTGGAGTAGACTACTGGCATGTACACCAAATGGAAGAAAACAACCCACAACAATGATTAGTATATCTATCCCAATCCAGCCATCTAGTCCAAAAATCGCAAGCTATGCAACGCGCCAAAGTATACGAATCCCATCATCAGCTTCTTCATCGAAATCGTCAACCAAGTGGAAAGAAAGCCAAGCGACCAAAACGTTGCACTTCAACTCTTCACATGCCTACTCCCCCCGCTGCTCGCCATCCTCCCCACCACCCTGCTGCTGCTGTCCCCTCAACCCCCTCCAAAGCTCATTCAACGTCCCGCTCATCCCCCGCCCCCGTGCCCCAGGCCGTTCACTCCCCCTCTCAGCCCCAAGACCCTGCGTACTCCGTCTAGACAACGGCTCGCCAAATTCCTCGTCCGCACCAGCACCAAGAGCGAGAACACTCTGCCGCCTCCCCTCGTTGTTGTTAGGATTATAAGACTCGCCCGTGCGCATCCGCACGTTGCCTCCGCGCTTGAGATCCTGCACTAGGGCGCTTAGACTCGTGCTGAGCGGGGAGGCGAGCAAAGGGCCTGGTATACTGCGTTGGCGCTCGTTGGTCCTGAGACGTCTGAGCCCGTTTCCGGCGCCGAGGGCGGACTGCGCGGTGCCGGGCGTCGAGGGGAGTTCGTCGTGAGATTTGCCGCGCGTGGGGGTTCGTGGTATGGGACCCCCGCTGCTGGCGAGGGAGGGGTCGGAGGGTGTTGTTGTCGTGGCGATGAGGTTGGGAGAGAGACCTGAGGGTGGTGGGGCGGCTTCGCTGGGGAGAACGGGTGTGGATGTGTGCCGGTTGAGGGAGGGTTTCGGGGAGCTGGTATTGCGGTCTGGGGGCTGGGACCAGGGGTTTTGGATCAGCGAGTCGAGGGCTTCCGAGGTGTAGGTTTGGCGGGGTGGGGTGGAGGGGTCTGGGGTGGTGAGTTTGATTGTGGGTGTTGAGGGGCGAGGGGCGTCTTGGTAGAGGGGGTTGATGTCGAGGATGTCGAGTGGTGGGGAGGCTGGGCGGATGGTGGATGAAGAGGAGTGGGTGTCGCTTGTGTTGTCGATTGAGTCGCGGTAGCGTTCGTTGTGGAGGTTGATTGCTTCTTCGGACTCGGGCTCGCGGTCGTCTTCGTCATCTTCGTCATCCTCGTCGTGTCTGCGTGGTCGACCGCTAGTGATGAGCCACACACCAGAGAACGTAAGAGCGCAACCACCAACGAACTTCCCTGCGTCGTCGCCCGACGTGCGCTCAAAGTCGCGGTACAAGATGGCAGACCCCAGAATGACCGACAGCGTGAACATGACAAACTGGACCGGGATGACCTGAGTTGCATCGAACCGCTGCAGTGCCCGGTTGATGTACTTGATCTGCATGACGGCCGTACCAATCAAGATGGCCACCAGCAGGTAGAAGACGGGGAAAGTGATGACACGCCACAGCGTATACGACAGCAGCGACGCAACGCCCTTTGTCGACAGTGCCGTAAACCCGCCAAACAATCCCACCAGCCCAAGATCAATCAAGATGTTCTTCTCTCCATAGCGATTGCTAGCCCCCATCAACAGCACAATAACACCAATCGTGACGCCCAAGTACGTCTCAAACTCCCACCTCTTGATGAGCGCCCAGATCTCGTCCGGCCCCAGCTTTGGATTGTTGTCACTCGCAGACAGCACCACGGTCACAGCGCCGCCCACCGCGACAACCACACCCGCCGCATCGCGCCAACGGAACCGCTCCTTGAGCATAAACGGCGCAATGATGCAGTTTGAAATCAGCGCCACGACGCCCAACGGACTCACAATCGACGCTGGGGCAAATCCGTACGCGAGGAAATTGCCCGCCTCGCCGATGGTCATGAGCACGATCCCAGCCCACCAGTACGGCGACTTGAGGTACGACTTCTGCTTGTATGCACCGTGGTCTGCGTCTGCGTCTGCGTCTGCGTCTGCGCTGCCCGTGG
Organism: Didymella segeticola; assembly: GCA_004522025.1. Taxonomy (NCBI): domain Eukaryota; kingdom Fungi; phylum Ascomycota; class Dothideomycetes; order Pleosporales; family Didymellaceae; genus Didymella; species Didymella segeticola. The sequence continues at coordinate 393,250 of SDAV01000015.1, read as the reverse complement.
GACTCGCCGCGCCATCAGGCAGCAGAGGATCTGCCTCGGTGCTCTGCCGCCCGTCGCTGTTGCGCTTGCGGCCCTCCTCGCCGAGTCGCGATATGCTGGTGCTACTCTTACTCCGGCGCTTGCGCAGCTTCTCGCTCTCCTGCCACTCGCGGTCGAGCTTAATGTGTGCATAGCGCTGCGTGTTGAGGGCGAAAGAGATGAGGACGTTGCCGACAATAGCAGTAATGATGCCAATGAGACTGCTCCAGTTCTCGTCGTAGTGGCCCGACTGCCCAATATGCCGCAGAAAGCCGGCAGGTGTGTAGACGGGCGGTGTCGCGCTGCGATTGATTATGGCTGGTATGTACATGGTAGGATAGGCGTGAGCGTCCCCGGCGCGCCGCGGACGATATATGCAAGGGCTGCGTGGGGGGGGGGGTTTGCGAGTATTTCTGCTGTATGTGCTATGGCATAGAGAAGAGCTATAGAAGGGCGGCAAGACCGGTCGACGACATGATACAAGCAAGCAGTTGTCCAGCCTCCAAGTAGTCGTCGGAGCAATGGCAAAGAGGCAGAGGAACACTGCAGTGCCGTATGCCGTGTTGGCTGACAAGATCCTTGCGGCAATCCACTAGGATCTTTCATGTGATGAAATCGTCCAAGCTCACTTCGTCCCGCCGTTGCCGCGCTAGCTGTCATCGTACTTTGTTCAGCAGCCTTGGCTAACCTTAACAGCTTTGGCCGTGAACACGACACTGCTCGAGGCTGTCAACAAAACTGCGTCTTTTAATCATCGATTATCTGCGTGTGAACCCATCTACCAGTCATGCATTGCACTATCCAAACAAAAGTCTTCAACACCCATCTCCAAACGCAGCGAGACACGTGAATATGATGGAACCTATTCTCTATGTACCAGCCCACCACCTATCCATCCCTCTAGAGCTGGGGTATTTCGTCAAACTCATCCATATCGTATCGTAACGCTAGAAAAAAAGACCTAAAATCCGCCCGAAGCGGAGAGAGAGAATGCTGAATTCCCACTCTAAACCTGGTGCCCACAGCATCAGTACACCTCCCCGTACTCTTCTTTTGGTTTATACATGATTGTTGTCAGGAACTGTGTCGTGTTAGTCAATACTCGTCATTATGCCAATAAATTGGGAAATTGGAGTACCCACCTTCTGCTTGTACCGCGTTGTTGCGCTGGTAGCCAGAACATTGTCCTTGATGCTGCTCGTCGCCAGGTGGTTCAGCACCGTGTGGTTCGGCATGATCAGAACACTGCTGTCGTCCTTCATCGGCGTTGTGCCGTTCAAGATGCTCTTGCTCAAGAACATGGGCAGGCTGGGAGGCGTAGGCATGTTGCCTGCTGCAGCATTGGCACGAGCAAACCGCGACGACTCCTCTGGTGCATCGAGATCGAGCAGGTACTGTGGGATCTTGGAGTGGTATCTCTTCTCTGGCTCGGTGAGCTTGGTGTTGGGGATCTCGGCGGTAGCTGGCTTGACAACGGGAACCTTGAGAGAAGTGGAGTCTTGCGATGCTTCCTTCGCTGACTGCTCTTCGGTGGAAGCTGGCGCGTCTGTGGACTTGGCCGCTGCATCTGCTGCTTGCTGTTTCTCAATGTCGTCGTACGAGACCTCGAGGTAGTTGACCAGGATGTTTGTGTAGTCGACGGCTGTGGGCAGCTTGTCTGAGATCATCATGTCGTTGTCCACGATGAACATGAGATGGTGGGTGCCCGGGTGGATGGGAACATGGGCAGAGAGAACATTGTCCTTCTTGCTAGGGCCGCTAGATGGGGGGAGAAGTGTCAGCCTTATCCATGTGCAGTGTAACACTCAACAGCAGGCGAGAAACGCAGGAACTGTAGGATAGAGGTCAAAGTCCGCCAGGTTGACGAGGAGATCGACGCCTGATTGACCATGTCTCAGGCTCTGCGAATGGGCCATGCGCCACACGGACAGACAACAGGACGTCTGTTTCTGCGAGGCATTCGCAACGCAGGTATTCTCACTTACTTCTTGTGCAGCTTGTACTTCTTGTTCCATCCTGCAAAGGTTCCCGTCACGTAGACCCTCTCTCCAGCGCCCTCCCACTCTATAAGTGTTGGAACCGTCGGCCGCCCTGGCGTAGGCACCTTGAACTCGTCACCGAGGTCGTCGTCGTCAGCCGTGGTGCTGCTGAGCATCGACGTGCGGCGTGGCAGGGCGCCCTCGACATCGACATGGTCCAGCGACTCTGGGGCCAGGTCGTTGGGCGATATGATGGGCGAGCCAGGCGTGTGAAGCTCCTCTTCAATGGGCAGGGGCAGACGAGGGGGCCGGCTGAAGTGTGATGAGGGCACAATGTAGTCTTGCGAGGCATTGGCGGGCTCCAGCGACCCCACAACGGCCTCCTCGGTCATCCTGGTGCTGGGCGGCGCATCGATGGGAATGGCGTGTACCTCGCTGGGCGGCGGTGTGGATGTGACGACTGGCGGCGACGGCTGCTTTGGCTGAGATAGTTGTGGTGGGGGTGTGGCTGTTGCGGACGGCGGTGGTGGATGTGGTGCTGCTGCTGTTGCTGCTGCTGATAGTGAAGCTGCTGCTGCTGAGACAGGCGTGGACTGGCGACTGAGCCTTTCCTGGCGCTCCTCCCTCTCCCTCTCCCTCTCCTTCTCCTTCTTGTGGCTGCTCTGCTCATTGCCCATCTTGTCGTGGCTGCCCTCGCGCACAATGCTGCGGTCCTGCGCGGCGCGCAACTGGCTCGTGACGTGGGCGGTGGTGTTGTGTGTGCTTGCTCGGCCCCGCTCTACGCGCACCTCGCTCTCCGTGCTCGCAGACGGAGGGGCTACCTGCGTCAGCGTCACCGGCTGGATGCTCGCACGTCTGCCAGCGCGGAAGCCAGGATGAACGAGGTAGTGCTTGTCCTGCTTGTCCTGCTTGTCTGCCTTGTCTGGTGACGCGTGCTGATTGTGAGAGTGAGAGTGGGAGTGAGAGTGAGAGCCAACGGGGCTTTGCGGTTGACTCGAGGCCGGCGTCGACCGCGAGCTCGAGTGCTGGTTGCCCATGGCCGCTACCAGATCCGGCGATGCAGCAGCAACAGCAGATGTGCACTGACTGCTCTGCTCTGGGGTTCACTTCGAGAGACGTCACAACTAGTACTGCAGTAGCTCTCTCCACAGTCGCCCCGTCTCAGATATGCATGCGGCGGGACAAACCCCCAGGGGGACTGGGATTGCCATAGCTTGCAGCTGTCCATCGCCGATACTGCTCCGCACAAGCCACAGTTGTTCGCCGTGGCGCGTGTTTGCTCTCCATTGTGAGGTTGTCCCTTCACACCATCAATTGCATCGCTCTGCACTGAGACACTTTTGTTAGGATTCATGCACGCACCCACGTCATCATGAACGACTCGTAGCTTCCCTTGTCGAACCTCTGCACAAACACGCGCGCAACTGCACCACCGCTGGACATGAACAAGACCGCAACATGGACAACGCACTCGTCAAGTTCCTCACCGTCGTGCACTTGGTCTGGTGGCCCATCAGCAAGCTTATCAATACTGTGTGCATCCTCCTATCACCAATAATGCGTTTAGTAATCATCCTGCTTTCGCCCATACACATTGTTGGTGGCTTTCTGCTCCTGCCATTCGTACATCTCGTCAGAGGGCTGTACCACACGGTCACGTTACCACTGCAGGTGAAATGGCTCGAGCGAATTGAGGTATGTACATCACTCCAAACACCCTTGAGCACAAGTAGAAAGGTCATTGACTAAGACGAATCATCAGACCCTCTACATCTATCTTGGCACTGCTGGTCTCATAGGGTGTATGACTGGAGCTGTCATTTACTTCATCTTCACATTCCTGTCATCCTCCCTCAACATTGACGGCACCTCAAGAGCCATACCACCAAGAGGCCGCACCACTGCAGAGTTCAGGGCGGCTCGGCGCGAGAAGCAGCATCAGACGCTGGCACCAGGACCTCCCACTCCAGTGGTAATGGACAAGGCACCCGGGCGCCGTGGACGTGGCTTGTTGTCGCAGACCATCGTCGAGGAGGAGGACTCTGATTTCTGACGACGCTAGGGAGCGGTGCAGTACCTGAACGTGCAATGGCAACAGGGCCGGGAACTGTTCCGAGGCCCACAACTTCAAGGTCGTCGTAACAGGGCAGTGATCTTGAGCTTGAGTCGGGCAGTCCATCGACTCTCTCGGGACAGATCATCTCCACAGGTCTTGGAGCATTGTTAGCTTCGGACTCTCTAGACAGCATGTCGTTGATCGAGGAGGTCAATGATATGTCCGACGACGCAGCCTCGGTCGCTCTGACTGTCGTGTTGCGGCGTGCTGCCGGTGGCATAGGCTTTGGATACGGGTGGTGGCTTGATCTGCTAAAAGCTCAGTTTCGGGGTTGATAATCCGTAGCAAGTCGATACGACGTACTCATCAACCGGCTTCCCTTCCGCTTCTTTGGATCCAACGGTCAGCCAATGTAAGATGCTCACTGTCCAGACAACTGAGCAATGGTCAGCTTTGCGACAAGCCTCGATCACTGAAAGCAGTCAAACCATCGACACTGCAGCATGCCAGGCAGATCCATCCCAGTTCACGTCCCTCGAGTATGGTCAGAGCTGTCATGTTGCTCACTGTAGGAATCATCACCAGTATCGATCCTAGAAACGTCTTCAGCAAAAGTTTCTCAATCTTCTTGACTGTTTGCTGGTTGCCCCGATTGGCTTGAATAAGGCTGGTCCTGGGCTTGGATCGATTGCACATGTTCCCGAGCCATGTTGACAAGCGAGTCGCAGGAGATATTTTCGTTGGCAGCCTTCCTGAGGGAATGAAAGGCCTCATGAGATAGACGAAGTCCAGCGTGACGAAGATGTTGAGGACAACATCGTAGGTCACCAGTGGTATGGTGATGTATCGAGGAATGCCGATGCGGCACCGGCCGTCGACCGACGACATCTCAGCGACTGGATGCTCGAAAGCCAGCGCGCCTATGGACGTGAAGCCGCACATCGTCAGCGTGAATCCCACTACGAAGTTCCAGTCGCGCATCCTCTTTATGAAGGGCGCTCGAAGCGCATGTGCTCTTTCAATAAGGAAGAGGTACCTAAGTAAGGTTAGCTATTCCCAGCGATAGTAGACTTTTGGCTGGGCATTCATCCATCGCAACACACTCACATGATGACCTTGCTGAATATGTAGAACCCCAGACACAAAAAGACTGCCCCTCGACACATGCCAAGCGTCACAAGCCCAAGACCAGTCTTGACCACCGCCGCAGAGAGGACAAAACACATGGAGATGACGTAAAGAATGAAAATGAGAATATGCGAAAAACACAGGTTCCCGAGCTGTCTGCGATCTACCTGTCTCAGACGATAGCCTAGAAACAATATCAGCCACCAAACACCCACACTGCAGCAGAGGAAATTGTACTTACCCAGCATCCCCGCCAGAGCACTCATGCTCAGCATGGAAATAATCGTAAACGCCACGCGCGACGGATCCGGTTCAGCCCAGGGACCAGGATTCTCGGGCGTCGGCGTGAAATTGCTGTTCCCCAGCTTCGACGCCGAAGCAATCGTCGTTGTACTCGAAATGATCAGAGGGAAGAGGAGCCACGCCCGCCCCGTTCCTAGCTGGTGTCGCATGTCCTTCTTCTTTCTTCCTTCTTTTTTGTTCTTGCAAGGATGGTTTATAGCGTGAGTGTCAGAGTAGATGTGAGCGTACGCGCGCTGCTTAGCCGGGAGCAAGAACGCAGCAGGGCATGGTGTAGTAATAGGTGGGCGTTTTTGTTGTGAGGAAAGCGAGGTAAACCAATCGTACGATCGGGGCGTGGTAGGGACTACGGTCCATGTGCTGCGGTCTATGTGGACGGAGAAGGTGCGGGTGTGCTGGGCGAGGGTGTCGGGCTAGGTAGGCGCGTTTTGGTGTTTCGAGGGGAGTTTTTGAGTTGAGCAGGCAGGCAGGCAGGCAGGAAGTCTCAGAGTATGACTAGGTGGTGTGGAAAGCTTGCATTGCAGCGCTAGACTATGATGGCTTTTGGAGTAGTACTGCTGATGTGCTGCATTCAGCGATTCTGGGTCAATTGTATCGCAGTGAGTGGTCTTCATGAACAGACTTCGCATCGTCGAAAGACAAGGAATGCGGCTATTGTTCTGTCCCAGATGTAGATATAGTATCAACACCAAATAAAAAAAGATTTGATCGATGTATGCATTCGAGTCTACTCAGGATGCAAAAGCAGCCTCCAACCACTCCATCGCATCGTGACCTCACTGCACGCACCCATCCCTCACACTGTACCAAGCCGTCTTTACCAACACTCCCTTCATACTTCACATCCACCCCTCCAATCCCATTATCCACTGCAACAAGGATACATTCCCACAACGCGAGTCCATCGATTGATAGCGCAGTGCAGAAACCCCGAGGTCCGTTGCAGTGCTAAGGCCGCGCGGACACATGACGCGGCTCTCCTAAGCTTGTCAGCGGCTCACGCCCCAACCCCGTCTTGTGCCGCTGCATGCCAATTTCGCATGCGGGTCATTAGTCGTAGAGTGTTCACAGGGCTTAGACGCAAGTGGTGTGGGCGTTTTGAAGCTGTGGTGGGGAAGCGCGCGGCTGGCAAGTGGAGAACAGTGTTTGTGTGTCTTGATAATATGAGATAGCAGGGATTCGTGAGTGGCTGAGACTAGTGTGAGTATCATGGTTGTTCTTGTTGGTCTCTTGTGACTGCATCGAATCTGAATACCTTTTTCTTGTGTGGTTGAATTGTGACTCGCAGTTCCGCGTTTGTATTGAGCAAGTAAATCAATTAAACCACCATCATATCTTCCATGCTTTTGAGTCTTTAGTGATCACAAGTGTAAAATCGAGTAAGGACCATGTAATACAAAGGAATGTAGTTGGATACGAGAAAGCCACACCAACACTACGAACCTCTGATGGCGGGACTTGCTAACATGCAATGGGTCGTCATCTCGATTGCTGCATTCGGCTAGCAGATGCAAGTGTAATGTTCCTGCCGCGAAGCTTGGTAGCTGTGCGACCGTAGGCTTGATCGGTGGAAAATCTTCAACTTGCATGATCGCGGGAAAGTTAGTTCGTTCCCGATGATGGTATCTTCGCAACCGTCTCAAGACGCGAGCTACCCCAGAACGTCTGGGACTGATCATTGAGCAGACATCTTGCAGACGACTCGCGAGAGGTCTGCTCGGAGAGTGTACGATGTTGTGCCCTCGGTAGGGCGCAGTCAACTGATAGGCGGTCTGTATGATTCAGATTGACTACTTGGCAAAGGACGAAGATATCGTTGTATGACTGTGTCGTTCGCCGCACAATATGGAGCTGGCGCCAATGTACAGAATGCGAAACTGTTGAGAAGGGGTTGCGGGATCGATAGCAGGCGTATGCGGTTGCAGGTTGCTCGGCAGATATCGTCCCTCGCTCGACAGTGATGCGTGCAAGACTTTGCTTGTAACTTCAGTCCATCCCATATGGAAGCAAGTCCGGCGGGAAGAGGACTTTTAATATGAAGCTTCTACATGAACGTCAGTACAACGATGTACTCAATGTAAACATGGCGGGTATGGCTGAAGGTAGTTGCTGCCCCGGGCGATGTTGCTTCTCGTACATCCTTGTCTGACGGAGATGGAACTCGTACAAAAGCAACGTTGAACGGCCACTACGCGGGAGCTAGCATGTCAACTGTAGTACGCAGTCCGTGGAAGCGAGTATCCGGCCGACGTCGGTCATCGAATGTAGAAGACCACACGGAAATGTTGTGGTAGGTGAAATATATATAGCATATGGCGATTGTAGATGCTTTTATTGGTGAGATACTCCCCGATCATGACTGACAGCATATCTCGGTGACACTGCGTTTGTACTCGAGCTTGGTTTGTGCGTGTAACGCGGCTGAACCGGACTCAGCAGAAGAAGGCCACAAGGCTTGGACGCAGGGCTTCGGCGGTGATATGTAGGGTTAGTTTTTCGACCTGGACGAATCATATTGCCTGTGCGAAACCATTGGTGGTGTGTTGAGTTGTAGATCTGCGTCCCGTCCGCCACCAGATCCGGATTGGGGAACCTGATCTGTTGAATCGTTGTTCAGTTGACAGCACAGCAACGACTGCTACTAGATTCTTGGTGAAGTTAGCATGACGGCCACTCTTCGAAGCCAACCAGGTCGCTTGTCGTTACGTTGCAATTCTCAATCGTGGACTGTACATTAGGACGATGATTCGCAGTCATGGCTGCCCAGCGACGGCCAATGCACGTGATGACAGGGTACAGATCAATGACGCAGTCTCCTTGAACCCGGACGATCGAATCGGTCGCTGTTTTCAAACGCGACCTGTACCAGATGAAAGGAGGGCACACGTGATTCGGACCAGAAAGGAACTCTGGAAGCGGGGCAAAAGCTGCACATTGACGTACTGTGTGTGGACAGACAAACGAACCAGCGCCGGGACTTTAGACGGTACTTCGCTAGCTTACCCACACCTGGCGGTCTCAATTTCTGTGTTTCAGCATCGTTCAGGAGCAGAGCCCTGCATCATTTACCGGCAGCGATGCTCATTACAAGATGGACGCAGCTGTTGCGAACATACAGCGCCCTGTCAAGTGAGACTGCACGTGCTGTAAGATTCGGAAGCATCCCGGGGTGCCAAAGGGCCTGCTGGAAGATCATCACTGTCATGAGTGGTTTGATTTGTATGTTGGTTGCTGCACGTTTGGCTCAATGCGTACTAAACGCGCAGCAATGAGGAATTTGGGTGTAACAAGGACCGATCGGTGGTTCATCACGGCTGCTCGGAGCTCTACAGCCGGGCCAAAAGTGCCGTTGAGAATCCACAATGGCTTCTGAATCCGGAACGAATGCTGTTTAAGCAGTGATCTGGTGGTCCACGATCAAGGGGGAAGGGGAGGGGTGTTGAGGATAGCTGCAAGGCTCGCGGCAGTAAGGCCCCTGCGCTTACAAGGACCAGGGCATGCTGGAGCAGGTCAGCTGTTACCAATGTGGATGCGGGAAATTCAGATGTGTGGCCGCAGAGATTATGACGAGACGAGAGGAACGAGGCGGGCGGCGCTGATTATTGACGCCTGTCGTGCAAATAAAGAGCTGCTGTGATGCACGACTGGCATTTTGCAGGGTGCAGCCTGGAATGCCTATGGCCGGCGGCGCTGGTTCGTCCGCATGCTTGGATTTGATGTTGAATGACCCGCAATGCAAGTGCATGAGCAAGTCAACGGCGAATTGCACAGCTCATCAACCTGCAGGCATTGCTCCAGTGTCCCGCCTCTGCTGCAGCCTGCCACTCCTGCACACGAAGGACCTGAAGAGGCTGAGTCAAGGCCAACGCAGCATTGAGTTGTGCCGACATCTGGTGACTCGGCTCTGGCTCAGCTAAGCAGCTGTAGTGGAGCGCTCAGGCCATGGTTCAACATGTGTTTTTGAGCATGCTGGCTGCCGCGTGATGCGAGGCCTCGGAGGCGTTGAGTACCAAACAAAGGACGTGGGCGAGCGCCACGATCACCTTTACTAGAATGCTTGTTGGATGACGGAGTCGCTGGCCACCCCCTTCTGCATGACATGGCAGTCAAGTGTCAGGTATCATTGGAGGGCAGTTCCTGGAAAAGCCACGCGCGCAAGCGACCGCACCACGGTATGGGTCCAAGCGAGTGGATTTTGGGCTTGTTATTTCAGGCGGCGTGCGTGCTTGAGAGGAGAATCTGAGCGCTCACGTGCAGCCGGTGTATGTAATGCAACGCCGGGGGCACTCAATGGCATTAGGTATTGTTGTGCCCATCTCGTCTCGCACAGCGGGCCTTGTAGGCCTGGGTTGAGGAAGATCGCAGCTTAAATTAGAGGCCGCAAGACGACAGCAGCGCTGCTGGCTACACACAGCTAGCCCTACCCTACCGTACCGTAACCCAGGGCAGCTCATGCGAACGATTTGCTCGTCTAAACGGCGCAAAGCAACACGGCAGCGGAGGATGACAAACAGAGCTCACACGCTGCCGTGTGCACGCGCTATGTCCCAGACTTCCCAGCAAGCCGCGCTCCGGTGACGTCTGTTTCGAGAAACAGCGATCTGCTGCTCCTGCTGCGCGAGCCAGCCTCGTGGATCTGAAGAATAATGCTCTCGGTTGCCTTCCGCTGAGCTGCTGCACGCTCGCCCATGCAGACGCGCAGTTTCCAGGCGGCCTCACACCACGAATTGCCACGCGCTGCTGCTGAGCCCAGGCCCAGTGTTGCTGGTCGTTGAGAAGCTGACCATTCCCTAACGCGAGCAGCCTTCATGTCACGAGCTCCTCTTCAGCTTTAGCGCCCTCGTCTGAGCCTACAAGCCCCAAGCCCGCCCCGCTCCATCTACGTCGACCCTCAACTCAACCCGCATTCCCTTCATTTTGCAACTCAATCTCGACGTCAATTACTGTCCCCTTCACCTTCATCTCCCCACCCTGCCCGTTTGCGTTTGCACCGCTGCCTGACACGACCTTTCACGTGGCCCCCCGCTAGCGATTCACCAAGCCACACCCCAGCACCTGCCACTTTGCAAGCCGCGAGGGTTCAACCACGCACACGGAGCACAATCCACCCACCTCCACTCCACCCTGCGCCTACCGACTCCCTCCGCCCACGACGGATCTACTCATCCACGCCCGCATCCCCACCCACACTCTCCTCAGCTCCAGCCCGCCCTATTCTCGATAGCAGTCCGCGCACGCTTGCCGGATAACCCCTCGTTGCAGCCCCCCAGACAATGAGCCAGAACCGGCCATCGGCCTTCTCCAGTCTGAGAATGGGAGGTAAGAAATCGCAATCGCCATCCCCTCCCCTGTAGCACCTGCCAATTCACTAACACCATTTGCAGAAGTCATTCGCGAGAAGGTCCAGGACGGCGAGACCGGCGAGTACAAGGACCTCGCCTACACGCAATGCAAGATTGTCGGCAACGGCTCCTTTGGCGTCGTCTTCCAAACCAAGCTCTCGCCAAGTGGAGAGGATGCCGCCATCAAGCGGGTGCTGCAGGACAAGCGATTCAAGGTGAGCCTGCGCAGGTGACCGATACATACCCAAGGATGTCCGCGCTGACCTCAAACCAGAACCGTGAGCTGCAGATCATGCGCATCGTTCGACACCCTAACATTGTCGAACTCAAGGCCTTCTTCTACAACAATGGCGAGCGGGTACGTTTTCAGCTCTTGAAAGGCCAATGCGCAACCGACAGCTGCTGACATTGTAATCCGCAGAAGGACGAGGTGTATCTGAACCTTGTGCTCGAGTTCGTTCCCGAGACCGTCTACCGTGCCTCGCGCTACTTCAACAAGATGAAGACGGTCATGCCCATCCTCGAGGTCAAGCTCTACATCTACCAGCTCTTCCGTTCTCTCGCGTACATTCACTCGCAAGGAATCTGCCACAGGGACATCAAGCCTCAGAACTTGCTTCTGGACCCATCGTCTGGCATCCTGAAGCTGTGCGATTTTGGTAGCGCAAAGATTCTGGTCGAGAACGAGCCCAACGTGTCGTACATCTGCTCCAGGTACTACCGTGCGCCCGAATTGATCTTTGGAGCTACAAACTACACTACGAAGATTGGTACGTCGTAAGGCCCTTGCGCATTTGCTGGCTCACTAACACGTGCAACTTAGATGTCTGGTCGACCGGTTGTGTCATGGCTGAGCTCATGCTGGGACAACCCCTCTTCCCTGGCGAGTCTGGTATCGACCAGCTCGTGGAGATCATCAAGGTCCTCGGAACACCCACACGAGATCAGATCCGCACCATGAACCCCAACTACATGGAGCACAAGTTCCCTCAGATCAAGCCGCATCCGTTCAACAAGGTTCGTCCACTAAACCAGCCCCAAACAGCCTTCAACCTGACACTTTCGCAGGTCTTCCGCAAAGCCGACCCCAACGCCATCGATTTGATCTCCAAGTTGCTCGAGTACACACCAACACAGCGACTGTCTGCGATTGACGCTATGGTGCATCCCTTCTTCGACGAGCTGAGGGATCCCAACACACGCCTGCCCGACTCACGTCACCCCAACGGCGCAGTACGGGATATGCCTGCTCTTTACAACTTCAACCACCACGGTAGGCCTTGCACGTCGGATGTACTTCGCACCAGCTAATGATTCCCAGAACTCTCGATCGCACCTCACCTCAACCAGCAACTGGTCCCTCACCACATTCGCGCCACATTGGCCTCTCGTGGCCTAGACTTCGAGTCGCCAGATTTCAAGCCGTTAACGAAGGATCAGATGATGGCGAGACTAGATTAAGAGTCTTTGAACCTCTTATGCGAAACGATACCATTTTGATTACGCGGCCTGGCCTCGACCATCTCTGCTCACGAGCCCAGAAGTCGTCCGTCTAGCGAGCACAACATGGAGCCTCGCATGGCGTCGGTCTTTGAGTATTAGAGCTCACACGTGTACACCCTTACCTGCAATATCTGAGCGAGTCTGTAATGATACCGACATTTACAAAGAACGGTTTGCTCTGCTTTCCCTTCTAGCCTCCCGTCTACGCAAACCCACGGGCTGGCTCCGTAGATGTTTTTCTTTCTTCCATGTTATTTGTCACGATGAGCGAGCGCAGGCGGCTGCAAAAACGGAGGGAAGGAAAGTTCGACAAAAGTCATGGAAGAATCGCTTGCGACCATCTTAGGATGATTTCCGGATCTTGGAGGGTTTCACGGCAACCTGGCATGGGCTGCACTACGTCTTTCTGTTTGCATGCAGGAGTTTTCTCATTGGAGGGTGTTTGCGGTGGCTGCGTATGAGTAAAAGGTTGTCTGGCACCTCATCCTCGATTTTTGATGGGTAGTGTGCTTGGCTTATGCTCGACGCCTTGCTTACGGACGGTTATCCAATGCGGTGTGCAACGCTAGGCGGATTGCTTGAACTTTGTAGGCATTGATGGGGGTTCTATGTCTGTATGGGATCACCTGGCATACGCGTGCTACGACGCAAGTCCTCCCCGCTGTTCTAGCCCTTTAAAAGGTGGCTTTCCTCACATCTATCTCACCAGACCACCGTTTCCTATTGATTTTTCGTCCTCATGTGATTCTGACCAACCTGGAGGTGTTTGATCGCATCGCATGAGAGGCTAGCATGCGGCATCAGCAATTGGAAGTTGTTGATGCTGCTAAGTCATGCGCGCAATTACTTTAGATATGCATCTACGACTGCTGAGCGAGCGTGGAGCAATCTGCTCTGTGAGACATTGTAGAACCTCATCCAAGACTCTCCTGGCAATCTCACCTGCTGCATGGGTCTACCTTTCTGTAGACGGACTCACCTCGAGCGTCCACGCCATCCCTCCTTTACCTATACTTTGCAAACATCTATACACTACACTCGCACCGTACTCGACACAGTCTCTGCAACCAGCGGGCCTACTTCCCCATCAAGACGTGGCAGGATAACTTCCTCCAAGATTGAGGTACCTTGGTTATACATTTCATTGGACGTGGCTGAAGCAGGCCGCTACGTTCTCTGAGGGCGCTAATCAGATCTTTTCTCCGGCGTCTGCGATGATGCACGACCTCGTGGATTCGACGGTGAATAGCACATGCGGAGGTGCCCCAGTTGATATGCTTGGCCTAGGTATGAATTTCGAGTTCATGTCCGCTGAGCGCCGACAACAGCTTTTAAATCCACCGCCGGTGCAAGAAGAGTTCTCTTGCCAACAATTGCAGTGCAACGAGGTCTTTGTCTCAGTCAATGGTGGTGCGAACATGGATCGCTCCTGCCAAGACCAGCCCTGCGCTAACCGTGATGGGCAAGCGCGCATTGGTCGCGACTTCCAAAGCTTCGGCGTAGCTCCTGCACCGCGATTGATCAAGGCGCACCGACGTCAACGTTCATCACACCACACATACAGCGCTCCTTATCATCGCTCCGACTACTATACACCTGGGTACTCGCAGTATTTCGATCGCGACGCCTTTCAGCTACGACGCGAACACGACAATTTCAGGAACTCTTCACTTAAAGCTCCCAAGCCAAAGTCAGAGGCTATCTTCGTAGCAATGGCGGATTCCGACGTCAAGGAAGAGCGCGACTACGACAGGCGTGGTACAGACAGCTACCGAGGTGGAGGAAACAAGCGCCGCCGAGATGGTAAGCTCAACACCGCCCTCGAATCTGTGTTCTCAGAGTTAATTGGATCAAGATGAGGATAACTATGCTCCCCGTGATGGTCGCGGACCTCAGAGACGCCGTCGAGACGACCCTCCCCGCCGCCGCTACGAAGAGCCGCCCTTCCCCAAGCTGCGACGCCTCATATTGAACATCGCCAGTTCCACCAAATTACCACAAGATGAGGCTGTTGACATCGCAACATACCTGGGAGAGCACTTCGACGATGAGCGCCTTCGATCGGACTTCTTTGATCTTTTCGTACAGCTGTAAGCGAGCGCCAAGTTCCCTCACCTCGACTCCACTAACAGATACAGGATCATTGAGCAGCCGTTCAAGATTCCTTTTGTCGCCGCGGTCGCCTTCTACGGAAACGATATCAAGCCGGAGATCACGACCGAAGCCATGAAGCGTGTGGGCGAGCGCGCACAGCAAGCACTGGATGCTGGCGAGTGGAAGGACTTCAAGTTACTTCTGAGGTTCTTCGCCTGCTTGCAGTCACTGTACCAGGACGATGGCATCTTCAGCTTCTTGGGACAGCTGTTCGACAAGATCGTTGATCTCCAGAGCGAAGACGAGAATGATGTAGTGGGCATCGAGCTTGTCAAGATCATTCTTCTGACCATCCCCTACGCCGTGGTCGCAGGCGGCAACCGATTCCATGAGCAAGCCCAGCAGCTACTGAAGAACACGGGCATTGTGGCTGGTAACGCACTTCCTATTGAGAGTGTCATACACTCATATGTTGGCGATGAGGACATTAAACCGATGGCTTACCACAGCGTCATTGGCCTTCTGCAAGCTCAACTGACTGCAGAAGCCGAGTCTGGGTTCGCGTTGGCTTGCATTCCACACTTCGATCCGGAGGCGGTGCGCAAGTCTGTCGCGAAAGAAGAAGACGCCGAAAATCTGCCTGCGGCCCCTCCCACACACGCTTTCCCCACCTTCAACGTGCCTTCGTCGATCAACCCTGGCGCGCGACCCATTTTCCCGGAGGCTTACTTCTCTTTGTTCGCAGACCAGGAGGCTAACACTGTCCCGAAGACAACAGATGTTGCTTCTTCGCTAATCCGTGACGCCATTGTCGATACCATCAACCAGCTCGATTTCAACCGTGAGATGGTTGCCAAGTTCTTGGTCGACGTCGATTGTTACTGGACAATTGATGCCTTCGCTAAGCGTGGAACACCGCTCGACAAGTTCAAGGACCAGCCCGAGGGCAAGATCCAGTACAAGTCCGAAGACATGATCATCGATGCCATCTTTTCGCAGCTGTTTAAGCTGCCGTCTGCGGAACACAAGCTGGTTTACTATCACTCGGTGATCACGCAATGCTGCAAAGTCGCACCTCAGGCAATTGCACCTTCGCTCGGACGTGCAATTCGTACAATCTACAAGAGCTTGCCAGTGCTGGATCTTGAATTGGGCTACCGATTCCTTGACTGGTTCTCGCACCATCTCAGTAACTTCGAGTTCCGATGGAGGTGGACAGAATGGTAAGTACTTGTCTTAATTTCATGACAAAGTGCGCTAATCGTGGTACAGGCTTGACGACCTCGAGTTGACCAACTTACATCCAAAGAAGGCTTTCATCCTCGCTGCGCTCGACAAGGAGATTCGCCTGTCGTTTGCTAAGCGTGTCAGATCGACACTGCCTGAACCAATGCACTCGCTAATTCCCGAGCGTCTTGATGAAGACAACAGCCCAGACTTCAAGTACGATGACCAGCAGACTCCTTACGCAGCAGAAGGTCAGGCATTACTGCATCAGCTCAGGAAGAAGGCGCCAGCCGAGGAAGTCCAGGCTACCATTAACAAGATTCACGAGCAGGCTCTCGAGCATGGCATCACGGAGGTGCTGGTTCCCTCGACCGATGCTTTCGTCACAGCAATTTGTCGACTTGGTGCGAAGTCGTTGTCTCACGTTCTTTCTTGTATTGAGCGCGGCAAAGATCGACTGTTGGAGATCTCACAGAACGAAGTTGCACGACGCCAGATCGTTGCAAGTGTAGTTGAGTATTGGAAGGATCAGCCCGGCGTCGCCGTGAGGATCATCGACATCCTGCTCAACTACACCATCCTTGCGCCGATGACCGTCGTCCAATGGGTCTTTGGTAGCCACTTGGGGGCCGGCGAGGCTCTGACTGAGAGCTGGGTTCTCGAGATGGTCTCCAACACAGTTGCCAAAGTCACAAACCGAAACCGCCAGATCGCCTCGGCACGCATTCAAAAGGGCCTGCCCACCGACCAGATCGAGATGGTTGACGCAACTCTGGCCAAGGACCGTGACAACGCCCGCGAGCTTTTCAAGTACATCGAAGACTCTACACGCGGAGTCTCTGAAGGCTCGGCCGATGTCTTGATGGAGAAGAAGACCAGCGGCGCGCTGTCCGAAGAGGAGGCACAGCTTATCCAGGCATGGGGCAGGCGATGGCACCAGACTTTCTTGCGCAAGGCCCAGGTTGAGGAGTCGGTCGTCGGAGAACAGGCTGTCGAGGCCAGGATCAAGCTTCTGGCTGCTGAGCCTGATGTCGAGGGCGCGGAGGGTGAGGCCACGAACGGTGAGGCTCAGATGTCTCTAGCTTGAGCATCTGTAGCAGAGAGGCACAAAAGTCTACG
The DNA here is from genome assembly GCA_004522025.1 of Didymella segeticola. Lineage (NCBI taxonomy): Eukaryota > Fungi > Ascomycota > Dothideomycetes > Pleosporales > Didymellaceae > Didymella > Didymella segeticola. The sequence continues at coordinate 376,484 of SDAV01000015.1, read as the reverse complement.
ATTTGGCGCATTTACTTAAGGAGCCTGGAAGGACCCAGGATGTTCCGTCAAGCCCGGCTTGTGATGGTTCTTCAGATAGTATATCATCCTGCACGATTAGCTCGAATGCTTATCAGTCTTCATTTACCGAACCACAGTCTTGGCTCACCATTGGCTTCGAACCGCGTATCGGACAACTTGAAGTCGAAAATTGCACTCACCTAATAATGCAGGTATCACGAAGTGTGAGCCTTTGGTTTGGCAAGATAGCGCCTTGAAACATCTGGCTTTGTAGGGAGCATGCTTGATTGCAGGTCTATCGACATGGTGTTTAACGCTCTGACTTTGATTTCATCAGAACAGGTATTCAGTATCTACCCTTCTCCCGATGGCCTGGACAATCCAGCGTGGAGACTGCAGACATTCATACGAGCAAGGATCGAAGCCTGGAATACTTGCTTGAGGACCACGTCTGGGAACCCGCAAATTCTCCAAGGATCTGCCATTGTTTCTGTACGTCTTGACTCCTGACCTTGTTTCATGAACGCTGATAGACCACATTCCGCGTCCAATTCGTTGCGGCCTGCACAAGTCCGGGCTGGAACAAAGTTGCATAGCTTTAGCCATTAGTTCTACACTGTCCGTCATTTCATGTCATATTACTCACAAGTAGCATAACGTCAAGCCGCCCGGCTCACCGTTGAAGTCGCGCGGCATGACCGCGAGAGAGAAGGTTTGGCAATTCGACCCGGAAGCTGTTGATGGTTTCTCGTCAACTCTGGAGACAGCACGGATGTCTCTTTGCCTGACTTACCCTGACACATGCCCATGCATTGCGTAAGTGAGTCTTCCCACGCTTCGGGCCGGCTTCTGATATTCGACGCTTGCGAAAAAATGGTGTAATTGGTGCCGTCAGTTGGTCCGTAGACCTTCGTCAACGGTGCTGTCTGCAGCCATAGTTCCTCGTTAGTCTTTCAACTCGGCAATGTAAACATTGGATCCTTCACCCATACCGCAAGACAATTGCACGCGCTCGTGACTCTTGTAGGATTGCTCTGACAATTCGCTGCCCATGTGGGAATAGTGGCAGTCGCATCGGTTGTATATGTCGAGCAGAAAGGAATAGCTGATTTGACGTTGTTACGGACAGCGCGAAGGCAGTTGTCCGCGGAGCAAGCGCGCTTGTTTAGAGTGACGAGTTCTGGGGCTGGTGTCGGTTGCGGCATCGCAACGACCGGCTGGAGTGTGGCAGCCAAGCTGACTGCCACGAAAAGTCGTCGAATAAACCTCATCTTCAGATCCAATGTATGTTCTCCGGGAAGAGGTTCTGCTGTGTAACCGTGGATCGCAAAGGCTTTATATCATACATATGGAACTGCGGAGCAGGCCGAGACCGTCCCGTTGAAGAAGGTACACTCATCTTCCCCTCAGCTTTACAGGGGATTTGGGAACAGAACCATGTCTGTAGAGCCATTTCAACAGATTGTGCAGCTTCCCTGCGTGCTAATGTAAGCCTCACATCCAAAGGATGCAGCCACTCAGCACTCTTCATTCCGGCTGGCCTTCCGAGCAAGCGCAAGACTACCTGCAGCTACTATCCTGCGTTAGAGTACACCTCAACGGCCGAAGCTTAGCGGCAAGACCTGAAGTGCAGCCACAAACCGGAAATAGCTTTGGGAGTAAACATGTATTGGCCGTTGATCGACGCTATCGGCGGAGATCTGCTGGATATGATGAACAGCATCAGGGCTAATGGAAACCGAGACTGCATCAGGACACATGTTCTTACAAGCAGGATTTTGTTTCTGTCGTTATCAAGACCTAGCTGCACAGGAACAGGAAGAAGCCCGACGTGCATGCCGCGGCATGCGCTTTCCTTCTCTCGGACTAGGGTGCTGTCAGCCATGAGAGCCGTGGTTGAGTTCTTGGCTATCACTGCTTACCCCTCCGACGAGTTGCAGCTTGGGATCTAGATCAGGCTCCATTTTACGCCGACTGACATTCGCATCTTCAAACCGCGACACGACCTAAAGCAGCACCATCAGAAGCCCGCTCATCACTGCCAGAATGACCAACATCGTCTGTACCACCGTTGAACTTGCTGCACTTGCACCACCTCCAGCAGCTGGCACGCTCGAGCTTGCTACCGCAGTAGCCCTCGTAGATGTGCGCGAAGTCGTCGTTCCAGCCGCCGTAGCACGACGTGTAGTACTTTCACCGGTTGGCGCATCAAGACTGACATCCTGAGATGTTGGCCCAGCCACCGCCGAGCTTCCCAACTCTGTTTCAAAAACTGATGTCGGCGTTGCAGTCGGACTCGGTACCGCGTCGAGTAAGCTCGCAAGCGTCGTTGCCTCTGCAGGCGTTGAGAAAGTTAGAGTCTTGCTCAAGTCTGCGAATAGCGCCGAAGCTTGACTATCGTCGCTTGCGGTCGTTGTGTATATTGTCGTGTAGGTTGTCGTTGTATACGTGACCGTGCTGCGGGCCTGGAAGATGGTCCAGTAGTAACTGATGTACCTCCACCTCACGGTCCAGTAGTATGTTGTGAAGCTATCGACAATCACTCGAGTCGTTTGCGGCGGCTGCGTGATTGTCGGCGCTACTGGAGCCCGTGTAGTTGTCGTTGCGAACGAAGTGGTGCCGCCCCTCACTACAGCTGTACACTGCAAGTCGGTGCAGCAAACACCTCTTCCATTGTACAGAACGCACATGTTACCAGCTTCACAGTAGTCACCGCTACGGCAGCACGCAGCACCCTCGGGCATGCACTTGCCCTCGCAGCAAGTCAGCCCTACACCGCAAGGACCGTTTGGACAGCAGGTCTTGCCCGGCTCGAGACAGTAGCCGTAACTACAACACTTGTTACTGCTAGGGCAGCATCTTCCAAAAGCTGGCGCAGCGGTTAGAAGAGAACCTAAATGGACTATGAGGAGAGAAATCGCACCAGAACAGTATCCGTACCCAGATTGGCACTGCTGACGACCGTACAGCTCCGCGCTGCGATCTTGCAACTGCGGGAGTGTCTCGTTCTTCTCCACTCCCTGAACAGATTCGATGAAAGCTGCTGGCTCGCCAGCTAAGAAAACGCCTTCTTTGCTGAAATCTCCTTCATTCCAGTCGATACCGAATTCCGCACGTTCTACAACCCCAAGATTGGCTCCTACGAGGCCACAGAGCGTGGCCGCGAAAAGATGGTAGGCCTTCATGATGGCAACAAGTTTAGTATTGGTGTGTCAACTGAAAAGCAACATGCGACTTGACAAGAGTCGATCAGGCTGTTCATATTCCTTTCAAGTCGCCGAATGACCTTGCTCATCAAATTACTCACACTGGCTGATCATTGGGCTCGAATAAGCCTTCACAAAGCTTCGCCCCAGGTTTTTCACACACATCATGCAGATTCCGCCGACCGGTCACCTCGTCGAAGTTTAGCTCGCAGCCCTGTGACGCCGTACCTCGCATTCCCAACTTAAAGGCGAAACATCGGAGACGATCCATGTGATGATCGTCTTTACAAGCACGGCTTGTAGCGAGGCAGACGCTGCAATTAGTATGGCGTGCAGTAGTAATAGTGTGTGTAGTAGGCCAACGGGGGCTAAGGCAGGGGTCCGGCGAAGCTGTATGGCGGTGGTGTTCAGCTGCCAAGAAAAGTGGGTGTGTTGGACGAATGAGAGGTGTTTGGTAGATGAGGTGGCGGGAGGGTTAGGCGAGAGCACGAGGGCCTGAAGCTTGGGTAGTGTGCATGTTGATCCGTCAACAAAGGGCGCTACAATCACCAGGTTAGAAGAGTACAGCGGGATGTACACACTCGACAAGACACAGCATCTTGATGGGAGAAGAAAAGGGGGTAGTCAACATTGGATCTACAGACATGCTTTGCAACACTCGGTCGCGCAACATACCAGGTGCAGTGGCTGTTTTTAAAAGTTCTTTCCTGTAAATGCGCTTTGCACCGACCCGAAACTGTGTAACAAATTAGCAATGTCTCGCAGCAACCTAGAACGAACTCACCCTTGAGGACAACTCTGTCCTAGAGCCACACTACCACTACGCATATAACAGACCTTGGCTGCCGCGCATGCGTCGCTCGTGCAATTAGGACTTAGAACAGAAGACTTCCCTTGGTAGGTATTGAAGAGCGAGACAAGCGTGCGATTCCTTTCCATCGCTTCTGTGACACGATGCCAGAACGTAGCGTTGAGCGGATCACTCGTGGCCCAGCCGGCTGACGGTCCATAGGCTTCTCGGGTGCTGTACTCGAGACTATAGGTTGGACCGGTACTGGTGAGATTCGCATAACTGTTTACAGGGCTTGCGAAAGTCCACGCTTCGTAGATGTTGAAGTCGCCGGTGTCCACTTCATACAGACGGAAGCCTGAGTTGAGATTTGTCAGTGGAGTGACCGAAGGACCGATCCAACCGGTGTTCAGGGCACTGCCTGCAGATTGATTTGTGCCATTGTTGGCGTAGTAGATCATGACTTGGTCTTCATGCGTGTGGCCGAAGAAGACGTTAGCAACTACGTGAGGCGAATATCGATCGATGATCTGGTAGAACAAATCTGTTGGGTTGGGCAGCGGATTGGATCCATCCCAGCCGGACAAAACATGGCCAACGATCCACACTCGTTCTCCGGCGTCTTCTGCGGCTTGCAGCTCATCTATCATCCAGCTGAACACACCACTATTGTCTGGCTGGGTGGTGTTGATGAAAGTAAGAAAATTACTTCGGTACCAAAAGTCTGTGTTAAAGGTGATCACCCTCAATCCGTAGTGATTTTTGATTGAGTACCCGCCGTAGTGCAACCGAGCCTCATTAGCCTCAGTCCTGCTGATCCAGCCGTTGTTCTGCCACAAACCAGCAACATGGTCGTAGTTCCAAGACTGCTGCTGCCCAAGAGGCCCGGGCAAGTTGCGAGGCGAGTCAATAGCTTCGGGGTTGGTATCGTGATTGCCGAGTGCGGCAAATATAGGTCCGGTGATATACGTCTTGAACATTCCGTATACAGAATTCTCGGTATACTCAACATACAATCGAGACAATTCATTCTGGCTCTCGTGTGAGACCAAATCACCCGTGTAGACGGTCCACCCTAATGGATTAGACTTAGAGGTGCCTGTTAATGGTTCGACAGCCTGGAGGGCAGCAAGTCCAAGGTCGTACGGAGAATCGCATTTGTAGTTGCCATATGGACTGGCTGGTAACGAGATTTGGCCGATGGGAAGTGCTGTATTCTCGTTGTTCGCACGACAGCACAAGCTAGACGTGCAATTCGCCTCGGAGCCAACAGCAAAGCGGGGATCAAGGTGGAAGTCTGACATGTGCAGAACCTTTACACGCTTGCCGCTGCCCTTGGGTGCTGTAGCGTTGCACGGCTTGGGTTTCGGAAACAGCCCAGTAGTATTAGTCGGCAGGGTATAAGGACGCGGACAAAAATTACTGGATAGTGAGTTGCAGATTTGTCGGCCATCCCAGCCTCCAACGTCTGCATAGCGAAGTACTTGAACCCACACGGCGCCAAAGGTGGATGCTTCGAAGTCCTCCTCGCAAGTTTCGTTGTTGTGGAATCCGTACTTCTTGCAAAGCGAAATCATAGCTTCTGGAAGCGCTTCGGGGATAAGAACCGCGGCCGAGCGCGCAATGCTCAAAGCCGCGATGCACTTGGAGCAGTTGCCATTGACATTGGCACCCTCAATGACCTCTGAGATCTGAGAAACTATCCCGTCCAGGAAAGTACGTGTTTGTGTTTCCGAGAGGTTGGCCAAGGCCGGAGGGAAGAACAAAGGATCATCATCGCTCTGAGGGATTGTGAATGGATTCGTCAGGTTCGCAGGATAGGTGATGTTGAGAACTGCATCGTAGAGAGCTGGCTGTGGCTCTGCCGTCGGTTTGGCTGGATTCGAATAGTAAGATGAAAACGCAGACGTCGGGAAGCCTGCGGGAGCTGTGAAAGCTCTCGAGCCCGGCAGTGACACCTGGGCGGAGGCCAATGACGCGGCGACAAACACACACACTGCGCTGCGCCACAACAGCGACATTGTGCCGATTGATCTTGAGCCTGAAAGAAGTAGCCAGTAAGGGTTCACTTTACTTGAGGACTGTGATGGCTGGCCTCTCCTTAAGTACCTTCACCTTCCCCGCGCGCAATTCCTGACTTCGCTCGCTTCGAAGCGAGCTTGTCCGGCATTACTTCAGCGCAGCTAATAAATCTCAACAGTTTGTACGAAACGAGAGAAGCGTTCGTATTGGCGAGGTGTGGCCGCACGGAGTTGTGAAGGTATACGTCATGACGTGGGCTCGCGACTACCAATCTAAGCTTTGTTGCCAAGCACGTGGGCATGAGCTTAAATCCGTAGTTACTTCGCTCCCCACGTCACCTACAGTCCCCGGGTATCGGCTTCGCACGTGCTCTAGACAACCGCTGTATTGGGCCGTTCTCTGTGGGGTCTGGCCGCGTCGTGTTTGTGTTCGCTCGTCTTGGTATCCCCCGCGACCAACTTGTTGATCTGCGTTCATTTTTGGGTATCACAACTTGCACGTCGCTGTGAGCATCCGAGCCTGAGACGATTGTAGCAGTCGTCAGCATTAGCGAGACCAAGTGCACAACTAGAGAATATCAAGAAGCGCCTCTGCCAGCACCATTGCCACTGCTGATTATATGCTTTCCAGTTTTGAAATCCACATACATTACACTTGCTTTCCACCCAATTGTCGAAAAGACATCTGCGTACGCACGTATCTTCTAGGCGTTGTCTCAAGAGAGTCTGCTGCTTAGTGCTGATTGACGCACCATGGCGTGGAGAGATAGGTCAGAATCTGTAAAGATGCTTTTATCCTTCTTGGAACCTGGAAAGAAAGGGAAATGCCCGGCTTAGCGGACGTAAGTTGTTCATGACATTCAGCGTGAGCAACGGAGCTGTTTTTCTCAACCTGGCCTGATGTTTTGCGCAAGAACAAAAGACGAAAGTAGCGCTCGAACATCGTGTTTTGACCGACTCCATTAAACTCAGCGCTACAAAGTATTCACTCCAAACTTCCCCCGGAGCCTCCAGATCCTTCAATTCCCATAAAGCGAACCTTGTCTCCACCCGTCTACCTCCACGTATCATTAACCGTCGCACTGCTCCCACAGCCCGCCGAAGTAGTATACCTCCTGTTCGGATCGCTCTCCCAGACCACCGCGCCCGCAGAAGTCTTACGGATATACTTGTACTCGAACACAGTCGAAGCCGGGAGATCGATAGCCGCGGTCCACAGCGGATCGCTGCTGGTATACTTGCTCGCACTGAGGGGCTTGGCGCTATTCGGATCCCAGTTACCGAGCTGCGTGAGCTGGCCGGTGACGAAGATGTTGTCGCCGAATGTCGTCGTGGCGCGCACGTTGAAGGTGATTTTCGCGTTGCAGGCTGCTGTCCCTGTGCAGGATGTGGGGGGCACGTTGTTGGAGGGTTCGCCCCAGGCTGGGCTGACAATGCCCGCGCGGCGCTCGGTGGCGGTTAGGAAGGCGGCGTAGGACCAGGTTAGGTCGACGGCGGAGAGTGAGGCGCCAGTGTTCTTGTCGAATTGCTCGGCGAGGCCGCCGTTGGAGGGAGTGTATTTTTGGACGACGGCGAGGTAGCCGTCGGCGTATGTCTTGACGGCGGAAGTGATCGAAGTGTAGGTTGTGGAGTCCTTGGCGTATGTTCCAGTGGCGATTGAGGGTACGAGGTCCTTGAAGAAGGCGAGTGAGACCGAGTCCACGGTGATGGAACCGATCTTGTTCCACTGATAGATGGCAGAGTACAGTTGCTCAGCTGCGGCTAGAGTCGTTAAAAACCAGGGATTGCCATTGTAGTACACGTCTTCGGAGTATCTTCCCACAGCTACAGCCTTACCTTGGGCGATACCCTTGTTGATGGCGTAGACCGATCGGAAAGAGTCAGTGACCGCCTTATGATTGGCAAGCGCACGGGAAGAGCAGGGCTGGAACGTAGCATCTGTACACTTCGCGTTGGGATCGAAAGTGTGGATAGAAGAAATCAAGCTGTTGGCATCCTTGCCGGTGCGGCCGTCGTTGACGTTGATGTTGGAGTCAATGTAGCTACCAGTCCAGAAACTTTGAGCAAAGCAAAGAACTTGAGGTGCCGCGCTGGCGCATCCAGTGCATGTCTGTCCAAGCTTGGTAGCAAGTGCTGCACCCTCAGCGAGGGCACGGTGGGTCGCGGCGAGAGTGAAGAATGAGGAGCCGTTGACCTCCTCCCAAAGATCAAATCCAGTCTGATTCCAGTACTGAACAGCGTACGCAAGATCCTTAGCGATGACAGGCCAGACAGTGTTGGTAGCGTAAGTCTTGTTTCCATTATCGGCCAGCCAGTTAGCGTAGATAGCCAGAGCTGTGGCGCGAAGGGGTGGTCCATCGCGCTGAGGACGACCCCAAGCACCGGTGAACTGTGACATGTCGACATTGAACTTGGGCTCGCCGAGACCACCTGTGGTAGGGCCTCCGGAGGGATTCGTGACACCCTGGAGTTTAGCCTGGGACGAGACGTAGTCGTCGACTTTCTGGCGGAGGGAGGTGTCTCCGTTGACCAGGCGTTCGATAAGTGCCTTGTACGTGAGAGCAGCATCACGTGTCCAAGTGTACCAGTCTGTAGTCTGTTAGCATCTTCAAATCAAAAATGTAGTCAATGTCAACATACAGTCAGGGTTGGAGCGCGAAGGGCTTGCTACGACAATACCAGCAGGGACGCCAGGGGCCTTGCTTCCACCTCCAATATTGGCCAGCACGCCATTGATCGAAACAGTCGTCTGGGCAGTAATAAACGCATCGATGCTCGTCTGGCGACTGTCAAGCTCACCAAGAGGCGTAGCCCGCGAGCCAGAGAACAAAAGCGCCGCGGGAAGAGCCCGGAGGATAGAAGTGAACAGCATGATGCCGAAGAAAGCAGCGAACAGAGCTTTAGAACTTGGTGCCCATTTCTTCGAGGATCGTCTCTCATTTTATACACAGAGTCTTGAGATCGACACTGTGCGATCATCGATATAGTCATGCCCCTCGCCCAGTCCGAGTACAGTAACCATCGCCAGGCACCGCGGCGGGCACTAGCCTAGCCCCATGCTACCCCGGAGAGACGGGAGTAGCATAACAAACATGATTGAATCCGCGCGGACCGACGGTGAGCAAATAACACGCATAGCCAGCTGAGGCGCATTTAACCCCCCTGCTAGCGCCCGGCAACACCCACCAATCAGCCCGCCCAACCGCTCACCTCTTACCACGCATGTGAAGGAGCTCCGACGCGGTATTGTAGAACCGGCACGCCGCTGCTCCTCGACGACACTCGCGCGCTGCGGAGGCCCCAGATTTAATCCCAGCCACTCACTGCACGTGGTCTATGGGGTACTATATCGCCTTCCTAAACGGGGAGTAGCTGGCGCGCTTAGATATTCCATGCTGTTTCTGCGGACCGACATCGTTTCTCTCGACCAGCCATGACACCCGCAGCTCAAGCAGGTACAGGTCTAATGAATGTCGTTCTTCATGTCATATGCCGTGGTGCACGTTGCCGAGCCCACACGATGAATGACCCCGCATACCCCCAGTTTAAAGAGCACCCCGTTCCACGATGGAGAGGGGCAATTTATTCTGGCCCGACTTTGGACGAGCAGTGTACAGAGACCATCGGAGGTGGGTTGAAAGGAGAAAAGCATGCGAGCCGCGTGGAAGTAGCGTACGAACTATTGCGTGTTGCAGACTGAGCGGTGGTTGCGGATTCAGATGGATACGATGTTTTGCACGCAAGCTGATGAGCTACTGGATGGTGATGAAAGGGCACTACGCCTAGGTGTGATATAGTAGAGTCCTTTCTGACTCGCCTTTACAGTGGTGTGCCTTCTGATGTGGCTGCTTGGGCTGGTAGGGTGCAGTGACTTCCAGCAGAAACAGTGAAACAACAAGTACCTCAAGAAAGCAGTGCATGACCACTCAATTCCCAATACATGAACCCGATAGAAGATGCCAAGATCGTTAGCTAGTCATAACGTCGTCAAGTCCTACAAAAATCAGGACTCTACTCGAGTCCTTAACACGACTGCACAGCCTGGAAGAACCGCGGCCCCGAATACCCATAAAATTGCACGCTCTCAATGTCGATATTGCCATCTTCCGAGTCCTTTGGGCTCCACAGCTTGAGGAGTACATTCCTGCCTGATCTGTAGCACGAGTCAGTCAACGTGTTTCTTCCTCTTTTGGTAACATCTTCTGATGATACAGAGATTCAAACGTACATAGCAGGCTCGAACTTGATAGTGATTTTACTCTTATTCTTCTTGATGAAGAACCGCGCATGCGGCGCAAGGACAGGTGCTCGCCCATGCTCATCAGGACCGGCGTCGATGTGGCTCGGTCGTGCAAGCCGGCTAGCGCGAATAGGTTCCGTGTTGTTGTCGAGAATACTGCGGTAGCGGGGGCCGAGATTGATGCGACGAGAGCGCATCTCGTAGTCGTCGGTGAACTGAGCAGTCTCGAGGAGTTGGCGGAAGCGGGCTCCTGTGCCGCCGCGGCGGGGAGCTACGTCTTCGTCGTCGTCATCACTGGCAGGGCGCCAGCGGTCTTCACGTTGGATGCGGTCGGCCATTGTTTCAACGTTGGGGTAGTCGTCGTTGGAGGATTCTTCTTCTTCGCTGGTGGTGGTGACGTTGAAGGGGGGCGGGGTCGGAGCGGATATGCCTGCTGAGGCGGTGTAGTCGCAGTCAAAGTCTAGCTCGTCGTCGCTTTCAATAGGCGGTTCTGAGCTTCTTTGCTGGTCCAGGTGTGCTCGAGCGCGTGACTCTTGGTTCAAGCGGCGAGTTCGCAGCCGGAGACGTTCGATGCGTGCTTCGACGTCGTCTTCTAGGCGCCGGCGGGGGTGTTGCCATATGTCTTGATCGTCGACGTATTCTCTCAATGTGATTCGCTCCGCGTTCTGGACGTATCTGCGGCGCTCAGGAGAGGGCGAAGCGGACGGCGAGTGGGTGCGGTGCTGCAGTCGGTATGTGGAGGTGCCTGATAGGAGTTCTTCTGCAGACATGGCGACAAAGATGAGTCCTTCTTGGACGCTGAAGGTTGTTAGTGGATCATCAAGCCACGAGTGGGCACACATACGGAGACGTGAAGCCACGGTCCGGTGCTCGAATGACAACCTTTTCCAGAGCAAAAGGGGCGTCTCCTATATGGCGGAGGAGAAGGTTGCATTTTGAGCTCTCGCTGCAGTACACGCTCTTGTCGTTCTTCAAGACATTCTCCACGTCGTAGATCTTCATGGGGTTGTCACGCTTGATCTGACCGCCATCGCAGCTGACGACCTCCATGCGCAGACGGCCAGGCACCATCTGGCCCTTGTAGCCATACTTGAAGCTCTGGTACTCGGCATTCCTACTCGACTCGTGGTCCAGCTTTCTCCGCTTTGTGCGGCGCTGTGCCGAGTCGAGTGCCGTAGGGCTCAGTTGGCGTTCGCGTTCACGTTCGCGTTCACGTTCACGGTTGCGCATGTTGTTGACGACCATTTCGATGTTGGCAGCTGAGACGGGCAGCCAGTTGGAGGCGTCTAGTGGTTCGGTGATGGCGTTCATGGCGGCCTCTCGCTCTTGGTCAATCCGGGCCTGGGCGCGCTGGAGGTAGCGTTCGCTCGGCGTAGCCTGTGGACGATTTGGGTTGGCTGTCGGCGGCCGCCTCAGCGAGTCAAAGACTGCCTCGTCGCTGTCTCGCGGTGGGCCAAGTAGGCGGTGCAGTCGGCGCCTATTCACGCGACGCCGGGCCTCGATCAGCCGGTCCAGGTGGCCCGACGATGAGGAGCGCTCGGGGGGCTCGTCAGCCAGGCGCAGGACATTTCTCGTGCTTGTTCGTGCCGAAGCAGGAGGCGAGCCCGAGGCGTGCGGGTAGTCGAAGCTGCCGGCGGCGAAGGCAAAGCCCGCTGGTGGAGGAGACGACGTTGGCGGGCGTGGCATCGGTGACGTGTGGCGCGGATCCCATGCGAGGTCGTCGAGGCAGTCAAGAAGGCGCGCGGAGAAGCTGCAACGGCGATGCGATGGGCAGCGAACAAGGCGTACACCGGCGAGTCTAGTATTGCGGGTTGGCAGTGTTTTGGTAGGCGTCGAAACGGAGGTGCTGTTTATTCATGGATGGGTGGATCCAAGTAGACAAGACATGGGAGCGAGCCAGCCCCGAGCCCCACAGATCCCCACGTGCGGCTGTGCTAGCGCCTGCAGAGCCGCAAGCTTAATTCCGTCATGGCTCGACTTTCCCGTATAGATTAGATCCACCGCCGCAGAGGTTCGCGTGTCCGGCGAGCTCGTGCTGCTCTCACCTTCACCTCGCTTTTGCCCGCCAGCTTTGTTGCGCACCTTGTTCCACGCCAATCGCACCCAACACCTCTTCCCTCTCCACACCAATATCTGCGCCCATTGCACCGACACGCGACATGACGGACCTCACTGCGCCTGTTGATCCAACCGCGGTCAATGGCAATGACAATGGCAGTTCCACCTTTCCAGCAGAAGACGCTGCCGGGCAGACACTCGCTGCCGTTGCCGAGTCAGAGAAGATCTCTGCAGGTAAAAAAAAACCCCAGCACAACCATCACCTCCACCTGCTCACTGCCCCTCCCAACAGACGAAATCGCCCTCTATGACCGCCAGATTCGACTCTGGGGCGTCAAGGCGCAAGAGAAGATCCGCACCGCCAACGTCCTCCTCGTCTCCATCAAAGCCCTGGCCAACGAGATCGCCAAGAACCTGGTCCTGGCTGGTATTGCCTCCATCACCCTCGCCGACCACGAGAACGTGACTGAAGACGACCTCGGCGCGCAGTTCTTCATCAGCGACGCAGACGTGGGCAAGAACGTAAGCAGATCCAAGTCCAGCCACTACCATTGTGTCTCTGCTAACATCTGCACAGCGCGCTGAAGCAGCAGCCCCTCAGGTCCAAAAGCTGAACCCCCGAGTCAAGGTCAACACGTACACGAATCCCATCAACACAGAGACCGAGGCCAGCTTCTACTCCAAATTCGACGTCATCATCGCCACCGACCTCGACTTCAACTCGACCAACACCCTGAACCTCTGCGCCCGCCTCGCCAACCGCCCCTTCTACGCCGGCGCATCACACGGCCTGTACGGTTACATCTTCGCCGACCTCATCAAGCACAAGTACGTCGTCGAGCGCGAGATGAGCAACAAGACAACACAAGTCGGCCCTGAAAGCTCAACGCGCAGCATCATCGAGACATCGTCAAAGAAAGACCACGGCAAGTCAGTCGAGACGGTGACAAAGCAGGAAATCTACTCGCCCATCATGGCCATCAAAGACTCACCCCTCCCGCCCGAAATCGCAAACAACCGCCGTCGACTGAAAAAAGTCCACCCACTCCTGACCTGCGTGCGCGCCCTCTGGGAATACCAATTCCAAGCCCACGGCACCTACCCCTCGCACGACCCCCAACAACTCCAACTCTTCACCATGACCGCCACAGAAAAACACAAACTCCACCTCCTCCCCTCCAACACCCTCACCGCCGAGTTCCTGCGCAGCTTCCTCCAGAACCTAGGCAGTGAGCTTGCGCCCGTCACGGCGTTCCTGGGCGGCCAGCTGGCGCAAGACGTTATCAACGTGCTCGGTCAGAGGGAGCAGCCGATTCAGAATCTTATGCTGTTTGATGGCGAGGAGAGCGCCGCGCCCGTGTATGCCCTGCATCCTATCTTTGCGGATAATCCTATTGCGGCGCTGCCGTCGATTCCCATGCCCGTTGAGGCTATTGCGATTGATGACTAGAGTGGAGGTGTGAGGATTTGGGTGATGCTGGATTGGGCGACGAGGATGAAATGCATTTGGATGAGGGCATGGAGGAGGGGAAAGGATAACGATACCCAATGGCTGGCCTCAGCAGAGGCGGCGGCGGCGTTTTGCATATAGGAGACGCAGTTAATCGTAAACGCTGATCTTGACTATACATTGTGTCTTGCGATGCCATGCCTTGCAACCTAACCACTCCATACCATCACGCAGTTACTGCCTCTTCTTCTCCCCATCCCTCCTCCCCCCCACCCTCCCAAACAAAACCCAACACAGCCCCAAAAACGCCAAAACCACTATCCCCACCGTCCCCGCCTCCATAACCCCCACACGCCTAGTATCCAAAACCGGCACCTCAATTCTCTCCACCAGCCTCTTGATCTTACCATCCCCACCCCTCTCCAGCTCAGGCTGGACATGCATAAACCGTGTCTTGGGGCCAAACAGCGCTTCATACCCCAGATGCCGGCGGTCAAACGGATTGAGCGCGTGTTTCTCCCCTTCGTCGGCGCGGCACGCGAAGAAAACGACGGGCCAGGGGATATCCACTGTGTGATGCGTTGCCGCCGCTGCAGGGAGGTAGCGCAGGTGCAGCGGGATGGAAATATTCCAGTCCCTTCCTCCTCCTCCTCCTCCTCCTCCTCCTCCTCCTCCTCCTCCTCCTCCTTCCGCGAGAGGGGGTTCCGCAGACGGCGAGGCGAGCTCGAATAGCGCTGCGGATCCCCATTGTGGAATCACCCAGTCTGGCGCTTCGAGGTCCGTGGCCCCGGATATACTCCTTAGCGCGACGAGGTGGTTGGAGGCTAGGGAGAGGGGGTCGGAGAATTGGTATTTGTCGAGGAAGAGCGAGGATGGGAGGGTGAGGTGCGTGTGCAGTCTGCATGAGGGATCTGGGGCGGTGAGGTGCGCGGCGGGGAGGGTGAGGGTTAGGGTTGGGTGTAGGCCGGTGGGGCGGTTGATTGAGGTCTTGAAGTGGAGAGGGGAGAGTTGCGGGGTGGTGTTTGGGTTGAAGGGGGAGGGGGATAGGAGGGGGTAGTGTCGTGTTGGGGTTTGGAAGCGGGTTGGTTCTAGGAGGGAGTTAGTTGTGCTGAGGGGAATGGGGGTTGATTTAACGTACTGGGGTGCGAGTCTTGACCTAGCACGGTCAGGAAGCCGCCGAATTGGTAGTCTTCGGGGTCGGTGTTGGGCTCGTGAGATAGGACGCCGATTTCCATGGTCGAGTCTGAAGATGCTTCAGGGGCTGTATAGTGATCTGTCCAGCCATCCTTCGGCTTGTTGGACCAAACAGTTGTGCAAACGACAGCTTGAGAGATGGCATCGTAATCGATGTCCACGTAAGAAGGCGTCTCTTTTGATCCAGTCATTACCGCAATCCATGCTGAGACTTTTGATGCTTCCCAGTCTTCCTCGGAGAAGGGCGAATAGTACTGCAATGCCGTAGACATGGTGAATCGCTCTGACAGCATTGGCATCTTGATCGCAGTCTCGTTTGACGTTGTACATTTGAAATGCTTCTTAACGCTGCCAAACACTGATCGTACATCCTGACACAGATCTGGACTCTCGACTTCTGCAGATGGCGTGTAGAAGATGTGTAGTCCTGGTGACACTCGAGACGTGAAGGGAGCCGGTGCTGTGCTGGGGGTATCTGGCGACCAGCGAATATGCAGTTCATGCCATTTGTTAAGCACCTCACTGACCCATGTCAGCTTCCAGAAACATTTGTTGGGCCGTAGGCTTCGATTTACACGTCAAATGGAGCGTTGTGTTTTGACAGCTCGTCCAGTCCAAGCGTGATACGGTGTTCTTTCGCAGCCTTGACGCGGTTCAATTCGAAAGTATCGCGTTTCCCATTGCTTCCACTCTTAACGCTTATTTGCTCAGGGTTGAAGCTCTCTGGCTCTGTCACTACATATGTTACTCGCACCTTCATTGTTGTCGTTGAGTGTTGTCAAGACGGCGCGTGATGGAGCTCACATGCATGCACCGGCCCTTTCGCTTAAGCTAATACCCCTGTCCCTGTGCCTGACATCATTGCGCTAAACATCCCATTCACAGCGAAGTCTGGATTGCTGCCTGCGCCTTTGACTTCTTCAACACCGTGTCCTTACGCGATTCGCCACTGCATGGACTTGCAAATCCGGCGATATTCCTAGCAACGCCTGCGACGACTCTGCCACCCCAACGACACCATGCGCATCCTCAATCTTCTGTACGCAGCGCTGCTGAGCGCGTGTGGCGCGGAAGCCCTGCGCTCAGACAAAGTCAAGCTCTCCAACATCCAGAGCCTGACGCTGCGGAAAGGACTCGACACCTCGCATCGCCGTGTCGATGCTATGCCTCAAGTGAGTTCGGCGTCACCCCTCCTTAGAGCTCGTACTAATGCGCCAACAGCTGTCGTGCATTGGCGGCAGTGCCAAAGGCTTGTATGAAGTCGACGTGATGCGCTGCAAGAACTCGGGATCCGACTACGACTCTGAGAACATTCAGTGGACATGCACCGCCTCCCTTCCCGACGAGTTCAAGCTCGGCTCCACCGACGTCATCTGCGAAGGCTACGAGTACCCCGAAGACCCGTACATTTTGAAGGGCAGCTGTGGAGTCGAGTACAGGCTTGTGCTCACAGACAAGGGGCATGAGAAATATGGCAAGGGCAATGGAGGCCACTGGTGGGGTGGTGATGACGAAGGCAGCGGCCGAGATGGTCCAAAGACGCTGGGCGAGCAGATCGCTGCTGCTCTCTTCTGGATGGTCTTTATTGGCGTTGCAGGCTGGATTATATTCAACATCGTCCGCCAGTGGGGCCAGGGCCCTGCAGGTGCCGGAGCGGCTGGCGGCAACCGACCAGGCTGGGGAGGAGGGGGAGGATGGGGCGGACCAGATGATAACGACGACCCACCGCCACCTTATGACTATCAGGGACGACCAAGCAAGAGCACATACGGCACCAACCAGCCTCAGGGATGGAGGCCTGGGATGTGGTCTGGCGCTCTTGGCGGCGCCGCGGCTGGATACGCAGCTGGACGCATGGCGGGTAGAGGCAACCAGACGAACACCGGATGGGGCAGCAACAGCGGTGGATGGAATAACGGAGAAGGCAGCTCGCGGTCGTCTTCCGGCTCTGGCTCCAGCTTCTCCAACACAAGACACGAGAGTACTGGATTTGGGTCGACCTCGCGCCGGTAGATGGTAGTGGCAGTGCATAATTTCTCTTGGCTCAAAATGATACCCATTCCCTACCTATCGTCAATGCAAAATGTTTGCTGTGCACTTTTGAATCTCCCATTTGGATCGATCAAGACTACACATTTCCATCGAGAGGACTTTGTTACAAATACGCAACGAAGTGGTAACTCATGCTACCCCGTTCATGATTTGATTGGTACATGATTTTCAAAGGTGACTTGTGCTGGACTGATCTTTTTGCGTGCAGCTCGCCATGCTACGAGGTACTGCGCTTTGCCAGCTCCAAGCAGCCATTTCTACAAGGTTACAGCTTTATAAAAGAGCGAGAGCTATAGAGCATCAAAGCAAGAGCTCAGCATCTAGGTACAAAAAATCAATCAGAACCATCTTGTGATTAGCCCCCTCGGTTCTGCATTCTTCAAGTGGCTGTAGCTGGCAAGCCGCAGTACGTAATTGTTTTGTGATTGACTACACTCGTCTGCTTGAGCGCTGTAAGGATGTCAACGCTGAATGCCGATAACACAATTGCATGTGTTGATTTCCATGCGACCCGTCACAATCACATTGTACGCTCATGCAGAACATCCTTGCGTCTCGGGTTTGCCCGTTGCTTGTTACCGTAAGTGTGCAAGAAGTAATGTTCTGGACAATTACGGAGTGTCACACTTCATGTTCTAGACGTCGACCGTAGTTTCAGATAGGTATTTGAGGCGAGAATCCCCGTATCTGTCTCCATAATGGCTTGCGGCTATCGCAGTTCGAGCCGAGCAGGTAGGTGCTGGAGACAACATCATGCCACTATTGCGTCAGAGGCTTATCGCCTGGAAGTGAAGATCCTGATGCAGCGCAAGATGTGCTCAAAGATGAAGGCTACCATGTGCACTTGGATTGTTCATTCGTAGGCACATTGGCGCAAGGCACGCTTTTTCCTGAGGCGCGTGCAGAAGGAATGGAGTTGCAGCAGAGGACCGTTGATCATCAATAGCGACGTGCGCACAGGCCTTCCATGACCTATTTAGTGGCACCGGGGGCGACACAAACTTCCTCTCGCGAGTGACGAGCGCCCCCAGAACGGGGCTGCGGGAGAAATGCTCGTCAAAAGGTGGTCAGGCCCTGTTTTCGCAGGTCTCTCATGCAGTTCTCGTACGATTCTTCTGGACACTTCCCTTCTGCGAAACTGCACCGTACCATAACGCCGGAAAGAGCGTAGGCCTAGCGGTTCTCGAATGTGTCAAGATGGCAGGCGCAGTCGCCGCATCCCTAGATGCGAGTCTGCCAAAGTCACCCGTCTCTACACTTGTCGATCTCCCGCCTCAGCCAAAACGTCCCGACAGCGTTTGCGATGCCGGTAGCGCCGAGTTCGATATTTTTCGCTTCACGCCTGTCCCTACACTCATTCTTGATGCATCGCGCAGAATCATCCAAGTCTCAGATAGCCTTGTTATGACCTCGCCAGGAGGAAAACGTGAAGACCTCATGGGACGGCGTGCAAATGATGTTTTCGACCGATCAGACTTCCAAGTGCTTGGCTCGGCTCGCGAATCGCTTCGGGCCGCAGAAGAGACTGGTTCACCAACCCAGGTTAACCACTTGAGTGATTCGAAGCAAGTCTGGAGAACTCGCACAGTTCCAATCTACCGCAACGATCGTCTCCACTGTACACAGTTGGAGTTCCACGATGTCACCGAGGAGCACAAGCAGAGACTGGAGCTGGAGGAACGCTTGTACGCAAACGAGACTTTCCGCATTTTAGTCGAAACGGTCAAAGACTATGCCATCTTCATGCTCGACCCTGCCGGGAACGTTGCTACTTGGAACGCCGGAGCCCAGGCTTTCAAAGGTTACACGAAAACAGAGATCATTGGCCAGCACTTTTCCAAATTCTACGGTGAGGAAGACCTGGCCTCAGACAAGCCAGGTCGCGAGCTTCGCGATGCCCTCCGTGACGGCCGCTGCGAAGACGAGGGCTGGCGTTACAGAAAAGACGGCTCCAGATTCTGGGCCAACGTCGTCATCACGCCCATCTTTAGAGAAGGCATTCTCATTGGTTTCTCAAAAGTCACTCGCGACTTGACAGATCGACGCAAGGCTGAGCAACAGCTCATCGGTGCATACGAGGAGGCGTCGAAGCTGAAGTCAGAGTTCCTTGCCAATGTGTCTCATGAGATCAGGACTCCTATGCATGGCCTACTTTCAGCGCTAACTTTGCTACTCGACACAAAGCTTGATTTTGATCAATTGGACCTGGCTCGCATCATTCAAGAATCCGGCGAGGTACTCCTCCAGGTGATCAACGATATCCTCGACTATAGCAAACTGGCCAACGGCAGCTTCTCCATCAGTCACGATGTCATCAACATTGCAGATATTATACATTCGGTTCATCGAGCCCAGAAAAAGCTATTTGGTCCTCAAGTCAAGTTTGAACTCAACCTGGACCCTCGCATACCGAAAGCTGGGGAAGGCGACAGTCTCCGTTATCGTCAGATCGTCCAGAACCTTGTTTCGAATGCTGCAAAGTTCACCGAAACGGGTTTAGTACACGTGAATGCAAGGCTTGAAGGCGAAGACGACGAGCATTCAACGATTCGGACCGATGTAGTGGATACTGGCATCGGCGTACCTGAAGCATCTGCGAACGAGCTCTTCACCCCTTTTACCCAGTTCGATAATTCGGCTACCAAGAGATACAAGGGAACTGGACTAGGGCTGAGCATCTGTAAAAGCCTTTCTGAGCTTATGGGCGGCGAAATTGGATTCTATCCAAATCCTGAGGGTCACGGCAGTGTTTTCTGGTTTACCATCAAGCTCAAGAAGTGCAAACAGTTCCAGACCGTTGCGACTCCCTGCATCGAGTTGGACGGCTTTCGAGTCCCAACACCAGCAGTTGTGGATTACATGGAAGAGATGAAGCATGTCGCTGTCAGTAAGCGGCTGCTACTGGCGGAGGATAATTTCATCAACCGGAAGGTCATGTTGCGCATGTTAGCTGGTCTTGGCTTCCCTAACATCGATGTCGCTGTTGACGGCAAAGAAGCTGTCGCAAAAGTCATTCAATCCGCGGATGAAAACCACGCATCGGTACCTTACGATCTCATATTAATGGATATCAATATGCCTGTGCAGGACGGCGTGTCAGCCACGCACGAGCTCAGAGAGAAAGGTCACCACATGCCCATTATCGCTATGACTGCGAATGCTCTCAAGGGGCAGGCTGAGGTCTACATTGCCAAAGGCATGACAGGATACATCGCAAAGCCTGTAGATCGGAAGCTTCTAGTCAAAGTCCTCCTTAACTGTCTCAAAGGAACGTCTGGCGACTGAAATCGGCTCGTTGGCCTTTGTCAAGAGTTCGAGGAGCTCTGAATCAACGACCGAATGCTGGCGCAGTGTGCAGGGCGGCAGCTTTGGGGTTCCGCAGGCACGAACACAGCCCTGGCTATGGGTTCATGCGTCGAACCCTATGCCACGGGAGTCCTCCCGCATCTTTCGAATGGCCTCGTCTGACCGGTTGCGCCTTATCATCGAGAACATGAGAGGGCGTGCAATCATCAATCAAGACTATCTCACGTTGCCGTGATGATCGAGCTGATAGGTTGCGACTGTCGTATGCACCAATACTTTTGTCTGGGATAAGCGAATGGAAAGATTAGCCATCGGCATGTGTAACAAAACGGCTTGTCCTCCGCTTGTGGCGGTGGCTCTGTGCATAATCTCATGCATCCCTACCATTCGTCAGCGGCACGGGGCCTGCGAACACCATGCCAGGCTCCAGCACAGCCCTCAAGAATCAATCGAGTGGTACCTGCGTTGAGACAACTCAATCCTCAGAACACCTTCGTACAGTCTAGCCATCAGCACGTTGATTCGACCACTCTCGCTCGCTGACCTTGTGGTAGCTTTCACAGCCCACTCCCTTCCCCAAGGAGCGGAGAGAGGTGGCTTTCTGCGCTGAGTGGCATATTCAAACCTCTAATAAATTGCTATCCGAAATATTCCTCCAGAGGGAAGGGTGGCCGTATGCGCCATGAACTTGGGCGTTGCCGTCTCATACCCAGACCGCAGCAGACCTGAAAGTCAGCCTTGTGGCTCATGATTTATATCCCAGGCATGGTTGTGGTAGAACCCGGTTACACTATGTATACTTCCCCACTCGTTCTTGCTAACGGCCGATACTCCCGCACCACTTTGAGGCATGATGAGTGAACCCAGATCCCCAATGACGGAACCTTGCATAGTCAGCAGTGAACGCCAAGAAACCCATGGCACCCTTCCACCGCCAGCGCTGGACTTGGAACCTCAAGCTCCTAGTGTGTCGACGGCAGAGCAAGCAGACTTGGAAGAAGATGGCGCGCACCGCACGAGTCAGACTTTGCTGTCGCCGCCTCACCATCTGAAGACCACCGCCTCGTCCCCGACTATCGTACCACTAGTGGATCCGCGCGGAGACAATACGCCAAGGTGGACTAAACGATACATACACAAGTGGAGATCGCCATTCCTGATGGTTCTTTTCTTCGGGCTAGGTGCAGCTGTGAGCATTGCCCATTGTGTGTTCTATGCCAAGTTGAATGGCAGAATTGTAGGAGATTCGAGTAAGCAAGAAGAGAAGCTCAGGTAAGGAGGCCATCAGTGGTTATAGCATCGTCTGATCTCGATAGGTTCGGCACCGCATGTGCCTTCCTCGCCCAAATCTGCTTGGGTGCGAGCGTCTGGACCGTGTATACTCAATGGCTGTGGCGAACAGTGAAGCGAGAAGAGATGACTATTGAAGCTTGGAACGCGGCTTTCAGCGCAGATACATCGGTTCTGTCCCTGCTGAACTGGGAGATGTTACGTAAACTTCGTGTTGGGAGTGTCTTAGCTGTGTTTGCATGGTATGATGAACAATGTTCGTGCCTGTCAGGGCTGACGTTGCGTTCAGGAGTCTTCTTTTACCACCATTCTTCACACCAGCAACGCTCTTCATCTACGAGAGTACTAATGTCCAAGAAACCGTTGCTGCCATGCCCTTTCCCAACATTGCACTAAGCACCGAGTCTCATCGGTACTCATACTCGCCGCCTGTACGACGCGGAACTCGCCAATATATCGACGATCAGAGTCGTATCTTCACGGGTCCGAGGACTCAACTAAGCCTTATTTCGACCGCCACATCCTCCTTTGGGGAGATCCTCCCGGCCGATCTACCATACAACAATTCTGCATACTCCATTTCGTTCTTTGGCCCTATTGTCAGATGTAAGGAGGCTGATCACGAAATGAGCGCTCAGATCAATGAGTATCTCAAAGAGGGCATGACAGGCGAATGGGGCTTAGCAAAAGAGACCGATAGCGTCTACTTCGCCTTCGTACCGACGCGCAATGCTTCTAACGAGCTGACATCTGTCTGGCACCCTCGGCAACAAACACCCGCCAGCCCTCTAAACGAGCTGTGGCTGACATTCATGCGGCCCGAGATCAACGAACTCGGCGAAAGAGTCAAGAATCGTCATTTCCAGGTCTGTCAGCCGCATAATGCGTCCTATGACCTTCAAATCTCCCAATACCATGGTGTCCAGAGCGTAATTGGAAACTATACCGTTGGCGACGCTGTTCCCTTCCCGGTCGATCGCCTTGATGTGGCTTCTAACATGACGCAACATGCATACAGCGCCTTCATGTGGGTGCTCTGTGATCAGCTCGTTGGGAAGATGGCATGGTACGCTGAGCCGAATGCGACCGCCTCCAATGCGTCGCTACCTGTCCGCGGAGCAGTCCAATTTGGCATCATCGAATCCCCTATCTCACGTACTAGTCTCCTCGGCAGCCTCGATCTTGACGCATTCTTTGAGTTAGATGAAGAGAAAAAGTTGTACGAGAATCAAGACACTTCAACAGTGTTCAATTTGAGCGATCAACGGCTCAAAGACAAAGCCTTTGCAAGGAACCGGACTTTAGATGTGTTGATCGAAGAACTGAGCTTCAACACTACTATCAGTCTGATGCACAATGCGTTCCTGACGTAAGGCCTCTACTACATCATTCTGTTAAGCACTAGCTAACCCTTCCGCAGCAACCTAACAAACACGACCGTTCGGCTAACAGACGACATCAATCGCTACTCCTACAAAGCTTACGGTCTCTTCGTACCCTATGCGCTTGCTAACTTGTTCACTTTCCTCTGTGTACTCATTGGCGCGTGGTCATATGTGCACGATGATGTGCTGCCTTCGAAAAAGATCCAAGAGATCATCTACGCCGCGAGACCGGAGCTCAGATACGGCTCAAGGAAATGGAGCGTGGTCGAGATTGATGGCACGCGAGCTTCAGTCACTTTCAAAGTTGTCCAAGAACATGCACCAAGCGGAGATGAAATGCGGGCCGAAAGAGTGACTTGGCACAGAGTTCAGTGGGGGAGAGGGAGCTCGCAGCAGGTCTCAAGGGCTGATCCTGTGTAGAGAATTTGCTGTGTAAGAGCGTGGATAGTTCTACGGTTATAAGATGTTCGCATGCCTGACCCGAAGAGTACAGTCAATTGAAGACGATAGGTGCTAACAACTGATACTTGATTCAACGAAAGTAATTTGTCTCCAGGCTTGAACAGATTCACGTCTTGTGTCCAGACCCCTTTACGAGCATGGAACTGTCAGTTTCCAACAACTAAGCTGAAGTTTAAGCGATGCGATGCTTCGCCGTAGCGTGACGCGCATCGGTCGCAAAACAGCAGGGTCGCGTCTTTTGGCGGATGCGAGCCGGCTCAGCTTCCGAGGCCACCAACGAACCACGACCTCGTTGATAGCTCGAATCGTCCTGGTCGAATAGTTAACAACGCGAGCTTATAGTCAGACCATAATTCCGACTGCGGGACTTTTACACAGAAGCGATGATGAGAGTCGCATCCATCGCAGGTACATAGACGATGTACACGCGCGGACGTCACTGCTCTGTGAAGCCGGGCTCGACTTACCGCATTTGGCAATTTGGTTGCATCGTAACCCCATAGTTTCTCTGTATCATCGGCACCCCAACCGAGATTCAAATGTAGTCTTATATCAAGCACGCATTGCCTTCGGGTTCTCTCGTTCCTATTCATTTTTGACCTTCTACCCCAGGCGAAACACATCTTGAATTCATCAACTTTTCACTGAAAATCAACCACCAGTCCAACATGTCAGGAAAACTAGTCCCTCTCACCGTCATCAAGGGTGCTGGCCACGAGTTCATCCCTCTTCCTCAGGGTGAGAACGCAACAGTTGCCGACTTTCACACGATCCGCACACAGACTCAGGATACACCTTCACACTTCACCTCCGGATTCTACAAGATCGAAGCCGGCCCAAGCAGACCCGCACACTACAACTTTGAGGAGACAAAGTATGTCCTCAACGGCCAGATTGATATTCTCGACGTTGCTACAGGAATCCAGCACCGTAGGCTACACATAAGCAAATACTCTGCAGACCCAAAAGTACTGATTTAACCTAGACTTGGTTCCCGGAGACTTTGCCTTCTTCCGTAAGTCGCGATCACTCTCCGAAAGTCATTTGGGAATGGTCCGTATGTTAACGCACGCTTCAGATGTTGGCTCCAAGGTCGAATTCTCGACAAAATCTTCCGGTCTCGCATTCTATGCTGTTACGAGGCCTGTCAAGACGCCCCATCCTAACTTGAAGAACAGGGAGGAAAGCACTCAGAGCAAAGGCAGCAAATTGTAATTGCGTACGGTGAACCAAAGATGATATTGAGATAGAGTGAAGGCCCTGTACAAGGATACGAATGCAAACATGCCCATCTCTTTGAAGTTCAGCCTGCTGGAGTGATCGAGACACTCAATTCAAACGCAAATATGGCCAAATCACCCATTATCATATACTCAATGGCTGCGATCATCGATATTTCCTGCGCAGATGCTATTCTGCCAATCTGCACTTGAACCTAACAAGATTAACCTTAAACTTCAAGTCATAGGTTACACGCAGATTTAGCTTTGTTGCAACTAGATTAAGTGCTCTGCGGCTTAGGGGTTGTGACAAAAAATCATTTATGTATACTGTTCGGTACAGACCGAGCCTGAACTTGATCTTGCTAGTTTTTGAACAGATGGTGCGATTCCTACATTCTTAATCTCTCCATCAGCTACGTAGGAAGCAAATTTCCCAAAAACGTCTGAATATGGCTATCTATAATAGTCCTATAAGTCCCTATCGCCTCTCGAAACTCGATAATCTAGGCTGGACCAGGACTGCTGTGAAGTACGCATAGTTGGATAGGTCTTAGGCCAACATCTAGAGAGCAAGTCCTACTGCGAGGCCTAGGAATCCAGCTTTAGCAAGACCCTTATTGCCCAGTCGAGCCATTGCAGGCGCAGCAGCACGGCTCGCAGACGCACTCGCAGCAGTAGAGCTTGCAGAAACACTCGCAACTGCTGCTGAGGTCGCCTGACCCACCGCTGCCGATCTCGTACCCGTCGCTGTAGATGAGGATGATCTTATGCTTCTTGTAGCCGTACCGGTAACCGTATCCATAGCCGTTGCTGTTGCCGTCGAAGTCCCTGTTTGCACCTTTCCATCCGGACCCGTGTAGACGCCAGAGTAGTAACTGCCATTTCCTCCCACATCGTCGTGATACAGCCCTGAAGGAAGAGAAATTAGCCCGATGCTTATCTTGTGCCAACGCTAAGAGTGTTCAGGGTTTACACATACCTGTGCCTAAGTTCAAGCACAACAAACTGCCATCTGTGAACTTGTAACACCCCTCATTCACCGCACAAGTCAAAGTCACAGCCCTGTTTTCCAGCCCACGAGCTTCCGGGACAACACCTAGAGATGCCTCACCAGCGGCGCTGCGTCTTTTGAGTCCGCCGGCTTTTAGGCAAGCCTGGAAACAGGGCCCGTCATTCATGCAGCAAGCCCGGCAGTTCTGAACGAGCGTGTCAAACTTGCCAGGCGTAGCACAGTCTCCGACAGGGGGCCATGACAGAGAGCCGGAGCTGGTGCAGAGACCAGAAGCTGAGACCAGGACAGGGAGGAAGACAGCTAATGAGGCAGTTGTTTGCAGAAAACGCATGTTTGAGAATATACAGCCCCAGAAGGAAAGGCTTTGATCGACTTGAGATAGGTGGGAAGATCATAAGCCGTTCGTGTGGAAGGTCCTGATTAAGTATCCTGGCTCCGGATGACCACCCAGGTAGCAGCTTCGTAACGGGAGAAGCTATCGCAAAGCCTCATCAGTAACACCACGAGCCGGCGGCCCATTCGAGTCAAAGTTTAACCTACAGTAGACTACTCAGCCACCAAGTCAGGCATTTGTTTGGTGAGGCTGAGCTTGTTGTTACTTAGCTCCTGCCACAACACTCAGCTCGGAATCTAGACGGCTTGGCGGTGGTATCTAACCGAACCTTTCTGGACCCCATACGTCCCCGAGCTTTACAACGTGCAATCCTAATATCGCCTTGCTTGTTGACAATGAAGGCGCACTAATACGAATTCGTTCGTTCTCGTCTATCTTTTCCTCAAGTTGATTTGTAGTCCCGAAACAGTTTAGCTGGCGTACTTGATGTATGCTTTAGGTGCGAGCGACAAACAGGAGGAGTTTGGAATACCAATACTATAAAGCAGGGTAGAAAGTGCTACCAACTAGACTCGCGAGGACTGACAATCATTTCGTCATCTTCAAACGCCGCTTCATAAAAAAAGGCAGCTTTCAAACGTTTCATAATATTCGTGACGATGCTTCAATGACGAATCCACTCCTCTAAAATGCCTGGGTAACAGTCCAATGTTCGATCTCCGCGTTTTCTTGGTGGTGTGTTCTGCATCAGACCAAGCACTTCACCTCGCCCAATACTCATTACGGTTCGGCCGTGCTATAACGCAGACCAATTAGTTCTCGCTCCCGGCGAAAGTACACATTGACTCACTCTTACAATAAACCAATTGTGATATCTCCCTTCACTCGCGCATAGATCTCAACCTAGGCTACATCAGCCCAATCATAATATCGCCCTTGACTCGTGCATAGATCTCTACCTCGACCTCGAGATCCAGCTCGATCTTGATCTTCAACGAACTGTCCTTTTCGCCCACTTTCGCCGGTCGGTCGGTAATGCGAGACTGATGAACCGGTACAATACGGCGACCACCACGTTTCCTCGGCCCCGTTGTTAACGGTTCCACGCTCTCCTCGGTATCTTCGTCGTCTGAAGGCGCTGCTTGCGCAGTCCTTTGAAGTGAGGTATTCTCATTCTGGCCGATCTTTGTGGGCTTCTTGCGTGGTGCACTGGGACTTGAGGTGGCTTCAGAGGTGGCCGGGTTGTCGGTGACGGGGGATCTTGATTCGGGTTAGCATGGTCGATGTCATCGTGTGACAATTGACATGAGCATTGCGACGTACCCTGAAGACATGCTGACTGCGCTGTCTGATCGTTTGATTGTGCTTGAAGAAATCGCAGTGAGTATGGAATGTTGATTTACTCGAGGAGCGAATTGAGGAACTGGAGGTGGTGTGATTCCAGTCGGGTTACGCCCATCTTTTTATGCTTCAGACATTTGCAAGACCCCAGGCGCAATGACCGCATCGTGCCTGGATCCCCACGTTATCAGGTGAGTACCAACATAATCCTATCGTGAATCAGGTTTCTTCCTGTCGGTTTCGGCGGGTGCGCAATTTGTTAACGGGGAGTAGCTGCATCAAGACCAAGCGTAAGGATCCGTGGCCCCATCGGGCCTGCCCGCCAAAAACAGGTTTAAGAAAGTCAGATCCTACGAGGACCGCTTTTTCATCTCTTGCTCATAGTTGTCAATCACGGTATCTGATATCATGGTACTAGGCATTCTAACTGCTATTGCTGCTTGTCCGGCAATCATCGGAACCGTAGAGGCAGTACGCCAAGGCCAAAAGCAGAGCGCCAAAGAGAAACATCGCGGTCTGAAGACGAACCTTTCAGTTGCCTGCGCGCGCGAATCAATTGGTGGCCGTGAGATCGATGGATGCACAGTAGTACTCAGCGAGAATAAGGTAGGGGTTTTTCCCAAGCCCGGTGCTGTTTCGGTCCACACCCTGGCGATTTGAAGGCTGACGAACCGATCGCAGCTGTACCTCAATGTGCCGTCAGACGAATTCCCAGAAGGTCATCCAGAAGACCACCCTTTTTCCGGTTACTTTCTTCCCTATCCTGACCACGATTGGGGAAGGCAGGGTGAAGGCATGGTATCGACCATCTCAAACGATCCGCCACAGCTGGCCTGGATTTATGTGGATCGCGACACCTGCGAGGTCAAATTTGGCGACCGTATTGCCTCTGAACCTCACATCATTGGACCGTGGGACGTTACCAAGATGGATCGAAGAGTCAAGTTGACAGGCTGGGAAGGTTTCATGGCGGTTCGATACGGCCCAGGGGATTGGGCATTGTATTTTGATATTGACGATAATGGATTGCAGGGCGTTATTGGGGACGACATGTTGAAAGTGGAAGTGGAGCTGGTGCGGAAGGAGATGAGAGAACCAAAAACGTCACCGAATCCGGCAGGAGGAGCCGAAGACGAAGCTAACCCAGAAAAGAACGAGAGTGGTTGATGTATCATCGTATGTATTACAAGGTAGCTGATATTCGTGGTGCGGAGTCTGGCAACATTAACGCGTGAATCAATATTGGGTACAAAAAGCTGAGCGCAGTGGAGACTGGCTCGTTGTGAGCAAGAAGTGGTCGCGGAATTCAGAGTTTGCTTACCTGAGCTACTGACAATCGGGGGCACGGAAGGTGATAGACCGCCATCAGCCCTGTACCAACAAACGCCTACGAGTGCCATATCTGACCTGACAAAGTCCCTTACGCGTTCTTGGATGTTGGATCTGCCTATGCAGAGGTGCTGGCTGCTTTATGAAGCTAAGTGTTTTTGAAGCACCGAAAAGCTTTCGCCGAGGTGCACCCCACATCTGTTATCGGTACACCTGCGGAGCTTCGAGACGCTCTTATCAACTGCCACAGACAGCCATTAGAACCTGTTGAAACTTCTTAAGTTGTCGCTGCCGACGGACAATTGGCCGTTCATGACCTCGAAGCTACTGTTGTGACCCAGCCCTACTGTGCACTCCGATAATCAACATGACCGACCGGTTGACCGTACGTCTGAACGACCTCCACGTGCGTCTTGTAGATGAGTACGTGACGCGCAATCCAGCATCAAAAGACCGGTTCGAAAGAGCTTCGCAACATATGCCTGGTGGCAACACGCGTTCGGTCCTTCACTTTGATCCCTTTCCAATCGGCGTCAGGAGTGGACGCGATTGTTTTGTCACTTCATTAGACGGAGACGAGTATCTCGACTTTGTTTCCGAGTACTCTGCTGCCATGTTTGGCCACTCAAATCCGATCATCCTGAAAGCCATCCAGGATTCCCTTCGTAACGGCATCAACCTGGGGGGACCCGGAGAAGCAGAGGTCGAACTCGCGGCGCACATAAGATCGCGCTTCCCAAGCATGGAGAAGCTGCGATTCTGCAACTCTGGATCCGAGGCAAACACCATGGCTCTCGCACTTGCTATCAATGCAACCAAGAGGCGGAAAATAATAGCGTTCCGGAACGGCTACCACGGCGGCTTCATCACGTTCAGCGACGCACCATCCGCAGCGACCATCCCCCACGATTTTGTACTAGCCCAATTCAACGACATCGACTCTGTTCGCGCAATCATCAGCGAAGACGTCGCAGCCATCCTCGTAGAACCCATGCAAGGCGCTGGCGGCGCAATCCTAGGCACACGCCCCTTTCTACAATATCTGCGCGACGCCGCGACGCAACATGGCGCGCTCTTGATCTTTGACGAGGTCGTGACTTCGCGACTGGATATGCACGGACTGCAGGGATACTATGGGGTTCACCCCGATATCACGACGCTAGGGAAGTACGTTGGCGGCGGGCCTTCGTTTGGCGCGTTTGGTGGCCGCGCAGATCTGATGGAGATGTTCAATCCGCAGCGTGGGCTCGTGGCTCATTCTGGCACGTACAATAACAACGTGTTCACCATGGCTGCGGGCAATGCGGCAGCAAAGATCCTGACGCAGGACAAGATTGAGAAGGCCAACCGTCTGGGCGACAAATTGCGAGATGCTATCAATGTATGTGAGAGCGAGCATATCAAGTCGACCGGGTTTGGGAGTGTGATTGGGTTGAGCTTCAGCGGTCCTGCGGCTGCGCAGGTGCGCGAGACGTTTTTCTTTTACATGCTAGGGAAGCGGGTGTATATTGGCAAGAGAGGGTTTCTGTCGGTTAATCTGGCACATGAGGAGGAGCACATAGAACGGTTTCTGGAAGCGTTTCATGGATTTCTCAAGGAGATATCTGAGCCAAGCCGTTACAGCGCCCTGAAACTATAGTGCAAGGAAGGCGCTTAATGCATCGTCAGCGATTTTTGTGAGTACATGTAAAAGTGTATTTAAATTAAGCCTAGCTCGCTAGGTGCGTGGTGATAGTGCCGAGGACGAGAGGACGCACAACAGCATGCTCGAAACGGTAACATAAGGCAACCAGGCATGAGAGCTTGTCTTAACAAGCCATAGTAGGAAGGATATTACGTGGTCCAAAAATCATCACGACAGGGATCAACGAAAGTGATGGACCAGGCGGCTTAGTCTGCAAAACAACACCTCAATGTCACTACCCCCTCACACATACAGACCGCGTCTTGTACTACAAGTACATGGAAGAACCCAATACTGCAAAAAACATACAACAGCGGGTATTCGCTAGTGGTCACCCACCTAACTACTAATCCGCCGGTACGTTGCTTAAATAGGGCTGAGCGAACGGGAAGCCTTGTTTTCAACGTCCTATGGTCGTATGTGCTAGGACTGAAAATTTGATGTTACTTAATCTTCCACAGTGCCGAAATGCTCATCCTCGACTTTTTTCAAAGATGGGCACCAAGATATTGCAGGCCACGAGGACTGTGAGGCTATGCTTGTTCTCGTTGCACAGGGCAGCGAGGACGCTCAACTAGTTGCTGGAGCCTGGTGCGCTGAAAAGGAACTTCATACAATGACCGGCCGTGTAGGAAGAACGTACTTTGCTCGCTGCATCGGTGAGGCGCGTGGCTTAGACATTGACATTGTGACTTAGGTGCGATGGATGCTACCAGGTGGATTCTACATGCAGAGAATTGCAAATTTGCACAGTTCATAGACTGACGACTGGTGCTTTATTGTTGCAAGCGCCCGCGTACGCAACACCATATCAACTAATAATATCACCTGCTTCTTCACTGCCAAGTCCTACGCGTGCATGTCGTCGAGTTGATAAGAGCCCATCTTCCTTGGAGGAACCTTAGCTGCAAACATTTCATCGATCTCGCGATTTGTGCGTCCTTTGAGTTCCGGAACATAGAGCCATGATCCGAATGTCGCAATGGCAGCAAGACCTCCGAATACGAAACCCACTTTCCCCTTCAAGTTGGCCTCATCTGGGTTTACCATGTATGGAATGGCGATGTTCATGGCGATACCAAGAATCGATTGTGTTGCCGTTGCGAGCGCAGCAGTGTGCGCCCGAAGTCCCATACTGCTTGTCTCTCCCAGCAGTACGAAGGCCATGGCGCCAATAGAACCGAAGTAGACGAACGCGTAAATTACGGTGCATGAAGCTTGAACCCATTTCGACGGTCCAGTGGGTATGACATCCACAATGCCAATCAGGAGAAGCAATGTTGTGAGGACTGCCATGCCGCTGACAAAAACCTTGCGACGACCAAAAGAATCCACGATGAACCAGCTTGCTATGTTTCCGGCCACACCACAAGCTGTTACGCCGACGCCAAGGTCAAAAGAACGGGAGGTATCGAGACCTGCAAGCTGGAAGAAGTATGTCGAATAACCAAGGACGAATACGATACCGACAAAATGCTGGCATGCGAAGGCTCCTGTCGAGATGCAACTGCGCAGAATGTTGGTGCCGCGGAAGCAGTCAAGAAAGCTAGATTCTTTCTGGCTTTCTTCCTCCTGGATAGTGATTTTGAGGCTTGCAAGTTTGTCGCTAACATCAGTTTGCTTGCCCCAAAGTTTCTTCAGAGAGCTGCAAGCCTGGTCTTCCTTGCCGTTGCGAACCAAATACCAGGGCGACTCAGGTACCCAGGGCAGACCGCACAAGAGGAATACGGAGAAGAACAGCTGGACAGCGAAAGGTGCTGCGTAGGCCCAGCGATCAGTCCTCTCACCGAAGCCCTTGACAACGGCGTTTGATAGCAGCTGGCCAACCGCAATACCAAGATTGATACCAGAAGTAGAGATGCCGCGAAGCACCACTGGTGCGATCTCACTGCAAGCGAGGGGGCCAATCGTAAGATAGAACCCGAGGCCAACACCTAGAATGAGTTTCGAGGCAAGAAACGCGCCTCTGCTCAGAGCAAACATCTCTCCAAGGGCCCCGCCGATGCAAAATAAGATACCGCAGAGCAGTGAGGCTCTTCGACCCATCTTATCTGCAATTGTACTGCATGCGAATCCTCCAAACAGCATACCGACTGAGCTGACCATGTTGAACGCAGTTTGCCAGCTTGCTGGTAGAATTGCCTCGCCCTCGAAAATGTATCCGAAATCGCGGCGAAAGGAGGCGACAGAGATCATGGCCCCATTAATCTGTGCATCGAATCCCCTACACAAGTCAGCCGTATCCATGAGGACGTTCAAGGTCGAATCTTTCTCACCATCCAATAGCACACATTGACCAATAGAGTGACCACCCAACCAGAGCTGGATGGCTTTTCCAAACCTCTTTGAGGGTAAGTTGGTGCTCTGCGACCCTGTCGGCAATTGCGCCCTTCGTTTCGGTGACGCTGTGCTTCAGCTCATTCGGACGGATGTCTTCTTCATGATGAGTGACAGAAGATGGCTTCTCCATGGCGTGTTAAAAGGCAAGAAACAAAGTCGGAATGTTGAATAGTTGCAGTTGCTGCGGCGTGTTGATCATTTCTCGAAGGAAACGGTGTGGGCCTTTATAAAGTTCGTGAAGAGGAGGCTCTGAGCCCACGGCAGATCCCAACGCGATGGCGTTCGTATATCCCGAAGATCCGCCTGCTGTGCAACAAGCATGCTTGCCAGACGTGGAGTCGAAAACCTGGGGAAAATGTGGAGGGCGATATTCCGCGTTGCGCATGGGGCCGCCACGTCTGGGCTAGCCAAGTGAGGCCTGGCGGCCGTAACCGCCGCGATGATGAGCGATATTCCGCGTTCTCCAACCTTCCCAATCCTCTTCATCATTCGCACGATTCGGACATGAAGTCAGCTCAGCATCAGCCGACAGCTCCACGTACCCCGTCACCGGGTACTGTCACTGGTCAGAAACGACCTGCGCCACGTGGATCTGCCTCTTATCCCCGCAAGCGTGCTGTGACTGCTTGCCAGGTCTGTCGAGCACGTCGTACCAAGTGCGACAATGCGAAGCCGGCATGTTCCTTCTGCGTTAAAACTGGCGCAAACTGCATTCAGGCACCGGTTGATCTCTCGAGTTTTGATCCTGCAAGTCTTGAGATTCTACGACGCCTTAACGACTTGGAACAGCTTGTCCGCGATGTCGGGAGTGGCAGTGCCGAATGCACTGCCGAAAGCACAGCGGCCCCTGAGCCAATACGGGAGACTGCGAGACCTGTCCCCTCACAATTACTGCCATGCTCAGTCGATACGATTTTGGACTGGGAGCCTCTGAGGAGGCTGAGACCTGGTCAGGAGCTGAGCGAACCAGCATTTCCGTGCACCAATCGATCAGTCAACCAAATGACGACTTCTCCGCCGATATCTGGTCTGGATGAGTTTGAGCCTCACCGTATCAAGCTTTTACTTGACAACTTCTTCAATTTTGTGCATGTCAAGAACCCGATACTGGACGAGCAACAGACAAGGAGAACAGTCAATAGAGTGTGCCTGCATGGTATCGACTGGTCCCCAGATGCTTGTCTAGCTCTTTTGATTTGTGCACTCGGTACCATAGCAACCCCGCTTGATGGAGGATACGTTATGCGTGATTCAGAAGCGTATCGCACGGCGGAATCCTTCTTTTTGGCTGCGAAGAAGAGACTCGGTCTGGTTCTAGGTACATCGAGCCTCATTGAGGCACAGTGCATGTTCTTCGCCGTAAGTACCCGTTGCTGCTGGACAGAATCTCAATGTGCTAACCGTTTTCAAGGGCGTATAC
Source organism: Didymella segeticola (assembly GCA_004522025.1). Taxonomy (NCBI): domain Eukaryota; kingdom Fungi; phylum Ascomycota; class Dothideomycetes; order Pleosporales; family Didymellaceae; genus Didymella; species Didymella segeticola. The sequence goes on along the minus strand of SDAV01000015.1, from coordinate 342,347 downwards.
AGCATGTGTGAGTATTCGATTTGTTGCAATACCCATATCCACACAGTCACTAATGAGTGCACAGGCACATTTGAGCGAATGGCGGCTTGGCGATATTTTATGCAGTCATTGGCTTGCTGTCAGACATTTCAGTCTCTGACAGCCTTCAGGCAAGAATACGGGAAGCAACTAGATGAAGCAGGACGTCGGTCAGCAGCTGCCGAACAAGCGATCTACTGGTCGGCTTGGAAGTCCGAGCGAGAAGTGAACGATGATCTCAACCTACCAGGATTCTTATTCTCTGAGATCGATATCGCCACTTATCCACCCTTCTTCCCTACTCCGCCAAGTTACAATGATGAAGCGCCAAGCTTAGTCAATGCTGAGGCTGAGACACGCGAGCAATTGTCTTGGTATTTCTACCTTTCCGAAATCTCACTCTTGCGATTGTGGCGTCGCATGGCCAAAGATGTTCTGGCGTATGTGCCAGATGCTGGGCAAGACCATATCTCAGGACTGGCTCAAGGAGTTGCAGACCGGGAATCGCAGATTCTAGACTGGATTCGAGCATTGCCCAACAATATGTCTACACTCGCGCCAGCTGAGGAAGATGAGATCTGTCGCTTCGTTCTTCGCGGCCATCTCATCAATGTTTGGGAAATTATGTACTGGCCGTTTGTGACTCGAGCCATAGAGTCGGGCTCCCAGACCACAGATCGACCACTTTTACAGCAGCTAGCTGAGAAAGGCCTACAGATACATGTGGATCGCATTAATGTCAACCGTCCTGGGTTCTCGCACAGGCATCACGGTACCTTTGGTATGATCAAGTCTTGCACCCGAAGTGCTTTTGTCTTGCTCGCTGCGGCGAGTAGCTTTGCCGCCCAAGTAAACGAACAGTCTTATGCCATGCCAAATGGTTGGCAACGATCCGTGGAAGAAGTCATTCAGCTTCTCGAACTTTGGGAACACGAATCGGGAGATTTCACAATCGTGGTCGGACATCTTCGCCAATTGTACCAGATTACCCGGGAAGGAATCGATGGACCGCTTCTGACAGTCTTTCATACCTAGAAACGATCTACCGGCGGCTATTTGTGACTCGCATACCCGTAGGAAGATACATTCAATCGTGCCTTCGAAGCTGACGTTCCGAGGACCACCCTTACCTAATCTGGTCGACCCCACATATCATCGCGGAGTGTCGGCAAGCGAATCGACATCGTTCTAGCGTTGCCATCGGCTGCACCTCCGGCCGGCAGACCTTCAGCATGATGATCTGGCGGGAACTATCCAATGCACTTGTCTGCAGTCTGCATACATTAGTTGTCGTCCCATCAGATCACCCTCTTCTACATCTCCCCTCTCATCTCACAGCTTCTATCCAATTCTACAACGTCTGAACATGGCTATCCATACCTTGAACCCACCTTGCCAGCCCCTGCGAGTATCAGGCGATGCTATCGTCAATGCCGCCGGAGAGCGCGTGGTACTCAAGGGCACAGCTCTTGGTGGCTACTTGAACATGGAGAACTTCATCACCGGCTATTCCGGCCACGAGCACGAGCATCGAGCTGCACTTGCATCAGTTCTGGGCGAAGAGAAAGCACAGTTCTTCTTCGATCGATTACTACATTACTTCTTCACCGACGCTGATGCTGAGTTCTTCGCTGCACTATCCATGAACTGCATCCGCCTTCCATTCAACTACCGCCACTTCATCGATGATCAGAACCCAACGTACTTCAAGCCAGAAGGCTTTGCCCTGTTGGACCGTGTCATCAACATATGCACGAAGTACAATCTGTACGTTGTTCTGGACCTCCACGCTGCACCCGGTGGTCAGAATCAAGACTGGCACTCTGATAGCGGCCTCAACAAAGCTATGTTCTGGGAGTTCCGAGTGTTCCAGGATCAAGCAATCGATCTCTGGAAAGCCATTGCAGCACGATACAAGGGTAATCCAGTAGTATGCGGCTACAATCTGCTGAATGAACCTGCGGATCCAGAGCATGTTAGGTTGATTTCATGGTATGAGCGCGCAGAAAAGGCTGTACGGGCGATAGACCCAGACACAATGCTGTTCATCGATGGTAACACCTATGCAATGGACTTTACGTACTTCCAAAACGTTCTGCCAAACTCGGTATACGCTTGCCACGATTACGCCATGTTTGGCTTTCCTATCCCCGGGCAGCCCACATATTCAGGAAGTGACGAGCACAAAGGGAAGCTCAAGCGACAGTTTGACCGCAAAGCATTCTTTATGCGAGAACACAATGTTCCCATTTGGAATGGCGAGTTTGGTCCCGTCTACGCAAATGAGGATGTTGACCCGGAGGCGAAAAGCGTCAACAACGCGCGCTATCACATGCTGCAGGACCAGCTGACCATTTACGACCAGGACAAGGTCAGCTGGAGTATCTGGCTATACAAAGACATCGGCTACCAGGGTATGGTGTATCTCAACCCAGATACACCATATATGAGACTTATTGCACCCTTCGTGGCCAAAAAGCAGAAGCTCGCCCTTGACTTTTGGGGTTGCGTCGATAAAGAGGGCGTCAAAGACGTGTATGAGCCGTTTGTCGAAGGCCTGAAGAAGATGGTGCCTGAGAAATTCCAGAAGAAGAAGTATCCTCATATTTGGACGTTCGACAGGCAGGTAGAAAGAGCCGTCAGAGAGTGCTTGATGAGCGAGTATCTGGGTTGGGAATTTGCTGAGCTGTTTGAGGGGAAAACTGAAGCAGAGCTCGAAGAGCTAGCTAAGAGCTTCTCATTTGAGAACTGTATTAAGCGGGATGGGTTGAACAAGGTTCTGCAGGAAGACGGCCAAAAGAGAACGGTCTGAAATCCATATATCCGCCTCATTCGTAGCACAAATTCTTCGTACTCGTTCAGAACGCATTAAAGCCGTGAAGACAGCCGCACAGTGCACGGGCGTCTTTCCTCTTGACTCGAATAGCAGTCTTGCAACGAAACACCGGTGTATCCAAACTTTTGGACAGTTCTCTCATTTACACACCTAACGCTCTCCTACAGCTTCTCTATAGGGTTTTGTTTCACACACATCCTACTTGCTCTGTCATGCATCATGGTTGAGACCTTGTTCGTCACCACTAGCTAGCGCATTTATTAGAGATTGTATGTGTCAGGCAAATCGCACTGCACATTCCAAGGCTTACTACTCCGTTGACTCTTATTCGGAAACGAAGGTGGGCGCTCATTCTCATGCAGCTACCGTCTTGTGAAAGACTGCTTTTGAAACGTGTTCCTTTGAACTGTTTGACCGATGCCATGAGCCGTTAAGACGCGTTGGCTCGTGGGGCCGTCCATGTAAGTACAGACTAGTCTAAGATGTAACTCTTGTCCACTCAGTTTTAAGTCGGCTTTTTACGACAGTCAGTGCCACTTTCCTTAACGCCCAACTTCTGTGACACTTTCCCAGTCCTCAAATTCATCGTTTGGGTCTCTGCAATGAACTGCCTTACACACACCTCTCGCTAACCGCTCACTACATCACTGCCATCGCCGCTGCCCCAGCAATTGATTCACCCTAGCAATTCCCGGGCGCACAGTATCTGAGCTCAATCATCTCTTTCCATGGAAGTAATCGCTCATAATCAGCATGGATGCTACAATGACATCGCGGACTCTTGCATAGCCCACGCACTCATCTTTACCCAGATTCAAGGATTCTAGGGCGCTATATGACGAGAGAAGACCTTTACCATTAACAAGGTCCAGTCATCAGAGGCTTCTTGCTCCCTCCAATTCCCTGCTAACATAGGTGGAGATGAGATGCAAGCCATCGCCGAAAGAGTGAGAGCACACGACGTGAAGAGCAACAGCAAATTCTGACAATCGTCTCGGCCTGAAGCATCTCCCCAGATTACATATTGAAACCACCTCCCTTGTTTCTTTGACGCTCAGTTCGTCAGTAAGGGAATGCGGTCTGAACTCTGTTGAATAAAGTGTCTTGCGTGCAGTCTGTTATATAGCTAGACATGGTCACCTATCAATGCAGAGTTCTATCTATCACAGCTTTGTCGCACAGCAAAGCTCACAGTTCGGTCTGATAATGCATTAGCGAAGTTCAGTAGCGCAATGCAACAAGCAATCTGATGAAGCTACCAGCAAAATGATGATCACCAAGATGCCGGTGCCTGGATTGGTATATCTATGAGGTTCCTTCACTCTCAACACAATCTGATATGCAGAGAACACACCCAGGCCAAGAAGTGTACTGTCTTCCAGCAAACCAGCCACCCGATAGCGCGAGCCCTTATCGTCAACCACACCTGCGCCGGAATTCAATCCAATCATGTCGACCGGACTGACTTCGTTGCTTAATGCTTGATCTTCGTTACTCACTGCCAACAGCTCTAAATCTCTCGTAGCCACCTTCGCCACGCTTTCTACCCAGTCCCTTCGTTCCCACATGCACAAGCTCGACAGACTGCACACCCATCCCCTCTTCCCCTTCCATCCGAGCCCTCTTGACATCTCCTTCGCAGGACATAGCAGTCCTATCACGCCTCTCAACCCACCAGGTGGCGAGTATATTGCATACCGTCCACAGCAACCTCAGAAAGACAAGGTCCGCAACAATGATCGCTACGATTAATTCCGACCACGGCTTCCGCACAGGGACCTGACAGAGGTACTGCGCATATAATGTTGACGGTGTGATTTGAAGACTGCCTAAATCGGATCGGCTCATGGCGTCGGCATAGCTGACCTTCGCGGGTCCCATAACGGCATTCAATTTGGTAGTGAAATCAGCAAATTCTGATGTGTAAACCCGGAGCAGATCCGTAGAGTTGGGAAGGAGAAGGTTGGGGCCTCTTGACTGGCCCAGATCTGCTAAGACTGTCGAGTAAAAGGACTTTCCGTAGCGGTCGACTTTGGCCCAAAGGTCTTCGAGAAAACTTTGTTCAGCCAGGGTTTGGAGCGTTTCTGCTGGAGTGGGAGTGGCAAAGATGTCAATGTTTCCATCCTGGTTTCGGAACAAGTTGAAGTGGTAATGTGTGCTGAAGAAACCCATAGATGTGAAGTCGACGTCGGAGAGTGGCGCGAGATCTGTGGGAGAGTGTCAATCAGATCCACTCTTCATCAGCCCATCAGACCAGGAAATCATACGTACTTATGGATCCCTTCCGGATGGGCGATCTGTCATAGTCTCGGTTAATTTGCATCCATTCTGCTACTTGGATCCAATACATCGAGCGGCAGGCTTGTCAGAACGATCGAGACATGTTATAGTCGTAGACCACGTACATGAGGGATTCTCCCCACCACAGACTCGCCCGCTTCTTTGCATTGCGTTGAAGAAGAGTAGTCTGTTGCCCATCTTCGATTGTCGGTGGGATCAAATCATACTCGGTGCTCAGATTGAGCATCATTCGCCCGGTTTCCGTTGATACGAAACAGCTTGCTGAAGCCTATGAAACAATCATTGTTCAGCATAAATCCAACCGTGTTTGCCCTGAGCTTACTGATATCTTAGGTCCCCATTGCGTAAACCCAAACTGAGCTGCGGTCCGATCTTCAGCTAGTAGCTCGATCTGCATATTGTATACCGAACAGTCTTCCAGCGTATTATTGAGATAGCTGAGTGATGGTAAAACATCATCCTCATAGTCTTCTGACGAGGATCCTAATCGCACGACGCTTTCAAGCCTGTACGGCAGGCTTAATTTATTTGTGAAGAATTCTGTGGCCGTAATTTAGTAGATTTTGGGATATGGCTTGGAGTCCATTACTCGACCCGACAAGGATGTCTCGAGGTTCACAAGACCCAGAAACCTATAATCGTTATTTAATGTCAAAGTGCCGAGCAGGTGTTGTATCTTGCCTTGCCCATCGCATTGAGAGGCCATCTAGTTGCAAAACTGTCTCGCGTGAGAGTCGCGTTTGGGTTACTCGAGTAGTGAACACTTTGGTATAGTCAGCTGTGTCCTATCCTACGCGAACTAATCATCTCACGCCAAGATGTAACCGTTGGCAGCAAAGTTCAGAAGAGAGAAGAGCGCGCCAAATATGAAGAGGCCAGCGATAGCCAAAGGTGTAAACCACCAGAAAGGGTACGGCCTAGTTAATTGGTAACGAAATAATGATGTTGCCATGATTTCGGCGTAGAGTATAGGTTCGGCCGCAATGATGTGTGGCCGGGCGATTGATAAGTGGCATTCGAGGCATCAGGCTGACCCTGTCTTCTCCTCGGAACACGTAAGACTGTTATTGAAGTGTTGCTTTCCCGGCCCAATTCTGGTTCGGGACGACTAACCCGAGATCTCATGCATACATAACGCCTCTCGCCTATTCCTACCAATGCAGGACCCGATTGTGTGCCACCAGCAAGCTTTGCGTGGCGAGATCGAAATATCCAGAACATGACTCCTGGAGTCTGCCATGTTGTCATGAAGATCGATTCAACCGCACGTTCCATTAGTGAGCCGACCCGATCCCACTACCAGCCCCGTCGCAGCCCCCTCCTAATTCGCCGCCCCGACATTGCTCCGGCCATACATACCAAGGAACATAAGAACTCTACGCTCGACTGATCAGCCCTGAAAGACTCTAGGCTAAAGGCAAGGGGAGGTGTCTGCGACCCAATGGTTTCTCCCGGTCGTTAATACGTCCAACCAGCCATACATTTTAAGCGAGCTTTGGCAGAAGCAGCGTGCTGAGTTCGCGATACTAGTACCTTATCACCGTTCCTAGGTCATAGGCGAAAGTAGGCCTGTCTTTTGTTGCCATTGTATTGAACCATAACTCAGGCATGAGGCTTGTGAGGTACTGCTAATGTATGGTTGGTGCTACATCAAAAATGCACTTGCGCCAAGCAGTATTTGCATTGCTACGTTCAGAGTCCGTCACTGCTCTCAGATATTTGACAAACTCCTGAAAAACCCCTCCTAGGAGCTTCCGCGTGCTAGGTCTCATTTAGTTCCCGCTTTTATTAACGGAATGGTGTGATGGTATGCACCTCTCGACCGTGTTGAGAAGCTTGCACGTCTTCGCCGTAGTCAGGGTTGCTCTCATCCATGTGGTCTTTAGCGTTCTGGAGGCTGACCAGCGGTTGAACTTTACGACAGCCTTGGTAACACTACCTCTAGTTCATGGGCTACAGGGTGGGCTGAGTAGGGCACGGGGTTATGTGGTGACTATTCACTACAGGCTGAGCGCTGTGCAAAGCAGCGAGTGAGGTTTGTGATTCGAAAATGGCGAGGATGTGGGGTCCAGCCTGATCGCGCCTCAGCCTCGCCAGAAGGGGGAGCGTGTCCTTTGAGCAGGCTGAATAAAGAGATGGCAATCAGCAGTGCAGGGGCCGCACCTGCTAGCGGAGATGCCGTTGCAGGGACAGGCGAATGCAGTCCAACAGTGTGACACGCGTTTCCGTAGGATTGAGCTAATGTGACCGCCAAAGAGAATCCTTCGTTCACAATGACATTACGCACGTCTTCAGAAGCAAGCTCGGCGCGCCCTGTACACCGCCAGCCAGCCCGCGGGCTAGAACAATAATATAAGGCAGATCGCAAACAGCAGGCAAATTTATGTGACTGTTAGGAATAGCTGTTTATGTGTGGCCGTGCATGTAGATGTATTACATGTACGTCAGACGCTTAGCCTGGGAATCGTACGAAGAAGATCGTTTTTTTTTGAGGAATCAGGGGCTCGTGCGCGATCGCTCCCCACCATCGCATGCAACACCCACACTTTATCATATAGTAAATCAACCACCACAATGCCTGCAACACCTATTGCGCGTCGTAAAAAGTTTAAATACAAGCAATATAAGCTTGTGAAACCTCCTGCAACAGATCGGACAGAGATGAGTGCTGTTGCGCGCGCGTTCGCAGTGGGTGCTCTCACCGCGATGCGGGGTGACTATGCCACCCAACGAGACCTAGCCACCACGATGGGACAACAACAAGGCAGCTTATCAAAGCTACTTTCCCGGGTAGAGAGGAAGGCAAACAATCATACAGTAGCTTTGTGGGATGAGATTCTTTACCAAAATGACCTGGGGCGTGGCCAAAGTAAGCTGTTGACTCAGCACCAGAAGGACCTCATCATCTCAATCGCCACTGCGTCACGCGAGGCAAGGGAGAAAGAGAGCTGGCAGGCTGTTGCCAATGGCGATTTAAAAGACGTTATACCAGAAATAAGCGTAACCACGTTTGAAAACGTCATGTACGAAGCTGGGTACGCTCGCCGGCGCCCTGGGTGGAAACCAAGTCTTACCCCTGAACAAGAGAAGGAGCGTTATGAATGGGCTCTTGCCCACAACCCTGATAAAGAGGTGGAATACGATAACAAAGGCTTCAACTTTCACACTGTTGTCTTCTCTGATGAGTCTCCTGCTCAAATTGGTGATGAGCGAGGTCTGATTCGGACGTGGTGCCGTGAAGGAGAGAGATGGGATGACGACGTCAAGCACGATCGGAATACGCATGACTGTTGCCTGCAGTTCTACGCCTGTTTTCGCTATGGATATAAGGGCCCGTGTCACGTTTATTATCGTGAGACTGAGGAGGAGAAGGCTGCTGCTGACGTCCATATCCGTGAGCTCAACCAAGACCAGAAGACCCGCGATAACAAGCTGCAAATCTACGCTCGGCAAGCTCTCAACAACATGGGCAGCAGTGACGTCAATAAGCGATACAACACACGGAAGAAGCAGTATGTTCCAAGTGAGATGGACTACGTGCGTGGTGACCGGAGGCGTGGGGGAGTCGATGGGTATCGGCACCGAGAGGGTGCTCTCAAGAAGGTCGTTCCATGGATTCACGACCTTGAAAAGCGTGGAATAAAGTGCACCTTGCAGCAAGATGGTGCCCCTGGGCATAGGGCTCGGATATCTCGTGATTTCCTCATTACTGAGCATATAGATCGGTTGTGGTGGCCAGGTCACTCACCTGAGGCAAATGCTATCGAGCATGCCTGGCCATGGATTCGGCGTCACGTAACAAAGAAATTCACTCCTTCTCACACTGCAAAACAGTGTGAGAGGCAGTGGATATCCTCATGGGAGGACATGCCCATAGAGGTTATCAATGGTTGGATAGACCAGATTCCAGAGCAGGTGAGGAGGATCATTCGGGCGGGTGGGAAGAACAACTTTCATGGGTGACGCACTGACCCGCCACGTTCTCAAAACACCACAAAAAACTCGGGATATGTCAATTGTATACAGTTCAGTAGCTTCACGTTCTCAGATTATCTTTAAATGTCATGGTCTCTGTACTACTATTTTGTATGGGTGTTGTGAACGAGATTCATGTTCAGGTCCGTGCGCCTCGGCTGATTCCTCAAAAAAAACGATCTTCTTCGTACTGATAGCGAACGCAAGCAAAAATTGCGCAAAATTACATACAACAGCGGGTATTCGCTAGTGGTCACCCACCTAACTACTAATCCGCCGGTACGTTGCTTAAATAGGGCTGAGCGAACGGGAAGCCTTGTTTTCAACGTCCTATGGTCGTATGTGAAATATTTTGCGAATTTATGCGTTATAAAGTAATGCCACAATGCTGCCAACCTACATCCATTCGATCTCAGGGTCCAAAATCCACGCGAGCAATTTGATGAATTCTTCTTGAACCGAGTTCAGTGCTGGAAGAGATGATTCCAGAGCCAGCTTTTACTACGTTCGCGTTGTCAAAGGTCGGCCTTTCACTCGCACTGACAGAAGCCGTTCACATCCCGTATGGCAGTCTTCGTTATCTTAGCAAGGTCCAATTGCGAACACTGTCTTCACCACCAAGTCACCTGGCTACAGGTGAATAAAGCCGTGCTTTGATGTGATTACAACCCCGAAGCCGCTGTATCGACACATCGACTGGAGGCGTTTCCCAGGTTACCACTTGCAACAAAGTTTGTAGATGCCCTTTTCGACGGCAACCAAGAGTTCGAGTCTGCTGAGAATTACATGGCATCAAGCTTGAGTCATGCATCAAGCTCGGAACACCCCTCAATACATCATCTCCCCTTATCAATCGGGACTCGCCCATCCAAAATTATCCTTTCGTACTCACATACCACTGCTCCGTCTCGAACTCCAATCTCGTGCCCTTAAATCTGATCGGATCCACAAAGATTTCCAATCCGACATTCGGCGTTAACATATCGTACACACGCAAGATAACATATACCCTGTTGCTAGGCTTGAGCAGACCCAAGGCCATATCCTCCATCTACTCTCTTGGATTAGCACGCTGCTCTACTCTAAGCATGCGCATGTGTACGCGCCTAAATTGACGTACCTTTTCGTATTGTTTCCCGCTCATGTAGAACCTTGTTCCACAACGACCCGTGGTGCTTTTCACTTCGAGATAGTACTCAACCGGCGACGCTCGCATATCTCGTGTTTCGAAAATGTAAGGCGTAAAGCCACCTGCGCAATGATTGCGTAGATATTGAGTGAAAGCACCATTATCATCTTTGTACACGAGATCGGAAGTCTCGTGTCCATGCCATGGTGCCAGGTCTTCGAAACCGAAACAGCCCGCAAGTTCGCTTCGTATTGTGCTCGACCAATTGTTTTCGCTGAAGTTAGGGAGATTAAGTGCTGAGAGGAGGGTAAAGACCTGATCGGAGAATTAGTCTGGATTTCATTGCGGGGGAAAATGTTTGCTTACATAGCCCTCTCCAACAGCGCCGACCTTTCGATTATGGGAAGAGTCGGTATCACGGCTACCGAAAGTGTTCAGATGGTCGAAGTAACGGCTATTGCCTCCAACTTGAGTAGCCGGATCGATCGGATTTCTGTGTCTTTGGCCGACGCGTCGAGCAACCCTGACAACCTGCTCAACCAACTCGGGAAAGTCTGATAGCCTCACGCTTGGAGCAATTGCAGGCGGACTAGCGTGCAATCGTGCATGTCTTTGACGTGAAGGCGACGTGTCGGTTGTGATGACGTCAAATGGGACTGGTAGAGCTTGCTCTTCACGAAAACCGACCAATGCAATGTTAGTGCTCGGTCGCTCGACCTGCTCCGGTTCTTCCAGTATCTCGTAGGCCGGCTTTGGAATCCATGCAACCTCCGGAATGTCCTGCTCCCCGAGAACATCATCAAGGTCTTGCGGGCTAGCTGAGACGATACAAGAGATGTTGAAAGTAGCAGCTTCATCAACGCCTAATATGCTTGCCAATAATCTTGGTAGCTGCGACCGATAGCAGGACCGCCGCTCGTGTTGATTATCCGGCACGTATATTGTGATTTTTCTGTCAAGGACTTCATGGTGGATAAACGACCTGTTGCTTCGGACGCTGATCGACCTAGAGGGTAGAGATATAACCAGGTTGGTTGAGATATCGCTGGAGGTGGAAACGACCAGTGCAGACAATTGCGTATGGAGTGAGTGCTGTCCTTGCAGGGCCTTACTGCTTTTGTACTTCGCAGCGCAACTGTTTCTTGTCAGTGTATATGATGCTTACTGAGATCAACGCACTCGGACGCGTGTAGTAGCAACCAGAAGAGCAATGCGGGCAAGAAGCTTAGGCTTGATTGATTTGGAGAAAACACCGACAACTTGAGAAATCTTTGTCTTGATCGACATCCCAAAACGAAGAAACATACGCACCAGTATAAGCCATATGCTTTCGAGCGTAAACGCTTCGACAGCTCTTCGTCTTCGATCGCACCGTTCCCAACGACTGATACCTCTTTGACTTGATTCGAGAGGTACCGGTGCGTCAGTTTCAAGTGTCGGAACATGGTATGCATGATCTGCGCTTCATGTATCTGGAAATCGAGCAGGATACTTTCCGCGGCGAAGGCCTCACCGTAGCGTGCATGATCACAAATAACAAAATCTGCTTTTACCCCTACCAGACTCGAAGGACTTCCACTCTGCTTCTTTGGCAAGAAGGCAACTGTCTGGAGATTTTCCAGGGCGCGGTGCACACTGTCGTTGATCGGGATATTGGTGAGTACCGCGCCGATCTCAACTAGGCGAGCGCGAATATCTTCGACACGCGGTTCCGACTCTTCTGCCATACGCTTGACCTCATTGATAAGCATGTTTGTGCTAGCTTTTTTGACACCCAGTTTGCGGACGAATAGTGTTTCCAGATCGGGGTACATCGTTGCGAGATCTTGGAAGCCATCAAGCGCAAAATGGCTTTTCCAGAGGCAGGTGCGCAATGCGTGCCATATCCCATGCTGACCGAGTACAAGCCTTTTCTCAGAGAACGCGGTCCTAGAAAAAGACATAAGCAGTCAGTCTCTTGGAAGAGAAGCATATGATTTTGGGCCTCACGAGCTTATGCAGGCTACGAGAGAAGCGCTGCGAGACAGGCTAAGTCTTATTGTCTCCTCGCCGACTGCACGAGAGATTTGCGGAAGATAGGTAGATTTGACTTACTTGATGAACTCCCATTCAGTGTCACTACCAACTTTTTGGAAAATAAATTGATAGATATTTTGGGACTCTGAAATGCTCGTAGGGGCATGGGCACGAGCCTGTCGCACTTCGAGCTCTCGAACAACATCGTGCACCGTCCATGACATAATGCCAAGCACCGACATGAAAAACCCACACAAGAGGCTGTTATCACCATACGAGCGATCCAAGACCGACTTAAAGGTGATAAAATCTGGTCCATCTGTCATACACTTACTGCGGACTGTCCACGAGCTGCAATGTTTATCCCAGATTGTCGGATGGTCAGTGTCGTTGAAAATGTTTCTGTCCTTCATTCAGCAAACGCTGTAGAGTATGCGCATTCTCAAAATCTTACCGAAGCCTCGTGTGATGCCGCACTGTCGCCATCTCAGCCATGCACGTGTAAACACGCGTAACGGTGCCGAAATCAGTCTCAGTAGGGCCTGAAGCAACTGCTCTTAAGGCTAGCACGTAGAATTCCATGTCTGGCTTTGAAGTGACGCCAAATTCTTCTAGGAACTTCCAAGATCGGTATGTGGGTTCGTCCAATGTACCATCGGACACGCTGAGTAAAGGGATAGTGCTTTCAGAGATGCCGAGATCGTTGATCGTATCAATGACCAATTTCGTTGGTAGGTATGTGGTACTCAGTCGCACTACGTTCCCGGATCTGCAGTGCACGACACAACCTCTCAATTCTTCTACCACGAAGTGAGAGTCCTTTTGGTACTCGTTCCAATGGGCCTTGAGCATCCTCAGAAACTTCCGTGGGTTGTATTTGGCGACGTCTCTAACTTCTGGCGATAGGTTTCGAGAGCTGCCAGAAAGATTTCTAACCACAGTGTCTAAAAGCGGCGGAAATGACCTTGCGCCTGTCGCTCGAGCGAGCCAAGCTCTCCAGTCTTCTTTGTTGTTTATCGGACTCGGCGACTGCGCGTTGAGAAGAGATGATGCCAAAAACTTCGCAGTCGCATTCTGCTTTGGAAGAAGTTTGAACATGTCGAATTCCCCGTCTGAGGCAAAATACAGATTGGTGTCCTTGGCTCTCACTGTAGCTCCCGTGGTCAAGGGTACTTTCAACCATTCCTTAATGTCGTCGACATTGAATTGCTGGCGGTACAGGAATATGAACTGATCATTTTCGATGACGGGAAACAACCCTTCAGAATGTCGCTTCCGGATCTCTGCAAACACAGTGGCTTTTGAGCAATCCTCGACTCCCATCGCCTTAGCGAAGGCTCTACGTTTTGGATTTGTAGACGCGTCCGCGTCAAGAATGCTCAATGGCAGAGACTTTGGTATCGGCGTTTCATCAACGTGCGCGAAATAAATCTTTCGGGGACCACCCATACTCACGCCAGGAGCACCGGTCCACGAGTGTGAGTCTGACAACGGAAGCAGCGCCAGTGGCTTAAGAAGGTGCTGGAGATGCGATAAAGAAGAGTTTGAGAAGGGCTTGATTAGTAGGTCGGAGAAGGCCTCATGCCATGAATCTGTTGATGATTTGCTCTTGAGCCTCGATGACTGTCTCACAATGTCAGCTTTCAGGAGGCGAATGATATCTCCCCAGGTCAAATCAATGACACCCAATGCTATGAGGCATTTTCTGTGTCGAGCTTCATATCCATGGGCTATGTATATCTCCTCTGCTAAGTCGGGCAGAAGCGGCTCATGACCGTGCATGGTGGCATTGAACAAATGTCGGAACTGATGAGGCTGTTTGAATTGCTTCCGCTCTCGAGACTGGATGATGGGCTTGACGCTGAGTGAGGCTGTGATTGACTGCTGTATCGTCGAAGTCAGCTGTTTCCATGGAAGTTCCATCGGTTGCATTGGTATGTATTCGAGCCAGGAATACAGCAATGGATGCCCAGGCTGCGCGAAAGTTCCAGTGACTGCGCTGACAAAGAGATCCGCAACACCCGCGTAGATTTTGTCGTTCCAGGGACAGTCGGCCAAAGTTTCTCGGTTCGCTGCTGTGATGAAGTCTGATTGTATGAGAAACTGGGCAACGATTGTTAGCCCTGGTTCATTAACGTGTTCACTCACTAACCTTCATTTGTGACAGTCTCTGCAACGGAAGGTATGCAAAGACATGCTGACCCAGATCCGAAACTTCGGGTTGCTCGCTGAATGGACATATGGGAAAAGCGAGCTCGATTTTTGCTTGCGTGCGTTTCTTGCGACGCTCATCTGCTGGTAAGTCTGTCTTGACTCCACTGAACAGCAAATATGCCCATGTTTCCACGTCCTTTGCGTAGCTCGTTTTGTGGCTTCTAGTGATAGTGCACCGTGACTTTGATAAGTTATATTCCCTGCTTGTGGAAAATATCTCGCATTGGCCGTCAGATGTTGTAATGGCGATTTGAAATGTCTGGATTCGTTGAAGGAACATGATTATGACGTGGGGTAGATCCTTGACCGCCCCAATTAATCTTGAATATTGGTTTCTAGCTTGGGCGGAGAATCGCAAGGTCAGTCTTGTCGTTGCATTGCTGGGCAAAACCTCTGGCGGAATATCCAAAGGTGTGACCATGCCTAATCCGCGCTGTCCTTTGCAATGCTTGAATTCAAAAGACCAAAGTCCTGACTGGATGTGGACTTCTTCAGCGATAGAGAAGACTGCTTTGAAGCCGAAGCCTTTCTCGCCAATATGATCGTCATCTTGGGAGGCTTTCTTTGAGCTCTTTCCAGTCGCACAAATGGCCTCCACGTTTGCCCTCGTGAAGCCATCTTCGTTTGTTTCAACGATGATCATGTCTGGAGTGATGTCGAGTCGCAAATATGGCGCCACTCTACGCCGCGCTGCCATAAGGTATGAAGAATCATCCGCATTCTGGACTAATTCGTACAAGAAGCGGTACTTGGACGAATATAGTTGCTCCGAGATACTGCCGTCTGTCAGATTTGCTTGATTACATCTTTTCCTCACGTCTTTCACCTTGTGGTGTATGCCGCCTCGGATTCTTGCTTGAGCTCCACGATCCTGAGTAGTTTCTCTCGATTTCTTGCGGACAGTGTGTCAAGTTCTCGCAAGGCATCCTCGTCTAGATGCCCTTTTTCTGCCCTTATGTTCTCGATGACGGCTCGCGCTTGCTCCAAAGTGGACGGTTCACGCGTTCCGAGCTCTTTGTAGACATCGTATAGTCTGCCAAACTCTCCAGGAGCCTGACCGTCCATTGAATGTCCGGTACAATAATTGGGAAAGTGATTGTGTGCGAGGTTCTCCTGCAAAACTCGAAAACGTTATACCTTAAATCTAGTTGGGAATCAACAATTGCCCTCTGCAACAGCACAGGCGTGTGAGGGACGAATGATCTGAACATGAGAATCACCTTTTTGCGGGTGTGGATGCGTAAAATATGCTATCGAGGTGGCGATGTCACTAAGCGCCTCCGTAGCCGTGCCACGTTCGCGCATGAATTCGAAACATTGCGGGCGACAGCAAGCGACAGAATGTCAGCCCCGGATCTCAGGTAACCGGCGAAATGCCTCGCTTTTTCTTTCAGCCTGCGGGCTGGCCAAAGAGGGAACGGCAGAATGATCTGTGTTGTCTCATAAGCGTGCGAATTGTTGTTTCAGGGTTCGCAGTGAGATGGTCAACCAAGAAAAAGATGGCATCACAAGATCAAGAATGTGGGGAAGCAAACCAGAAGGAGATAAGATGAATCAATCTTCAATTGTCGCTTCTAGCATCTACTGTGTTGCGAGTACATTGAGTGTTCTGATAGCGCTGATGCGTTTACCATCGAATAGACTCTGTACATGTCGTCTCTAGCACCCTGTTTGATCTGATCACCGTAGCCAATGAAGCCACCCGTGCCCCCACGGTCCGCTCCGCCACTCTTCCCGACCCCAACACCGGAATGTCAGACCCAAACCGTGCGACATGGAAACATTGGCCGTCTGAAATACACCCGCCCCTTAGCTCGCGCGCGCCAACGCCCCCTCTTCACTTGCCATCCACATTCGCCCTGACATTTGTGCCTTTCTTCCACTTGGCGCTGCTTATCCTCTTCCTTCCCACAACCTTGCAAAAACAGTTCCCTCGTACAAGTGTCTAGTACAACAGTTTACATGAGCTACTCATCTTTAGGCTGACGAGCTTCTGTGAGAGTAACAGCAGCGCGCTAGGACTTCTGCAATCATGACCACAAGCTGTGCCTTAATAATTCAGGTCCTGCTGCTTCTCTACCCAGCCTTGGGATATGTTTTGTTCTCGGTCGTGCAGCCAGCTATCTTCTACTACTCTGGTCGTCTACTCAGGCCTAGTAGTAGCTTTGGGATCTGCTGTAAACTCGCTTGACCTTGACTGCATGTTCAGTCTTTTTTTGCCCACTGGCCTTCCGCATTTTGGTAGCGGCGTTATCTTTATAAGTCTGAGGCTACATCATCTTGCGCATATGCAGTCAGGTACGAGCTCATCGCACCAGCCCATTCCGCTCTTGGCGCAAGGCTCTCTGCTTTAAGGACGCAGTCAACGATTCGTGATTCAAAATTCGCCTTTGCTGTTCCAGTGAGATACTATTACTTAGTCCAGCCGCAATTTGTGTGTAAGGACAAGTGCGCAGAGAAAACTGCCCGCATAGCTACACGTTGGGAAGAAGTAGAGGTCAAAGCTGACAAGCTCGACATGGTAGTTGCTTGAACAGAACCTGACGTGTGAATACATTGCTCAGCTTATTTCTTAGCCCTCGCTTGCATTACCTGCAAACAAACGCCACGATGAGGTTTTTTCCTGACCACTGCCGAGCTTATGCGCCAAGCAAGGAGTAAGTGTACACAGTAGTACAAAGCGTAGCTGACCCCACTGTGTCATGCTCACACAACGCCTGGAGACCTGTTGCAGAGGCTACCATTGGTTCGAGGTACATAACTTTACAGAGGCAGTGTACTCCGCCAAGTGATTTCGCATCCCGAAATCTATGTTTGGACGCCTGCATTGTTTACAAAAACGCAGGTCTCTAAGCAGAGCTTCCACCAAACCGTTTCTTAAACTGTGGTCTCTCCTGATGCATTTGCACTCTTTGGGTAAGATGTTCAGACACCTGCTACTCGTGACAATCGTTATAGTCCCAATTCTTCGAGCAGTGCGAGGCCAAGGATGTGAGCCACGCGCCGTGTCTCTGCCTTTCAAAGACCAGCGACTTGCCAATCAGGCTGAAGTGAGAGGCTTGTCATTGGGTATAGGCACCCCTACGCAGGACATGTCAGTCGTGCTGTGCGCGTAGGATTCCTGTACATGTTACCGCGAAATGAACTAACATAATGACCCAGAGCCCACGCTGATACGTACATCTACGACAACGCTTCCTGTGCTAACCGGACGTTACAAGCGTGTATGACGTCCCGTGGTGGGCTCTATAATCGATCCTCATCAACTTCATCAGAGCTTGGGTCTCCAATCAATCATATCCTCGACGGAACGGATGCCAATTGGACAAAAGAATCTATCTCTTTGAGTGAGAATTTAGCAGTACAGACTTTCGAGCTTGGAGTCTCTCAGGAGCAGATACACCCCTACAGGGCTCAGGCTGAGCTTGGGATCGGCATCAATTCGAGCTTTCTGAATGCGCTGCGTCTTGCCGGAACGATCTCGTCAAAGGCATTTTCATTTTCATGGGGCAATGACTGGACAGACTCACCATACGACGGATCTGTAACTTTTGGTGGATATGATCGATCTATTGTAGCTGGCGTGCTCAACGTCACGAAGAACTTCACAAGAATCGAGCCTAACAGGTGTCCTGAGGGTATGATCATCGAAATGACAGGAATGAAGTTGGTAAGTGAGAGTGGTGGCACAGCCAACATCTTCGAAGGCCTGGGCACTCTCCAAGTGTGCATTGTGCCCTCCATGCGCAACATCATGTCATTACACAAACCCTATGGGGATCGCCTTATAAAAGCTATGGGAGGAGTTAGAGCTGATGGGGGCACGAATGGTCTGCTCGGCGGATTGCTCTCCCCAACAGTGGCGATCACCACAGAAAGCGCGTAAGTCAAACCCACTCTTGTCACAAACCCGGCTGATCGTGGCAGTACCTTCACAGGAAATCTTTCCATCACCCTGGAGAACACGGTCACAATGGATATCACCTCATCTCAGCTTCTTATCAAGGGAGATCCCTACCTAGACTCAGCTGGCATGGTGCACCGCAATTCCTCTGCGACCGATGTTCCAATCGTGATCATGTTTGCAGGCGACCCGAATATGCCACGACTGGGGGGCATGTTCTTCAATTCTGCGTATCTGATGGTCAATCATGATAAGAACGAGTTCAGCATCGCAGCTGCACGAAGATCACCCGCTCCGCCAGACCTGATTGGTATCGATACCACGAACGAGTGTGCTGGATGGACGAATGGAACCGTCCTGCTATCCAAGCCGTCTATGGCTGGTGGGAATTCTTCGTCGCAGGGCTCCGGACACTTGTCAACTGGTGCGATCGCGGGTATCTCCATCGGTACTGTCGCTGGGGCTGTCAGCGTCGTGCTCGCCGCTTTTATCTTCTGGCGACAACGGAAGCATGGCTCTTCACAGGTGTCACATTATAATAGCACAGAGCAGAAACATGTCGCTGAGAAAGATGCAAGCGAAGTTTTCGAAGCTTCTGTAGGTCGGCAAGTGACAGAGCTTGGCTTGGAAACAACGGAGCACGTAGCTGAATTAGATGGACGGGCTCGCGTCACGGAGCTTCAGTAAACAAGTAATTCACAATAAGACTAAGTACTCAGAGAGGTAACAAAGGAGCAGTAGCTGTTTCGGTAAGGCTTAAGAGCACCTTACAAAAACTACTAAGCTCTGGTACAGATCTAGATCAACTACACATAGAATTAACAATAGGCAATCAAAAAGAGATTGATCTGGCAAAAATACATACAACAGCGGGTATTCGCTAGTGGTCACCCACCTAACTACTAATCCGCCGGTACGTTGCTTAAATAAGGCTGAGCGAACGGGAAGCCTTGTTTTCAACGTCCTATGGTCGTATGTGACATTATCGACAAATTTGTACAATATATTTTGCTAAATTGGCCGAGTCAGCATCCGGTATGGTAACAGCTAAGTCCCCGGAACATCACGCATCGCAAAGAGTCTGTAGTCAAAAGCGCCTGGTTTAGCCAAGGTGTGTTTATCTAAATCGTATCTTGTACACTCACCCACGCACTCACGCCTTCCCGTCGCTGAACTGGACAACAGCCCATTTCCCGCTCCATGCCCACTTTCTGCCGCCGGCCTCGGTGCAGCCGCCAGACATCTGTTTGAGCTCCTCGTCCTTGCCGTCCGGCAGCCCAACCACGACGTCTGCTTTGCACGTACGGAGGGCGAGGACGCGGACACCGCTGCCAGGACCCAGAGGCCCGATGGCGGAAGTGAAGGGCGTTGTCGGCGCCCAGGCAGCCTTGAATCGGAAGTGTCAGCTGTTGTGCACGCGATCGTGGAGGTTGAGGGAGGACTTACATCGGCAGTTAGTTTGCGGTAGTTCAGATCCCCCTTGAAGATAACGAGTTCGCTGGATTGCAGGTCGGCGAACAGGTCTGGTGCGCCCTGTGGCAGGCGCCAGTAGCTCCCGGCCTGGGTCCAGAAGTCGTTGGGCCGCAGGACGAGCTGGCCCTCTGCGTATATGCTTGTCCAGTGCGTGAAGAGGAATGTCAGGCTCTCCAGCTCAGAAGCTGACAGTGGCGTGGCTGATTTGCCTGCCGCTTTGTCGTCGTCGGAGAGTGTGCTGTAGAAGTTCTGCGGCTGCGCGAGTGCGGAGAGCAGAGACGCGAAATCGGCGGGCAGGACGTCGCTAACAAACCACGGGATGGATTTGGGGTGGAACACGACGCTCGTGGCCAGGCCAGACGCAACAAGGTAGCCGGCGAGGATCAGGTCGACGAACAGCTCGAATCCGGCGTTATCGAGCACAATATCGACTCGTCTATCCTTGGTGCCAGCCTTCTGTGCCGCGGATAGGGTTTTGAACGCCTTGTTCAGGTCGTTGACGAGGATGTTCTTCTCGCTGCTCTTCCGCGCCTCACTGCCCTGCAGTTTCTGGATGTCTTCGTACGACAGGTTGGTCAGGAGAGAGAGATCTGTCGCGTTGCCCCACAAGCAGATCTCGCACATCTCGCGGAACAGAATCTCCTCAGCCGCCTCGAGCTGCTCTTGTGTCTCGGCGCCCTTAATTGTGTGCTTCTGCTGCAGCTCGGTGACAATGTCCTTGTAGCGGGCTGCGAGTTCGAGAACGGCGGGGCGCGAGGACCTGAACGTATCCATTTTCTGGCGCGCGAAGATGTCGTAGTTGCGCCAGTTGGATGTCTGCTTGAAGATGGCTGCGATGCGTCTACCTAGGCCTGTCAGCAATGCGCACTCATCGACTCTCTACCAACAGACAATCTTCAACGCACCGGTATAGGTAGCACTCGGCATACAGCCACGGCACGCTGTGCCACTTGGAGCTCCCCCGCGCCGCCAATTCCTCATTGTAGGCCGTCACATCTGACTCGCCATCGTCCGGGATGGGCGTCAGTTCGCGATCATGCTGCAGTTCGTACTTGAGCCGCGCCAGCTCAGCAACAATTTCCTTACCCTCCTTCACCGTCGCCTCGTCGGTGGACGCCCATGTCGACTTGTGCACGTCGTCAATGCCCTGCGTGATGATGATCGGCCAGCGTTCGCGCGCCGAAGTGTGGGCGAACGACGCAGAGTCGCTGGTGTTGTACTGCGTGGCGGTGAAAGTGTCGAGCTCCATGGTGTTGATTTCTGTCGAATGCGGTGCTAAGATCTGGCTTTATGCATACAATGGGTGAAACGAGTGCATAGACGCGTCGTCACGACTGTGGTAGTGATGGATGGCGGGGTGGTGGGGCAGTCTGTGCTTCAACAATTTCTGCAGGGATCTTGCTCGGAATGACGTCTCAAGTACCGCCAGTATCCACTCTATCCAAATGGTCTGGCTATTCACAACGCACTCTCACTGATACTTCGAATTGATTTGGAAACAACTTCATCTATTTCCCAGACCGTGAGCTGAACAACCTTTCAAGCCTCTTCCTACCTCTCGCCGCGCAGACTCGCCTTCAATGCCCTCTGCAGGTCTTCGTCGTCTTGATCCTCTACCACTGGTCCATGGCTCTTGTCCTTGACTTTATGCTGCGCTTCCAGCAGACTCTGTTTCCTGACATACTCCATCACAATCTCCTCCTCAGTCTTTTCCGCTGCTGTCTTCTCCGTCTGCTTCCCGCCGTGGTCGGCTTCGAATGCGCTTCGAGTGGTGCCTGCAAGATGACCTAGGTCCTGCAAAGGAGGCGATAGGGGATCAATGGCTTGAGCAGATCCTGTCGAGACATCGCATTGTGCGCCTTTGCCATTTTGCCATGCATCTTCGCCACTCCTAGTCTTTGGCATGTGGCCGGATGCACCAGGCATTAGGTCGCTTGCGGGGTGAGGGCCTGGGGAGCACCATGGTGTGCTACCTTGGTGATCTGGGATTTGACCCTGCGCGTTGTTGACAGCTTCAGCAAATCCCCCAGGATGTCCGCCGTCCTGCTGGCTACTTCCAACTCCTACGGCGGACTGCAGATGACTCTCGGGTACCGCTTCACTACCCTTTCCCTTCCCCTTCAGATCTCTTTGAGTCAATTTCCAGCTTGCAATCACGTCCCGCTTCTCAGCGTTCGAGCTGCAAAGCCACTCCTCGTACCCTTGGGCCGCCCTAGACGCAACGAGATAACCTTGCACATCATTGCCGAACAGTTTCTGCACCTCCTTGCTTGCTCCCTGCAACGTATGGCTGAGAATGCCCAAGCAGGCCGCAGTCATCTTAGGCAAGAACCCACCAATTCCTTTGCCGACGCCTGTGACGAAGCCGCCAGCTCCTCCCTCTCGGGCGCCCTTCACCGGCTGTGTGACAATACCCGTGATAGCATCGTAGAAGCCAAAGCCGAACTCTCGTCCCACTGCCTTGACGCCTGACCTGAAGTCGCTGACTCGTTCCTGGGGGCGTACAGTATCGTCGCCCCATAACTTAGGGATGTTGTGTGCCCCTCTTGTAAGATTGACCGAGATATTCACAGGCCCCTGAGCAACGGCCCTGACGAAACGCCCAACGCCTCTGCTCACATGCACGCCAGTCGGTCGCAGCATATCGCGGCTTCCGCTCGAGTCTCGGCTAGACAGGCTGGCGCTGTCTTGCTTGAGACCAGACTGGGTGCCGGACGCACCGGGCATGGTATTTGCTCTGCGGACAAATGGCATCTGCAAAGCTCTCCATGTCTCAGAAGGAACATCATACAGCCCTTTAGACATGCCGGTAAATGCACCAAAAAACGCGGTGAAGCCGCCAGATATGGGATCCCAGGGTCCTTCATCGACGTAATGCTCTTGCGGTCTGAACAGCTTCACGTCCTGGAGATCCAACAAATCTGCGTCCACCAAAGTATGGGCCGCAAAAGCACTCAGCCTGATCTTTGTACGCTTCACGCGCCATACTGCGCATCGCGATGGTGCCAGAGAGCAACGAAGCCGATCGGAATCCAGGGCTTGATGTATTGATTGAGCGGCCGATTCACATCCTTGCTCCGCCGCGATCTTGCTCGCAAGTTCCCGAGCACGTTCCACGCTTTCCGGTTGAAGACAGAAGTTGATAGCGTCAGTCAACTTGTCCGCTGTGAGCTGTCTATGAGGGATGGGATCAGGGCCTGCACCTGCTCTTGCAACCATAGCGCCCCAAAAGGGCTGATCTCCGAAGAAGGGAACGATCAGGGTTGGCCGGCCTGCAGCGACACCTGCCGCTGTTGTGCCTGCACCGCCATGGTGCACAACGCAAGAGACGTAATTGAAGAGCCAGTCGTGTGGCACGTTGCCCAGCATGAAAACGCCATCGGGCACTTGGAGTTCTTCTGCACCTATGCCACCCCAGCCTTTGGAAAGGAGCACACGCTGACCGGTTCTACGTGCAGCTTCAAAGATCAGTTCCGTCATCGCATTAGGATCTTCCAAAACAATGCTCCCAAAGCCAATGTAGACGGGGGTTGGACCCTGGTCGAGAAACTTCAGTAGTTCGGCAGCAGGAGCATAGTCGGGTGCCTTCAGGAAACAAAAACCAGGGACGGAAATGTGTGAGCGCCAGTCTGTCGGTTTGGGTATCAATGCCGGAGACCAACAGTAAGTGTGAGGAATCCTCAGGCGCTGGAGCACGCCTGGACCCCATATCGAACTAACAGGGTCTAGTCCAAGACACTTTGCGCGAAACCGGTTGATGATATCTCCCAAGGCTTGCCACGAGAGGAGCTCGATCATAGCGTAGCTAATGTAGTTTGTGAGTTGCGTGTCCGCATTCGAGGCCTGAATATTGGCCAGCGGATGAGGGAAGGCCTGGGTCGGAGAGTATGGCATCGTGAACATGATGTGAAGCGGAATCCCCAGCCGCTCTGCGCAATAAATATGGGCAAAACTCGGAGGATTCGCGATAATGAGGTCTGCAACAAAGTGCTTGGCGGTAGTTCTGGGAACGGCGTTGTCCCCAGAGGGCTCGGTCATATCATTGTTCATCCCATCGCCGGCTCGATAGCAGGATCGCCAGCAGCCTTGGATATACTCCGCGACGTCTCTCCTTCGCTGACCAATGTCTCCGCTCGCTATACTGCGCATGCTTGGTCTCAGACTTGGATTCTTGACCATAAAGGCCATCAGTCGGGTAGGGTCACCGCCGATGCTGAAGAATTCCAGACCTTGCTCCTGCACAAAGTCCCTGAAATTGGGGTGAGTTGCGAGACGCACACGGTGACCATAGGTATTCTTCAAGACCCTTCCCAGTGCAACGAAGGGTTGCACATCCCCACGAGATCCTACGACCTGCATGACGATGTTCAAGCGCGGAGGTGGGTCAGTGGGTGATGAAGCAGGTGGTATATCTTGGACGTCCTGGATGTGCTGATCCAATGCCGGAGTTAAGATCTGTGACAACCGGCGATTGAGTCGATTGATACGGATATTGACACGGCCGTCATCAGTGATGTACGCTTCGGTTCCCAGGCCATCTTTCTCGTGTCGTATCTCTCCATAGAGCTCACCGTAAGCGGGTGGATCTGTGGGAGTCCCATCTTCAGAGGACGTGAGGAGATCCGTGTCTATCAGAAGGCCTCCATTTCTTGTCATGCCGCTTCTCACAGAAGTATTGTCGGCCTCTTCTGCTAGATAGAGTATTGGATGCTGCACGGCAGGATCCTGCAGAAGGCTGCCGTTCTCTCGGCTGGATTGAGTAGGCATGCGGTGGACCAGGGTTGGAAGCAAGCAAACTGCTTGCTCATTGCAAGATTGCTCTCACATCTTGGGAAGCTCGGTGTTCTTGTAGCTGACAATTTGAGGCGAGGTTGATCAACTAAGCCTCGCAATTGTTTTGCGCGTAGGTGGATTCAGACATGAACGCGAACCAGCCAATCAGAAGCCCTGGCTGAGGGGCTGAAGTGGTGAACCTTGCGAGCTGCGTCGTACGCGTACAGATACGCCATGACGCAGACTACTGAGACCCGTCCTGGATGTACAGCTGACGCGGAAGTAGTAGAATTGTTGTAGCGAAGTATTGCGGGGAAGGTGGAGGACTAGGCAAGACTTGGTGGTCACGTGAGCGGTTTGAAAGCTCCTCGAATGAAAGTCGCAGTTTCTCAGCCGCTACCATGCATCCACGCCACCTTCCGCTCGAAATTGTGCTCAACATCATCACCTGCTCACTGCCGTCGGCAGAAGTCATACTACCACCCTCTCACGATGCGACCAAGGCGCTGTTGACGTGGACTTTGGTTTGCCACGAAACAAGAAGACTAGCCAACCGCTACCTGCGTGAGCGCTGCATGTACCTTGATTCATCGCAGAGACTCAGCAAATATCTGTTAGCTATCAAGGAAGAGCCTGCACTGAGGCATACAACGGCCCTATATCTGTCGCCATTTGGGATGAGCATCGACGATCTGCCTTTGTGCTCATGGGTCAGAGAGTTGCTCAATTACACATGCGGGACTCTCAGAAGGCTAGTCATTGATATACCACTGCGAAGCCTGTATCCAGAAGACGATCACTTAGCCGTACGGCGCGTTCTACGAGAAGGCTTTCAGCGCTTAGAGAACCTCGAGGAGTTCGTCAGCACCCGGGACGAACTGTATCTCGAAGTGACAGAGAGCGGCCGATACCCTGCCGTCTGGCGAGGCTGGAATAGACTGAAA
Organism: Didymella segeticola; assembly: GCA_004522025.1. NCBI lineage: Eukaryota > Fungi > Ascomycota > Dothideomycetes > Pleosporales > Didymellaceae > Didymella > Didymella segeticola. The sequence goes on along the minus strand of SDAV01000015.1, from coordinate 316,764 downwards.
AGGCTCGCTCTGTACAATGCCGACCTCACCTTCGACTTCTTCCGCGATCTTGCTTGCCTCACCCAGCTAGAAACGCTCGTCCTCTCACGGTCAGACGGAAATGATGAATCACTTGACGATTGGGCCGAGTACTTCAGGGTCACTGACCGGGCTTTCAAACTCCTCATGCTTGGCTCGGAGCGTTGTCGGATGATTCCAGATAACCTGCTGTCTGGGCGTGTTAAAAACCGTGCTGAGATTGTCGATGTGCCTATGATCAGGAGCATCTGGTTGCACCATACAATCGACTTTTCCATCCAGGAATGCCAAATCTTCGTGCGTGAGCATGCTGAACGTGGGACGCTGTGGGGCTTGGACGAGGGCACCATTCCTTGCAATGCAAGGCCATATGTGGATGAGCCGTATCTGGCGCGACTGGGAGAACATTGGCTTATGCTCGATGAGCGTCGCAGAGCTTGGTCAGTCGACTAGCATGTTACTGTGGTAGCTTCTGCTGAGTATGTCGGTTGCATCTACTGCGGACGTTCAGCAACCGGCATCGTTCTTTGAAAGCGAGCTTCTTCCAAACCTACATGTCTGGTACCTGTGACGCCTAGTCTATTCGAAGGAGTTGGTCGGTTCACATCCCAGCGAGCTTTGTGAATCTCGCATGATCATTTGCAGCCTCTGCAGATATCATTACATATCAACTCTAGAATGTGTTCACAGATGTAAACGCAAGAGTGCACGAAGGCTCGCTGGCGACCATCCTATCAACTGACATGCTCCCATAGTTATCTCAACCGTACCTGTAGCTATACTATAGTCCACTACCCAATTGTTCACTTCCTGTGGCAGCTCCGAATCATCGGCTAGGCTCACGATCACGTGTGGCGATCATTTCAACGATTCCGTCGTTTGACAACAAAACAAGCTTCATCTCCGGGTTATGACGGGGGTTCGCTTCCACTCTGCGATACCATCGAAGATGCTCGCACAGGATTCACTTGATCTTATCCAATCTTTTTCTCGCGAAATTCACATTAGACAAAACTTCAGCCAGGAATGCTATCAGTGAGACTTCAAGTAACGTGCCAAGTCGTACGGCCCCAGGTGCTCACGAGGGGAAGACAGGTATGGCTTCTTGGGGAGCTAGAAGGTGACTTGTATCCTTACCGCAGATCTCGATGATCGTTGTTTGCAAAATACCGGTACTCGACCTGGCCGTGAGGCTACCTACTCCCCCGTCAACCCCGGCCGTGTCAGATCGTAGTATTCAGATTGCGCACGGTTTGCATAGAAAAGACTATGCCGGTCGGAGTGTGGTGCTTATGAGTCGTAGTCGCGAAGGGAGTTTAACGAGCTTGGTGACGTCATCGTTCAACGTGTCACCATCTCTCATGTCCTTCCACGTCGACATGACTAGATTACTTCTTCTTTGACTCTTTGAGATTACAACAACCATATCTACATTGATTAAGAGCGTCCAAGATCCACAATTGAGCTCACTGCGATGCCTTAGCAATAAAGGCCTTATCGGCCCCTGCTATTTCAAAAGCTTCAGAGAGCCTCAATCAAGCTTCGTGGCGTTGCGGGCCGCACCCCTAAAAGCTTGTGTAAATTGTGGGTACAGAACTGAGATATCTCGGAACTTGCGGACGCTCTGTTTGTCGCCTCGCTGCCGATAACTTGCCGTTGAAGGGGCTCGGCCGAGCACCATCAGACACGAAAAGGCCAGGCCCACAAGTTCTGCTGCGTCGACCTTACTGAACAGCACCCAGCTCTCACATACTATGTATACTTCTGAAATACGACGATGACGTGTAAAAGTAAAAGTAATGTCATGCGGTTAGGCTAGTATGACAGCGGCGATGGCCACAGACGCTGTGATGGAACGTCATCCGCCGTCAATTACAACCCCCAAATATGCCTCAAGCTCCACTGATACGGTTCGGCGAACGGTCGGAGTGGATGTGCGTCGTATGTCCTTCCGATGGAGCAACGCAGTAGCCGTCAACGTGCTTTCATCACTGTTCATCTTTTACACATTTGATCCTTGCCACCAAAAACATATATGTAGCTCACCATTCCCTCCAGCCAGACTAAGTTCCATCAGCATCAGAACACAACACTACCTTCGGTACTCTGATCATTCACATACGTCTGCAGTCTTCTTACAAGAATTGGAAGTAGCTGTTCGACGAAACTTGCCATATCCGCCGCTCCTATATTTGGAAAGACGCACTCGTCGCCTCTATTTCGGCTCTCCACAAAATGCCTGAGACAAAGGAAGAACAGCCCACGGTCCCCGACTACATCGATGACGCGGCACGGTCATCACCCAGTGACACCTGGGCAATAGTACCACGATCGAAAACCGCTCTTGATCAAGGATGGCAACATATCACCTACGCTGACCTTGCGAGAGCGGTAGACGGTTTTGCTTGGTGGATTGAGAGGACCTTTGGTGCCGCTCATCAGCAAGGCCAAACAATTGGTTATCTGGGGTAAGTTGCGTGAATCATCCAAGATTCGAGCCTCGTTAACAATTCAAAGGGCCAACGACCTTCGATATCTCGTAGCTCTTGCTGCAACGTTGAAAGCAGGCTATGTTCCACTATTTGTCTCACCGCGAAACTCAATGGACAGTCAGAAGTTCCTTGTAGAAGATACGGGTTGCGAAATCTTTCTCACAACTATTGAGACTGCACCCCAAATCGAGCTGATCAGCAATGTGGTGCCTCGCCTTCGAGTCTTTACAGCGCCAGCCACTGAAGAGCTTCTCGACCACAGCCTTTCCGTGCCTGCGTATATTGGGAGGCACAGTCGCAATGCGTCCGCAAACAGTCTCATCCTCCATACTTCTGGCTCGACGGGTAAGCAGCCAAACTGCTTGAGAGCTCTCAATGCTATGCTAACAAATTTTACAGGCCTACCTAAGCCTATTCGTCTGACTGTTGCAGGTCTCAACACAGTCCATGCACAAGCTTCGCTCGCACCGGAAGGAGGTTACCAGCAAGTCAGCAAACCTTTCTTTGCAGACAACAGGCCAATGCTCGCCGCCGTTCCGTTCTTCCATGCCATGGGGATCATTGTCGGACTTCGTTCACTTATGTGCAAAGGCACGATTATTAGACTTCCTTCCGAAAGGGTGCTAAGTGCAGGTCTGATCGTCGATGCCATCGAGGCCATCAAACCGGCTTCAGGCATCTTCCCACCTTCGATCCTCGAGGATATATCCGCCACCGAGAAGGGTATTGAAGCACTCGGACAATTGGACACCGTCTTCTTCGGCGGTGCGCCTCTCGCTGCTACGAGTGGCGACAAGATCTGCGAGGTGACAAATTTGGTGACCGTAATCGGCAGCACAGAGGCTCTATTCATGTGCACTTTGTTGCCATCTGAGCCGAAAGAATGGGGCTTCTTCCACTGGAGTGGCGCCGCAGGCGCCGTGATGGAGCCGGCCGAGAACGGCCTTTGCGAACTGGTGTTGAAGCGTAAAGACACGCAATATCAGGCTATCTTTCACACATTTCCAGATATCCAGGAATGGCGAACTAAGGATCTCTTCAGACAGCATGCCTCCAAATCCTACCTCTGGAAATACAGCGGTCGACGAGATGACATTATCGTTTTGAGCAATGGCGAGAAGTTCAGTCCTGTTCTCACTGAGAAGCTCATCGAGTCGCATCCTTTAGTCAGGGGCGCTGTTGTGGTTGGCCAAGGAAAGTTTCAGGCTGGCCTTCTCATCGAGCCAGAGTGGAACCAGGTTAGCACTCAAGATCCATCAGCTTTGGTGGACGACATCTGGCCATTGGTGGCACAAGCAAATCGAGAAGCGCCGGCTCACGCACGGATCTACCAGTCTAAGGTCGCTATTGCCAGAGAAGACAAGCCTTTCACTCGAGCTGCCAAAGGATCCATCATTCGTCTGCAGACCGTAACTTCGTTCAAAGACGAGATTGAGGCTCTCTATGCCGACGAAGGTTACTCCAGCGATCTAGGACAAAGCTCTGATGACGAAGCTGAGCTGAGGAGTAAGATTTACGCAGCGTTCACTTCTTCCCTTCCCGCTTTCCAGGAGGGAACAGCGGATGATGTCGACATTTTCAGCCTTGGCGTTGATTCTCTCGACGTCATTGCTCTGACAAGTTCCCTCAACAAGTCTATTCGTGGGACAAACGTCACAGCGTCAGTCATCTACAGCAATCCATCCGTCAAACAGCTGGCAACGGCACTCTCTAGAAAGGTAAACGAAGCGTACAGTCAGCAGACCACGTTATTGTCGCGTGAAGAGAAGATGGAGCAAGTAGTGAGGAAGTACACAAAGAACATGATTCGTCAGAGAAGTTCAGCGACTGCATCAGAGCGCCCAAAGAATCACACAGTAGTACTCACAGGCTCAACTGGTAGTCTGGGCACCCACATACTCCAGCAGCTGCTTACTAATCCGGAGGTCGAGAAAGTTTACTGCCTGAATCGTTCCGACAATGCAGAAGCTCGAACAAGAGAGGCTTTCGGCGAGCATCGTCACGACGCCACCCAGTTCAGCAAAAGCGTGTTCATCAAGACTGATTTTGGTTCCGATAAATTCGGCCTCTCCACTGAGGTCTATGAGCGCCTGCTCGATTCTGTCACCGTATTCATCCACTCCGCATGGTCTGTCGACTTCAACTTGTCTCTCGAGTCCTACGAGGCCACACACATCGCTGGTACACGACGCGCCATCGATTTCGCCGCCGCTTCCACCCACAAAGCCTCGATCGTCTTCATTTCTTCTATTGCCAGTGTTGGTAACTGGAGCTCAGTTGCGCATGATGATTCTGCTGTACCCGAAGCGATATCAACCCTGTTCGACAACACGCTCACGCTGCCGCAAGGTTACGGTGAGTCAAAACACGTTGCGGCTCAGATTCTTGCAACTGCTTCGCACCGCTTGAATGTCAAGACTGCGATCGTGCGAGCTGGCCAGCTTGCCGGACCGAGCATATCTGCTGGTGGCGCAGCTTGGAACAGGCATGAATGGTTGCCGACATTGGTGCACACTAGTAAGATCTTGAAAAAGCTGCCTCGCACACTTGGGAACCAGAATCGCATTGACTGGGTTCCAATGGACGTTGCAGCCGCAGCTGTAGTTGATGCTGCCACTACGTCAACCAACGAACCTACACAAGTCCTTCATCTCGCCAACCCGCATACAACATCTTGGAGCTCGCTCTACCCAGTCATTCAAGATTTCTACAAGCATGGTGGTGTAGATATCGATGATGTTGAATACGATGCCTGGGTGGACGAGCTTAAGCAGATCCCATCAACAAAGGAAAATGCGGAGCGTGTGCCGGGTCTGAAGCTGCTAGACTTCTATGAGAGCATGAGACCTAGAACAGGGATGGGGTTGCCTACTCTAGAGATAACGAGAATGGAGAGTGCTAGTAAGACCTTGAGAGAAGGAAGAGCTGTGGATGTAGAGGTCATGCGCAAGTGGCTGGAACAGTGGGCCTTCTAGATATTCTCATTTTCCTGTCAACTCCTATGCATCACTGGTGTCAGGTCCGATCCCTTCGTTTCTTAACACATTGAAAGTACTGGTACATTTATCTTGAATTCCATCGCGTTCCCAGATTCAGTGCACACGCGTTTTAAGCTGCACAACAGGTCCCTTCCTGTTACTCACGAACATCTCATATGTCTGATATTGTCCTTCCTCTCGTCGACCTGGCCTTGCGTCTGCGCGTCCCCCACCCAGCATGTTGATAGGGTCCTGCTTCAGGTCAAACTTCCACAGCGTCTTTGCAAGGATAATTCTCATCTCGAGCCAGGCCATATTTTTACCCACACACCCGCGAGAGCCAGCAGAGAAGGCGCAAAAAGCGCTCTCGGCCAGTGCAACACTGTCTTGCGTTGAACCTGCCTCACCTACAATCCAGCGCTCAGGGCGGAACTGCAGAGGTTCGGGGTAGTACTCTTTGTTGTAATGCATCGCCCAGAATGCGGTGCTAACAAGCGAGCCTTGCGGAAAATAGTGTCCGTTAATTGTTGTGCCACCAGGAAGGACTTCGCGACTGGGTTCGGCGGGGACAGGCGGTGACATTCGCATCGCTTCCATAAGGAAGGCCGTGAGATACTTGCAAGACAAAAGATCGGACCCTGCTTTGATCTGATCGTAGGTGCTAAAGGTTGACAGAATCTCGCGCACCATCTTCTGCTGAACGTTCGGATTTCGTGAAAGGTAGAAAAAGGCCGCTGAGATGACGATCGCGGTCGTGTCACTGCCAGCGATTGTTAGGAGCTCGCATTCTGCGTAGAGCTCAGGCAACGTGTATTTCGTATCTGTCTCGGGATCCGTTGCATTGAACAGCCAGTGGAAGAAGTCTTTGCTGATTTCAGCCTGTGCTTTCGGGTCATCTTCTAGCTCTCGCTGCTTGCTTGTCCGCTTAGCCAAGCAGTCGTCCACAAAGTCTGTCCACTTCTGTATTGCAGGTGGAGTGACTGCTGCGAGGAGTCGGTCTAAGCCGCGCGGCTTCAACCAGACGTATAGAGAGCTGATAGGTGAGCAAGCAATCTTGACAACGTCAGCGACGCCCGAGCGTACGTAAGCGGATCTACTCACTGGATGCACAAGCTCCATGAATCCGATCATGAGTTCTGGCACGTGTCGTAACTTGCTATCCGGCTCCTTCATGTCGAAGCACTTTCCAAAACACAGATCTCCAAGAATGTCGAACACGAGGTACGTCACCTGATCAGCCATATTGATGCTTCGCGTCCACTGGTCACCCTTCTCTTTGTCTTGGCCAAGCAAGCTCAACCATCGGTCAACGTTTGAGTGCACAAAGGTCTCAGCACCGCGCAAGGCGTTTTCGGAGAATGCGTAGTTGATCACACGTCGTTTCCTAGCATGAACTGCAACCGAAGTGGCGCTCCAGGTGTTGATGTGTTCTACCGTTTTGGGCCATACAGAGTAGTATTCCCCCTTTTTGACGTTCCCTTTGGGCCCAAAGATTTGTCGATACGCTGATGGGGTATTGAGGCAGATGCCGTTCGGCGCGTATCGATATTCGGGGCCTGCCGGTCAGTTTCTGTTCATTGTAGCTTCCCAACAAGAACGTACCGTATCGCTCTTGCAAGCTAAGATGCCATAGATGCCGGTCTTGGTTCTTCGAATGCCACCATGCTGGCAAAGTCGACAATCTCGCCCAGAAAGGTCCTGGAAACTTCGCGAGAGGATGGAAAAAGAGTCTGTACACCACTGTGACAAGGACATAGATGACTGAGACTGAGGTGGCTAACACATATACATTGGGGTATGTTAGACCACCGACAACATCAGGAAAGACCATGTTGATTTCAAGGTTCGAGTAAGCATCGATGAGGGGCATCTCAGGGAATGTCGCTCGTTTTCAATCGTCAGCCTGATCCTAGCCATCCTTACTAGAAAAAGCCAGATAGGGTAAGATCATAGTCTTGCTCCACAAATCTTCACATCGCTGCTGGTAAGATGTAACAAAATATCAAAGCATGAGCCCTCTGATTTGTTCGGACATGGCCTGAAAAAGGTTTATCTTCCGTAATCCTAGTCGGGGTCCACTTGTCAGCGGGCGCCGCGACACCGGCTGCCGTGTGCCGTTGACCGTTCAGCCCCGCGAAGGTCATCGGTCTTCTTTCAGCGACTTGCTACCCACCTGCCTCCAGGTCTCTCTGTCCGGAGGGTGGTGTGCTGCTGGTGCGCTGCTTGTTCTCTATAAATTCATTGCAGCACCAAATTCTATCGCAGCTGATCCGATGTCAACGATCGCCCTCTCCGCCTCAGTGCGTCCCAAAGTTGCACTACGGTCGTTCGTTCTCCACTAAGGCTCTCCGGTCGCTATTGACAAAACTCATTCGGAAAATTCTGATAAGCTCTTGTGCCAATCAGCCCTGGATCGTGTCAGCGCATGATGATGTTTCGTGGAGTCGCTAACGCTGGGGAACTGATAACAAAATCTTCCGAACTCGACGTATGTGTGTGACGGCTGCTTCCTGGTACCGGTGCTTGTCTCTGCTGTACGTAGCCCACATTTCTGCGGCTCTTCATATGTACTTTTTAGCGTTTTGTGCTTGCACTTCACCGAAACACACCGCAGGCACCCTTGCACCTGACAGCTCTGCCTGGCAATGATATGGCTCAGAAGGAGAACTAGTTGTGATATTCAATCTGCTCCTTCAAACAAGCAGCCCAACACGTGATCATCGAACCATGACCGTTCCCGCCTCCATGCTCTCAAGATGGCCTCGACAGCGTTCTGCATCATACTCTCTACCTGGTCTTTTAGTTCAGCATTAGGGTGTCTTGCACACCAATTAATCAAATGCACAGCAGTATGTATGATGACACGGTACGCTAATTCCTCAGTAACAGTGCCGTGCCCTTTGACAAACCCCTTGATCATCATCTCGTAAGCCAAACGCTCAGAAGAATTGGATCCGAACAAATAGCTCTTCTCGAGTATATCGCCAATCATCTGGCCAAGATCCGTGGCACGATGACCGATGTGAGCGAATTCGAAGTCAATAATGTAAAGGCGCGGTGGGACCTTTGGATCAATAAGGAAACTTGTGTTTCACCATTAACCCTCGCGAGCTGATGTTTGAGGCGCGGAAAGCAACTTACTTTCCAGCCCAGAAGTCCCCATGTATTAGCCCGTAGTTCTCTGGGAGTCCTTCCAACTGTGTTTGGATTGCCCTTCTATGCTCTGTTTCGTATCTGCCCCTGACATCCTGCAAGACTTCAACTTCCTCTGGCTTAATGCTCACCAATCTGCTCGCGATATCGACAATGTTTGCATACGTAGTCCGCCACTTGAGATCTGGGCTCGCGCTATTTGGTTTTAGTGTCGTTCTCAGATCATACTGGGCTGGCTCGTCTGCCCAACTGTGGAATGCGTGCAGCCATGAACCGAGCGCAAACCCGATTGTGGACCAGTCGGGATGTGGCGATATAACACTTCCAGACGTGAGAAGAGTCGCACAATCAAGAGCCGGCCGGAGGTCTTCGAGAATTTGGATCTGGGACGACGCAAGGTAAAAGAAGGTCCGAGGAGTGCGTACAAGTATAGAGACAACATTGGGGTCAAGGTCTATGTTAGCGAGTACTTTGAGCATGGCATTCTCGTAAGTCTGTTGATTTTGGTAAGCTTCCACATCGCCCAGAATCCTGTGCACTTCTCAAAGCTTACCGATCGACTAGATTCAAGCGCAAAGTCGATGTTGATAGCAGCAAAATCAGTAGCCTTCTTGACAATCACAGTCGTCGCTTCTGTCCCATCAAGTAGAACTAAGGGTAAAACGAGGTCGCCGCGAAATGTGAAGCTGGCAGAGCCCCCGAGAATGCGACTCAGCGTTGAGCATGCGAAGACGGTATCAGAGAGATCCTTCTGGATAGTAGCAGCAAGCTGCTGTATCTCATTGTCACTGAGAACAGGCATTGTTGTGATCAAAGTCCAGCAACTTTGGTAAGAGATATGCAAAAGTATGTGACTCATTCGAAGAGTAAGCACTACGCATACTGCAGCGCCAAGAAGACCAGGTTAGAGTCATACAAACGATCTAGTAATCCAGACAGACTAACACTCGTACGAGCCTGCCAATTGGTTGACGGATCGAACCCTCACGCCCTCGCAGTCATCCCAACACCTACCATCTTCTGCTTTGCAGTCTCCATGAGTACATAGGGCCTGCACAACCACATCGCGATGCTTTCCACTTCTGACCTCGAATAGGGCTTCGAAGTGTTTAGGCTTACTGACAAATCCTGTCGTGAAACTCTCTTCTTCGCTCACAACGATTCTTCGACCGTCTTTGCTTTTGATGTTGGAAGCCCACAGCAACCTCGCGATAGCAATGGTGAGCGAGTTTCGTGCGATGTGACGACTTGTACACACCCTTCCATACCCAAAGTTGCCTCCCTCATGTTTTCTGCCGAGCCATCGCTCTGGAATGAACTCAGCGGGCTTATCGTAGAGTACTTTGTCGTTACGCATAGCGATAAAGAGCGGGATGATCGTGGCGCCTTTCGGGATAACGAAAACTCTGTAGCTGTCTTCTTTCGGTGTTTTGTGGGGTATAACTGCAGGCAAGATGTGATGCCAGCGGAAATTCTCTTCGACAACAGCTTGAATGTAGGGTAGCTGAGGCAGGTCGTCAAAGTCTGGCAGTCTATCTGACCCGACAATTCTATCTAGCTCCTGCTGTGCCGTCGATATGCATTCTGGATATGCAAGACAAGCAAGTGCGAAAGTTTCGAGTGTGCAGTGTGTTGTCTCTATGCCAGCGTCACACAGCACGCCCAGATCTCAGGCAATGTCGACAGGGGCCATTTGCTTTGCTTCTCTTGCGCCGCACACGTCTTTGCTCCAGTTCCAGCCTGGTCGTACAAGAGCATCTTGCATTTTGCGCTTGTGCAGACCCTCCCAATCTTGATGCCATGCTCGAGCAGTCTATTTCCAGGGTGCCAGGAGCTCCGGAAGATGGTTCAACGTTGGGAATGCGTCTACAATCCAGGCACCCACTTCAGACGCCTTGGTGAAATTGTGACTACACCGGAGGCTGCGCTGAAACTGCCACTCTCCTCCTGTGACAATGCGCATGCCAAAGGTGAGTACGTACATTATGCTGGCAGTGAAGCGTTGGTACTGCCCGGCAAAGTCGTTGGTGCTTAACATATTGAAAAGCAGCTGCTTACTTTCGAGATTAAAGCCCGGGGTATAACAAGTTGAAGCCCGAGCAGTCAGTATCGATGCTTCTAAGCGCTGGTGAAGGAGATAGCCTTCACCCCACGGCTTGAACAAGATCTGGCGATTCTGGCATATTAGTTCGCCTCCCATAACCTGAAAACGTAAGCTTGAGGGTCTATTCAGTGTCATGCTAGTTTATTTCGTACCATGCGAGGCCGATCGCTGTAAATGCCTCCACGTTTGTCAAGCAGCTCTCTGGCTGTCTCGTGATCACCAATGATGATTACGTCGGTGCCGCCGAAGTCAGCGCTTACAAGGGGTCCGTACTCGCTCACCCATCTTTTGAAGACATGCCAATTGTTCGTGCTCGGTAGTTGATGTAGATTGCCAACAAGTGGGAGGCGAGGCAATCCAGGGGGAAGTCTTGCCCTACGGCGTTGCTGTTTTATCGCAAACACAAGTGTAAGAATGATGAGAACGATAGGGATTGCTGTTGAAACCATCGTGATTGCGTGGTACTTCCATAGACTGGCTGAAGCGTAATGTATTGGAACTTCAGCGAGCTTTATAGGGTAACGGTTTCATCGAGTGAGCGCTCCATTTTGCGGGCGGTGCTTTTAATTATCGTTTCTTTTCGTAGTGCAGATATCGGTAATCTTACCAAAGCCAGTATGCAAGGTAGGTTCTGCTGATCCAGCCTCCCGGACTACAAGTCTCAGCCTTAAGCACGCAAATCAGAGCTTTAGGTGATACATCGGCATTGGAAGCGCGACTGAAAGAGGCGAGCTAAGCTGCAACTAAGTCGCAAACTTAGTGCCATGATCATGAAAGTTCAAGCACAGAAGTGAAGGGTAGTCAGAATCTATTGTCGCTATACTCTGGTGACGTGCAACACGAATGAAGGAAGGTTGCATGACGCTAGTGTGCCAATGGCGCACGATCATACGTTGCAGGGAAGTCCCTTTTGGTCGGATTGCTCTGCACTCTACATCTCATCTTCTCATGTACTAGGTTCTGCAGACCCAATTCTTATCGTACAACGCGGAAATGATCTACAATTTGTGTTGTCGGAGGAAGAGGGTGGCGACAAAGCCAGTCAGCGCACATACCAAAGACACCACTGTAATGGGTCAGCAAAACACCCTGTATGGGAACTGCAATAGACTCACCATGCGTCCAGGTCAAAGCCTCAACATATGAGCTAACAATGACCCCTGCGATCGAAGGTTTAACCTTGTCGATGTAGTGAACATCAGAGACCGCTCTCTCGATAATCTGCATTGCATGTCAGTCCACCTTACTGAGTGTGTCGAGTGTGAAGTAGACGTACCTTCCACTTCTTCACATCGCTGAAGCCCAAACGAGTTAGTCGTGCATCAAGATTGACTCTCAGAGACTGCTGCAGAACAGCACTCACGCCCGCCATGCCACCCAGCATACCTATCGAGGAAGCAAGGTACAGGGTAGAAGCGGCAATAGCGGTGAAACTCGGATCAAGAGCAGCTTGAATGCTGATGAAAAGCGTGGAACTTGCAATACCAGTTCCGAAGCCGCCGGGGAAGATGTACAAACTCTCCAGCCAGTTGGTGTTGCCGTGCCAGCGTAAGATCAAAAGTAGGTATGCAAGAGAAGAGACTCCAGTTGCACCGAGAGTCAGCGACTTGTAACGACCTGTTCTCTTGATCACAACTCCGGCGATCAAACCACCGATGGCATTACCAAAAACAGCGGGGAATAGGTGGGCTCCAGCAGCCGTCGACGAGGCGTTGGCGGTAACTTGAAAATACAAAGGCACGGCGAACATAAGTCCGACTTGAGCGCCTACTTGACACATCATGATAAGTGAAGACAACAGGACCTCCTTGTGTCGAATGACCGACAGAGGGATGATGGGCTCTTTGGCCACCCAACCCTCAACGGCCAGGAACAACAAACCAAAGACCAAGGCTGCAGTGAAAAGTATAGCGATTCGGTAGTCGGACCACGGTACTCTGTCGCCTCCAATCTCCATGGGAAGCAGCAAGCTGAGAATACTCAAGGTCATCAGGATGGCACCCAAAAAGTCGATCCGCCCGAACCTGTTGCCTTTGGTGTCCTCATCAAGGTGGTGGTGTACACGAGCCGGCAGGATGAGCCAGACTAGTACGATTGCAACTCCAGCAAAGGGCACTTGGCCAAGGAATGACCATCTCCAGCCCACAGAGTCTGCTAGCCATCCTCCTAGAGGACCTCCGATGCTGCGACCGGTCGTAGCTACGATGTTCACCCATGAACGCCATGTTGCAACGTCTCGAAGAGGGACAAGATCTGTAATAAGTATGGAGACCAACGCGGTCATGCCGGAGGCACCGAATCCTGATATCACTCGGCCGACGATCAGTTCTGACATGGACCCACCCACTCCAACGAGGAAGCAGCCAAATGCGAAGAGTGCATAAGCCAAGAGTAACAATGGCTTGCGGCCGTAGATGTCGCTAAGTTTCCCATAGAGCGGCAGGGTTGCCGCCTGTGCGAGTGCAAAGCTGGTGAGCAGCCAGCTAGAGTCGTGTAGAGCATTGAACTCGGAGGCGATGACAGAGTGCGTAGCGAATAGCAGTGAGGAGTCGGCATTTGAGATGAAAGTACCAATTAACAGAACACAGACAATGTGTCCGACCGCGCCGCGCGTTGCAGCTATGGGCGTTTCTTGTTTGGTATTGATTCGTGCCTCTTCATCGAAAAGATCACTGTGTGGGGAGCACGCCCCTGCGTCAGGAACGTCGCTCGATGCATCCGAAGACAGACTCAAGCTGCTTGATGAGGAAGTGTTGCCGGATCCAGAGAGAAGGGGAGTGCGCTCAGTGCTTGCGATAGCGTCCCGTGCAGCCATATTGTTTGGTCACGAGGAAAGGCGTGATATGGTACAAGGACCGTTTGAGACATTGTAGATATATAGCGACCTTCCTTAACAAACCTCAAAGCAAAATTTTCGCGGCTGGAGTCATGCTGCGCCCGCCTCAAGCATAGTCATAAGGTCAGGCGTGTCAGCGTGCAGCCTCGGGCCCTTCGATAAGGAAAGCCGATGTTGCAACACCAGGACCAGATGACGCGATTCCAGTTCGAGCGAACCATAGGAACGCATCTGCAGCCAGAACCGCAGTTGTTTCTCTCAACGTTCTCTTGCTGTGGATAACACCGATATCGTTCTCGGCACCTGCGACGGGAGGCAAATCTAGCTCTTCAAATGGCGGGTCGTCGGCCTCCATAGCTGTTCTCATTTCGCACGTCGGTCAGTATTCGTCCTATACCCAGCTCTCACGGACAATGACCGGATAGGGTACCCAAAACGAAAGGCGATAGACAGTGCTAAGAATGTAGAACACTCCGAGAGCCCACGCTAAGGTCCTGCCTTCGAAGGGACTCATCACAGCCTTGCTACTGAATGTGCAGCGACCATCAGCATCGCTTCCATCTCGTAAGAAGCTGTCAGTGGTATTTGCTGGCACGGTCGACGGCGATACCGCATCGATGACTCGACGGAGCGCTAATGAAGAGGCGAGGGCAAGGAGATGTTAGCTCTGATGGCAACGATGTTGCATGGACCAACCCTAGTGCGTTAGTCAAAGCAGGCGCGTCTCCACGTACAATTTCTCTACACGCAACTGGTCACGAGACTACCTTACAACGCCTCGGGAAACTCGAACAAATGCCGATATTATAGTTCGGCGAAATCATTGGCAGCATGCCATTCGCATTGTACAGTTCACGAAGTAAAATATATACAGGAATGTCTTCCACATCACCTCTCGTTGATCTCCCACACGCTTAGTTCTCGCCGTTCTTAGCCTTGACCCAGGCGATGAGCTCCTTGAGGGTAAACTCAGTAGGAAGCTCTGTATCAGCACCGGATCCAGCGGACGCAGACGGCGCGGCCGCAGCGGTCGACGAAGCAACTGGTGCCTCGGGCTCGACAGGAGTGGCAGAGGCGACGGGAGTCTCGGCGGCAGCGGAAGAGGCTACAGGGGTCTTGACGGCCGAGGAAATGGCGGCAGCGGAGGATGCAACAGACGGCACTGCGGCGGCGGATGTAGCAGCAGCAGAGGTAGCAGCAGCAGAAGATGCGACAGCAGCCTTGGACGAAGCGGGAGCAGCAGCGGCGCTCGAAGCAGGAGCCGAACCACCAGAGGCAGCACCGCCAGCTGAGTTAACAGAGGTAGTCAGGTCGCCGCTCTCTACATAGACACCGCTGAAGAACCAATCCTCAGCACCATCCGCATCGTTGCTACCGGGCAGACGAAGGACACCCAAGTGCCAGTCAGCACCGTTGGAAGAGGTGCTAGCATCGAATGGTCCAGCGGTCTTGGTGAGCGCATCGCTGCCCGTGGAGTGGTAAAACGAGACGGAACCTGCGTCGAAGTCGATCTCGTAGGCGACATTGTGCCACTCATCAGCAACGAGTTCGACGTCCCACTTGGAGACGCCGCCAACGTGCCACTGGAGGTTGGTGTTGCTGGAACCTGAAGCACCATACTTCAGTTCGGTGAAGTGGCTCTCGAAGAAAGCAATCTGGTGCTCGTTTGTGGCGGTAGGCTTGTTGGTGCCAGTAGTCTTGACCGAAAAGTGATAGTACACCTTGCCCTTGTTGATGGCAGCAGTAGTCTGGGGGATAAGCTCGGTTCTGAGCATTGTCTGGCCGTTCCACTTGGCAGTCTCATCGATGGTGATCTTAACGCCCTGCTTGGAGCCGGTGTCGGCAGGGTTCTTGTAGGTCGCGTCGAGGTTGACGTAGTCGGCAACCGCGCCAGGCCCGTGAATGTAGTACTGGTACGAACCGACGGGGTTGGAGAAAGACCACTTCTCAAGGTCCGCGCTCGAGGTCATGTCGTTGAAGCGTCCATCCCAAAGGATTGTGCCTGGGAGAGGTTTAGCGTACACGTTTCTGTAAGACGTTCTTTTCTGACCTACCAGCAGACACAGCACTGATGAGCGCATTGATAAGAGCGACTTTGGAAAGCATGTTGAAGTGAATGCGAACAGAGACCAGCTGTACGGAAAGGAGTGTGTACTACGAGATAGAAAAGAAGGACTGTAGTGAGATGAACGATGGACTGGGGAAAGTGAGATGCCAACAAGCATATATAAAACACTCATTTTCAAGTACATTAATCAAGGTCCAGCCCAGGACCAGAATGGCGCAGATGGAGCCGCCGGCTCAACCCTGCGTACCAATTTCTCGGAAACAGAACTTCAAATGCAGAATGTTTCAGTAACTTAGTAAATCATCATGGAGCATCGTACCGCTAAAGACCCATACATTCTGCTTGTTTCAATACTTACCCAGCGGCGAAGTGACAGCTTCTAGCATGGCGCGCGGCAACGAGTCCACTTCTCGCCGTTGTGGCTGCAAACACGAGTCACAATAACAGGAACCAGATGGCATGACAGCGGAAGCGATCGTGTGAAACGTCTCGCTTGTCAACGCTAAGCTCCAGTTGAACCTTGACTAACGGAATTTGGACTAGCCTACAAGGCTTGATGATGAAAGGATCGTGGCTGGCTCCTGCTCATGGGAGCTTGTTTCAGAACGGAAGAGACGGAAATTTGGTATCGTTCTCTTCGGCCTTGCTGCATGTTCGCCATGTCGCCGCGGAGTCAAGTCCCGCCAGCTCTACCGATACCATATACATACATAGTCGAGGATTTATCCAGCCAATGCCGTAGCGTTTGCTTCCGTACTTCTACTGAAATGGCATCCAGATCAGCAAAGAGGTCAGTACGTTGAGGGTTCAGTAGCATACTCCAGAATTGAACTGCATGAACACGGTACGGCAATGACGTCATCACTGGATGTGCTACATATTCGATCTTCTCGTGCATCTCTACGGTCTGGTAAACATGGATAGTAGCATCTCATTGCATACACGTGCTTTTATCACTGCACCTTGATCACTGGAGCCTCCGATCGCTCCGAGCCCCTGCTACAACCCCTTCGCCGAGTCTTCTTGGGCAACTTCTGATCGCGGCTACTTGAACGCAGACACAACAGCCTTTGGCAACGGCCAGTCTTGCGCCTCGTTAGCAACGTACACTTTACATTTGACAAATGCTGGTTCGACTTACCGAACACCGGACGCTCCTTTGTCCTCTTCGTAAGCTTCACTTCATCGCCGACACGGATTGTCTTTCCCCTGTCTCCCAGAGACGTGTATGAGTACTTTCCGAACACAGGTCCGTATTTCCAGCCCTTGTCGACCCTCCTGTCCTTCGCCAGCTTCTTCCAGACCAAGCCGCTGTCATCTTCGGCCTTCTTACCAGTGCTGTAGTCGACAGTGATAGCCTGGCACCGCCAGCATGTGCTACCAAACTTCATCTTGACATTACCAGGGAAGATCATCTCGGCCCAGTAGTCCTCATCGTAGGCAGTGGGCGAGCCGGAAACCACAATGTTGGGGCGGAACTTGGTAATGTCCATAGAGACACCGTCAGCGAGGCGGGAGGAAACATCGTCGTTAGATTCCTTGGTGACGACAAGGTACTGGCCGATATCCTGGAAAGTAATGCGCTCCGTTGGGACTTTGAGAACTGAGGGAAGGACACGATGGACAGGTGCGGTCAAGGGGGAACGCTTCGCGTATGCCATGTCGCCATTAGGTGCTCCAGACCCTAGGACGAGACGTGAGTGCTGACCGATGTAGACCAGGCGTGTCTCGAAGCCCATGTACTTGGTCAACCATGCAGAGATAGTGTCGCCCATGTCATAGGTGTCAGTCGCACTGCCATGGAGATCCAAGTTTAGCTTCTTCAAGCCGACCACATTCGGTCGCAGAGGCACCTGAATCTGGTACTCTGTCCCCGTATAGGAGAGCTGTTTCGGGCTTGGATTCTCATCTCCAACTCGAGTGATAGTTAAAACCTTACCATCCGGGCCATCCTCAACCCTCTGTTCAAACAGAACCATCTGTAAGTTGAATCCACTGTACATTGTCTCATACTGCTTCACCTCTTTGGTGTTTGGGTCTCGATGCACTTTCTGGAGGCAGAAGGTCCGGTCGTCCTCAAAACCTTGAGAGCCTATGGTGCCGACATCTAGCTTGCAACCTCTGAATCCTTTGATGGGGTAATGGTACAACTGAAGTCGATTCAGCGAAGCCCACAGAATAAGAACATCCTACCTACCGCCTCAATCTTCAGGTCAATGTTTTCTGAGATCGTGTCATCTTTTGGTTGAACGAGATAGGCGAGCAAAACGAGCACGAAGCCGACTGCGAGTGCTGTCCATCGAGCCTCCGGTGTAGTTGTGGAAGACAATCTTGACAGGTATTCGGTGAGGTGTTGGGAAGCCATCGCCGATTGAATGCAAGCAAAGTGACGCAGCGCCCTGTTTGATTAAATCTGTAGCATTCTGACATTCTTATCAGTCCCATAGCCGCGCCTTCACGCCTCGGTAAGGGCTCCGTATCTCAAGCTAACCAGAAATGGGTAGGGCAAAGTGTACCATAATGCGGAGAAGGGACAGGGATCAACAAGGTGCACTTGCGCTAGCGACCAATTCGGCATCTTCACGGTACCAAAATATACAAGATTCGCTTTCAACGGGCTCATGTCGGACGGACGCAAGATACCGAAACTCCATGGTCTCGAAAGCGCATAACCGAGGAAGATAAGAAGTGCGTCATGTCGGGGCGTGTCGAAAGGACACTTCGTGTATGAATCATGGTGCAGAATTTACGGGGTTGGCGAGAGTAGAGTCGAATGATAAAGATATAAGCGAAGACAAGAGCGGCAAGCGCTAATTTTTGCAGCAACGACTTATTTGCGTCGATTCCGAGACATTCGGCGCCATTCGCTGCCGTCTGTTTCAGCGACAGTATCTCTATCTCTTTCAGTAAGATGGATAGTTCCCAACGACTTTCTCTTCTTGCCTCGAGGGCTTGACGAAAGTTGTGTCAGGTCCACAACGATCTGCGGAGAGAGACTCTCGGTTTCCAGCGTTCGATCGAAGTCTTTGATTGGAGGAAGAGGCGCTGAGTAATTGTCCTCGTCGTCGCTTATGACGATGGCATCGACAGCTGCGAATGCGGGCGATTTATTCTCCGAGACTTTGACAGTTATCGCCGAGCTTTTTAACTCTCTCTCTGCGCTACCTTCTGGTGTAGGTGGCCTATTGCCTCCACTCTTTGCTGCAAAGTAGCGTGAGAGTCGTCCAGCTACCACTACCTCCCCGACAACCGGGTCTGATATCCTCGTGCTGGGGGCGACGCTTGAGGCACATGAGTGGTCTGGTGTTAGTGCCGGTGAGGCGTCTATGGGGACAGTTTCAGCGTTTCTGTCGTCGCGATTACTATCCGCGAGTAGATTCCAGACGCTTGAAATGCGTTGATCTATCGGTCTAGCATTCGTTTCGATCTTGGTGAAAGATTTGTGGATATCCACAGACACGCGATCATGCTCCTCTTGCTCGGTTCCAACTGAATCTGCATGAGTTCTATCCACGGTTGCGAACTCCGCACTTCTATCCGCTATAGTCATGGGGAGTTTGAACAACGCCACCGCATCATCCACCGTTTTAGATCCTCCAAGTGGGATACTGCGAGTGATAGGGTGAAAGTTCGGTATGTCAGTCGGTGGCTGCGGAGCTTCGCGTGCGACTTGAGAAGAAGGACGCAACTCGACTTCAAGTGTGAGCGCATGTTCGATGAGTGGCTCCGCCGTGAGCGGGTCGTCGTAAAATCGGTCTTTGGGGGTTTCTTGCTCCGCCAAGTCTCCTTCGCGTTCGATCGTGCCACTCTCGATGACCTTAGCCAACAAATGTGGCCTGACTCTCAGTTTCACGACGCGCGATATATCTACCTCACTCTCACCACGCCGTGTGAACTCGATGTCATCTGCGCCGGATCCAGTCGTATGCTGTGCGGGCCAGGTATCATTCTTTTGGACATCGGCGTTGTCGAGCGGTCCTTCGTCAGTGCGTTCGTCATTATCGCTATCAGCACCGCCCCAATCTTTCCTTCCCAACTCTTGACATACGGCGTGTAACCGCTTGCAGAATCCCCCATTGATTTCCACCTCCGGGTTGCCAATCATGCCTTCATTTTCTGCGATGAAGAAGTAGTAGCAGATAAGGCTTCTCAACTTAGCTGTCCGAGCAGACTTGGCATCATCTTTATATGAATCCTTCTTCAAGGTGTTGAGGTACTCAAGATGTCCAACCAAGTCGACCCCATCTCTAAGAAGATTAACATCATACGTCTGCTCAAGCCCTTCGCTGTCGTGACTCATGAAAATCATGGTAGCGGCCTTTGCCCTCTCATGATCAATGTAAGCGTAAACTTCGATAGTCTCGCCAGTGTTTTGGTACGAAGCCTTTCCAACCAGCATACGGTATGGAAAGAGGGAACCTCCGAGATTGTGTCGAGAAATTATCATAGGCATCGACGGGATGTTGTCAAGGATTCTGAACTTCTGATTGCCAAGTTGCTGTTTCAGTTTCGCGAGGGCGGTATTCGGTTTGATTACCATGGCACTTCCGCTCAAACGAACAGCGCCGCAGAACTCATTGACATCAACTGGACTAGGTATGGGAGTCTCTTCAACACTGGAGTTCTTAGTCTGATCACCATTGGTCTGGTTCTCTGTCCGTTTTTGGGGCTTTTCTTCTGCGGCCGAATTGGGACCCGGTGGCCTTAGAGCAGCAAGTCTTTGCTTATGCTGCCACAGGTTGTATGTGTCGCGTGACTGAATGTAGTTGAGTGCCTTGACCAAGCTCTCCCCAAATTTGTCCCATTGCCACGCACATGTGTCTATACTCCTGACAGCTGCTAGGTACAGAATGACTGCGGACAGCATTTCTCGGACGTTTGTTGCTTCATCGATTGGGTCGTGCTGTAGGAAACAGAATGGGGGCTGCAGCTCTGTGGCCTTGCGCAGGAGCGAAGAAGCCGATCGCGGGTATCGAATCGTGCGCGTTCCATCAGTCGAGAGTTCTTCATCATAGAAGCGCACATGGGGGCGGAGATCAGTCTTTCCAGTCGACGAGACGATGTGTGCCCAGGCTTGACTCATTGAGCCATTAGGATTAGGGCGGTCCCCTAGAAGGAGCTTGATGGTGTCACAACCTTTCCACTCTGTCTTGTGAAAGGCAAACGATTCAGGTGCTGGCAATGAGTTGAGCACCTTGTTTGTTCCTGAACGCTGCAAATCTTTTTGCAATCTCTGGAACGCATTCTCAAACCGATCCTTTTGA
The DNA here is from genome assembly GCA_004522025.1 of Didymella segeticola. NCBI lineage: Eukaryota > Fungi > Ascomycota > Dothideomycetes > Pleosporales > Didymellaceae > Didymella > Didymella segeticola. The sequence goes on along the minus strand of SDAV01000015.1, from coordinate 295,851 downwards.
TCTCGAGCACCGCGTTGATCGGACATGGGTGTTAGTGGTTGTGTTGTGATGTTCAGAGGTGGAAGCTTTGGCTGCTGCACGTCGACCAAATCAGCACGCCAAACAAACGGACCGGGCGCTTACCTCCGCGGCGCAGCACCCACTACACTTGCTCTGCCTTTCCAGTAGATTCCATGCGGCAGCAACGTGTTCCTGTGACTACAAGATTCAATATTCATTGTCAAGCACACGAGGACTACAGTCTCGCAAATCAGATCCGTAGTGAAGGCAATGTCACATGTGTATAGGCTATTTTCATGTTTACAGCGCGATAATAACAACGCCACCAGAAGCCCTGTGACGGTATCGCCACTATTTGGAGTATCTCGAACCTTCATCCCGCTATTCTGTACTATCATTTCGTGGCCATCACCCTATTCCTCACCTGAGTCTTCGAATCGCATTCGCTTTGACCCTTCCTGCGCCAGATCCTGCCCGAGCTGTAAGAAGGCAACATCTCTTGCCGAGATAGATGTACGTAGACGTTTTCGCTCTGCTTTGGATTTAGAGAGAGCAGTTTTGAGCGTTTGGGCCTCCTCCTCGAGGTCTTCCAGCTCAGACCTTAAAGAAGCTTGTCTTTCCAGGTTGTTCACCAGCAGCTTTTCCCGCTCTTCCTTTCCTGTGATACTGCGCCGGTAAGCCGTGACGAACTTTTCTGGGCTGGGTGTTGGAGTTTCCGCAGACGGTGGTGCCGGGGCTTGAGCAGACAGAGCGGCCTCTGCAGCCTCGCCAAACAGCAGCTCCGCAAGCGATAACTTCTCCTCTTCGACGCCTGGTCTTTTACAACCAGTGCCGACGGTGGCATTGTTCAATCTCTTGTTTGCGGAAGCACCTTGCTGTTGGCTGTTCGATCGTGTTATGGCGCTACCAGGACGAGAGCCTTTGATTGCTCTGTGGCTGACAGTGTACACACCAGTATGCTGTCCTTTGATTAGTCTGAAATCTTCTAGTGTAAACTAGACCTGGTCTTACCTGAAGAGGAGAGGTCAAGTCCTGGGGTCTCGTTGATGCACCTGGAGTCCGAGCTGTCACGGACGCGACTACTCTATGGCCCTTGGGCTCCAGCAGATTTTTCTCGGCATTAGCTTTCGCGACTCTGCAAGCGCCTTTGAGCTCAGATATGAAGATTTCGCTGATCGGCCACGGAGATGGTAGCTTGGGCTTCTGAAGAATGAAGTAGTATCGCAGCACTGAGCTCAGATGCCCACGATCCCAGCGCCCTTGTCGTGTTTTCAAACAAGTGAAAGCCGGCATTGGCGAAGCTTGCTCCATGGCCTCATCTAGCGTGATAGGCTCTTCTAGCTTGTCGGATCGCGAAAATATCTTGAGTCTGCATTCTGGAGGTCTGCTACTGCCAGGTTTGTTGTGAAGCAGAGCCCAAACACCTCTAGGAGGAGACTTGTCTTGCTCAAGCTTTCCAAAGAGAATGCGAACAGGCAAGGGGTGGCCTCCAGAGTCTGCAAGGTTGTCAAAGGTTGCTGCGCGTACTTTTTCATGAGGGAGGTAGGATAGCAAGCCCACATCTTCACCCATCCGCAATCGGAGCTCTTTGATGGTAACGTCTGCTTGACTTGGTGATTGGATAGGGGCCTCTGGCATAGAAGGGCGAGTCAAAGGCAGCTGTGGCGACGGTGCTACAGGCATGATGCGATACGCTGGAGGCTGCAAGAGGTTCATGTTGTCATGAGCCGGGTTCTGGGTGTTGTTGCATGCGCACGGGTCAAGTAAGATCAGAGGAAGGCAGGTGCAGAGGACGAGGAGACCACGACATCGCCCTATGACACCCACAGTTCCTCGTAAGTTATCTACATGCAAACGTGTACTCACTCTCCCTTAATTTCGACATGTGTGCGAGACACAGGCTACAAGAAGCAGTAAGGTACTTTTGGGACGCAGTATTGTTAAGGACAGCCCGCCCACATCCTTTCTGATGCCTTCTCACATCCAGATGTAAAAAACAACTCAATCCAACAAGTTGCGCCGTATACCTGGGCCAAAAGATAATCAGGTGCTTCTGTGAAGCATCAAGTCTGGTTGTAAGTGCGTACGCTTCTGCACGCGCTTACGTGTATGCTTCTCGTCTGCATCTTGATCCATGCACACCAAAAGCTCCTCGCGAGACAAACTTCCTCTTTTCCTTTTCAGTTGCCGTCTCAGTTCACTCTCGCGGAACAGCGCATCTTCTCGCTGCTTGTCGATATTGTCTCTGTGATGCTCGTACTCTGCAACGAGTGCGCGGTACTTGGCCTTTTCAGCGCCTTCTTCAGCCTTGTGCTTTTTCGCGAGCTGCTCGAGCATGGCCTTGATTTCCTCCTTGTGACGCTCCTTCATGTCCAAGTCGATGCTGCGCTTCATTTCCTCGCGGAGGTGGTCGTACTTCTTCTTGTTTTCCCAGGTGGCGGCTTCATAATGTTTGCGCTCTTTCTCTACGTCGCAGATTTTGCCTTGAGTAGCTTGATAGCTCGCGAACTCGTATGTAGTGCTCTGTGGTTTATCCGGTGTTGCCTTTGATGGTGTGATCGCAGTCATCAAGGCTGGCGATGGAGCGTTTGTGAAATTCCTTATTAATGCAGTTGCAGAAGTTCGTCCGACCATCGCAGCAGGGACATGAAGTGGATCTCCCGACAGGGGACTGTGATTTTGGTGCTTGGAAGCTTGTGATGAAGCGGCTACAGCCTTGAAGCCCAACGCGGCAGACGGGACCACTGTGGTGGCTCTTCTCACCGCGTCGTGTAGTGGAGATCGAGCCACTTTGGGAGCTGACGAAAAAGACTTCAGTGGGTCGCTAGATTCAACCTAGTATCGTCAGTCAACCGTGAGAGCGTATGATTGTACATATTACCTTCTTGTCCTTGCGCATGGCGAATGGCTCGGTAGGTGTTGACTTCACAGGCTGCATAGACGACAAGTCCGAGGCGCTCCGGGGGCCTGTACAGTCTCTTGACGTGGATACGACCGGGAGACTGAACAACTGAATGTCAGGACTTGGTTGCTGGGTCTTTCGCGCCATCATGGATTTCTGGTAGAGAGAAGGAGGGGTTAGATCTGCAGGCTTGAGATCGCTTATTTTGAGTGAGCGGCACACTCCCTTGAGTTCTTTGAGAAATCTGGAGGTGAACCTGGTGCTAGACGGCAACTCGACACCTTTCAGAATAAAGCAGGTCTGCTGAAGGTCAGCTTAATGAGACGACGAGATTCTAACTTGGAGCCAGTTACCTTGATCAGGACAGAACGTTGGTCTGGACGCGTAAACTCCTTGAACATCTTGCACCAAGATCCAATCTTGGTACTGCCCATCTGGTCGTTGGTGCACTTTATGAGGTGCTTACCTGGGCCTCCAGCGTACATCATCATGTGAGGCAAACCGTTCTGCGCTCGGGCCTCTGTTGAGAGAAAGGCCCACACGTCTAGTCTCTCGGACTCGAGTTCCAAAGCACCGATGAGCATTTTCTGCGTTAGACACTCTCCAAGCTCCCTCGTGTGCATCATGCTAACGCCTGTGATAGGGATGAACTCGAGGACGTGAGCGTCTCGTCCGAGCTCCTCAATCAGGCGCTTATGGGTCGAAGAAACTGGTATCATCGATAATGATGCCTCTGTTTGGTGGATAGCACTGATGCGCGGTACCATGCTGGGAGCTGGCAGAGCTCTTGCGGTATAGCTAGCTTGAGCGGAAGTCAGCATCTTTACGTCCGTTGATCGACTACCTAGACATACTCAAGGCGCCATTCAGGTGGTCTGGCGATATGTGTTCTACCGCCTTGGATGGGGTGTGCATGTTGATCGTGTTGAGGTGGGGAGTGAGCAGGTGAATGCGATTACACCTAGACAACAGTGCGCAGGGGGAGTGCACGCAGCTAAGGCCGGCAAACGCGCAGGTGGGGCATTCCAAAAGGCTATTTAGTACCAAACAATTGTAGCCGCTATCAAGTCACAATTAGTTGGCTGCACTCTAGGCAGACTTAGGCAGGATTGGTTCCAAGACAGCTGGCTCCGATCCACTTGCAAACCCCAAAGCTCAAAATCAGATCGGTGCATTCGCGTTGCAACAGAAGACGTTCAAGCCTGTAGGAAGCAAAGTGAAAGGTGCGCATTGTTGTACGTTTTCCTCAATTCGACCAAACTGGCTTCTATTTCGACTCGTGGAACTTTCACTCGTGACTCCACTGTCCGCATGTTTGAGTAATCGTGTAAACATACTCACGCCTGATCTCTTCCCAGCTTTATATCTGTGTCGGTCCGAGTGGAGGACAGAAGTGTTTCTGCGTTGTTGAGGGTAACTCGAAGCCCCTCGAATGACGCTGAGTAGGCAAAAGAATCTCTTCAGTACAGGCTTGATGTTTACGCTATTTGCAGGCGCTATTACTGTGAGAGACGAGTCCGGCATTTCCTCTTAGCATGATTGAGGTTGAGGGAAGGAGGTGGCATCCACGGTGATGTAGATAGACTGATTTGGATATTGTCCTGCACAAAAACAACAGAGGTGAGTAGTACTTGCGCCTTCGCGCAGCCCGCGCTTGCTCTTAGTTGCAAACTAGTACATTTGATACATCGTCTCGTGTGTCCTGCAGACACGAGCCTTGGTGAAGCAGAAGTGGAATTGGGCTTCATGTTTCAAGTACGTACACTGTATTCACTTTGACCGAGCGAGAAGCTCAGAATGCTTAGTCTTGGGTCTTACTTCCCATTTGTCATCCGCCTCTCGCGTACGTGCATCTTGAGCAGGAAGAGCAAACTTGTCACCACGCCCATGGCTCCGAAGCCAATGCCCAAATACATCGCAGCGCGATAACCTTTGAGCTCGTCCTCCTTGGTCAAGCCACCGTTGTTAGTGTGCATCTCGACGGTACCCGCGATACCGACTCCGATACTGATGCTGTAGTTGACAACAGTGTTGACTAAGCTTGCTGCCATACCCTGGTGGCGCTTTGCGACTGCGTTGCTCATGATGAGCGTGCCAGCTGGGAAGCTCATATCCATTCCCCACGGGATGATCAGAGTGGCCACAAAAGTCTGCGCCCAATAGGTTTGGCGAGGAGGGAGGGTCGCGACGATGATGCTACCGACAGTAAACGCGCACATGGAGATCAGCATGACCCAGCCAGGACCGATGCGCGAGATCACATGCCCAGTTGTGATTGCCGCAATGAAACCAGAAATTGTGACTGGACAAATTTGGGCCATGGTCAGAAGTGGTGATGCTCCTCCAAGTTGCTGCAAGACTTGGATGAAGTAGTAGATAAAGATGCCTGGACAGTGTTAGCACATGTATGCGGTTTACACTGCACTTAATCTTACCAAAGGCTGCCCAGCCACACATCTCGCATATCAGGACGAATGTAACATCGGTGCTCAGAGAATCGAAGGGAATTAGTGGATGTTTCGAGACCTTCAGCTCAATCCAGAAGAAAATCGGGAAGAGTAGAATCCCAACGACGAGCATAGCGTAGATATATGGCTGGTCCCATCCAAAACCAGGTGCTTGGTTCCACGCAAAGTTGAACAGTATCATGGCAGTGATGCCAACAGTTGCACCGAGTAAGTCGAGTTCGCTGATCCTCTGTGTGAAAGTAAGATCCTGCTCTTCCTCCTTGAGAGGAACGGAAGGCAAGATGAAGTACGACAAGCCACCGAGAAAGAAAAGCGCAATTCCGAATGTCCAGAAAGTCCAGGGCCACCACAAGAGGGACCAAAGACCAGCAAAAGTGCCGCCCACAACGGCGCCACTTGGTGCGCAGGCGCCAAATAACGAAAAGACCATATCCTTGCGCCTGCCCTCATCGTAAGTCGCACCCAAGAGGCCTAAAGCGTTTGGTAGCAAAATAGCAGGTCCAATGCCGCTTAACACTCTCGCGAAGATGAAGAGTACTTGTCCGCCGTTATCTGGTGCATAAACGCTACACCCAGCCACGATGTTCCAGATGGCGAACCAGACGAAACCGATGATGACCATTGTCTTGTATCCAAACAAGTCGCCGCAGCGACCTGATAGTAGGATGAAAGTACCAACGGTAAGCGAGTAGCCTGCGATCAGCCACGATAAGACGCCGGGATCTGTGATGCCAAGGTCATTGCCAATGATGTGGAGGATGTTCAATGTGTTGACCAGCCCAGCCTGGGTTACGAACTGTGCAGAGCAGAGCAAGCCCACGAACAGGAACTCGCGGATTGGTGACATTGTTTGCGCGATTGACCTTGTGCGCGCTAACTCCAGATCACCCTCGTGCTTCGGAGGTTGTGTAGCTACATGGGTGGGATGACGCGAAAGGTCCGAGGTCGATGAGCTGAATGATGATGGTGACCGTGACATCTCGTCCTTAGACCCGAGGGTACTTTCCATTTCGTTCATGATAAAGTTATCGTCGTGAAACTGTCTTTCGCTATCGCAGTCCGTTGGCATCCTTCTCTTCTGCTTCAATCAACTTTCTGTCGTGTGGTAAAGGACACCTGCTCCATGCCAGTCGATGGAAATTGTTTATGGCCATGCTTTCGATGTGGAGGAGATGGGGCATCATTGATGTTCGTTGCAGAGCCTGTATATCCGAATCATCGCAGGATCGCGACAGGGCCACTCTGCGGCATTCGAGTTCGGCCACCACATGTGGGGCCTATCTTTGTCACATTCGTCCCACAAGAAGGGTCTGATCGGAATTACGGACTTGGGTGTCGGATTTATCTGTGAGACCAAGTCGTACACCATATGACTAATTCACGTTGCACCAGGCTAACGTAGAACTTTTACACTGCGCAGTAGCATGTCTTGTCAAGCTCCCTTTTGTTGCTGCAGAATGTGTGTAAACGTGTCGACACGTGGTCGCGGAAACGTCATTGCTTGGCAGGTTTGGCGGCATCTCATTGTCTCACTCGGCAACACGCGAAACCTACGAGCGCCACCGCGTCGACCGTGAACGCGACTGTTGTGACTGTGCTGTCGTCTCCAAACATTCTTTGACGGTCCATGTGCGCGATCTATAAGCCTCAAGCCTTCGGAGACACTCAAAATGCCCCTAGACAGGCTTCCAGAAGAACTTTTATTGCAGGTCGCGCTGCAGCTCCCTGACTCAATAACGCCCAAGGACCTGAAGAATTTAAGTCTCACATCCAGGAAATTTCGACCAATAGCTCAAGAAGTGCTTCATACGACAGCAAGACTGGCCATCTCTTGTGGCTGTCACGCGAAAGTCAATGCCGTGATCAAGTTGCTCCGGACTCTTCTGGATCGCCCTGACCTCGCCATAAAGGTGAAAACGTTGCGGTTTCGTGCAGTGCGGAAGCGCGTTGAAAAAGTCTACGCAGAGACCGGATTCGATTTGCTCGCGTTTCGCAGTCGGTGTACAACAAAGCTGGAAGAGCTAGGTTATCACTCACGACACCCATGGTGGCGGTCGATCAACAACTGCGTAGAGTCAGCCTATGGGGGTTTATTACTCGCACTTCTTCCCAATCTCGTCGACCTTGACTTCTGGATCAAGGATCATCAGCGTGGCCCGCCTTCAAGTGAATGCATCTCAGGCTTGTGGGGCGGTACGGCCCCACCTGAAGCCATCCTGCAGGGCTGGAAACAAGTTAATCATCTTGTCACTGGAGACACGTCCATGCTCAAATGCGGGATAGCATTCGACAAGCTCACCACTTTGGATCTCCGTACAGTCTCTATCGGCACTGTGCTTCGGTTAAATGGTCCAGGCAGTCTTCAAGGTGCTGAGAACGTGACAGATCTTGCATTGACGGTCTCTATCCAATTCGCCGACAAGCTGTTGGTCGAGAAAGCGGACATCGAGTTCAAAGATCTCCTAGATGCCTTGGCATGTCACAGGTTGAGGATCTTGAAGATTCAGTTCATCAACGACGGCTATCACATCGGCGATGATCTGTCAACGGAGCTTCACACCGGCTATTTCCTTGAGCAACTCAGCGTGGTTCAGAAAACACTAGAAACGCTGTCAATAACGCTCGAGACCACCGAAGAGGATGGAGAACTGGACTGGTTGGTCGACATGTGTCAGCACCCCACCAAGTCGATGAAACAGTTCACCGCTCTAAAATCGCTCACCATTCCGCAGCCCTTCATCTTCGACAGCCGAAATGCAAGTTGGGACATAGAAGCCAACTGTCAGCCAAAAGATCTGCCTCCCAAACTTGAGCAACTAGAGTTGCTATTTCCACATGAGTCGGTGGAAGATTGGGCACATGGCTACCTGTCGGAAAACTATTACAGCAACCCGTCTGAAGTACCCGCGTGGGAGTTTGCTGCCGGAAGGCGGAATCTCAAGAAGCTGATACTCACCTGCCGTGAGGATGTTGGAAATGGCATCGGCGTTACTTACTTCACCGATGAGGTTGAAGAAATATGGTGGACGCTGTCGACAGAATATGGTATTGAAGCAGAAGTCCACGACCAGCAACGGGGCACAAGAGATAACCTAGCCAGTCTGTATGAAGACCAGGATCTAAACGAAGAAGACAGCGAGCTCGACAGTGACGATGTGGGCACAAACGATCTGGACGGAGACATGATGGATGAAGGCATCATAGATGAGGAAGACATATATGGAAACATTTGGGGAGACAAGCATGACGACTGCGTAATCAATCTGCTGCGACGCGACTCTGCCGCAGCACCCCAAGCCACTTCTAGCAAGCCTGACCTTGAATGTACCGACGCAGATCTCATCCTAGTTTACCTCAGAAGTGTTGCGACACACTCCTTCGGGCGAACTGCAGAGAAGATCGCTATGGCCCTGGGCTGGAGCATGGCAAGAGTGGACAGAGCCGTGGAACCACTGGTCAGTAACAGTTATGTTCAGTACCATACCGAGGACTCAGAAGAACGATCACTGCACTTCGTCAGGGAGAACGAAACTATACTTGAGAATGACAGGATTTATGGTAAGCCTTGGACCCCCAAGCATCCAGGTGGCAAGGCGGATTGGCCTCGGCGGTACAGAAGGCGAGCAGCCTTGGCGGACCACAGAATTGCGATCCTGAGATGCTTGCGAGACCTACCAGAGCCTAGCCAGGAAGAAGGACTGACGGAAAGTGAGCTGAACGACAAGCTCAACATGGAGCCCGAACTTATTCAGGACGCCATGTTCCTCCTGCTCGATGCAAATTTCATCGAGTCTTATAACAGTCAGGGGGGCAGCAGAAAGATGGTCTACGTTCGGGAAAGCCTCGAGCTGTGCGAGGATGATCGCTGCAGAAGACAATCTGCTATCGATACAATTGCCCGCGCCTCGGAGAGGTGTGTGACGTCCTTCCAGTCAATGGAGACAGTGGACGAATACATGATTTTGCATCTTCTTCGTTCGTACCAGACCGAGCGACTGTTACCCGAAGGTATGTTGTCAGAGGAGATTATGACAGCTCTTCAAATGCCATGGGTCAGATTTAGTCGAGCTAGTACGCGCCTCTTCCAAGATGGGAACATCCGGTCTGTTGGGGCGCCGACACAGCGGTACCATTTTGTCCGCGAAAGCGAAGGGATGCAGATCCAGGACCGACTGGAAGACTTGTATGCGCAAGCGAACGGTGATTGGGAGACAGATGACTCCATGCCAGAGCTTGAAGAATACTAGAGTACCGCTAAGTAGGAAGGCAACGTTATAAGTAATACACCTAAGTTACATGTTTGACAGAGCTTCGAGTGGCTACAAGATGCCTCCAAATACGGCCTGAACAAGGGGAGGTCCAAATTCTAAATTCTACACATCCGTCGCCCTTTTGCGAACGCCATCAGATACCTTCTATACATCCAAATCCGAGCAACCAAAATTGCTATCCAATTTATCTATCCGCGCGTCATTTCTTCTTTTTCTCCATTTTTCCATAGAACCACTCCACTAAGTGTCCAACGGTAGGATGGTTCCACGTCAGTGTCGGTGGTACTGTGATACCCATCGCCTTCTGCAGTTGTTGCCTCAATGCGATCATCATAACCGAATCGATGCCCAGATCCGCGACCGCCGCTCTATCGTCAATCTCTTCAATTTCCAAGTGCAAAACACGAGAAAGACAGCCCTTGATCTCGGCATTGAGATAAATTCTGAGTTCGGGACCTGACCGGGGCATTGCCAAAATTGTCGTGGCAGTCGACGTAGCAAGAGCTGTCGTAGCAGGGCCAGATTTCCTTCGTACAACATCCCGAATCAATTCGCAAGGAACAGGCTCATCCGCGTCCAGTGTTCTCGTCCTTGTGATAACGGCATGGTCGGTATCCATGCCCTCAAGATACATCCACGCCTCAAGTCCTTCTTGTACCGTGATGTCGGTGACTCCCTTACTTTGCAATTCAAGATCTACAAGCTCTGTATTGCTAGCCAATCCCAGCGCACGCCACGCCGTCCATTGAATCGCAATGGCATTACAACCCTGCGCGCGACGATGGGTGGCGAGACCATCGAGGAACGCGTTAGAGGCGGCGTATGCGGACTGGCCCGGTGTGCCGATAAGCTGTCCGATAGATGAGAAAAGGATGAAAAAGTCGAGTGAGCCGGGAGGGAATATGGTGTGCAAATTTAGCGCGCCTTGTACCTTGGGGGCCATGACTGAGGCGTAGGACAATGGATCAGCGTCTTTGATGTACCCGTAGCCTGAGATGCCGGCGGCATGAACCACACCTAGGACTGGTGGAAGGGAGAGTCGGTCTATCGCAGTGGAAAGGTCGGCGAACGCTGACGGGGAGCCAATATCGAGGGGGAGAGCGTAAATGGTGGCACCGAATCTCTCAAGCTTGATGATCTGTTTGACGACCGCTGCCATAGGGCCTGAGACGGATGGCCAATTCTTGCGGGCTGGGAGTGCTCGCCGCGATATTACGACAATTCTGCGGGCACCCTTTTGAACAAGGAACTCCAGCACTTCCAGTCCGAGATCGCCGAAGCCTCCTGTAACAAGATACGTGCCATGTGGCTGCGGCAATAGACTCGAGGAGCAACTACCACGCCGCTGTTCTTTGGTAAACGGGCGCAAGCGAGCCACACGGGGAAGGCCATCCTGCACACGCACGACACTCTGCTGCTTCACATACCTTACTGGTAGAAAAGGGAACGCTGGTCCTTCGTTGTCGATGAGACCGCCCCACACATCTGGATACTCAGATGCAGCGACTCGCGCAAAGCCATAGAGTGGATACTGTGCCAGACAAGTGGGTGATCGGCCTTTGTACGCGCTATCAGTTATGACGAAGAGCTTTGGCGTGCTGGGAATGTTGGTAAGAATCGTGAGGATTCCGGCTACGTCGCATATGAAGACATGAGCTTTTTCGGAGACACTTTGGAGTTGTTCCACTGAGCCCGGCAAGTAGAATACGACTGTATCCACCTCTTGTAGAAGATTTAATACTTCAGCATCTTGCAGATGCTCGAGAAAAGGTACTGTAACCACCCTTGTACTCATCATTTCCAAAGTGTTGATGTAGTTTTCCGCGGCTTGGCTGTTCTCAGCCACTACAACAACATTTTTCATAGGTAATGGTGATTCGGAGAAGGTCGGTGGTACCCATGCCAGACGATGTACTAGCGAATCTGGGCCTCTGCTCTTATCACCCACAGTCTCGACCTGCGAGAACCTCATGCCCTTGATTTTGATCAGGAGCACACCATCCTCGCTGAGTATGCTGATGTCCGCCTTTAGGTTACCGTGCTCCGAAGCGTTCTCAATGAAAAGGTACCCGATCTTGGGCGGCGTGACCTGAGAAATGAATAGCACCTGACCGATACTGCTGACGATACGCATCCGCACGCTCTTAAAGAAGATAGAAGACCCTACTGACGTGGCAGCATCCAGACATGGTGCCCAACTGCTCGTATCCCAAGATACTGTGTCAGAACTAGGATTCATGTCTATCTTGACGAGCATCTCTTTGTCATTGCCGAAGTGCTCAAGTATAGCCCAGGGGAATGCAATGCCAGAGACTCCAATGCTCTGCAAATAGTCCCACGCGAAGCTGTTTGGAAGCTGCTTGCCGGTACGACTACGCAATTCTGGAATCGAGAGGGTCTGTCGATAAGGTGCCATGTCAATTTTCATGACCTTTGCCGCGCTGTGCTCGATCCAAGCATGCTCAATATCAGGGCTCCCTGCACTCTCTAGCTTGAGGCGAGAAGCCATGCGGATCTCATCGCCCTCGAAGATAACCTGAAGCTCACGCTTGTCAGCTGTTATTGGTGTAGGCACGCGAAGCTCTAGGTCATTCAGAATAGTAGCTCCCGTAGCTTTCTGGAAGGTATTGCAATAAACCGCGGCAGGGATGATCTCGGTGCCGTCAAGTGGGTGCGTTAAAGGGTATGGCTTGTTTGAGTTGTCAAGCGTCGTAGTCCAAGCCTTTGTCTTGCTGCCTGCAATCTCAACAACACTACCAAGGACAGTATGTGTGTCGACGTCGTGTTGCTGTATAGCAGCGCATGAGCCCATGGACACTAGTTTCCAGTAAGGTTTGTGTACCCATGGGGTATTTGGTACTTTATTCGACCACGGCCCCGATCCAAGCAAGGCACTAAAGTCGACATGCGTACCCAAAGTGTGGAGCTTTGAGATGGCATTGAATATAGTGTAATCCGCTGAAGAAGCCTTGGCCATAGTCCCAAATGTTGCAAAGTTCCCACTTAATCGAGCAGACAGAGTCTCGGAGATGGAGTGTGAAACGATGGCGTGAGTGGAGACTTCCATAAAAACACGGAAGCCATCGTCGACTGCAGCATCAACAGCATCAGCGAGCCAGACAGGATTGACCATGTTTCTTGTCCAGTAATCGATACCGCGTAACGATTTTGTACGAGGATCAGAAGCCGAAGTCGAGTAAATCGGTATCAGTGCAGGCTGTGGCTTGATGTCTTGACCCAGGCCCGCTTGCAGTGCAGGGACAAGTTGGTTAAGCATGGGTGAGTGGAAGCCGATATCTGTTTGGATCTTCTGGAATGCGACGCACTCTTTCTCGAGATGCCTGACAAACCATTCAATAGCTTCAGTGCTGCCACTGACGACACAGGTCGATGGAGAAGATCTGATTGCAGCAACGATATCGCTCCTTCCCAGTAGCTGTCGGGCAGCCACCTCGAATGGTAGCGTGACGAGAACCATTGCACCCTGGCCTTGCATAGTTGCATATAGCTTGGCTCGTCTGGAGACGACGATTGCACCTTCCTCGCCGGTCAGGCAGCCGGCAGCGACAGAAGCGGCAATCTCGCCTACAGAATGCCCAATGATTGCTTGCGGGGCAACGCCTCGAGACTTGAGCAGTTTTGTGAGACCAAACTGGACCGCGTAGGTAAGTATCTGAATGTTCGCTGTGCCACCCAGGTCGCAGCTCTGTAACGCTTCAATGACAGAGAACCCTGCTTCTCTCTGAAAGATGTCATTCAATGATAGCAGAGCGTCATGGAAGACAGGGACTTGCAGGAGCTCTCTGCCCATATCAGGCCACTGCGCTCCGTGTCCAGAATAGACCCACACCGCCCCCTTCTCAGCTACGCAGTCTAGTACGCGATCACTCGTGGTCCACTGACCCGGTTTGCCTTTCGCGAACGCAGTCAAACTGCTAATAGCGTCTTCATTGTTGGACACCACAAACGTAGCACGAAAGTCGTGTGCCACGCGGCGTTGGGATAATAGTCGTGCAACAGCATGCAAATCTTCAGATGAACCTTCAGCAGCGAGCCACCTAGCTAAGGAAGCTGCAACAGCAGGCAAGCGCTTCCCTTGCGTGGATGATAAGGTCAGAACCACTGGCATATTCGTGCTTGCTATACAGGCACTGCTCACTCGTCTTGGTGCTTGTTCGAGAATCGCGTGACATACCGAGCCGCCATAGCCATAACAACACACTGCAGCCCTTCGAACGTCACGGTCAGGCCATGTTCTTTGCTCTCTGACAACCTCAAGACCACTATGGGCCCAGTCTACCTTGGTGTTCAGTTTGTTCAGTAGTGCTTGTGGAGCGATAATCCCTTTCTCAATACTGAGAACTGCTTTGACAAAGCCAATAGCACCAGCTGCAGCCTCAAGATGACCGACGTTCGGCTTGATGGATCCGATATAGCAGGGTGACTCTGGTGAGCGTCCTGTTCCGTAAACCTGGGCAATGGCATGGATCTCTGTAGGGTCTCCAAGGGACGTTGAAGTCGCATGTGCCTCGACATAGTCGATAGTATGCGGGTCAATGTTGCCAGCTCGCATGAGCGCCTGCCTCGCAACGAGCTCCTGTGCTTTCGAATTTGGCGCCATTATACCGTTTGTTTTACCATCCTGTGCGGATGCAGAACTTTTCATGACAGCGAGGATGTTGTCATTGTCTTCGATTGCAGCTCTGAGACATTTCAGGACAACGACTGCGCCACCCTCTCCACGTGCATAGCCACATGCCGTATCGTCAAAAGACCGGCAAACACCCTCCGTGGTCAAAGCTCCCGCCTTCTGCAACATGTGTGTCAGTCCAGGTGCGCAAATGGCATTGACTCCACCACAGATGGCAACGGTGCTTTCGCCCGACACGATAGCTTGGCGCGCAAGGTGAATAGCGATGAGAGAACTCGCACACGCAGCGTCAACCGCTGTACTGGGACCTTGCAAGCCCAGGTGGTACGAGATCCTGTTGGGGATACCATGGTAAGCAGTACCAATGCCACTCCAAGCCTCAATCGTCGGAAGGTCTTCCATCAGCATACGAGAATAGTCATCAGAATCAACGCCCATGTACACAGCTGTGTCACTCCCAACAAGCTTCTTCGAATCGAGCCCAGCATTCTCGAGGGCCTCCCAGGCTAACTCGAGGCCCAAACGTTGGTGCGGATCCATCAGCTCGGCTTCCTTGGGTGAGATCCCGAAGAAACCAGCGTCGAAATTTTCCAGGTTATCCAAAAAGTAACCTTTGCGGATGATATTGTCAAGTATCTTTGCGTTTCGAGGGTCTCGTTGTCGCCATGGCTCCCATCTGTGTGCAGGTATCTCGCCAGATGCGTTGCTCTTCTGTAAGAGAAAATTCCAGAGCTTCTCCGGTGTGTCATTCCCTCCAGCGGTCCGACACGACATTCCTATGATGGCAACATCTTCGGAATTAAACTTTCGCATGTAAGTCTATGTTGATCGTTTGGAAAGACTGGAAGCCAAAGGAGCTGAGCTTACCTGGTTAGGACATGGTGTGTCCAAGTCTGGGACCTCGAAACCAGAACTACTATTGGGCGTGGTTGTTCCATTCACGGAGGCCATGGCTGAGAAACACCAAGTCTCAGAAGGTGCTGTTGTTTTGCAGAGTTCACAAGGTTGTTCCATGGAACAAGCTATCGGATGACAAGTCGAGAGATGTGTATGGCTGCCGTTGTCAAGGCAAATACCCCTTGTTTCGTTTCCGAGGATCATGGTTTTTTGAGAGTGAAGCGCCGTAGCTATCAGACGCCTTGTCTATGCGTTTAGCAGCCTGATGGACAGACTGAGGTACAAGCCGTGATATGAACAAGAACAGATAATGTGCGGAAGCGTAGGGTGTTGAACAAGGACCAACGGCGGTGCAATTAAGACATTAGAGCAAGATCCAATGAACAGTAAACTCACTATCTCGTAACAGACACAGGATGATATGACTGATCACTCTTGTCGACTTCCCAGACATCGACGTCGCACGGATCCACATGCCGGCAATCCAGAAGACAAAGTTTCGTCTTCCTCGTCATGTCGGCAGTGGAGCGTATCCGTGCGGTCTGATTCTACGAACCCCCCGGGCGCTCGCTACCAGGTTTTTCTATTCTCGCATTATGTTCTAAATGGAAATTGAGGAAGAGATGTACCCCCACACAGCAGCTAAATGTGGATGCATCCTTCTTGGGATATATATCCGACATTAGGCATCGATCGTAGTCGCCCATGATGTGCGACGAGATGCAGTCGAGGCGCTGTTGTGCAGTCTGCCTGGGATAAGACAAGGCTCGGGACCTGGGATGTAACGCTCGGAGACATTTTTTTCGCAGCCAGCCAACGTTGATTCTTAGTGTCTCCACCTTCATTGCTGCTATTTGACAGCAATCTATTGTGGAAGTTGAGTATTTCCGACGTATGAGAAACGTACTTGTCACAGACAAGCTCGATTTAGGCAGGTTGCTTGTGACGCAACACTGGGGCACAGCTACCGAGAAGCGGCGGATGATCGCTCTCTAGCAATCCTTCACCCAGGCGAACGACTCCATCAAGTTGGTTCACCATGTGGAAAGGCAGGAAGCCGCGAGGCTTCGCGAAGGGTTGCCGTAACCGCGTAGCACAGCATATGACCGGCAGGACGCTTGTACGCGCTGTGGAGTGTCAATCAGCGCCACCAGAGGGTTACTCCAAACTATCTTCTAGATGTCGTCTTCATGATTTGTACTTTCCTGACTTGCAACTCGATATCGTTGCGGACGCCAGCCCGTCTGTACAAGCGAGCTGACTCAATCGGCGCCAGGCAGAGGACTTTGCGTGGCAAATCGACGAGAGTATCGTGCTGTGATCCTGTAAGGGACTTGTAATCGCTTGAGCAGACAGTGACAACCCCGCAGAAGCTGGTGCATCGTCGTGCGATGTCGCTCTGTCATTCTCGCGCAGCTCCGAAAGGTGAGTTATCGTACGCAAAAGTTTGAAGTCAATGCGGCTGCAGTGTGGCCTGTCAGGGGTACGCCGTTATGGACTAGCGACGGTCTGTGTTCGATGGTTCCTTTTGCGGCTTAGGCGGCCAATCTACCGCTGCTGTGTAACTGCAGATTCTCGTTAAACGCTGGGGGGTATGGGATTGGTCCAGGACAAAGCCCTCTGCGGGAACTCTCACATTACCCTTTCACAGCGATTAAGGTCCTGGATCTAGGCTACATAAGACTTTGCGGCCTCAGTCACGTGATTACCTTGAATTGACTGCAGGCGCAGTCGAGACTGATCACGCTGATGCCATGACCATTGCAGTGGCCAGCTTGACAAGATTGATATCTTCCAAGGTTCTCGCGAATATTGCATGCATGTGTACCATGCTGTCCTTCATAAACCAGCAAAATTGGGCCTTGCAAATTGGTTCCAAGGGGATGGTGCTCGTGACCGAATGCCCACTAGTATCAGATAGAGCCCTGAACGAGCGAAGGAAGTAGAGAGTTTCTGATCACACTGAGTCGCATCTTGCTATCAGCTGCTGCGCAGTCGTTATCTTCAACGTTTTCTTGAGTACCTATAGCCACACCTGACTCCTCGACGACGAAAGAACGGAAGCCTGACTAAGGAATCGCTAGGCCTTCACAGCAACTATCGCCCAAGAGCTATACCTGTCGAAGCTCATCCGTTGTGTCGAGAAGGAAGCAATTGCGACAGCATGACGCTGGATTCCTTTGTAATCACAATCCTTCTCGGAACCGGAAGCGGCGGATTTCCGCTGCACCTGGGCTAAATTGGCCTCAGGAGTCTGTCCAAACACCGATGATCTACCCGGACGACCCACAGCCACTAAAATGAAAACATGAGAAACAGGTTGACAGCCCTGACGATCATCGACCGCAGTCGATGAGCAAGCCTCGAAGAGTCCAGATACGTCTCAAGTGTGGCTGTACCGGCTCGCCGGCACGCTCCGAGAAAGTAGGTCGCAACATGATGGTGAAGAAACCGTTTATTACGCAGCATTATACTTTTACTAGAATAGAATTCTCAATATACAGTCACTTCCTCTCAATTCTTCAGGCTCTACCCATTATCACCTACATGCATACCTTTCGAAAGCGCTCGTTGTCATTGTTCACTCCATAGCTCGGTGAGTATGCTTCATTCAAAGTGTAGTATAGTAGTGTGCACAAGCATCCTTGCTATTGCGCAATAAGGCTCGGCCATATCTTAGCTGTCAGTCAAGCCTAACGGTCCGACCCGGTGATGAGACAATCCATCGCGCGTACGACTTTTTGAGTATAAAAGCATAGTAGACATACGGTTCGAAAGTCATAACCAGGCATTCCAAATCTCTATCTTCAAAACGAACAGATCGGTTTTCAAAACAACATGCGTTCAATCCTTTTCAACCTGGCACTACTCGCCGGCACTTCTCTGGCACGTCCTCACAAGAGTGCAGCCAACGGCACCTACGAACAAGAGACTCGCACCCTCGATGAGATTTACCAAGCAGCCTTGGCCGAAGGCGGAGTCGTCACCCTCTGGGCAGGTGGAGACGAGAAGACTCAGCAAAACGGGCTGAAGCGAGCTTTCGAAACACGCTTCCCCAATATCACGCTCAACGTGACTGTCGATGTGTCCAAGTACCATGACGGTCGACTTGATCAGCAACTCGCCGCCAAGAATGTCAACATTGATAGCATCATTCTCCAGACACTGCACGACTATCCTCGCTGGAAGAAGCAGGGGGCTTTGCTGAACTACGCACCAGTGAACTTCGACAAGATTGCTCCCCAATTCAAGGATGTGGATGCTGCATACGCAGGCCTTTACGTCATTGCCTGGTCCATTCATACCAACACCAACAAGACGGCTGAAGCTCTCACTTCGTACAAAGATTTCACCAAACCGGAGTACAAGGACAAGCTTGCCTTCACGTACCCCAACGACGATGACGCGGTTTTATACCAGTTCGATCTCTTGTCAGTCTCATTTCTCCTATTTTGAGCATATCAATTAACGAGTACTGTAGGCTCAAGGACCCCAACTTCGGCCCCGAATGGTTTGATGCGCTTCTGGCTAACAACCCCCGCTGGGTTCGCGGCACCGCAACTCCCGCCACTCTCCTCGGCCAAGCCAACAGCAGCAGCGTCGCAACCTTTACCTCTGGACACTCCTTCGCGGCCAGGCCAGGCTACAACTACGCTCTCCCTACCGAAGGTACTTTCGTCTCTTGGGGCCAGACTGGCGCAATCTTGAAAGACGCGCCTCATCCCGAGGGCGCGAAGCTGTTGCACAACTTCCTGCTCAGTGATGAATATCAAGAGGCCCGAGGCGGCTGGAGCACGAGACCTGATAGGCCGGCGCCAGCTGGCGCGGAAAAGATCCTACAGCAGCCGAACACGAATGCGCCGGCGTTCGCGGAGTGGATGGCGGATCGCGCCAATGTAGAGAGGGTGAGATTTTTCTTCGAAGACAGGATTGGCTCGGCCCAGGGAGTGAGCCCCCTCGAAGACGACTTGTGAGTAGTTAGGGACATATGGCGTGAGCCGATGTATATGTACAGTAAAATTCCTTGTTCAGATGTACGTATTTGAAAGCTAGTTGGTTTGGTGATAGCTTCCAGCGCGACATGTGCTTGATACTTCCACTTCCGCAATCCTTCCCGATTGACTGAACAAGGTGAACAATGCAGACAGTATAAACCATATGTATACACCGCTAACAAAATTCGGCTCGCTGCCCCCTGAACTCGGGTGGTGCGCCGCCTCCACTGGGGGTTGGGCTCACTTTCCCATTGCCCGCTGTGCTGTTGCCTACTAAGTCCAGAAATAAGTAAGCTGTGTTAGCGTCAATCACAATTCATTTCCTGACTAGGGCAGTCCCTTTCATGGCCGTCTTCTACAGTTCTGCAGTACACTGGTCCAGGTCCAACACGTAGCACTGGTTGTCAGGTAATGTCACTGGGAAGTCAGTAATGTTACACACTTTCATCGGACCTTCTGACGAGTAGTCAGGGATCTCAGTAGTCGAGAAGTTGCCCGTGACAATGTCGAAGTTGAATATTGCGCGCTTGAAGATACGGAACGCAGTCTCGGGTTGGTAGACAGCTTCATGGCCCGTTTCGTAGACATGTGTGAAGGCGCATAGCCGGCAGCGGCAAAATCTGTGGCGTTCTCGTAGGAAATAGCGAGCGAGAGCGCTTCACCACCGTACCAATCGCAGGCGTACTCGCGGTCGCTATAGACTAAGGCAGCTCTAACGCCCTCTTCGAGCAAATAAACGAGGTCCTCTTTCCGACCAGGAGTTAGGTGATTGCCAATACTGCGCAAGGCAGAACTTATGCGGAACATAACATCCAGATCGAATGAAAAGGGTTTTTTCTCGATTCGAAGGACCAAAAGAATGTGTCAATCTCATGTGTCCGTTTCTGTATTCTAGGTCGGTAAGGGCACTAGCAGGCAGGTGGATGTAGCCAGAGTAGCTTCGGACTCCGTTGGTCGTCTCACATAAATCGTTCTAGAAGCATTTTGTGACTCCGCTTTAGTGCGGCTGCACGTGTACATCAACTTCCTTGTAAGAAATTCGGATGCCTCCTCGATGTGCGAATCCAGCACAGTAATTCCCTCAAGTGCAGGTGGAAACTGAGCATAAGCAACCTCACTGAGCATACCAGTGGATGCAAGCAGTGACAGGCGCTCTATCAACCAACTCGTGAGATTGGGATGTTTAAAATCGAGCGCCAGGGCACGGTAACGTGAGAAGAGAAATTTTCCTTATCCCTTGACTTGCAATACGCCGCTCAGTATACTGCATGTGAATATTTCATGTCCATCATTTGCCAAATTTTGAAGTGACTGGTGGCTGACATACTGATCTTCCTTGTTTGTACATAGCATATCCCTAGGCCCGCAACATGATCAACGTTCCAAGTGTTGATGACATTTTAACCACCTGCCAGACTGCATGGCCAAGAGAACCAAGTGAATACTTGCTATCGTTACGCTCCACTGTCGAAGGCTTCTTGCATTCGGTATCCATGTTTCTCATGGAGGCCTGTTCAGCACACTATAATGGCACGGGTCAGATGTACCACTCGCAAGTAGGGGACAATAACAGACAATTAGGAAATATGTATACTCAGTACTAGAGGGCTATAGTTGCTATGGTATTCAGCTAACCATGCCTCTTAACAAGACATCTTGTAATAACCATTCCTCGACATACCTCGTGGAAGACACGGTAATAGCAACTTGGTCGAGGCCGCTTTCATCAGACACATCTCCACAAAGTAGCCCGATCCCGGTCCACCGCCTCCTACCACGGCCCGTCCGTCTCATTCTGCGTCTTTCCATTCGCCGTCTCATGCATCGTCAAACCTGCAAAATTCGCATTTGAATCCGCCTCCAAATGTTGGCATGATAGGCTTGGATAGGATAAGATTAGAGCCTAAAATTCCAGTTTGGAGAAGGTGAGGGAAAGCAGCGTCATACAGTTCTAGTGTTTCCTAGAGAAGAAGGAGGTTCGAGCATCCCTCCAGGGTGGATCACGCGAGATTCTGACAGTTCTGGCCTGCTGCTGCGCTGATGGGAGCTTGCTGTCTCCGACCCCCTCATCTACGCAGCTCAACGAAGGGTTATACGATCAAGTTAGGTAAAGGATATCAAGGCAGGAGAGCATAAGGTCTCTGTCTCATTTTCTCTAACAGGCTGGTCAAACGATGAAACAGGTCTAGCTTAGCAAGAGAAGGTATTCAACCGCTCTACCAAGAAGCGATTAGGTGGATGGCAATTGCTTATCCTTACGAGATCACATTGATTATCGAGCGACTGGTAAGGAATGCCAAGGTGAAAGGCGGATATAAGCTCATCAATCAAGGAAGAGGCGGCTTACCGGGACTAGCCTGTTAAGGGTATGACCCGCTTTATCCACCAACACGTTGCCGTCTCACGTTTGATGACCAACTTCAAGATGTAGCACGAAGTCGTCTTATCAGCTGTCTCAATATACGACGCCGCATGTTACAGCGCCCACGATATGGCCTTGCTCGTTGATCTCCCAGCCGAATTGCTGAGCCGAATCGCATCCTACCTCTTCAGTTTCGACCCTGCAATTCATGGCGCTTTTCGAGATCACGGCTTCTGCAATCTGCGGCTAGCCTGTCAATCCCTCGAGACAAAGACGCGATTTACGTTTGAAAGAGCCGCGTTTTCAACAGTCGCGGTGACCTTACGCGCAGCATCTCTGCAGCGATTTCAGAACATCTCCAGCCAGCATCAATTTGGAAGGCTGATCAAGAAAATTGTCTTTCTCAAAGCGCACCATGTCGTTTTTGATAAGACCCTCGCCCAGCCTGGATTTGAAAGAAGACATGAGTACGCTGGGTACGGCGTCATTGAACTTCCAAAAGAAGGCGTGGATGGCGTGTACCCTAATGAAGGACTACCTCTCAGGAAACGCGTTCGGCTGGGCCTGCAGGCTATTCTCGCAAGAGCGATGTCTTCAGCAAGAAATCTTCAGGATATTCAGATTGAAGCCAACTTCATGGCCTCCTTCTGGTTAGACTCACCGTCCCGTCAGGAACAGCTGAATGAAGCAGCGCAACGGATCTACGGAATCACAAGGGCGGAAAAAACTCAAGACTATGCACGCCACGTAACGAGCTATGAACAAGAATCCGAGAGGGACTCTGACTCTGAGCTCGACATCTTGGATGGCGAGAATCAAGACTATGACAACGATGACTACGATGATCCATATCATCTCGAAACCTACGTCTATCCAGACTATTTGTTGTATCTGGCAGCAAAAGCTGCATATCAACAGGGCCTCCAGCTCTTGTCTCTGAGCTCAAGCAACGCACATGCGTCTTCTGTACGAGCCCGTACTTTTGTCGAGCTCGCTCCAGCATTGGAGCATTTGCAGCATCTGGTGATCAGCATCAGTGCAAGTAGCGTCAACAAGTTGGTTCGGATGAATGGATCTGCCTTACACAATCATGTGGATGGAAATCCAACAGCGCTTTCTCTTAGCCACGCCCTTATCACACTGCGGGATCTGAGAAGTCTGGATCTGACCTTTGATGAGCACTATTGGGAGGATGATCGCTTCTCTATCATCTCCAAGAGTCTGAAAGCTCTCAGCCAGCAGACTTTCGTGCATCTATCTCACGTCGACATTGGCTTCGCTTGTTTCGAAGGCAAAACCCTCCCACGCTTCCTATACAATCAAAGACTAGTACTTCAGCAGCTGAGTTTGCGCCGAATCGTACTGCCTACCATTGAGCATTGGCGTCCGATCATCGGTCTGTTGCTTCGAGAGGCACCGGTGCTCGGAATGCTGTACCTTTCTGGGCTCACAGGACGCGAAGAATTCGAAGTTGCACATGAACGTTCAAACAGAGGATGGGAGAGATACTCCACGATGCACTGTTCTGGGAGAGAAGAAATCGTGGTTGAGCTACAGCGGGCACTAAACTATTTCGCAGCCGCATTCCACTAGACACTACGTGGCGGTCGATCAACATTTGTCCTCATGACTTAATGTAATCTCAGGACTCTTAGTGGGATGATAACAAGGCTTAATGACCTGGGGTGAAATGAGCGAAGATTCACATGTCGTCACAAGGCAGTTAGGCCTGCTCAAGTGCTTTCGCCCTCATTTGGAAAGCAATATAAAAGTTGACCGTTGAGGTGCCTTGTACATCATCAGACTTGCGCTTAGATCAGCCCTTGCAATTATGGGCAGTGGCGACAGCTTTTTGGTGCAAGTCCAGGAGATAGTCAGTTACTCTTACTGGTTCGCAACTTTGAGCTTCTTATTCAGGTAGTGACTTGTTGCGCGTATTTCATCCATGAGTGACCGTGTTGCAAGACTGTCAAGCCCATTTCTTCCTGGTCAAAACATTTCCCGAGCTATGTACTGGGCCATCTATTGATTACTGCGTATCGAACGAAGGAGCTCAAGAGGGCTTCAGAGCTAAATCGTCAAGGCTAACACCTCTAAAACATGATGCGGGGCACGCTTAACCAGGTCATACAGCTGCGTCGCAAACATGTGAGTAATGGCGCACTGCCAGATGGTCATGTCTGCATGGCAGGTACATGTGTTGGATCTTGACAATCAACTCCTGTATGCATCATTAAGACACAATGCTACGAGTGAGCCTTTGCGGCTTCCGATTGCTACATCCACGATCTTGTCGTAAGGTCAATGATTACAAAAGACGGAAGATGCACAGAGATGTTCCGTTAGTGAAGTACGAAGTAGGGAAGTGCGGCTATGCCCGTATCGATAAGGCGCGCGACAATGTTACCAAGTGTCCTCCCATGCGTGGCTTGTAGCGACCTCTGCACACTTCTCAAGTTGAAGACAATCAAGCCACCATCATGGAAGCCGCCGACACATTCACGCTTCTGCCTCTACAGCTGAACGAAGCAGGCGACGTTCACGCAACCGGTTCCTCAAACAACGCACTCAACACCGAGCTCGCCGCACTGAACGCCCTACACCGCGGGCTTCTCAACGTCGAAACACCCACAGGCACACCGCCACCGCCCGTACCTGTCAATCCCAAGCGCTCAGGCCAGATTAGCAAGCTGCGCGAATCTGGCAACGCTGAGTTTCGCAAAGGCAATCCAGGTGCTGCCGTCAAGCTGTACGCGCTCGCAATCGATATGGCGCTACAGCGCCCGCACTGGGAGCCATCTGGTCTGGTGCGCGAGGAAGTTTCGGGGTTGCTGAGCAACCGCGCGCAGGCGAATATGGCGCAGCAGAATTGGGCCGAGGGCGCGGTAGACGCTGAGGCCAGCGTAGAGATGAAGAAAGTAGGGAATGCTAAGGCTTGGTGGAGGAGAGGAAAGTGCTTGCTTGAGATGGGCAGGCTGGACGAGGCAGAGCAATGGGTTAAGCAGGCTCTTGAGTTTGAGGCTACCGAACAGGATCTGGTACAATTGAAGGGCCAGATCGAGGGCAGGAAAGCTGGTCACATCAGTGCTGTCTGAGGAGTTTGTCACATGTGTGCATTACAAGGCGTCTGGCGCTTATGGATACCAAGAGCATGGATTTGTTTTCGGGGGCCTGCATACTTTGGCAAGCGTAGTATTCGATCATCACGATTATGAATCGTTGACAAGATGCCATGAGAATCAGCCATTGAGCGCGCCTTTTCCCGACAGCTGAGAGTTCCAGCCCTCTATACGTTGTCTCCTCTCCGCGATTTACCTTGCTTGTTCGAGCAGTCTGCTTGCACTTCTCGTAGGCGCAGCCACGATGGCTGCGATTGGATACGACTCAATCTTGACGAGCAGCCAGAACCCGACCGTACCAGTTGTCCACAGAAGAATTCACTGCATGGTGGACGAAACAGCCTCTACCGAAAGCGTCATTCTCTGTGTTCCATGTAGTTCTGTTCTGACTGGCGCCTACCTTCCAGGACTCTCAAGAATGTACATACAGCGGTAGATAAAGGACGTGCTTCTGTACCAATATGCTAAGCTCACACCTGTCACACTGATTCTTGATTGTTGTCCTGACCCGATAGACAAGGAACAGTTTCAATTCGGTTCCTTGCACAGCCTGACTCGACGCTCAAGCAGTGCGTTTTGAGTTTGAGCTACGAGCAGCCAGCGATCTTCTGAGCTTCAGAATGTAGAAAGAGCGGGCGGGAAGTGATAGATCACGTGAGCGCGTGATAACGCTAACCAGAATCGCACCTCTCTACGCGTCTTCTCTAGGCAACACCCCGCGCATCTCAGCAGTTCGCGACACTATCCGCGACAATCTGCACGCTACTGTGGCTTCTTCCAGGTACATGACAGCCGATTCGCTTTACAAATCTGCAAAGTCCACCAATATTCGCCACCGGAGGCGGGATATCGCGACCGATTCGACGCGGCCTATCTTTCGGCGCGCGACCAGGGGCATTGCCCTTGATTCATGCACAGTCGCCCGTCTGCACTTCACTCTGAGAGATCGGTGTGCATTCCAATTGTCTCTCCTCTATCTTCATCCTCTCTGCTGCGGATACAAGTCACTCTTCCAGAACTTGGACGCTTTCGCCCCACCATACTACTTCTGACCATCGGTGACAATGGCGCCTCGGCGTTCAACTCGAAAGTCGGCCGCCGCAGTGGCAAATGGTAACAATATCGCTGCTATAACGCCAGAACGAGAGTCTAGTAAGTTAGCAGACATTTTCTTCCAACCAAATTCTCGCCGCACAATCATCGCTAGTATCTGCTTACATCGACTGCAGACCGTTCGCTAATGAGCGAACAACTCGACTCGATTTCAAAGAAGAAGCGCACGCGCAAATCTCGCTCGGCAGTGGCCAACTTCTCCGATAACGACGATGATATGCTGGAGATTGATTCGGCTATACCCCCAGCACAAGTCCGCCGCATCCTGAAGCAGGTCTCAATACCTGTCATGAGCAAAAAGACTGCACCGGCCCCTGCACAGCATTCGAAAACAGAATCGTCAAATGGTACCCCGTCCATAGACAACTCTGACTACGACACACCCGGCACGAGCATATCTAACACGCCGGCTGTATCCGTCAGACGTAATCATGGCGTCGCTCGCAAGAGCGGGTTGGGCAAGGCTGTCTCAGTGCGGGGCAGCATCGCAATTCAAGATACGGATGAGGAGACTGACACAGTGGACCTGGATGCTGAGCTTGCTCTGCAGATGCAAATCGAGGAAGACGAAGACGAAGATTTCCACCGCAGTAAGCGCCAAAGGATTGAGGAGACTAGCGACGACGAGGAAGACGAAATCGAGAACATCTATGCCCCGCGAGCTCGAGCGAAGACTACATCTTACAAAGGCAAGGGAGTAGTGGAGTCAGAGATCGAGAACGACAGTGACACCGATTCGCTACTCGACGAACTGATCACAGAACCAGCCACATACACTGGCAAGGGCAAGGGTAAAGCCATTGAGAAGGACGTTTCGCGTAGCCGCAGTCGTACGAATCGACCTAACGCGAATCGCCATGCCATCCTCGACGATATCATCAGCGACCTTGAGGACACCGAAGAGGAGGACGAGTTTCAGCCAGACGACGCTGGCTCAGTTGTCGATCCTAGTGAGATTGACAGCTTAATCGCCGACGACAGCGAAGAGGAGCCGTTGATGGCAGCCAGCGCACGCCTTAAGAAGGCAACGGCCAAGGCACCTAAGCGTGCACGAGGCAAGAAATCACTCACACATGCGGAGAAGATAGAGCAGCGTAGGCGGATGGCCAGATACGCGCACATCGAAGACAAATGGGAGCGGAAGCGTGCCATGAACCGCGAGCGTGCCGAGCAGCAACATCCGAA
This sequence comes from Didymella segeticola, assembly GCA_004522025.1. Lineage (NCBI taxonomy): Eukaryota > Fungi > Ascomycota > Dothideomycetes > Pleosporales > Didymellaceae > Didymella > Didymella segeticola. The sequence goes on along the minus strand of SDAV01000015.1, from coordinate 268,888 downwards.
GCTGCGCACGATGTGGGACGACCTTCAGAAGATTTCTGTGCTTCCAGTCGAGAGGGCAGAGCAGCCCAATACTATCACCCGGCGATTGAAGCCATTCCAGTTGGAGGGCCTCAGCTGGATGATCCGTCAAGAGCAGACTCAATATAGGGGCGGGCTTCTCGGAGACGAGATGGGTATGGGTAAAACCATTCAGGCCGTGTCACTCATTATGTCCGATTACCCTGCTAAAGCACCCACGTTGGTCTGCGTACCACCTGTCGCGCTCATGCAGTGGACTAACGAGATTCGGGAGTACACGGAGAACAAGCTCAACGTTCTGGTCTATCACGGAACTAACGCAAAATGCAAGAAGATGACTGTCAAGGACTTGAAGAAGTTCGACGTTATCATGGTCTCCTACAATAGCTTGGAGTCGCTGTATCGCAAAGAAGTCAAAGGCTGGAGTCGCGGTGAGGATATCGTCAAAGAAGCATCTCCGCTTCACGCGATCCATTACCACCGTCTCGTCCTCGATGAAGCGCATAGCATCAAGTCTCGCAACACAGGTGTCGCGAAGGCATGCTTCGCTCTTCAGGGTAACTATAAGTGGTGCCTCTCTGGCACTCCAGTGCAGAATCGCATTGGAGAATTCTTCTCCCTCTTGCGTTTCCTCGAGGTCCGTCCTTTCGCTGACTACTTCTGCCGCTCGTGCAAGTGCGAGAAGCTACATTGGGCCACAGATGATGACCATATGTGCGTCGCATGCAATCACGGCGCGTCAGAACATATTTCGGTCTTCAACCAGGAACTGCTCAATCCCATCACAGGCGACGATGTCAATCTCCGCGAGTCGGCCCTGTCAAAGCTACACATGATTACAGCGCGGATAATGCTACGCCGCATGAAGCGCGATCACACCAATTCCATGGAGCTACCCATGAAGGACATTGTGATCCACAACGAGTTCTTCAGCGAAGTCGAGCGCGACTTTTCCACCTCCATCATGTCAAACTCAAACCGCAAGTTTGACACCTATGTCGCCCAGGGTGTCATGCTGAATAACTACGCCAACATCTTCGGCCTGATCATGCAGATGCGTCAAGTCGCCAACCACCCAGATCTACTTCTCAAGAAGAAAGCCGCAGAAGGCAGTTCCAATGTCTACGTATGCAACATCTGCGACGAGCCTGCCGAAGACGCTATCCGCTCGCACTGCAAACATGATTTTTGCCGCGCCTGCGTGAAGGATTACATGGATACGTGTGAAGCATCAGGCACAGACGCAGACTGTCCCCGCTGCCACATCGCGCTCACAATCGATTTTGAGCAGCCCGAACTCGAGCAGGACGAGGACAGCGTCAAGAAGACCTCGATCATTAACCGAATCAAGATGGAAAACTGGACTTCGTCCACGAAAATCGAAATGCTGGTCTACGACCTCTACAAGCTACGCAGCAAGAAGCAGACTCTCAAGAGCATTGTGTTCAGCCAGTTTACCAGCATGCTGCAGCTCATCGAGTGGCGTCTGCGTCGCGCTGGATTTAACACAGTAATGCTCGACGGGAGTATGACGCCCGCGCAGCGGCAGAAGAGCATCGACCATTTCATGACGAATCCTGACGTGGAGGTCTTCCTCGTATCGCTGAAGGCGGGCGGTGTAGCGCTGAACTTGACGGAGGCGTCCAGGGTGTTCATTGTTGATCCGTAAGTTGGCTCTTCCCCAGCCCTACCATGCACTCTCTAACAGACGCAGATGGTGGAACCCCGCCGCCGAGTGGCAGTCCGCTGATCGCTGTCACCGCATTGGGCAGAAGCGCCCCTGCGTTATCACACGTCTCTGTATCGAAGACAGCGTCGAGTCGAGGATGGTCGCGCTGCAGGAAAAGAAGGCGGCTATGATCGCGGGAACTGTCAACAACGACAAGGTTGCCATGGACCGACTTAGTCCTGAGGACTTGCAGTTCTTGTTCCGCGGTTCGTAGATCATTATGGATGATCATGGACGATGTTATGATTAGGTTCTATGCTGTATCGATACTGGGTGTATTTCACGGCGTTCACAGGCATGCAGCGGCGCTGCGAATAGGCGCATACCTTCAAAATCCTCCATGGGCGTTTAAGGTGGTCGACTGCAAGGCGCGAAAGGAGTATAGATATCACGATACAGGTGTTCCAAGCGCAAGAAAGCAAAGTGCCGCCGTCATATCAATTATAATTCACTAATATTTCCTTAACAATCGGTGCCATCTTCGCATTGCGGCTGTGGTCAATGACGTCGATCGCTTGCTACCCCAGATTCTGGACAGCCCCAGAGGCTCACCGCCCAGTGCGCGTCCATCTGGTCCACGAGCTTTGCTAACACCTGAACACCTTCTAGATCTTGGATCACTGTGGGTAGAGCGTACCTCAAGCGCTTTCAGGGACACCCTACGCCCATATCAGACTGCATGTGCTTGCAGTAAGGCACTAAAGCTCCACACCATCCGTGTGACAACGAGAAGAAAAGCACTCAAATCCTTCCTGCCGCGTTGGTCCGCGTTTCGAGCATCTCCTGTTGTTTATATAGTCGCAGCCGCGGACCCGAGGAGAAGGTCGTTGAGCCACATTTGGTAGTACGTAATTTTACGTAAAGGCTTGCCTCTTGCGTGTGAGAGGGCCTCACGATCGTCATTTGCGACATCTCATGTGCACCCAGGCGTAAGAAAGTCGCTCCAATTCTTAGTTTTTGGCGTGCTTCTAAGGTCATTTTGAGGAGTCGGCAACGTAGGACTTGGCTCGGGACCAGAGGATGGGTGTGGTGCTCCAGACCTAAAGATGGCGCAATAGCCGGTCGCTTTGCAAATGAAGGACGTGTCGATTGGCGTCGCTGAGCCTTGTTCTTGAATTCCGTGTACTGTACATACGGCGGGAGATTCCTTGTTTGTTGTTTGTGAGGCCTCTGCTGTTAACGTCGTGAGAGATGAGTGTGTTCACAAAGGCCGAGAGATGGCATCTCGACGTCGACCGGTACCTTGATCGCGTCATACCTGCCTCGCCTCTACACAGATTACCTACGCCCGTGTCGCGATTCCTGGGTTATCGGAAAGAACAGAAGCAGGACGTTGGGAATATTCTTGGGGCGTTCTGGTCATTAGTAGGAGCATTCTGTGGACTTGCTGTAGTCGCGGCGGTCTTCAACAATACCGAGAGCATACAACGACATGCGCCGCCTGCATTTATCGCATCCTTTGTAAGTAACAGATGCCTTGTTAGGAGACATCTATTAATTCACAGCGCAGGGTGCATCAGCAATCCTCGAGTACAACGCAGTTCGCTCACCTCTTGGACAACCGCGCAATGCTCTGCTCGGCCACGCCTTTTCAGCCATCATTGGCGTGGGCGTCTCCAAGCTATTCCAGCTACACTCAGAGTATGAGAAACTCAAGTGGATAGCTGGCGCCGTTGGCTGTGGGATCGCCTCTGCTGTGATGCTTCTGACTGGTACTGTTCATCCACCTGGCGGTGCTTCTGCAGTACTTGCTGCCACGGAGCCGGCTATCACAGCAATGGGGTGGTACTTTGTCCCTCTTGTAATGTGGGGGGCGACGTTGATGATAATCGTGGGTCTCTTCCTGAACAACATCCAAAGACAGTTCCCTGTGTATTGGTGGACGCCGCTGGACGTGCGAAGAGCGAAGAAAGAGGATGTCGAGACTGTGCCCAACGGCAGAGGCGGACTGGAGCTGAGAGAGACTCAAGAAGAACAAAAATATGATCAGCCATACGAGAAGATCGAGATTACAGGAGCCGAAGTCATTCTACCAGAAGCGCTGAGTCTGAACAAGGACGAGGCAGAGTTGCTGGAGAGCTTGCGGAATAGACTGAGGAAAAGAGTGGACGCAATGCGCGTGGAAAAGGACCTCGACACAGACTCGAGCAGCAGAAAGAGCAGCGCAGACCTCACGATGGTCCCTACGAGGAGCGAAGGAGCACGAAGTAATAGCGAAAGCTGTCGCAGTGAGAGATGATACCCCATAGTCCCACGCCTGGCTATCATGCGCCAGTCCGAATTGGGAAGCCATAGATAAGAGCAATGCACGACATGAACGATCTCCGAGGCGCTTCTGTGCATCAGGTGTGGCTGCTCAGGACTCTTCGTATTATCTGCGGACCCAATCTCGCATACACTGGTATTCTGCTGATGTTGCAGTGCCCTGAGAAGCAGAGCTGTCCACCACCGCGCATCGTAGGCGGTACCTAGATCATGCCGCATCCATGCGAGGCGCCTCAGGCATGCATTCTGAATGTGTAAGACAAGAGACATCAGGAGGCTTTTGCTATTGTCCTTTGCAGACCTCCGATGCAGATACTGCCACCTAGAAGACTTCAGTGCTGGAGGTTTGCGCGAGGCCGACCACGCTCCTGTAAGCTGACTGTCACAAATATCTTGAACTTTCGCTGTACTCGAGTTCTTCTTCCCATTTCTCGGCGGATGTTCACCAGCGTTCGAACGTTGGGGTTAGCTTTTGTGATTTTCTGGGGTTGGTGCGGCTTCCAACGGCGAGCAAGCCAGATGTTGGCGTTGGCCGTGTTTTCCATTGTCTGCCCAAAGCCTTACCTGCCCGATGACGACGGCGCTGCGCTCATTGGTCGGCGTTCAGCTTCGCCACGACCAACGAGAAAAAATTAGGCACGTTCACAGGGTTCTCCAGACAAGGCTTGTCCGAGCAAATCTATACCTACCCGTTCTTACACCGACTCTTCCTCGTCCTCACCTCCTCCTACATTCACTCGTTCCTTCCCGTCGAGTGTAGCATTTGTTCTTTGTCGTTGAACCATATCGATAAAGCGAGTGGGTCTATCTGCCCCGCCATATCTTGAAATTCGACGAGTTTTCCTCCTACTCCCCACCACTCCCTACACAACTATACAGAATGGTCTCCGCATCGAAGGCTGCCCGTGAGGCAAAGCGCGCTGCCGAGGGCAAGCCCAAGAAGACGCTCGCCTCCAAGGCATCCTCCAAGAATGCCTCCAAGGCCTCGTCGGTGAACGGCGATGCTGCTGAGGACCTCGAACTCAACGAGGAAGTCCGCAAGCTCACCATGCAGGAGGACAAGCACGGTCTGTCTGACCGTGTCACCACTGGTGTCCTTGCCTCGCTCCCCGCGTCTCGCGACGTCAAGATCACCTCCGCCTCGCTTGTGTTCCACGGAAGGGTTCTGTTCAACGACACCACCCTCGAAGTCACATACGGACGTCGCTACGGTCTGTTGGGTGAGAACGGCTGCGGAAAGACGACTCTCCTCAAGGCCATCGACGCCCGCGAATTCCCCTTCCCCGAGCACATCGACATCTATCTCCTGAACAAGGGTGCTCCCAAGACCGAGTTGGGCGCCCTTGAGTGGGTCGTCCGCGAGGCCGAGAACGAGTTGGCTCGTCTTGAGAAGCTCGCTGAGGAGATCCTCGAGAAGGATGGCCCTGAAGCCCAGCAGCTTGAGGACATCTACGAGGTACGCAATCTGCCAAAATTCGCGCACAAGAAATATGGCTAACACAGACACAGCGTCAAGAGAGCATGGACCCCTCCACTTTCCACGTTCGCGCCTCCCTCATTCTGACTGGTCTCGGTTTCAACAAGAAGACCATCACCAAGAAGACCAAGGACATGTCTGGTGGATGGCGTATGCGTGTCGCCCTCGCCAAGGCTCTGTTCGTCAAGCCCGCTCTTCTGCTGCTCGATGACCCCACTGCCCATTTGGATTTGGAGGCCTGTGTGTGGCTGGAGGAGTACATGAAGAAGTGGGACCGCACTCTTATCCTGGTTTCCCACTCCATGGATTTCTTGAACGGTGTCTGCACAAACATGATCGACATGCGCATGAAGCAGCTCCTCTACTACGGAGGTAACTACGACTCTTACCACAAGACCCGCTCCGAGCAGGAGGTCAACCAGACCAAGGCCTACGAGAAGCAGCAGGACGAGATCAAGCACATCAAGAAGTTTATTGCTTCCGCCGGTACATACGCCAACTTGGTCAGGCAGGCCAAGTCTCGCCAGAAGATTCTCGACAAGATGGAGGCCGATGGCCTCATCGAGCCCGTTCAGGTCGACAGGGTCTTCTCTTTCCGCTTCGCCGATGTCGAGAAGCTGCCCCCGCCTGTGCTGTCGCTCGACGACGTCACCTTCTCGTACGACGGCAACGCGGAGAACAACCTGTACGAGAACCTCGACTTTGGTGTCGACATGGACTCGCGTACCGCCCTTGTCGGACCCAACGGTGTCGGAAAGTCGACACTGCTCAACATCTTCACTGGCAAGCTCAGCCCTACAAGCGGTGTTGTCTCGCGTCACACTCACTTGAAGCTCGGTGTCTACTCCCAGCACTCTGCTGAGCAGCTCGACCTGACCAAGTCTGCTCTCGACTTCGTCAAGGACAGGTTCGCCCACGTCAGCCAGGACTACCAGTACTGGCGCCAGCAGCTCGGTCGCTTCGGTATGACCGGTGATGCGCAGACATCGAAGATGGCCACTCTCTCGGACGGTCAGAAGTCTCGTATTGTTTTCGCTCTTCTTGCCATTGAGGGCCCCAACATGCTGTTGCTCGACGAGCCTACCAACGGTCTCGATATCCCTACCATTGACTCGTTGGCCGATGCCATCAACGCTTTCAGCGGTGGTGTCGTAGTCGTTTCCCACGACTTCCGGTACGTTTCTCCCCTAGACTCTTGATTACAGCATTTACTAACTACTCGTAGTCTCCTCGACAAGATTGCCAAGGACATTATGGTGTGCGAGCACAAGACTGTGCGCAGGTGGGACGGCTCGATTGGCGAGTACAAGAACCACCTCCGCAAGAAGATGTCGTCGACCGGTGTCCTTTCTTAAGCGTTGTTTGAGATTGATTTTGCAAATTGCATGCGTTTTCCGAGCTGCGGAACGCGGGTTCGAAGCAAAAGTGGCCTTTGAGCAGGGTTTATGATACCCCTGCAGTAGGCTGGCAGCTCAGCGCGTCCAGCTTCAGTGTCAGTTCTGCGCGAGTAGGGACAACTGGATACCGCGTTTCGATGCATTGGGCTTAGAGGAGTTCTTAGATTTGGGTTACGACCAAAATGATATCACGTAGAGTAAGAATGACTATAAATGAGGAAGTAGCCTGGATCTTCTGCTGCGCTGTGAATGATGCTGATCGGCATGGGCCGGTTTGGCAAGCACCGGCGGCGATCACCCCGCAAAAGCTCCGGGGGGTGACGAGTGATGAGCTCCGATCATTCAACCTCGAGCTCTCACTCTTTCACATCATCGCTCAGGACTGCATTGTTGGCGTTGACCCTGCACATCTCTCTGCTGTACGACCCTTGCTAGATCTTCTCTCGAGCTTCACGTATAAAAAAATAAACTCGTCTCGCCGCCATGGCGGAGCTCACAAGCACCAGGCTCAACGCAGAGTCGCATCTGCTCCTCGTCCGTCTTCCCCACCCCATGCCATATCATGCCTCTCTAACGACTGCAGGACCAACCGCTCCTGCGCATGCCGTATGAGCTCTCCCGGCGAAACTTCAAAAACGCCCAGCGCCTCATCGAACACTCATCGACCTCTCTCACATCTTCCCTCCAAACCACCACAAAGAGCGCCGCCAACGCCTCCACTACACAGACGCTCGAGAGCCTCGACGCCATGATAGCGCGGATGCAGGGTCTGAAGCGGAAACTGAGTACTCTGCAGGAGGAGGAAGCGCGGTTGCACAAGGCCGCCAAAGCACGACTACAGCATCTCCAAGACCTACATGAGGTGCAGAGCTTAGTCGACGTCAAGTACGACGAGTGGAGCCGCGTGCGCCTGTCGCGACTCCTAGTCGACTACCTGCTGCGCGAGGGGTATGCCGAGTCGGCTGCCTGTCTTGCGCAGTCAAAGGGCATCTCGGATCTCGTCGATGTCGATGCTTTCGTGGCGTGTCACCGCATTGAGCGCAGTCTCCGCGAGGGTCAGAGCACGCAGCAGGCGCTCGAGTGGTGCAAGGAGCACGGCAAGGAGCTGAAGAAGGGCGGCAGCATGCTCGAGTTTGAACTCCGGCTGCAGCAGTACATTGAGATGGTGCGGGCCGGGCACGAGAGCGGGGTGAGCGGCATGGACGGCGAGTTCGCAGAGGGAGTCCGCATCGGCGACGGCGGCGGGGAGCAAAAACTACTAGAAGCCAGAGCACACGCGAAGAAGTACCTCAGCGCGAGTGGTGACTTCGCCCTCCTAGGCAGGGCAGCAGGACTCCTCGCCTACCGGCCCTGGGACGAAGTCGAGCCCTACGCCGTAAGTCCCCCACACCCACCTCTAAAACCCTTCCTCTGCTAACAAACCCCAACAAGTCCCTCTACTCCCCCTCCCGCTGGTCCCACCTCGCAACCCTCTTCCTCACAACCCACCACACGCTATACTCCCTCCCGCCCAGACCCCTCCTCCACATCGCCCTCTCCGCGGGCCTCAGCGCCCTAAAAACACCAGCCTGCCACTCCGTCCACACCCCCTCCCCGACAAACCCCACCGCAACCGCCGCCACCACAACAACAACAACAGCAACAGCAACAGCAACAGCAACCGTCTGCCCCATCTGCAGCACCGAGCTCAACGACCTCGCCCGCAACGTGCCGTACGCGCACCACACCAAGAGCATCGTTGAAAACGACCCCGTTGTGCTGCCGAATGGACGCATCTACGGATCCGAGCGGTTGAGGGTGTTTAATGAGATGGTGGGGACGGAGCGCGGGTGGGTGAGGGATCCGGTCGCCGGAAGGACTGAGGAAGTGTGGCGCGAGAGTGAGGTGAGGAGGGTGTTTGTGCTGTAGGTTTGTTATTGGGGGCTTTGGTTTTTTGTGATCTTTGGGCATAGCGAGTGTGGGCGTTTGGGTCTGTATGCATTATCAGGCGCTGTGTTTACTTTACCTTCAATCACTGCATATTCAAACACTTCCAATCACCATCATAATCATAAACCTAGGAGATGACGTTGATTAAGCCATGGAAAGGCTCCGGGTATCTCGTCTATGCTAATCCCTTTCTGCTCGTCTTTCCTCGACTCCCCCACTTGAATGCCCAGAGGACCCGCCCGATGTATGCCCTTGTTAAACGCCGCGCTAAATCAAGACAATGAGTCTTCGAGACACCTACATATGCGCAGGCCGTCGAAGAGGGGAAAAGTGATGCAATGCAATACCATCCAAGCCAATCCAATCCAATCCAATCCAAGGCAAACAAGTGCAGTCCGTCCTATCCCTACCTGTACATGGTTCGATTCCTCACATGACAGAGCACTCTCTGTCCGGGCGATTCTTATCCTTGGGCCGCTTCTCCGACAAGTCTCCTGTGGGATCCCGGCTCTTGCTCCGGTGGTGGTCCTTCTTCCCCTTCTTGCTCTTCTTGCGCGAGATCGTCGATTCCTTGTGCTCTTTCGGTTCTTTGACCGGACTGTTGGCCTCGGGCGGCGTCTGGTCCTGGCTGTCGACAGCGTTGATGATAATAATTGGGTCTTCGGCTGCTCCCGTCTCGGTGATGGTGAGCTTGTCTTTGCTGCCGCGTCCAGTCAGCCGTGACAGGGTCAGAGACAGTCGCCCTTCGCCACTCTGACTGGTGGGCCGGCTCTTAGTGCCCAGCCATGTCCTTGAACCGCGTCTTGACGCTGACAGGAAGCCGGCCTTTGATTCGTCCGAAGGCGTGTGAGGCTCGGTGCGACCGCGCGACAAGCTCTCGATATCGTCGAACGCCACACTGCTGCGTCGATTGCTGGACATGCTGACTCGACCGAGTGGCTCGTCTGAGACCACAGACTCGGGACGCACGTCAACCGGCTGCGCCTTGTCGCCTTCGCCTCCGCTCTCGACATCGGTAACGCCGGCTTCTGGTGAAGAGATGAGTGTCTCTCTAGACGCCAGAGAGGACATGGCGCCGGTTTGCGCTTCAGCATAGGTGGGAGGGTCACCTCTCGATGCCAGTTCATCATCAATTGGCTGGACTTGGTAGAACAAGAGGTACGGCGACTCATCGCGCAACGCCTTCTTGATGTCGACTCCAGAGACTCTGGGGGTTGCGAGGTCGTCAAACCTGAGCCACGCTCCTACACCGTCATCTTCTTCGGACGCAGAGGTGCCCGGTCGCTCATGCTCGTTCGCACGAACGAGAGAGATGTAGTGTCCAGAGTCGACCGAGACACCACGATGACAAACGACCGATTGGAGTACTAGCTTGAAGTTGCCAAAGAGCGGGCCCTCCTCAGCAATCCTGTCGTCCGAGACAAAGTGTGGCAGGGCAATCTCGAGCGGTATGTCGATGTATGTGTCGAGTCGTTTCGGCGCGCCATGCAGGGTCATGGAGTAGCGTTTGAGGCAGATGCCGAGGACGGGGCGCCGTGCGGAGAAGTGTGCAGCGACTTGAGCGTCTGTTTTGGGGACATTATCCGTGTACCATGCTGCTGAACGTCAGTCAATTCTTTTGTAGATTCGAAAAGCACTCACGAATGAGACTGAAGAACTGCCACGCCGGCATCAGAACCTCCTTCCTAAGGACAGATGCTGAACGTGGCCGCCCGCTAGAGCTGTTGTTCAACATGTCATCGAGGTGCTTCTTTTCGTCGAATTTGTCCTTTTCGGCGTTCTTGAGTCTCTGGCTGAAGATACTGTCGGCGCGCCGGCGCCCTTCTACCGGTAGTCTGACAGCTGACAGAGGACTCGATGGCTCCATTGACACGGGAGTGGCGACTATGGGTGACTCGGGGCTAAATAGCTCAACACTTTCCACGTGAATCGTCTCGTTCTTCTCTGGATCTCGATCGAGCGTCTCGCGATTGACAGACCGAACCGATCCTATCGTGTTCTGCCTCTGGAGAAATCGTTTGACCTCGATGCGGTTGTTGAAGTATGTCTCCAGACAGTCTTCCAATGTGATGATGTCGTCGCCTTCCTGCGGTGGAATAGCCACCTCTAGCAACCGCTCGTTGACGAATTTGTGATCATCTTCCTTGTCCTCCCTGCCCGTGTGGTAGATGTCCATTTTCAAGGTCAGGAGCGGCAATTCGAGGGCGCCGGTGATGAAGGTGAATGCTTCAGAGGCGTCCTGCTGGCAGATTCTAGCGGCATCCTCCCACCCACACTCTGCTAGTGCGTCTTGCAGGTGCTTTGTCTGGCAGGGTGTCAGTGTGCAGACTCTTGTTTGGTTTTCAGTGTACGCACGAGCTCGACCTTGACAAGTCGTCCGGTTCTGAGTAGGTTCACCCAGAGTCGCAGAATGGCAGCAAGCTTCTTCCTGGGCTCATCGTCGAAGTTGTCGAAGAGCATTGCTTCAAAGGCGTCGAGGCGTGCAAACATGGCGAAGAGTAGGGCGTCCAAGTAGCAGGTGACCATGTTGCGGTTGATCGCTCCCACCATTGTGATACTGGGGTCGTAGTCTTTGAGTTCTCCCTCGATGGACTCGTTTGCCAGTACCAGGAGGTCATAGGCTTCGTCGATGTTATCGGGACACCATATGAGGGCATGCTCGACCTGCTCTTTGCCCATGGAGGAGATGCCCACGCCTTGCAGTCGTGAAAGCAGCATTATGACCTGCGAGGGTCAGCGCGACAATGAGTTGTGTCCTCGGTTGGTACGCACATTCTTGGAGGCATCTTTGTCGGCGGTGGTCTTGGTGTCTTCTTCATTGGTGAAGATCTTGTACAGGTCGGAGGAGACTGGCTGGCCCGATTTTCTCTAAAGCATGAGGTTAGAAGAGTCGACAGTAGCTAGTTTGGTGTAGAGTGGTGTGTAGAGCAAAGGAATAAAGAATTGACAGAGACGGAGCGTACTTTGGTGCGGGCAGCTTCCTTGGACTTGCGCTTCTCGGCCTGGTGCTTCTCGCGGCGGCTGAGAAAGCGCTGCATGCCGTTCATGATGGGTGGTGGGTATATGCTGTGCTTCCATGCAGGAGTCTAAGAGAGTGTCGAGGGGCTCGTGTGGTTCGCAGCGGGGTAGTCAGCAGGGTCTCGTTTGTTGCGTGGGAAGGTGTCAACGTGGGAAGGTGTAAACGAGGCGCAAGCGCAAGGCATCTACAAGAGTACAAGACTAGGTTTGTAGGTGCAAGACAGTCCAAGCACGAGACAGGGCGGTGACCGCAAGTGAGTGATGATGACCCGTGGCCACGCCACGACGGGCTTCAAAGGAAACAAGAGGAGTGGAGTGAGACAAGACAAGAAAGACAAGACGCATCAGCCGCAGCACCACGAACAGATGTTGAAGGCGGGCCTGCATTGAGCAAGCCAACGGGCCAATGCCCCGCGGCGTTCGGTAGCGGGCTGGAGCTAGGCCAGCACCCCTAGTAGCAGTAGTAGCAGTAGAAGTACGATGATCCCTGCAGCGCTGCTAAACGCCAAGACCCGCAACTTTTCGAGCATCGCGAACACGGAATACGGCGACGGCGCATGTCCATCTCGACCCTCACGCCGACGTCACACATCACACACCATGGCCCTGCGCGAGCTGCCATACCGGACGGCGAGTGTCCTGTGCAGAGACGCCAGGCCCACCGTGTCTGCAGCCCTCCAGCCGCTGTTCTCCCGCCATGCCTCGACCGATGCCACCGCCGCCGCCGCCGCGCAAGTCGAGACGACGTCCTTTGCCGACGCACCAGCAAAGCCCGAGGCCGCCGTGAAGGACTTTGACCCCATAGCGCGTAGTAGAGCACGGAGAAGAGGGAACAAGCAGCTCCCACCCAGCAGGTAAGGACAGCAAGGACAGGAAGGACATGGCAGTTGCACAGGCACGGGCTGACAGACGCGCAAGATACCAGTACCGCGAACCCAAATACTACCGTGGCCCTCTGCATCCTCACCAGCCTCTCCCCGTCTCTGATCCTGCCTCGCGCCGCTTCCAGCCAGGGCCCTTCAGCCTGCCACGCCTCGACCAGACGTACCAGAGCACCATTGCGCAGGACATTCTGGCCCTGACCTACCAACACTACCCCCCGGGCTACCGCGCCCCCAAGGTCGAACAGCGACTGCGAGAATGGCAGGGCGACTCGCCTTACTACAAGGGCCGACCACTGCGAGGGCCGCGAGGCAAAGGTGAGGTCCTCCGTCTACTGCAAGAGCCACGCACCTTCCGCAACATTCCCAAAATCACAAAAGTCGTCATCCACTCCATGGTCCCCGAGGCCATGCAGGACAGCGCCCACATGCACGTTGCGGGTATGATCCTGCAGGCCATCACCAACGTGCGCGTCGAATCACACAAGGCCCGCCACAACGTCGTCGGCTGGGGGTTGCGCGAGGGCCGCTACGTCTCCCTCACCGCCACCCTCGACCGCGAAGACGCCTCGTACTTTCTCGAGAAGCTCATCGACGTCGTCCTGCCCCGGATCAAGGAGTGGAAGGGTGTCCCTGGCTCATCAGGTGACGGCCACGGCAACATCACCTTTGGTCTCACCCCGGACCAGCTTGCCCTCTTCCCAGAGATTGAGGTCAACTACGACGCGTGAGTCTAGCAGTGTTGATGGAATAATACTTGTACTGACTGCTGTCTGTAGATACCCGCCCAAGATGATCCCTGGTTGCCACATCACCATCATCACCGATGCCACGAGCAACAAGGACGCCCGTCTGCTGACCCAGGCGATTGGCCTGCCCTTTTACGGCAAGCTCAACGATTAGATTGAGGGGTGTACTGTGTATTGTGTATAAGACTCTGTAACATTGTAACACTTTATATTGCAATAGCGGCATGTATTCGAGGATTGCATTATCGAGTCATTTGTGTGTTTTGCGTGAAGTTGGGTGAAGTTGTGAAGCACAGCCAATGCCACTTCTAGCCGTGAGGTGTCTAACAGTCTCACAAGATTGCACTTGCGTACAGAGTATAATCGTATTCAGCTTCACCTCAGATGCGCAATGTAGATCTTGCATGTACAAACCACGGCGATGAATTGACTCCAGGTGCCAGCCGGGTTATTATCTTAAGCTGGTCCACAGCCGACACGAAACGAGACGAAGTTTGGCGGCCGCGCAGAAGCAGGGCGGCCCGTGCGCCATCGCAGCTTCCTCCTCAGCCAGCTCTGTCAACAACCCAACCCACGATATTCCCCCCCTCATCTAGCCCCGTCTACGTGAGAGCGACACAGTCAGCATGCAGGCTCTCCGACAACCGATGCGCTCGGCGCTCACAAAGGCCGCGACCCGGTCCTACGCCACGGGCTCGTCGCAGTACGCCGAGACGATCAAGAACCTGCGCATCAACGGCGACACCAAGGTGCTGTTCCAGGGCTTTACTGGCAAGCAGGGAACGTGAGTGCGCGCTGGGGAGAGCTGGGAGAGAGACAGATTACAACGGGCGCGAGTGGCTAATGCGGGCGACAGCTTCCACGCGCAGCAGGCCATCGAGTACGGTACGCAGCAGCTGATTCCAGCTTTCTGATGGCGCCAAACACCAATTGACTCGCGACCGTAGGCACAAAGGTCGTCGGCGGCACCAACCCCAAGAAGGCCGGCCAGGAGCACCTCGGCCTCCCCGTCTTCGCAAACGTTGAGCAGGGCATCCGCGAGACGGGCGCCACTGCCACGGCCATCTTCGTTCCGTATGCTATGCGCGCCTTGACATGGGCTTCGACCTCACACCGCACATGACCTGACAAACTGCACAGTCCCCCCGTCGCCGCCGCTGGTATCGAGGAGGCCATCAAGGCCGAGGTCCCTCTGATTGTGACGTAGGTTGCTCATTATGATATGATATGGCATGGCAGCATCCACTCATACTAACACCGCGCAGCATCACCGAGGGTATCCCCCAGCACGGTAGGAGCGCCCATGGAGTCAGACGCCCGTCGACGTGCTAATCACTTACACCAGACATGGTCCGCATCACCGACATGCTCAAGACCCAGAACAAGTCGCGCATGGTTGGCCCCAACTGCCCCGGCATCATCGCTCCCGTACGCATGCAATCCACTCGGCCTCTTCAACAGCTACTAACTACCTCCCCAGGGCCAATGCAAGATCGGCATCATGCCCGGCTTCATCCACAAGCGCGGCCGCGTCGGCATCGTCTCCCGCTCCGGAACCCTCACCTACGAGGCCGTCAACCAGACCACCCAGGCCGGCCTCGGCCAGTCGCTCGTCGTCGGTATCGGCGGTGACCCCTTCTCCGGCACCAACTTCATCGACTGCCTCAAGGTCTTCCTCGAGGACGCCGAGACAGACGGCATCATCATGATTGGCGAGATTGGTGGCACCGCCGAGGAGGACGCCGCCGACTTCCTCAAGGAGTACAACACGGCCAACAAGCCTGTTGTCAGCTTCATCGCCGGTATCTCGGCGCCCCCGGGCAGGAGAATGGGCCACGCCGGTGCCATTGTCAGCGGAGGAAAGGGCGATGCCAACTCCAAGATCACCGCTCTCGAGGCTGCTGGCGTCATTGTCGAGCGCTCGCCTGCGTCGCTCGGCAAGTCTCTGTACGATCAGTTCATCAAGCGCGACTTGATATAAGCGTTGGGATGTATGGAACGAGGGTTGGATAATTTCAAGCTTATAGCGCATACCGTTGGGGCAGATTGTGCTGCATGGTCCGTCTACTGTACATTTAGTCATTGAATCTTGACATCTGCAGCACTGCGCATGTTGTACGTGAGCCGTCCCCTGACAAACTTTGTACTCTGCTAGACATCACACCGCGGTGCTAGCCATCACACCGCGGGAGTGAAGCGCGCTAGTCGGCCCCATCTAAAAGTCCAGGACTGCGCGACATTCACAGCCAGCACATTCCTCCCCACCATGTCGAAATCAAAAACGAAGCAGGCCCGTCGCCAACTAAAGCGCGACGGCCAGCGCAAGATTGCAGAGTTCCACAAGAAAGAAGCGAAAGCCGCCCTCGCCGTCGCCGCCACTGTTCCCAAGCCAGCCAACCCAAGATCGACTTTGCCAGCCTCTCAACCCGTGCAGAAGAAGCAGAAGCCCAACCCAGCAACCGCAAAAGCCGAGACACCAGCGCCGAAGCCGGTCCAGGCATCGCAAAAACATGACGTCCCCTTTGGCGCATACGACCACATTCTCCTCGTAGGCGAAGGCGACTTCAGCTTCACACGTTCTCTCGTCGAAGACCACGGCTGCGCAAACGTCACAGCAACCAGCTACGATACGGAAGCCGAGGTTCTCGAAAAATACCCTGCTTTTGAAGACACACGGCGCGCACTCACCACCCTCACACCCCCCGTGCCCCTCCACCACGGCATCGACGCCACCCAACTCAGCAGCGCCAAGCACCTAAAATGCCCCCGCGACGACGACGACGCCGAAGACTCCGACTCCTCCCCCGTCAGCGGCTGGGACAAAATCGTCTTCATGTTCCCCCACGTCGGCGGCCTCAGCACCCATCTCAACCGCCAAGTCCGCAGCAACCAAGCCCTGCTCGTTTCATTTTTCAAATCCTGCCTCGAAACCAGCACCCCCAAGCAACGCCTGCGCATCCTCGAGCAGCAGAGCAACCGCCCCAACCTCGTCCAGCGCGCACCCGTTGAATTCCTCAAACACGGCGGTCACATCATGGTCGCCCTGTTCGAGGGGGACCCCTACTCGCTGTGGAATATCCGCGATCTGGCGCGACATTCCGGGTTGAAGGTCGTGGAGAGCTGGCGCTTTGATTGGGCGCAGTACCCGGCTTATAAGCATGTGCGTACGTTGGGTGCGCTGGAAGGAGGGGGTGCGTGGAAGGGGGAGGATCGCGAGGCGAGGATGTATGTTTTTGAGAAGATTAGGTTGGAGGCTGATAGTGATGAGGAGAGGGAGTTGGAGAAGAGGGGGGTTAAGCTCGGGAAGAAAAAGGTGGTTAAAGTGCAGAGGAAGAGGAAGGTGGAGGATGATAGTGATTAGATGTGTCGGCGAGGTACGAGCCGTGAGGTAGACGCCGTGGAGGGACAGCAATACTGGAGGGAGACGCTAGAGGGTGATGATGTTGGAGGGAGACGCCGTGGAGGGAGACACCGGTAGAGAGAGGAACACTGCAGGCACAACGCTCTTGAAGAGAGAACAGTGTTAGAGCTACAACGCCGATGGATCAAAAGTAGACTGCTTGCGGGATAAGTTAGGATAGACATGATACCCACGCTGCAAAGCGCTTCACTATGCTGTACAAACATATTCAGAACCATTCCAATCACTGATACGATATATTTGCGAGTCGTTCACTATACCAGACCCCACATGACTGACCTCGAACTCATCACTATTAACTCTAGACACGTCATATCAGTGCAGACATGTCAGTCTTCCATTATCGTAATCCAACACGTCCGCGACGTGTTCGCAGAAAGCCTTCGACGGCTCTAGAAACGGATGTCGTTGGATCCAATCCATTGGGGCTAGAGCCGAACAAAAACAAGGTGTCCTTTTGCTGCCGCTGCAGCTTATAACTATTTTCGAAATACCGTAACCCCCCCCCGTGACTTGCGGGGTTCCAACGCACGGACGTTTTACTATGGCAGAACATAATAATTAAGAACAGTACGCAGTTACCTATAAAAAACTGCGATTAAAAACTTAAAGCTACTTAATTACTTATAAATAACTATCTTGCTTAATTTCTTAGTGTTATAGTAGCTATAATAAGCTGCTCTACTAACTTCAATAGCTAGAAACTTGCTCCTAGCACTCTCTAAGCTATTACTAATTAGATATAGGCAGGCATATTAAATAGAGTAATTTAATACTAGATAGGTATAGCAATCTTATTTATATATAAATATAAGCATAATCTATAGGCCTAGAGTTATCTATATACTCTAAAGTATATTATATTAGAATAACTAAGCACTTTACAAGATAACTACTAGCAAGCCTTCTATAAGTTTCTTAATAAAAAGCTATAGGCATACCTAGAAGAAACTTAGAATTAGATACTAGACTAGTTTAATATATAAGTAAGCACCTTACTAGTATATTAGAAGCTCTAGAGAATAAAGTAGAGCTATAAGATTATAACTAAATAAGTAGCTAAATAGTCTAACGCCCTATATAGGGTTTTTAGAGTAAGAGTGTAGCTAAATTACATAGTAAAGTAGATTATTACTATAGACAAGAGTGCTTATAATAAGTATACTAGCAATTATAAGTATAGTTAGAGTTCTATAGGTCTCTTAGTTAAATTAAAGTACTCTATAAAACAATTAGAGTAATAGAGTATTCTACTAGCTATAATAGTTAATAGATATCTTATGCACTATATCTTCTAAAGAGCTATTATAGCTAAGATTATAGAGAACTTTCTAGAGCAATAGGTATTGCTATTACTACAACTAGGTTTCTATATATTGCTTATAGACAATATATTAATCTATTAATTACTAAGAATTATACAGCTTTGCAAAGACTTTAGTGTATAGTTAGAGTACCTTCTACTATACTTACTAGACTTTAACTCTATTAAGAAGAGTTTTAAAGTACTTAAAAGCTAGATAAAGAAGTACCTAGTTAAATAGACTAAGTAGAAATACTTTAACTACTTTTTTAAGTATATAGTTGCTATAGCTTATTATAGCATTAATTACTAATCCTAGTATAGAAAGTATAAGTTACTTAGAGTTAATAATAATAATAGTTAAGCACTTTCTTACTATATACTAGCTATTAGCTACGTCTCTATTAAGCTGCGCTAGCAAGTAAGTGTTACAATCTCCTTATAACCAGCTAATTAAATGCTAGCACCTACAGAGTGCTAACGCCTGCAGCGCAGTAATTACACAGGTACTTCTATACAGCACAGTTTTATTACTAGTTACATAACAAGCTTACTCCTTAGTAGGTAAGCTAGGTAGGACTTACATACTAGCTTACGCAGCTTACATTAAGCTAGGTAAGCCTAGCTTACGCAGCTTATAGTAAGCCTAGTAAGCTCTTACTCTTATTTAAGTATATAGCACTGTAGGAACACAACCCTTAAGGTTCGTGTTCAACTTTATAGTTGCTTTAATAATTAAGTTAGTTATTAGAAATTACTTCTACAGCTAGTTAATCCTGTTGCTAGCTTATAATACTTCTAAGTTGCTATATTAGACTTCGTCTAGACGCATCTTGCTCCTACTGTTCTAGACACTGTACTCTTCTCTAAGAACCAACCTAACTAGTACTATTTAGGCTTACCTAGGTATACAACCTTAACACTTTAAACACCCTCAAGATAAGTACTACCTTAGGAACACATGCTACCCCTAATAGCTCTAACATAGACATTAATAAAGACCCTACAGTCTACACTAACAGCATAAACGTTAGCAAGCCTAATCTCTATTATAGAAAACAAAGCAAGCTAGACAACTAGCTAATGCAATAGGATCTCTTCTTCACTTTCCAAGGTAAAAAGGTACCTATTAAGAATTATGTAATTCTCGTCACAAGCTACATGTATAGCAAAGCCTTTTAGTAGATTAAACCCTTTGTACAACAGTACTAAGTAGGAGATGCCCCTAATAAAGTAGACAAATAGATAAAAGACTTTAACAACTTTAAGGAAAAAATCAAGCCAATCTTTAGAGCTTCTAACAAGCCTACTATCGCACAACACAACATTCAACGCATTTAACAAGAGAAGTCAGCAGCAGACTATGCTACTAACTTTTAACAACTTGCTACTAATACTAATTAGGACAACACTACGTTAATAACTATGTTTAAGCAAGGTCTTAAGCTAAAAGTTAAGGAAGAACTAATGCGCACAGGCGCTAGTACTAATACCCTTAACTAGCTTATTAATACTACTATTAACATTAATCTTAAAATCTACAAGCTATAGCAAGAGCTTTAAGACAATCTACAAGCGCGTGTAGTTACAGACAAACAACTACTACTACGCAACCTATAGCGCAACAATTACGTTAACTATAGGAATTACAGCAGACGCTACTAACTAAACATAGGCTGCTAGATCTACAACAATACCCAGAGCAGATACTACAGACTAGAGGCTATAGATCTATTAAATCTAAACAAAGGACCTAATAGGTAGAACAAGAAGAAAGGGAGCACACTAGATAAGTCTTTACTAACTTGTTACAGATACAGCAAGCAAGGCTACTTTGCCCAAGATTGCTAATCTAAAGGCAAGGTAGTTTAATAGCTAAACATGCTGGCTACTAATAGCAACAACACTAGTAAAGAATAGAAGATTCTTACTAAAGAAATAGGATGCCTAGTAGCAGACACTAAGTCTAAACAGGATCCCCAAGACTACATCAAGAATAAGCTGTACAACTAATTACTAACGCCTTATCTTAAAGAAGAAGTCTTAACAAATAATAATAGAAAATACTACGCAGTAGAATGTCGCTAGGACAGCAACAACAACCTAGCTATTAGAAAAGTACACTATAGTAACATTATTAAATAGAGAAAGCTATTCTTTATACTAGAAGGAACAGGCCTCCTTATTATAGACAGGCAGTCGCAGCTGCATGCTATAAAGACTAGAAAGGATAAAAAAGCTAAGGATATACTTAATTATCTTAGACCTATACCACACAGACAGCTAGTAATAGATAATAATAATAATAACAAATAGAAATTAGAACACAAGCAGCAAAGGCGCAAAGAACGCAATAAGCATTGCTAACAACACAGCCTTAAGAAACTAGTTACTTACAACACTTCTAACAAAGAAGAAAATTAGTGTAATAAAGCTTATTACAAGTACTAAGACAACTGCACTAACACTAATAACAAAGTTATGTTACAACAGCATAAGAAACAACTACGCAAAACTATCCTATATTAGTTAACTAAACCCTACAAGCCTATCTACAGCATAGACCTGCGCAATCTATACTACAGAATACTCTTGTACATAGCATGTTTTAGAGACAACTACATTACTTACCTATCTAATAAATAAAAGAGTAGCTTCTTTCTAAAGTAGAGGAAGTTGTGTAGAAAGTACTAGGAAAACTGTATAAACAACACCTGTAAAATGCATCTTATTAACAAGCAAGAAAATGCCTACTTTCTAGGCAACAATTTACTCTAAGCATAAGGTGCCTAACAATTAGTAATTAATAGAAGTTGTGTAAATGCTATGTAGCAACACTGCCTCAACCCTTACTATACAACTTACAAAGGAGCAAAACAGACACACAGGTTTAGAAGACAAGAAAATTCTTTTTTAGGACAGCGTCTGCAAGCGCTAGAGATTACTCTATTAACTTACTTAGAGACAATTAACTTATCAAACTACCAATCCTATTAGGCAGAGTTAGGATAACAGCATTGTTAGATTCAGGATTGTAGCAGAGCTATGTATCTAGCTGCGCAGTAGAAAGAGCTAGGCTCTATCTATAGTACAAGAATAAGTTATACCTCCTACAAATTGCTAATAGAGACTTAATACTAGGAGAAGAAAGGGTTATGCTTAAAGTTCAAGGTGCCTCCTTACAAGTACAGAACTATAAAGAGAAACTAGACCTAGATATCCTAGGTAAGGCTACTTACAATGTTATATTAGGACTACTATAGTTACAAAAGCACAATCTACAGATTAATTAGAAAAAGAAACAGCTTTTGTTAGATAGGTGTAGATGCAGCACTACTACACGCCAACCTACGCAACCCACGCTAGAGTTAGTAGATAAGAAGGAGATTAACAACATCTCTTTAACATATAAGACGCGCTAAGTTAGAGCAGTTAATTAAGCAGACTAGAAGAGCCCCTCTGCATTAATTAAGGAGACTAAGAGTGTAACTCCTGCTATACTAGATATATATTATTAGTACGCCTAGATGTTTAAAGAAGAGTTATCTGCAAAAGCACTACCTAAATATTAACCTTAGGATTATAAGATTAAACTTAAGGAAGGGAAAGAACTACCCTTTAGGCCTATATACTAGCTATCCAAGAAGGAACTAAAGGTACTAAGAAAGTACATTAAAGAGAACCTTGTAAAAGGTTTTATTAGAAAATCCAAGTTCCTAGCTAGATTTCCTATTCTATTTGTTACTAAGAAGGACAGATTACTAAGACTGTGCGTCAACTATCACAAGCTCAACAACATTACAATTAAGAATTAATACCTGCTACCTAATATTAGAGAGTTACAAGATAGACTTATAGGAGCAAAGTACTTCACTGCGCTTAATTTACGCAGAGCATACAACTTAATACGCATAAAGAAAGAAGAAAAATAGAAGACAGCATTTAGAACCTATTATAGTTATTACAAGTACACAGTTATGCTATTTAGGCTAACCAATGCACTAGCTATATATTAGGCACTTATTAACAATGTTCTACAGGAACACCTAGACATTATAGTAGTAGCATACCTTAACAACATCCTAGTATACAGCAAGACACTAGAAGAACACAAGGTCTACGTTAGACAAGTATTAGAATGCTTAGCAAAAGCAGACCTCTGCTTAAAGCTAGAGAAGTGCAAGTGGCACCAAGAAGAAGTAGAATTCTTAGGCTATGTTATAGGGAAATACAGAGTAAAGATAAGCAAAAAGAAGATTTAGGTTGTAAAGGATTAGCTAACACCTACATTAGTTAAGAGAATCTAGGAATTTCTAGGGTTTGTTAACTTTAACTAACACTTTATCTAGAACTACTCTATAAAAGCCTTACCACTTACAAGACTTACGCAGAAGGATACACTATTTAAGTAGGAACAAGCATAGAAAGACACTTTTTAGTTACTTAAGCAAGCATACGTTAAGCTACCTACATTAATTACGTTTAAAAGCAGCAAACTAATGCGCCTTAAAACAGATGCCTTAGATTTAGCACTAGGAGCTTATATTACGCAAGAACAAGACAGGAAATAGCACCTAATTGCCTACTACTCTAAGAAGTTTACAGCACTAGAAGAACGCTATAATGTGCACAACAAAGAACTTATAGCTATTGTCAACGCATTACAACATTAGAGAGTATACGCAGAAAGCTGCTTAGAACTTACTATCTACACAGATTATAAAAACTTAGTACACTTTACTACTACTAAGGTTCTAAACCAACAACAAGTTTGCTAGTTAGAAATGCTTAGTTAGCACAAGTTTAAGATCCTGTATACCCTAGGAAAAGAGAATAGCAAAGCAGACGCGCTTAGCTAACGCTATAATCTTGCAGGCAAAAAAATAATTAACTAATTTGCTATTCTTAGAAAGAACAACAATAGGTCTCTAGGACTATTGCAGCAACTTAACCTTGTACTCTAGGTTAAGCAGGAGCAACCAATATTAGCTTAAGTACTAGAGGAACTAGTAAACAATGTTATAAGCTGTTATTACAATAACCTGCTTTATAAACACCCTAGCATCACACAAACTATAGAGCTTATTAAGAGACACTACAAGTTTCTAAAGATAAAAAACAAGGTTACAGAATTTATTAAGAAATATATTAGCTGTTAGCAGAACAAACACAGCACACACGCTAAGTACAGAGAAGCGCAGGCAATAGAACTGCCTACTGCGCTATAGACAAACATTACAATAGATTTTATCACACAACTACTAATCTCTAAAGACCCTGTTACAGGATATAGCTACAACTTAATCTTTATTATAGTAGACTAATTTACTAAGTATACTAAGATAATACTATTCTAACACAGCTATACTGCTAAGCAGTTAGCCTATGTCTTTAAAAACTGCATTATTAGACATTATAGTATACCTAGATCTATTATTAGCAATAGAGACAAGCTCTTTATATTAAACTATTAGACTACACTACTTGCAGCAATTAGTACTAAAAGAAAGCTATCTACTACATACTATCTGCAGACAGATAGACAAACTAAACGCACAAATTAGACTATAGAAACATACCTTTAGATCTATAGCAACCAGCAACAAGACAACTAGGTTTTACTATTACCTATAGCATAGATTGCGTACAACAACAAGATTTTAGAAGCTACAGGCTATACACTATACTTTGCAACACACAGGCAACACCTAAATCTCTTTACTAGGTTATTAGATAGTAATATTCAAATAGAAGCAGTAATATCCTTAGTTAAAGCACTAAAGGAAGTACACTAGAAATTGCTTAAGAACATTGCTAAAGCTTAGTTACAAGCAATTTCTTATGTTAACAAAAAACAAAAAACAGCGCTTCTACTAAAAGAGAGGGATAAAGTGTATCTCCTCACAAAAAACCTACGCACACAGCAACTAACAAAAAAACTAGACAAAGTTAAGGTTAGACTATTTTTTATTTCTAAACAAATCAGCCTAGTTAACTATTAACTTGCGCTGCCTAAGAATGCAAGAATCCATCCCATAATCTATATCTTACTATTAGAACTAGCCAACCCTAAAACACCAATCTAGAAAGACTTCTACTATCAAGCCAACAGTAAAGTCAAGTAGGAAGTTAAAAAAATATTACAGCATCGCAACACAGGCAATAGCAACAAGTATCTAGTCAAGTAGTTAGGATACCCCAACTTAGAAAGCACATAGGAACTAGTAACAAACCTTACAAATTGCTAACAACTACTAAACCAGTTCTAAAGTTTACAGAAGTGTCTAGCAAATCAAGAGTAGCCTACATAGCAGGAGAATACCCAACCAACGCATCTGCAGCAGGACAATTAATCTCTTTAGCCTAAACATCCTTACTAGACTCTTCTAACTTGTTCACAAGGCACTTAGCCTTCTTTACAGCTCTATCTTTTACTTAAGCTAGAATTTTCTTATTTCGCAACAAACACGCAATTACCTTAGATAATAATTTCTTATTATCCTTAACTTTCTTTTTATATTTAGCCCTAGTTTTATCCAAGGACTCCTAGGACAAGTTAACACACAGACATCTAACACAAACGCACTTAGCGCACTTTAAACAGTTTGCAGAAGGCATAACAAAACAATTATAGCCTAACACAAAGCAACAATTACAGAAAATAGGCGCAATAGTGTTATAGCAATAGATTTCAATACTAAGACACAGTTGCTTTTAGTTTGCAGAGGACATAATAATGCTGCAGGAACTAAGTAGTAGCAGAGCTACGCTTATAAAGAACAGCTAACAAGATTTAAGACAAATTCTAGAGAAGGGAAAGATAGTGTTACAATCTTCTTATAACTAGCTAATTAAATACTAGCACCTACAGAGTGCTAACGCCTGCAGCGCAGTAATTATACAGGTACTTCTATGCAGCACAGTTTTATTACTAGTTACATAACAAGCTTACTCCTTAGCAAGTAAGCTAAGTAGGACTTACATGCTAGCTTACGCAGCTTATATTAAGCTAGGTAAGCCTAGCTTACGCAGCTTATAGTAAGCCTAGTAAGCCCTTACTCTTATTTAAGTATATAGCACTATAGAAACATAACCCTTAAGGTTTGTGTTTAACTTTGTAGTTGCTTTAACAATTAAGTTAGTTATTAGAAATTACTTCTATAGCTAGTTAATCCTATTGCTAGCTTATAATACTTCTAAGTTGCTATATTAGACTTTGTCTAGACGCATCTTGCCCCTACTATTCTAGACACTGTACTCTTCCCCAAGAACTAACCTAACTAGTACTATTTAGGCTTGCCTAGGTATACAACCTCAATAGTAAGATTATAGCTACTATACTATATATATATCTATAGTTTTAATAGAGAACTATTAATAGAGATCTTTAGCTTTTCTATCTATAGTTATGTTATATTCTAGCTATATATAACGCCTAAATCTAGCTTTAATTAGTTAGAGTTGGATTTAGGCATTATATACAGCTAGAATATAACACAACTATAGATAGAAAAGCTAAAAATCTCTATTGCTTTTTTTATATAGAATTAATAGTTTAAGTCTCTATTAAAGCTTTCTTTTTACTCTAGAGCTATTAATTACTTTATAGAAGTTATAGTATTACTAGTAATATAAAGTAAGTAAGATCTTACCTATAGAGCTATGCTAATATAGAATTACTATACTCTCTTACTATAATATAATATGCCTATATAAGTCTATTTGCCTATTGTTTTATTATATTAGGTACTAAGAAGCTATTATTAGACAGACTTGCAGTATAGTAGAGGTTAGTGTTGTACTATATTATTCTACTTTAGCAGGTAGGCCTAGTGCCTATACTGCTATAAAGTAGGACTAGTATTAATAGCCTACCTACTAAAAAAGAAGTATACTTTTTATACTACTTTAATTCTCTATACTACTCTTTCTTTTTATATCTCTTACTATTATAGTAGTAATTAAGTTATATTACTACTAATTCTACTTAAAAGTACACGCCCTACTAACTCTATAATATCTCTAGCAAGATACTACTAGATTATTATATAGTTTACTTTACTTAGACCTCTATAATCTATAATCTAGTTATAGGCTTTTTACTAGAGGTATAAGAGAAGTAATAGTAGAAGACTAAAATACTTAACCTAAATCTCTAGTATTATACTATTACGTTAGTTTATTAATATATTAATATTATAGCTACTCTCTATAAAAGCAAGCTTCTCTATATAGTTAATATCTTTATTAAACTAAGGCATAGCAGTCCTCTAGTATTTAAAGAAGTTAAATATATATTAGTATAGCTTAAAGTATAAGCAATTAAACTCTTACTACTGCTTATACTTAGATTACTTACCTAACTTAGCTCTATAGTAACACTAAGTAGGTGCTTTTATCTACACAAGAGCACTAGTAAGAATTACTTAGGTAAGGCCTTTAATACTAGAATTTAAAGAACTAGAAGAGACTTTAGATTACTTATACTTCTTCTTAGTCTCTAAGCAATTCTTTGCTAGTATAAGAGCAAGCTAAATATTCTTAGATAGAAGCTAGATAGTTAACTTGCCCTTATAAACCTTAGCTGCCTATTAGCTAATAAAGTTGCTATTAACTTTATAGTACTCTTTTCTATAGTTAATCTTATAGCTAAGAATAGATTACTTCTAATAGGTTATAGTATTATTACTATACTCTCTCTTGTTATATCTCTAATAGTCTTTAATACTAATTGCTACACTACTAGTAGATCTCTTATTAGCAATAATCTTAGCAAGTCTATACTTTTATATTACTATTACAATACCTAGCTATAGCTAAGTAATAGCAGAATAGCTTGCTATTAGCTATATTGCTAGCAGCTCTTTTCTTAATACTAAGTTAAAATTATACTTTAGAAGCTTACTACTCTCTTTATCTATTTCTTCTATAAGTAATACTAGCTCTTACTAATTACTAACACTAAGTGTCTTACTAGTAACAGCACGCCTTTATTATAGTATAATAGTATACCTATTAGCTTTAGCTTAGCATCTACTTATATAGTATAGTGTAGCTATTAAACTATTAATCTTTGCTACTTATAGCTTCTACCCCTCTATAGTCTTATCTACCTATTGCTATACCTATAAATTACTAATACTACTTATAGGCTTATTATGCAAGAACTAAGAAGCTACAGCTATTGCGCTATACTCTATTATACTCTAATAGGCATGCTATCTAAAGTATAGGTATAGCTTAGTTAGAGTATTAAGCTCTTCTATAACACTCTACTAAGGCAAGTCCCTAGCACTAGCTAGCTCCTCTACTATAGTAGCAGCATTTAATATATATTGTATAGGCCTATTATTATTATCTCCTATTGTAGAAGAATAACTAGTTAGTCTCTAAGGCATAGGTAGCTTAATACTAGTTTAGGTAAGTTGTGTTAATTAATTATTCTCCTCTAATTATAGGTTAGAAGAAAGATATCTTAAAGCTAGTTACATAACTTAAGGTTATGTAATAAGACCTCTTTAATACTGTATTGCAACTAGGAGGTTGCTCTACTATATCCCTCCCTCGCTTAAGCAGCTTATATACCTGCAAGCAAGCCCTAATAACTCCTTAAAACTCTAAAGTCCCTCCTAATAGCACATCAAATGCCTCTAGCATACCTTAGTGTTTTATTTTAAATCCTTACTGCTTCTTTATCCTATATTCTGTTTGTATGCCTTAAAGCAGCGTTGCTGTTGCCTAAAAGCTACCTTTACTCTAACTTTAAGCATTTCTTAGCAGTAGAAGCTTAGCAGTCTAACCTACGCAGAGATTCCACTAGGTATATAAGCAGCTTTACCCCCTACACAACCTTCTCTTCTCTACTGCTCTCTTTTTGCAGCTCTAAGACTTTAACTTTAACAAGCTCTTAGTCTCTACACTCTTTAACTTCTTCCTTAACACTATATTAGTTGCTACTGCTCCAGGCATTAGCTCTATAGCCTTAGGTGCTAGCGCACCCCCTCCTCTAGGTAGTAGTAGTGGTAGCAAGAAGCTAGGTAGTTAGGGCAATCGTTCTTCAGCGTTATTCACTTACCTAACCTGCTTAGCCAAGTCCTACATCCTTAAGTAGCGTAAGTCTTTTATTCCTGCTCCTTTATAGTTTCTTCTTCTAACTTCCAAATATAGTTTAGGCTTGCGCAAGCCGCACTATTAACTGCTAGCTTCTTGAAAAGCTTGCCTACTTTATCTAGCAGCTTAGCTATTGCAGCATCTCCCTTAGCTCTGCTCTCTGCACTTTAGCTAACTACAAGAGCAATAACACTTTAGAGATAAGTATTTAGTTCTTCTCTGCTATTAACAAGACTATTATAGACTTCTTTAGTTTAGGTACCTCTGCTAGGCCTTTGCAGCGCAGCTACTACAACTCTAATATCCAAGCTGTCCTTTAGCAGGCTTCTACTAGTGCTGCGCACTATATAGAAGGCAACTACTGTAGCTGCTGCTTAAACTCTAGTTGTGCTACTCTTTACTTCAATAGTTGCTGCACTTAAGCCTACTACAATAGCATGCTGTTAAACTAGAGTGCCTGCAACAAGTGCTAGATAAACAGTAACTACTCTTAGTGCTCCTTCTACCGTAGGTTTCTCCTTGTTATTCTCTTTTAATTGTCTATTACTAACTTCCTCTTAGGCAAGCCTGCTAGCAACACTAAGTTTTCTGCTGCTAATATTACTAAGACTGTTTTTTAAAGCTATAATGCCCTCTGCTCCTCTAGTATTGCTCTTAACAATAACAAACTTAAGCCTAATTTAGAGGAGTATAATGTTAACTTCGTTCCTTAGCGCAAGGGCAGCAAGAAGAGCAAGGGCAAGAAGTAAGCTTCTAGTAGCGTGATAATATACTCTTTATAGTACACATAGTAGGCTAATGTGCTTTTGCAGTACAATTAGTAACAGCAAATTCTCTTGCAACATAGTTTTAGAAATATCAAGTGCTTAACCTTGTAGCACCTTTTACATGCTTCTAATTAGCCTGCAGGTCTAGAATCTTTATAAAACACTTTAGTAGCAATAGCACCTTTGCTTTAACCTCCTCTTCCCTGCTTTGCTGTAACTGTAAATTATAAAAGACAAAAGAAAAACTGTAACAATTTAGTGTCTCTCCCTCCCTTGTTTAAAGAATTAGGTTACTAATCCTAATTTCTAGCAACAAGCGCTACTTGTTGCTGTGCACTTGTGTTAAATAGTGCCTTACCTTTAACAATTAGGCATCGTCTTCATCTTCCTCCTACCTCTTATAGGTATCCTAATTAAACCCTAGAGGTTGTTAAACTACTACTTAGAGAACCTATTATTGCAATAGCTTAGGTATATCCTAGCCATATCTTTGCACCTATTTAGTAGCTAATAGGGTATTGTTATAGTGCTAACCCTCTTCCTTAGCAGCCTATTGCTTATCTTATTACAATAGATCTTTAAGCGTTCTTAGATAGAATAGTTTAAGTCTGTAGCCTGCAATTAGCTTAGGAAGTCTAGTACTATTAAGTTCTGCTATTTTATACTAGTTCTTATTACTAACAACTATAATTCTAAATAGTCCCCTCTATTTTAGCCTTAGCTTAGAGAGTCTAGACATATCTCTATTGCTAAAATTGTCTTATAGGAGGACTAGAGCGTCCTCTTTAAGCTTCTCAGTTTAAATGTTTGTTGCTGTATTAAAGTATTCCTTATTCTATTGCCTTAGTTAAATAGTCCAATTAACTGCTTCTTAAAGCCTCTTATTGCGTTACTAAAAGGTCATTACTCTAAACTAGAGGAGCAATAGTGTGTTAGCAACTTCTTTCTAGGGTAGAGTTTGCTATGTAGGAATAGAGAGTTCAATTAGAAGGACATGCTTATAACCTCCAATAAGGTACGCTAGTATTTTGCTAGTACTTTGCTTTGTTATTACTCTATTAGCCTAAAGAACTGTTAAAAGGTTTTTAGGCCAGCTTCCTTCTATCTTTTTTAATACTAAAACTATTAGCTTGTAGCCTTGCTCTATTAAGCCCTAGCTCTGTAAGTTAAATGCACTAGAGACTACTCTTAAGATGCTAAAAGCTTACTATAGTACATGCACTAAACCTTTGTTCTCTAGCCCTCTATTGCAGGACATCTTTAGGGGGACTCCCTACTAACAGAAGATTGTATTATAGATAAATCTACTAACTAATTTAGAATTGTTAGACGCTAGGGCTTTAGCTTCTAGCTACTATGTGCAGTAGTCCCTTGCAACAACAATATATTACTTTCCTCTTTGCTTTAGCATGTATACTACATTAATAGTAACCTATATCTAAGGGCCTTTTAGAGGCGTAGTAGTATAGAGAGGCTCCTGCAAGCATCTATTAGAATAGAGTTAACACTATACGCAAGATTTCACATGCAATTTAACATTGTTATACAGGTTCTTCTAGTAATACTAAGCCTAGGCTTTCTTCCAAGTGCCTTCCTTGCTACAATAGCTAGACTCCTTATATAGAGCTATTAGAATTTGCTTTTGCTGCTTAGGATTGTTAATAACCCTTTGTAGAGGTTAGCTTCTAGAAGGTATTTAGAACAATAGGCTATTACAGACATTAAACTACAAAGCCTTCTTCTTGAACTTTATAAGGCCAGCTCCTAAAAGACTCTTAGGTTTCTGCTAGTAGAGTATCTATTATGCAAGTTGCTAGGACTCCTCTAAATAGGTTTTGTTAAGTGGCTTCTAAAGGAAGGAAGTCTCCACAGGACAAGCGCTAAAAGCTATATCCTCTAGTATTTAAAACAACACTGCTCCTATACAGGCATTAATAAAGTTATTAACCTCTTCTTTAGAGCTATTAGGCAGCTCCTAGCTAGGTTCTTCTAGCTTGCACAATAGGGCATTAGCAACTACGTTCTTCTTCCTTAATATGTAGACTACTTTAAAATCCTAGGTTGCTAAGTAGGCAAGCTACTAAGTAATTAGCGCTCTAGGTAATTCTAAAGCACTCCTCTGCAGCTGTGCAACAAGCGTCTTTGCATCTATTTTAATAGTAAACTAGATATTATAGAAGTATGCTTAGAACTTCTTAATAGCTAGTAGAAGTGCCTTGCATTTGTGCCTACTAGAATCCCAGTTCCACTTAGGTTTTAACTAAACTCTGCTTTTATATTAGATTAGGTGCCAAAGGCTATTTGTGTTAAGTTGCATAAGGACAGCGCCCTAGCCCTTCTTGCTGCTATCTACTACTAGAATAACCTGTTAGAGTAGCTCTTTATAAGAGATAGAGGCTAGCGCTAGTAGAGAACAAAGAGCATTCTTTAGAGTATCTATCGCAGCTTAATGCTTATCTTCCTAAAGAAATTTAACTCTCTTTTACAAAAGATTAAACAGCAGATTAGCAGTAACTGCAAACCCTTTAATCTACACTTAGTAGTACACACAAATACTAAGGAAAGCCTAAACCTCTTTTACATTAGTACAGGAAGGCCAAGAGGCAATCTTCTTAACCTTCTAGCTTGTTAGGTGTTGACTATTCTTGTCTACCTAATAGCCAACTAGAATTATTAAGGGATAGCAGAACTCTAACTTATATCCTAAAACAGTAGTAGTAGCTCTTTTAATATCTGCTAAGACTCTGTTAAGGTTAACAATATGTTTAGCAATATAGCGTTATATTCTAGGGAGTAGCTCCTCTAATCTATAGTTAGTCTTAGGGCCCTTAACATATATATTATTAATATATAGCATACACACCTTTAGCATATATTCCTAAACAATCTTTATTATAACTTGTACAAACTCTGCAACTAAATTAGTTGCGCCTTAGGGAAGTGTATACTATCTTACCAGCCCTAAAGGTATAGAAAACGCAGTAATATTGTGCAATCTAATATTAAGAGTTACCTAATCGTACCCTAAGAAGAAGTTAACTAGAGACATAATATAGCAGCTAGCAAATTCTTCTGCTAGCTTGTTAGGATTAGGTAGAGGGTTAGCGTTACAAATAGTGACCCTATTAAGCTTTTGTGCGTTGTTAATAACCTAATAGCCCTTGTCCTTCTTAGCTACTAGGAACTAGGGGTTTTAGTATTAACTCTTACAAAGTTCAAGAGTCCCTTAGTTAACTCTTTCTTAGATTATCTTAATAACAACGTCTTAAAGTTTTCTTAGGATTAAGAATTAAGCTGTCTGCTAGGCCTTATAAGGAATAGTATTAATTGTTACCAGCTAGATAACATCTATACTAATCCTTCCTAATTCCTTAAAGTCCTAGGCAAGAGCGCCTTCCCTTTAATAGAGCATCTCAAGGAGCATTTTGCGTTTATTAAGCAATAGATCTTTAGATATCTTTATAGCTTTAATCTAATTAGGAGTTATTTGCGTGCCTCTTAGAAAGGACGCATATTATAGTTTAAAGTACTTAGGAAATAGGTTCAAAACTGTGTTACAGTTAGGAATCTGTACTGCTTTAGCTTTTTCCTTCTAGTTTAGGCTTCTGCTAATAGCTTAAGGTTCTTGCCCAGAGGCGTTAACAGGCTTAACCTTAACTTTCTTTTGCTTGTACAGGGTGTTTACTCTAAACCTTTATTAGTCTCTAGAGGGCTAAGAAGTATTGCTTAGAAAATCAGTCTAGAAAACCTTTGCAGAGTAGACTTAGTACTTGTCTCCATAGACTTTTACAAGTAACTTTAGTATTTTAGTAACTACTCTTTAGGTAAGGTCCTTATGTGTTACTGTATATAGTCCTTTATTATCTTAAAACACTAGGTGTCTACTAGGATCTTAGCCTAGCATTCCAACTTCTAGCCACACAAAGAAGGTATCTTTTGTAGGTATAGTAGAGGTGTCCTTTTTAAGTGTGCTTAGCCTCTAGGTAGGCATTAGAGCAGCGTTTCTCTTCTTAGTACTTAGCTCTTCTGCTGCAATTTGCAGTCGTAGAGATGCAACGCTAGCTATTGCATCCTAATAGCTTTTCCTGCTAGTTCTGTTAAGGTTCCTCTAGCATTAACACAATTACCTTTTATACACACAAATTATATAGAATCTTTACTATCTTTGCTCTAGATTTAGCAGTATATTAGGCTGTTTATGCCCTATTTAATAGATGCTTAAGCATTAGCAAGAAAAGGATTTTCTAGGATAACTGCATTAGTACAGTTATTTACTACAAAGAAGTTTATGCAAACTACAATTAAACTAACAGTAACTAGCACTGCTTACATAATGCTAACAAAGCTCTCTTAGGTACTATTAGCAGTAATCATCTAGGCTTTCTGCATCTCCCTTAGAAGTAAGGCAATTAGTAGCATTGCAATATCTACAGCCTCTTGCTAAATTATGTTTAGTTCAGCCCCTGAATTAAAAAGGCTAAGGAAATAACATCCCTGCATGTTAATTAGGACCTTAGGGCAGTCCCTTTGGATATGCTTAATGCCTACTTGCCTATTGTACTACCTTCTGCCTATTATGTTCTGCAACAACTTATTATTAAGTAACTCTCACTAAAAATTATTAACCACTTCCTTAATTTCTTGTTAGACATAGCTCACTTCAGAGTTAGTCTAATAGCCAGCTATTATTGCATAGCACTGCGTGACTTAGCTATATAGAGCCTTAACAATAATATAGTTAGAGAGGTTAAGATCTAGGCTAGAGACTAAAGGACTAAGAGATAGTTGTAGCACTTCTTCCTCCTCTTTAGAGTTAGTGTTAGCAATACTGTTAACCTGCATCCTATTAGGATCCTCTGGTATATATTGTTGCTAGAATATCTTCTTCTAAACATTAGTTATGTTTCTAATTAGCAACCCTACAGGGACTGCAACTATAGTACTTATAATTACTTTAATTATCTTATTAGTAGTGCTAGGGATCTGCTCTACAAACTAAACCTTTCTTAGCTTATTATTTTGTGCTAGAGTGCTAAAGGACTTTTGTAGTGCTTAATCAATCTAATTATAATTACTATTTAGGCAATGCTTTAGCTCCTCTTAATGTAGTATTAGAGAAGGTTTTGCAGGATACCCTCTAGGTTAGATTAATTCAGCAGGTGGCTCCCTTTAAAGAATAGCTAGATTTGCTAGTTTTAGCTTAAGGATTTGTAGGTTCCTAATAACCCTTTAGTTAATTGTCTTCCCTATAGAGTCCTTCTTTACTATTACTGTGTCTACTTCAATTGCATTGCAGTACAAATAACTATCTTCTGCATGCTCCTTAGAGTTGCTCTAGAACAATTAGTAGTCCTCCTTAGAAATTATACCTAAAACGCTATCAGCCTTAATACACAAAGTAACTAAGTTGTTCTAAATAGGCCTTGTTAAATGCTTGTCCCAATCTGCAGGGGTTTTAAGTAGATTAACGTCCCTTTTCAGCTACTGCTTCTTAATATAGGCTACAATTATCTCTTACTAGTTTTTGCCTTAAAGGTTTTCAACTCTGCTACAATTGTTCTATAGAGTGCCCTAATAAAGTTGCTAATTAAGACCCTAGTAAATCTATCCTTAAGCAATAAGCTTCTTTGCTACAGGGCAGTTAAACTTCTAATAACCTTCGCTAGAGCAGATCCAGCACTTAAGGCTAGGGTAGTTGTTTTAGTATCCCTATTGTTAATTCTAGTTCGCTTGTAGTAGTTAAGTATTTGCTGCAACAGGCTGTTAGGTGCTGTTCTATAGCGCCTACTAGTAGCTTGCTATATAAGCATTAGAGACTTTTTGTGCATAGGCTATAACAAGATAGTTTAATAGGAGTTTAGCTTCTCTTGGTAACTAGGCTGCTTCCTATGTCTAGACCTTGTTAACTCTTAGGCGCAAAAGCTTGTCAGCTAGCTAGTTAACCTCTTGCTGCGTTAGTAGTACTCCTAGGGGCAATTGCTTTTCTCTACTATAGTACAGCAAGATAGATTTGTTAAGCTTTAGTGCTTAGAAGACTAGAGCTAGTGCAGGTGTAGGCAAAGCCTAAGGGTGGTTTAGAACTACTTAGAAGGCATAAGTTAGACTTAGCCTTTAAGCTGCTTCCTTTGGATTTAGCATTCTTGCTTCTTCTTTAACATCTACTTGCTTGCTTAAGTACTAATAGAGCTTCTTATATTAAAATTCCTAATACTTCTTTATTAACAGTCTAAAGCATTCTAGAATCTTTATTGCATAGGCAAATAGTAATCCCTTTACAAGGTACTACCCCTTCTTTTCTAGTTCAACTATGCCTGCAGCAACACACTATTAGACTTAGATTTAGAATTTATTAAGGTACTTTTAGATATTAAGCTTGTCTCTTAATTAGCAATTGCAGAGCTATTAATTAAAGAACTCTGCGTTCTCCTCTTGCTAGGCTGTATTATTGCTCTTAAACTTCTGCCTAATAGCGTCTTAGAGTTTAGCCTAGTTACTATCAATTAGGGCTACTTAGTATTTAACTAAGTATTAGATTGCTTGCTTCTGCCTTTCTTAGCAGTAAGTAATAAGACGCTAGATCTTGTCCTTTTTAGAGAACAAATAGTAAAGCGCTACCTCTTCGTAGTGTTCTAGAAACACTATTATATTAGTTCTATTAAAGTTAGAGACATATTCCTTAGAGAACAGGGCCTAATTAAGCTTCGCCTAACTCTAAGCTATTATCGCCATTGCTGCAGCTACATTAGCTAGCAGCGCCTTAACCAAAACCTCTTTAGTAAGGATTAGTAACTGTCTTCCTAGTCCTTAGCTTGCTTTCTTCTTAGGAGTTTTCTTATAATCTCTAATAGATAAAACAGGTAGATCTAGGGCTTACTCTCTCTAGGGCTGCTTCTGTAATAGTTCTTTAAGATTAAAGTCCCTTAGCTACTTGCTAAGAAGATCCTCTAACAGCTTCTTATAAGGATCCATGCTTGTTGCAAAAGAGTGTTGTATTATAACAACTGCTGCTGCTACTAAGGAAAAAAGGATAAATAAGACAAAGATTGCTTTAAGAAGAAGGAGGATAACTAATGTAAAGAACTATAGGTAAGAGCTGTCCCAAATTGCTCTTAGTGTGTATATCCTAATAATGTAGTTAAGCTAGCAGTTTAAATACTCTCTAAAAGGCTTTCTAAGTTAGCCACCCCTTAGTGCCTTGCTCCTCTGTTGCTGCAGTTAGTTTCAATACTTCCTTAGTTGTCTCTAGCATAAAGCTTAGAGCTTTTTTGGCTCTATTATAGACAAATAGTGTTTAGTATCCCTTATATTAACTTTCCAACATGCATTTGCACCTTGCAATAGCAATCTCCTTTATAAGGGTCTACAACATTCCCTTAGTTAAGCAGGTCTGCTTAGGTTCTCTTCTTTTCAACCTCTAGTTACTTCTTGTAACTATAGTATTTCTGTCTTAAAGCGCAATCGTAGCAAATAGCTATCCTAAGGCCTAAGGTTTCTAAATTAGAGTTGCTTATCAGTTGCTATATATAGAAGAATAACCAGTTAGTCTCTAAGGCATAGGTGGCTCAATACCAGTTTAGGTGAGTTGTGTTGATTAATTGTTCTCCTCTAATTATAGGTTAGAGGAGAGATATCTTAAAGCTAGTTACATAACTTAAGGTTATGTGATAAAACCTCTTTGATACTGTATTGCAACTAGGAGGTTGCTCTACCACACTATATTAAGATCCTCTACTTCTTTATTAGTATCCTTTCTAAGTATATTAATAGCCTATGCCTTAGTAGCAAACTAGCTTACCTCTAGCTTAAATAGAAGAGTTAGACTATGCAGATTGCTACAAGTACACTATAATAGCTCTAGTAAGCAATTAGGATGTCTTGCTATTAGTAGTAGAGATAGAAGAGTAGGATTAATACTCTATTTAAATAGCTAAGTAGGTCTTTGCTAACACTTGTTAGGTGCAGGCTTTAATAGAGTAATGTTTTTCTACTTTAATTTAGAACCTATTAAAAGTACAACACTAGAAAAAGTATTGTAAGATTATAAGTATAGTATATAAGCTGTTCTAGGATTATTATATTAATGTAGGATGCAATAGGATGCAGTTTATACGCTAATTAACTAGCAGGTTACATTTAGCGTCATTTAGCACTAAGTCACGGGGGGGGTTACAGTATTTCGAAAATAACCCATAGCTTAGCTAGTTCGCCATTACCACCGTGCCTCGCCTCGCCTCGCCGCATCCAAAGTTTAAACCACCTTTCTCTCCTCTCCCCGCGCCGCATCACCTCTACCGTGTAATTGTCCTCGTCCGACCTCCAATCTCGAGTCGTTCAAACGTCATTCCCTCACAATGGCCATCTCTCCCCAAATGCACGTCCCTCACCTTCTGTCCTCCCCGCGCACTCTTGCTAACGCGCCGCAGCTCCAACCTGGTCATCATCCTGTACGTCGCATGCGATTGCGCCCCCCGCCTCGCGCGACCCGGCTAACAGCGTCCAGGGGGTTCATGCAGATCTCCAAGAAGATCCCGTTCGATGACCCGAATGTGCTCAACGGCGTGCGCGCGCTGTACATAGTGTCCAACATCATCATCGCAGCCATCTACTTTTACGTGCAGCTGCAGATCAACAAGAAGAACGGTGCGCTTGCAAACCCCCCGCATATTGTTTTTTGGAGGGCTAATGAGATTCGACGTTGCAGACATGACGGTCGTCAAGTACGTCGAGCCCGCGCCCATGGGCAGCGGCGAAGAGCCCAAATTCGTCGCCACAACCGTAAAGGCATACGATCTGCAGCAGCTGCGCGCCCTCTTCAAGGGCCAGCTGATGGGCGTCGGCATGATGGCCGTCATGCACTTGTACATGAAGTACACCAACCCGCTGCTCATCCAGTCGATTATCCCCCTCAAGGGCGCCTTCGAGGGCAACCTCGTCAAGGTTCATCTCTTTGGCCAGTCGGCTACGGGCGAGCTGCAGAGGCCGTGGAAGGCGGCTGCGGGGCTTATGGGCGCTATGCAGGGTGGGGAGATTAAGACGGATAAGAAGAGTGTTGAGGCGGCGGAGCGGGCGGGCCGGGGTGGTGTTAAGGATGAGTAGGCGGTTGTGGGGGTTGGGTGTGGGTGTTAGTGTATAGTAGAAAAGTCGTTGTTTCGCTTGATCTTGAGCTTGACGTACCTATCTGCTGACTGGTTCGTCGTGACGTGACTGGCATAATCGATGTACTGACTTGACATACCCAGTGAGAGTACTGACAAGATATAGTCACTCGTTGTACTGACAAGATATACTGACTTCTCATAGTAGCTTGATGTACTGCCTTAACATACCAAGCGAGTGTGCTAACATGCTATGATATCGTGATGTACTAGCTCGACTTATCAAATGTATAGAGCGACTATAGCAACTTAATGCGCTGACTTGATGTGCTGGGTGTAGTAAGTTGATCTACCGACGTGATCTACCAACGTGATACACCGCCTCCACGTACAGAACCGACGTACTATACTACGAGCTCAACTCGAGTTATCTGCACTACTCACCGCCCGAATAACCACCCACTTAAGAAATGCAAAGATATGACTATTCGAAGGTGACGTCTTGACTACTCAACGCAGAGACACAGCAAGCACCTGTACGTTGTCCTTGGTCTTTCCATCTCCACACCTCCCGACACTCATATCCCCAACCTCCAGTCCATTTTGAGCCGCACAGCACACGCATCATTCGTCAAATATCTAGATTGCAGAACGGCCCTGGTACGTCGAGGAAGGTATTGCAGCTGTAGGTGGGCGTTGCTGGAGATTGTGTAGTGTGACTTGGATGCGTGTTTGTGCAGGATTATGAACTCGCGGTTTGTGATTAGAAGTTTACACTGAGGGGGTATCTGGTCTGGGATTTGGTTCTTCTTCTCCGACGTTTCTCTGCTTATAGCCATGTCAGCACCGCCGACGCCGAAAGAGAAGAAAGATCGGCACAAACGAGAGAAACAAATAAAACTCGTAACATGACACATCAGTACCCTACGTAAAGCACAAGACAGCCCATTCCCAACCCACAGCGATCTCCCAACACCTCGAACCCTCACGAACCGCACACCATCCATCACAACCTCGCCCTCCCCTCCCAGAGATCCTCAATCCCAACCTCGCTCGTCATAAGAATACACGTATCCCCCAGACTGCCAATCCTAAACTCCTGATTCGCAGCCTGATAGTCCGGACTAGAAAGCATGGCGCGGAAATGCGCGATGCTGGGGTAGTGCGCGAGGGCCATTTCATCCCAGCCCTCCGTATCCTCAGCCTCTGCATTCACACCTGCGGCATCCACACCTGCAGCACCCCGGGCGAGACCTCCAGCGCTGCCTGCGGCACCTGCGGCACCTGCAGCGCCGACAGGGACGATATTCCCAACAATCTTCGCCACGCCGCCAAACCTCCTCCCCACATCCTCCGCAAACGCCTTCCCATATTTCAAATACTCGCTCTTCATCCCGGGTTGGAACTTGAGTAGATTCAACATACTCACCGCCCCGTTCGCTTGCCTCCCCGGTGATTGGGAGAGGAAAGAATCAACCCACGAGTTCAGTTCGGCGCTGAGTTCGAGGTCTTGACTTGATTTCGTGAGTTCCGCTTTTGTTCGTGGATGGGGGTCGAGCGGTGGCACGTCCGTGGATTCAGGGTGTAGGAGTTTCGCATTCGTGGCGGCGAAGTCATTCACAAGGCGCGAGGGGACGCCGGCTGTGATGCGCCATTCGTGCTCAATCAGACGCTGTAGATCTGTAGGTAGAGGGCCGGTGGAGGGGAGGATGAGGAGGATGTCCCATTTTATGTTTTGCGAGAGGAGGGGTGTGGTTGAGAGGGTTGTGGGGAGGATTATCCAGCGGATTATGCGGGAGGTGACGAGGGGACGGACATTGCTGGATTTTAGGGCGGTGAGGAATGTAGATAGGGCGGTTGGGGTGCGTGGTAGGGACAGGAGGTGGATTGTGCAGAGGGGCATTGTGGGTTGTGATAGATGTGATGTAAGAGTGTGGGAGTGAGGGTGATGGTGGACTGGAGTATGACGTCAATTGTGCCGAGGTACTTCACTGAGCTAGTGTCACGATACAGAATGCGTTGTCAATGAAAACTTATTCATTCTCTTCGTCCTGCTCGTCGTCTCGGCCCTTCTCAGACGTGGCGTCGTCGTCTGCGGTCGTGGGGAAGGAGAGATGCTTCCAGTCCTCAATCTAGACATGTCAGCTATTGCTCTGGAAATGCACTCCAGTCTTGACCCACCTCCTCCGTGATGCTCCGCAGTCGGTCGCGGATACTGTCCACAGCATAACTGCCCAGAATCAACCGCAAAGGCGGGTAGCTGCAATGCCCCAGCTGCCACACCAGCTCGGCGCTCTTGACAGCGCTGACGGGCTGCCGGTCGTTGAGCCACTGCACCATCCGCCGCGCGTGCTGCGCGGGGCTCGTCGAGGTCGCGTAGGGCTCGCTGGGGTTGGGCTTCACGAAGAAGTGGCCGTAGCGCTTGGGCTTGGGCGGCCCGGCACCGGGCGTCACAGGATAGCCGGACGGGACCATGTCGTCTGGTTCGTCGAGGCGCACGTGGCCGGGCTCGACAAGCGTGGCCTTGATGTTGAAAGCATCAATCTCGTACAACATCGACTCAATCAGACCCTCCACGGCGTACTTGGTAGCGCAGTAGGGCCCCAGGCCGGGGACGCCGAGCGAGCCCGCGGTGGAAGAGAAGATGAGGTAGCGGCCGGCGTTTTGCTGGCGGAAGTAGGGGAGGGAGAGCTGGATGATGTGGAGCGTGCCGAGGAAGTTTGTGCTGAACTGATTGCGCAGGTCGTAGTCGTCTTGGTCCTCGCATGCTCCAATGACGCCGTAACCCGTGCTGTTGACGATGACGTCGAGTTTGCCCCAGTGTTGGAGGCTCTTCTGCAGCACGTAGTCGACTGTTGTTCTCACTCGCACGTCGCACAGCAGGCCTAGACAGCGCCGGTCCTGCCATTCCTGCATCTGCTCAGGCGTGTTCTGGTGGGACCAGCCAACAGCGGTGCATTGGTCACCGTGAGCAAGAATAGCGCGTACGAGTGAGCGCCCAATGTGGCCAGTAGCTCCAAAGACCTGTCTGAATTAGTGATGTTGAAGATGGTGAAGACCAGCCTCGCGTACAATCCATACTGCGCGCTTGGGCGGACGGGTCTCAGAGGGGGGCTCGCATGTCGCGGGCAGGCGCAGGTCCGGATTGCGAATGGCAGCGCCGGGCGACAGGCTCTGGCTGACTCTGTCAAAGTCCATGGGGGCGGCGAGCGAAGCTCTGTGTTGACATGTGAGGTGTGGGACGTTGTTGCGGGGCACGTGGGGGCGTTGCTATTCGCTGGAGGTCGGCGCTACAACATGAGGGTGTTCAAGGCATGATGAAGCGGCGCTCGTCGAGCAGGAAGCGGACGCCGTCGAGGAACATGTGGATGGGAAAGGCGTCCTTGCGGTTCATAAAGTTGCTGACGAGAATGAAGAAGATGACAAAGACGTCGAGGTGCAGGGGCGAGGACAGGAAGAAGTGGTAGGCCAGGAACAGGAAGGCCTGGGCGCGGTAACGGCCTCTGATGGAGCGAATGACGCGGGCTGCTTTGACTGCGCGAGCCGGGTCGACGCGGTGGGGCTTGTAGATGACGACGGTGGAGGTTGTCATTGCAGTGTGAAATATGTTGGAGTGTGAACTGTCGAGTAGGTATTGATTGGGGCTGGCGAGAGGCTGAATGATGCATCATGCATGGGGGCTTATCGATATGGACGGGTATAGCCGAGTCCGAGTGCATTGATGTGAAGGATATCATCAGTGACGTCTGAATATCTCTCGTACATAGACATTGACACAACATGTCTTTGCGGTGACAGAAGCACAACCATGGCGAAAGCGACACCTACGCCTGGCCCGTCGCCGTTGGTCGTGCCGCCGGCCTCGTCGTCGTCGTAGGTGCATTCCCACGACCAGCACTACACGTGAATTGAGGACCTCCAACTAATGTTACAACGCAGCCTCTCCTTCACGCAGGGCTTCCTGCTCGGGCAGTTCTCAATTGCTCTGATCATCTTCTTCTTCATCAAGTTCTTCATCTTTGGAGAGCCCCCATCTGCCGACGACCGCGCCCTGCACCTCAGCTCTCTGCGCCGCGCCCGCACTCTCGCCCATCAACAGTCACTGCACTCGCTCAAGCAGCGGACACGCTCCAACTCGACGGCCACCACTGCAGCAACCACTCCCGCACTACGACACAAGCACTCGCGCAGCAGCATCATCAAAAAGGGCGAGGAGAGCCGTGGCGGGCCCAGCATCGCAACCATTCTCGCAAAAACCTACTACAACGTCCAGGGCCACCAGCCAGAGAGCCTCGACTGGTTCAACGTGCTGATTGCGCAGACGATAGCCCAGCTGCGCGCCGACGCCCGCCACGACGGCGCCGTCCTCACCTCGCTG
Organism: Didymella segeticola; assembly: GCA_004522025.1. Lineage (NCBI taxonomy): Eukaryota > Fungi > Ascomycota > Dothideomycetes > Pleosporales > Didymellaceae > Didymella > Didymella segeticola. The sequence continues at coordinate 226,351 of SDAV01000015.1, read as the reverse complement.
ACCGACGTGCTCAATGCCGGCAGCAAGCCCGACTGGATTGGCGACATCCGCGTCACCGAGATAGCGCTGGGCGACGAGTTCCCCATCTTCAGCAACTGCCGCGTCATGCCCGCCGAGGATGGGTTTTGGTACGGCCCGGGCACAACGGGCGACCACGAGGGCCGTCTGCAGGCGCGCATGGACGTGGACCTGAGCGATGTGATTACCATTGGCGTCGAGACAACGCTGAACCTCAACTGGCCCAAGCCCCTCTCCGCTGTTCTCCCCGTCGCCCTCGCAGTAAGCGTCGTCCGCTTCTCCGGCACATTAGCCATGTCTTTTATCCCCAGCTCCTCGCACAACCCCACCACCACCACCACATCCTCCACCACAACCACCACCACCGCAAACCCACCGCCAACCCCGAATCCCTCCGCCACCCCACCCCACCGCCCCACAACCCTCGCCTTCACCTTCCTCTCAGACTACCGTCTCGACCTATCCATCCGCTCCCTCGTCGGCTCCCGGTCACGCCTACAAGACGTTCCCAAAATCGCCCAATTGATAGAATCCCGCGTGCACGCCTGGTTCGACGACCGCGCCGTCGAGCCGCGATTCCAGCAGATTTCCCTTCCCTCGCTGTGGCCGCGGAAACACAACACGCGGGGAGGTGCGGAGGGTGTTGACGTTGACGGTGGTGTCGATGGTGGGGTTGACGGGGGTGTTGATGAGGGTGTAGATGGTGAAGTGGATGTAGCTGTTGACGCTAGCGAGGACACGCTCGAGGCGCGGATAGCAGCCGACGGGGCCAAGCTGAGGGATGCAGAGGTTAGGGCTGGGGAGCGGAGGAAGAGGGGAGATGGAGTTGGACTTGGGCTTGGTGTTGGCCTTGGACAGACATCGACACAGGCACAGGGAAAGGCACAAACAGACGGCGCCCTGCGCTACCGCGGCGACGTAGCGGAGAAACCACACACCAGCGAGCACTACAGCGGCCAGCAGGGTATGCCGGGCGCTATGCTCGAGTAACCACAAAAGTCTAGCTGTTGTATTTGTAGAAAGGGAGGCCATGAGCAAATGAATAGACGAGACATGATTCACAATGATCTCACAATATCATTAGTGATACAGATGAGGGGTAATGCTTCCAATATTATACCCATTGTGAGCAGATATCCGTGTCTATAGTACACACTAGACAAGGGAGAAAGTCTCGTCTTTCAACATCATCATCATCATCTACCTCCAACGTCAACAAGTGTGATAAGTAGTGTCAACAGCTGCAGTCAACACCTCAACCCACCTCACTGCCAATGCTGCTGCGCGTGCGGCACGGCGTGTGCCTGAACAACACGATACGGCTCCTCCTTCTTGCCCCCCTCCTCAATTGCACTGTACGGCGGTGTAGGGGCTGAAAAGTAGTCCCCCAGCTTGCCGGGTCCAGCGCCCTCCCCTGCCGGTTGTGGCTGTACTTGCACCGACACCGACACCGGCGCCTGCACCTGTGGCGCTGGGAACTCCACCGCAGGGGCAGCCACCATCGCAGGCTGGTGCGCCGAGATGCCGTTCGGTATCGCCGTGGGTATGATGTGCGGTGGAGGGGGTGCGCTGACATCGGTCATGGGTACATCGTCCTGCTGCGCTGCGCCGTTGAGTGCTTCTTTCTTGGGCTTCGTTTCGAACGACGTGCTGGCCGACTCTGGCTTCGTTTCGAAGGACGTGCGGGTGCTGGCCGATTCCTTTGTTTCCACACTCGCACCGTCTGACGTCTTTCCATACCGCAGCGTGACGACAAGGCTCTGAGGCTCTGCTTCCCCATCTGACGACTGGTCGCCTACATCGTCCTCATCGTCGTCGAGGTCCATTTGCCCACCCTCGTCCTCGTCCTCGTCGCCACCGTCCCACGACGTGGCATCGTCGTCCTCCTCCGAGTCCATCTCACGGTTCAGGTGTGAGCGATTGCCGGCCCGCGTTGGACGACCCTGCCGCGGCTCTTCAGACACGTCAGACCGCACGTAGTCTCCAGTGGCTGGTGATGCGCGGTCTGTTGTCTGCCCGCTGTGCAGCGTCTCGCCATATGTGCCCGTCGCACGAGACCGGACCTGCCGACCGCTGGCAGTGACTGTAGGGCCAGACTGGAGGGGCGACGAGTCTCGCGCGGACTGCCGACCTGACCGGCGCACGGGAGCGTCGTCTGAGTCGAAGTCGTCTCCCTCGTCGAACGTGTATCGTAGTCGTTTGCCGCGCGTGCGGCCTTCGTAGAGCGAGAAGCCAGGCTCGGATCGTGTAAAGGCAGCGGTGCGGTTGACGCGGTACTCGCGGCGCTTGCGCTTCTGCAGAGTCGTTAGAATAGCTCACAACACCGAATATAGTAACACCGACCACTTCAGAAGCCTCGAAGCGTGGGACTGCGTTGCTCATGCGCTCGCTGAGCGTCTTGGCCTCGCGGTGGCCGTCGTCCTCGTCCAAGACATGTGCCAGCACTTTAAGCTCATCAATTGACCCAGCCACGCTCCACCAGGTCGCCTTGGGTGTGTGTGGATTTCCTTCGCGGTAGACGCGGAAGTGGGTGTCGTTCTGGCCCTCGATCAGCCAGTAGCGGCGCTTCTCCCCGTCGCGACCCCACGGCTGCACCGACAGGGCAATGTTTGTGTCGAGCTTGTCTTTTGTGGTTCGTGCTTTGTAGGCTTGCGCAATCATCGTCTTCACCTCTTCGCTCTGGTTCAGACTCCAGAGGCAGAGCGTGTGGAGGAGTGTGATCTGGTTGGCCCGTCAGCTTGGTGTCAGCACCAATGCGCTCGCCGACTTACACGCTCTGTCGGCGACATGGTGTTGAAGGAGCGACTGCCGCTGAGAGGATTCACCGCGCCCCATTTGACTGGCCACTGCGATTTCTGTGTCTGGATGGCTTCCTCGAGAGCTCGGCCATAGTGACCTTTCCTGTAGCGCACCACGTATGTCAGCGCCACAAGGTCCTCACAAGCTTCGTTCGTGACAAGTTCGCGACCACGAAAACAGCGTGCGCGAGGGAGGTGGGAGGTGGACTAACTCGACAGGCTTCTTGCGATTCAGGACCAGGCCAAGCAGTGCGCACAGCAGGCCCTCGACGTCCGCCGACGGGGTGCCCTCTGCGACGCCCAGCTCAATGTCCTGCGGCCCAACATGAGGCGCGTTACGGGGAAAGGCTTCGTTGAACCGCGACCGAAACATGACTATAAACTGCGTGCCAGATAGGTTAGCCGGTATCTTCTGACGTAGACACCGCGAGCGCGTAGAGCACAACCACGGGGCGCGATGCGACGCGATTGACGCGTCCAACACGTACAGCAATGTCTGGGTTGTCTTCAGGAACATAGTCGTGAGGTGGCGACGCTGGACGCTGCCTCGGCGGCGGCGAGGGCGACCGCTTGTTGAAGAAGGACAAGATGGTGCCGCTCTTCTTCTTCTTCTTTCGAGGTGCAGCTTTCGGCGCTTTCGCTGGTGCATTATCCACGGGCATTTCGTCCTCTGTAGGCGGCGCCGACGACAGCGCCGAGTCCGAGTCGGTGTCGGACATGTTGGGTGGTGGTGTTGGGTGTTTGTGGTTGCAGTCCGTGGGCGGTCGGTGGTTTGGAGCTGGTCGAGGGAGGAACGTCGTCAACGGCCAGGGCTAGGCGCATGAGGTAACCCTCCTATCCGCTAGCACAAAGGCTAGCTAATTGGATCACTGATAGTCTGGGGTATCGGACAGAGTTGTGATTTGTCTTTTGAGCGTCTCCAAGACAAGCTCAGAGCAAGAATCATGTAGAGCGTGGTCAGGCAAGGAAATGACATTGAATTCTGATTCGACAATTTGTTCTTGCGATTGCTGGAAACCATATACAATGAATAGATTGATGCTGCTTATTCCAATCTGGCCGAAATGGTAGCGACCCGTATTATATCAGCAACAGGCAGCCCACCGCCCCCATACATTCATACAAACTCCCGAGCCATGACCAGATACGCATTTCCCCGTGAACGGCTGTGTTGTTTTGGTGTTCTGCGTGGGAGTGGACGACGAGTGAAGGTCGTAAATGCTGGCGCTGGTTGCAGCACAAGCCGTACCAATGGCGCAAGGTTTCGCCCAACAAAGCCAAACGACATACGTGGTACAATCCTTCCTAATTCCAGCGATGCCAAACATGACCTCGATGCCCTGTTGCGATGTTATGCGCCACTTCTGCGAGTACTTCAAGAAACGGGCCTGCGACTTCGAATTAATCTGCGTTCTTGGAGGGCGTAAGCTCGTATTGTGGCGGGGGTCTATTTCCCTCTGCAGAACGGAACACTCTCAGCTGCTTGCTGCGTCCATTGAGTATCTCATGGTGTTGTAGCAGCCCACGCCGCGCGTTCAGCACTGCTTCCAGCTCTTTCGCCTCCCACATTGGATCAAAGTTTTCGCAGAGTTCCACAATAGTCGTGGCACCAGTCGACACGGTATGTGTTGCATTAGGGTGCTCTTGGATGACTTGTGTCTTGATGGTGGACTGGCAAGATGCGTGAATATGTCCCCGCTTTGGGACGGGCTCCCACTCCGATCGTTCGTGTTTAGGCCGCGTAGTTTGAATTCACCTACCATTTCGGCCAACTCTTGCATTGCCACGACTCATTGCTCGGCTTCAACGCGCAGTACATGAGATGCCCAGGGAGGGTAGATTGTGTTGTAGGAGGACTCGAAAGGTGTGAAATAAGAGAGATGATGTAACAATGAAAGATACAGATACTACCTGGCCTCTGGCATGTTAGTATTGACATAGACGTAGCGAAACTCGTCCTGTCGTTTGTTGCTGTTGCAGGTCGAGGTTCATGGTGGCGGGGAACTTCGAAAGCGTGGGTGACACGTGACTGAAATCCCAGCATCACCCCAGACCTTCATCAAAGGTCATTGGTGCTGTGATATCTGAAGCCGCCGCATGAGGTGATTTCTCTTTGGCTTCCAGAATAATCATGAGCGTGGGTATTCGACGTGCGGCTGCAGTCTGCTCAAGCGGTAGCTAGCAGCATCCCGGCGACCGTTCCAAACAATCAAAACAGGCGCGCAGACTTCTGCAGCCACAAACCGGAGAGTGCCTCGATCTAGGAAGGAGCGTAAGTTGTGTTTCTACAAGTGCAAGTCGTTCTTCTGCAAGCGCAAGCGCGAAGTCCAGAAGCAAAGCTAGAAAAGCTAGAAAAGCATCGGACGCTTGGTATGGCACCGTCTGGGTTTTCCGTGGCTTCGATCAACACAGTCAGGAGAGAGGGCTATTCTAGTCTGCGTTTCCAGCACAAACGGGAGCAGTTCCAGGACAGAGGCGTGCGTCCTGAAACCAGTCGTCGGATGCAGGTGGATAACGAGAGAGATTGAGACGAGCAGCGAGGCAGTGCAATGACGTCGAGCGGCCCTGGGAAGTACTGTGATGGGCATTTGGTTCGCTGTTGATGGCGCGGTCGCTGTCTAAGATGGAGATCAGACGCACGAGCAGAGTGGGCATGGGAAAGTCGAGCTGAAACCGAACTACCCATTGGCGCAAAAGGGGCCCTTGGAGCTGGAGACTGGAGCCGCTGGCCGCACCCCCGCAGCAACCAAGAGAGTGCGGCATGTTGGGCTGTCGCTGATCAACCGTTGGAGCCATTGAGTGCGGTGATCTAGATTGTGTCAAGGCGCGGGTGCTAGAGTCGACACGCGTTGAATATATGGGCCCGCGGTCCCTCACAGGGCACTGAACACCTATCCCCTTTCCTCTTGCTGCATGTGTTGAACACTCGTTCTCTTTCTTTCATTTTCTTCCTGTTTAGTCTTGCACGGGCAATCCTGCGCTCCTCCTGCCTGTTTTTGACTTGCATCATCACCGATACCGACCACTTCCCTGCACACGGCCCAGCACTCCTCGCTATCGCAACACCCCGCCTGACTTGGCCGCTACAACACCACAACAACAACAATGAACGTCAACAAGAAGTTCGGTCGCTTCAAGCAATGGGCTGGCGAAAAAATGGGCGGCGAGGCCCGTACTGGCACTTCAGAGGAGTTCAGGGCGCTCGAAATGGAGATGGAGCTGCGTCATGAGGGTACGCAACGCAGCCAGCCGCTGTCCCTGCAGCAATTGTGTGACGATTTGACGCTGACATTGCACAGGCATGGACAAGATGCAGAAGGCCATGACCCTCTACGTCAAGTCCATCTCAAAGCGCGCAGAGGGCGCCGACAAGGAGAAGCAGCTTCCTGGTGGCCACTTGGGTTCTTCCATGGTCACGCACGGCGAAGACTTTGAGCTAGATTCAGAGTTTGGCAACTGTCTGTCCTGTACGCACACTTATTCTGTCACCTGGTCGTTCTAGTCGCTGATTGCAAGCAGCTCTCGGTCGCGCAAACGAGCGTCTTGCTCGCGTGCAGGAGACGTACGCGCAGAGTGCCACCTCTTCATGGCTGGAGGGACTTGACCGTGGCCTTATCCAAATGAAGGAATACCAGGTATGGCAATCCAACTGGCGACACGTTCGAGATTACTAACCATCTGCAGAATGCCCGCAAGAAGCTCGAAACACGCCGACTAGCCTACGACACCTCGCTCGCGAAAATGCAGAAGTCGAAGAAGGAAGACTTCCGCATGGAAGAGGAGCTGCGCGCTCAGAAGGCCAAATACGAGGAGACCAGCGAAGACGTCTTCCGCAGGATGCAGGACATCAAGGAGGCAGAGGTTGACCTGGTGCAAGACCTCTCGGCTTTCCTCGAGGCCGAGCTGAGTTACTACGACCGCTGCCGCGAGATCTTGGTAAATGTCAAGCGCGATTGGCCAGTCAAGTAAGCTCGCACATGACTTGCAGAGGCAAATCGGCCGTGTACTAACGCTCCCTACAGAGATATAGCTCCCAGTCGTACCACGCGCTCGCGCTCCAACACAGCCCACGGATATGCAGAACGCTTCAATCCTGTTGAAGAAGAGCCCGAGCCGTCACCTCCGCGCATGACCATTCCAAAACTGCCCTCTCGTAGCCGCTCTCCAGCACCTGACATGGCCGGCTCGCCCGGAGGCTATGCTCTTCGTCCCGCGCTGAGCCGCACATCGACCCACGACAGCTACGCCAACAGCCGTGACGACTCCCCTGCTCGACGATTGACACGTGCTCCGACTGATTCCTCGGTCATTTCTTCCAGCCGAAACAACCTACGCCCTGTTCGTCAGCAGAACGCTTTCGCAGACGAGTATGAGGACGATGAATACGCCGGTTCTGGCAGCAACTCCAGACGCGACAGATCGCCCCCTAGCCCTGATCATTCTTCCCAGGGCAGTGGCCGTGTCGTGTCGCGGGCGGCGAGCTGGTCTCAGAACGATGGCGGTGCCGCCACACCTGGTGGAAAGCGAGCACCTCCGCCACCGCCTTCGAGGGCCAAGAAGCCTCCGCCGCCTCCTCCACCGATGAAGAGAAGTGCGTTGAGTGAGACCACAGTGACCCGATATTAGCACAGCATATCTACCTCCTTTTCTGCTGTTGCTAATGTAATTTCTGTAGGGCCCATGTCCGTGTCCGGCAGAGTCGTCACCTGGTGAATTTGGATCGATTGCGGAAATTGAGCAGAGCAGAGCTGATCTGGATAAGGCTGCAGCGCAGTCGAGGCCCACTCGGCGTTTTATCCCCTATGTTTGTTAAGATCACTTGTAGTCTATATCACACGGCGTTCAGGGAGCGAGCATTGCGCAACGAGCACAAGCAGCAAATATCCAAAACATAACATTGACCCCACTTTCACAAGACGAAGACCATTTCCACCCTGTGACGATGATACATGAATGCCAGACCCACCATGCCCCTTCAATGACGACCGTGCGACTCGTACAGCCGTATCTAGGACCCAACACGTGAGCCGATCGCGTTCCGCAAGGAAATCTATAAGCAAAAATCTTTCATCGAGTCTAATTCTCGTACTTGGGCTGCGGATTCGGGAAACTCCAGCTCTCCTGCTCTGCATCAGTACACCATTCAAAGCACGCGCACAACAACAAAGTAAAAAAAAGAAAAGACTTTACTCACCCATTGCTGCAACCCACCATTCGGGCTCGTCTGGCCAAATTCCCCACCGCCCTGCACCCCGCTGTCCACCGGTACAAAGATGGCATTCCCGTCGTGACCGGTACTCGCAGACCCCATGTTACTAAAGATGTCAAAGTCATCGCCTCCGCCTCCGCCTGCGCCGCCGCCGCCATTCAGACTACCCAGGATACTGTCGAAATCGACATTCAGCCCATCAAGCGTGCCGTTGCGCTGCAGCTGTCCGTGCGGACCGGGCGGCATGCGGGGAGAGACGAAGTTGGGGCTCGTGGAGGAGAAGCTCGGGAGCGGTTGTAGCGTGGGGTGCTGTTGCGGCGCGAGTTGGCGCTTCTTGTTGAAACCCTTCATGACGTAGAAGGCTTCGAGGTTTTCCTTGACGGTCCAGAGTAGGTCGGAGCAGCGCTCGCGTACGCCGATGCCGTAGCAGTGCCCGAAGATGTGGTCGATCATTGTCATCATGCGGTCTTTGCGGGGCAGGTCCGGTGTGCGGTAGAGCTCTGTGAGGAGGAGGAGCACGGCGTGGTATTGTTGGTAGGTTGTGCTGTACCAGGCCCAGCTGCTCAGGCTGGGCAGTGTGTCGAGCGTTGCGCCAATCTCGAGCGTGGTCAGGGCTGCGGTAAGGAGTACATCGCGCAGGCGATTCTCGGATTCGGAGCGTGGCTGCAGTGAGGTTTGAGGCAGGTGGCGGTAGAGCAGCATTGAGTCGCAGCGGGACATCAGTAGTGTCGCGACGAGACCTGCGTAGCGCTGAATGGGCACGTTGGCATCGAGAAACTGCAGGTACTTGCTCTGGATTTGGCGTTTTCGAGCTTCGACGCGGGCACGCAGGTCGTGCAGGGTGATGTGCTTTCGGTCCATCTCGATTCTGCCGCGGAAGATGAGGCGGTGGATCTCATTGCACTCATAGCGGATGAGGGAAAGAGTAACGTCTGTCCAGCCGTGGACGGAGGTTGGGTTTTGCTGCCATTCCGAACTGCCGAACTCAAAGACATCGTCATTCACATTAAGAGGCAGGGCGATGTCGACGTCGTCAGACCGGATCGACGGGTGTGGGCCTTGCGCTTCGGCCGTCTTGAAGTCGAGGAAGCATATCTGATACCAGAGCAGGGATCTGACGTGACGCTGCAACGGCGTAAGGCTGATCGCAGAGCTGTGACTGAGGCGATGGATGCCAATGCATTGGGCAAGACGAACGAGCGCACCTACTACAACAGATGTAGCTCTTGATATCTGCGCTCTGCAAAGAGGAATCTGGTGGGGTTAGTGACAGCCACGACCCGAGCCTAGGAGCTTACCAGATATATGGTCAATGCTTGCAATGTTCTGATATTTGATGTTTTGGCCCAATTGGCACGGAGCAAAGCTCGCTCGGTGGCTTTCTGGAGCCTTAAAAATAAGTCTTCCTTGGTGATACCGAACTGCGACTTGGCTTGTAACGGCGATACGGATGCAGCTGCAGCCATACAGACTGCCAAGATGAGGGCGGTGCACGAATTCTGATTCGGGCTGCCGATCTCGACATGCATCCAAAATCGCTCGAAGAGGCGCTTGAACGAAGGAATGTGTAGCACGTGTGCCATGGGATCGACAGCATCCAGATAGCGCTGGAAAAGTGCCTCAGCCTCCATTTTTGTTGGCAACTGCGGGGCACTGATATCATTGTTGCTGTGTGCAGATATCGAGCCACCGAGCAGCAGGTTTAGTGCCGGTGCCAGCGAAGGCATCTGCTCTGCAGACAACAGCGCAGATGATTGCGACTGTCGCTGGCCAGCGACTGACGAGATTGAGGCATTGCGCTCCGAAAGAAGCTTGCCCAGCTACACGTGACATTTCAGCGACCACATCTGAAGGGTCCTGCAGGCGCAGGTGGATAGAGTGGACAATACCTCTTCGGCATATTGAGGGCGAAAGAAGCCAGTCACATTTTCACAGATGATCATCCTCCCAATTCTGATGGTAAGGTCTGTCGCAATCTGGTCTTCGTCGTCATTCTCGTCTTCGTAGACATCATCCTGCGTCTCTTCAGGTTCTGCGGGAAGCTGCTCCCAGGCATCACCGCGATCGACTTCGACATCCTGTTGGTACTCCTGCCATTCGTAGTCTCTAGGTGGGGTTCCTGGCGTGGTTGTGTTGACGGAGTTTGGATTCTCGTACAGATCGTGCTCAAGATCAGGCGCGCTGGTCGAACTATGCGTGCGCACTGGGATGTTTCTAGTCCAGTCCGGCACAGTAACATTGGATCCAGACTTGGATGCTGCGCGCTCCCGTTGTTCCCTCTCTTTCTTGCGCGCCGCGCTCTCCGGGACGGTGATGAAGACACATTCGCGACCAAAAGCGGTGCAATTCTGGCAGGGATGCGTCTTCGAGCATCGCGACTTCCGAGTTCGGCATTCGACGCAAGAATTAATTGGGCGTGGATTTCTTCGGCGAACCACTCGAGACTGCAATACTTGTCCTTGTTCTGGCATTGCTCATATGCTCCATCTCTTAAGCCATGTCCTGGAGAAGTTGTTGAGGGTCGGAGGGCTAAGACGGTGGCCGACTTGCGGGTCTTAGGTGGCTGATGATCACACGCTAGCCTGAAAGACGGTCGCTGTGGGGTGAGCCGCAAACGATGTAGTTTGGAACAAGCTACGAATTTCTTTCGCCGTCAGTCGGAGCGACGCAGGTACCATTATGCATGTGTACACGATGGACTACCTTGATATTAAGCTAGTTCTATCAAGCATGGCCCGATGCGACATGAAGCTCCACCCACGGCGAATTAGGTCGTCGCGATTTGCAAGAGCCTCAACCACCTCATAAGAGCTTGCAGCAGCAGTCTGCGGGAAGCACGGCACGCAGCAGATGTAATCACGGGCATTTGGGCAGCCATGGCAATGCACATTTGAGCAACACATTGAGGGATTTTGGCACCAATCGCTGGGAATGTCGGCCGCAAGAGCCTGACGACGTTGTGAGATGGACCGGCAGAATGCGGGTGACTACCCGTAAAGGCGAAAGCCACGAAATACACAGCCAACACCAGAACACCGGGCTCCGAACGCATCAATAAGAGAACCCTAATCAATCGAGCTGAACAGACGAAATGCACCACGACAACCATCTAATTGCTATCGGTCGGACACCGGCAAGGCCGTGAATGCGCAGCTGCTTACCTGCCAACTTCCCGTCGTAAGCGAGCTGCTGCAGAGGTGGGCGGAGGTTCAGGCCAAGACTCTACTGCGTCTTCAACCTCTTCCAAGAACGAGCTGCTATTATGCACAGTCGTTCCTCCGAGGACAACACGGACGCCGGGAGAACTCGCGTTCACCTGCGCTACCATCTTGGCTTCCTCATAGGTTGTTCCGCCTACCATGAACACGATGATATCCTGGGGTTTGTCCTTGGTCGTCCCACCGCCTTCTACAAACGGATACAATTGCTGGCTGAGGCGCCCCTTGATCATGTCTTGCAAGGTAGTTTCCAGCCGTGGAGAGTGTTGTGTGTAGACGTTTTCGACGCCCTTCAGCCCCTTGAAACGGTCTCTAGCACCGCCAAAGAAGGATCCTGGCTGGAAGAGATCTGGCATACCTCCTGCAGCTGCGGCAGTCTGTAACGAATCGTGGTATGTGAGAAGCTTGGTGATGAGGTTGATGCGGTTTCGAGACAAACCCCCAGCTACGGCTAACAAGTCGAGTAACATAGCGGTCGAACTTGAAGAACTCTTGTGATATCGCAGCGCATAGATCGCCACAAGCCGCAGCTTATTGTCGGCCGGGATCTTGGGGTCTTGAATGATTTTCTGCAAGGACTTCACATCATTCGAATGATTGTCCTGACATGCAAGACTTTGTTCGAGCTCACTCACGTCGAGTAGGCTCTCTTCGCCGACTCTTCTGCTCAGCTCGCCCACAAGAGTGACGTGCTTCGTGACGTTGCCGGAGAGCTTACGGAACTCTGGGAAATCTTCAATAAAGCGCTTCATGTCTGCGATCGAGTCGAGCTTCTGAGTACCCTGTTGCTTCGAAGCGAATTGTTCGACGTATTCCTTTGCGTTTTGCCCTAGGTCGCCGAAATTCAGATACATGTTCTTCTTGAAGAAGGGGTCTTGGTCCTGAGAGAGAACAATCTCTTTCATTTCTGGCCGTATCTCGGGCACGTCACGCAGGTCGACTCTGCCGTTGTTGATGCCCAGCAATTCATGCACCATAGCTTGATATGTCCATTGCGTGAGAAGCGGCGTGACCGGATCGTCTCTTCGGTCGACTATGAGCAGGATGGGTGGTGTGTCGGTCTTCCTGAAATCAAAGAGCTGCTCTTCTTGGGTCATGCTGTATCGCACTTCTGTTGCCAGCTTTTTAACAAGCAGACTATTCTTTTGGTATCGAATCAACGGCTTCTTCTTCAAGGAGAGCAGTAGCGCCAGCACAGCCTCCGTCGATCTCTGCAGAGAGTTCTGGTTCCAGGAATCTGGACTTGTGCTCCATACCCTGTGGTCGGGGAAGCTCAAATTGAGCGACATGAGGTCTGGGTTGATGACGAAGAAGTCGGCGAAGTACTCTTGGATCGCGCGCACGACTTCGTGGTCGTCTGCTTCGGCTAGACGTTCGAGCGAGGACTTTTTGATTATGTTGCTGAAGTCTGAGAAGAGTCAGATCTTCCCCTTCTCCCAGAGCGCCACGGTAGGACTCACATATGTTGTATTCCCCATACTTTGGGTCCCGTAGCTCCTCAATTAAGCTCTGTACGGATTCGGGTGACGGTCGCACGAAGCACAAGCAGCGTAGATGCCGCATCTTCTCTCGTTTTTGGTTCTCTATCCGGCTGTTCTTCTGTCAGACACATGCTAACGTAGGAAGGGTCGTTGAAAGTACTCGGTGAGGTAGACTTCATGGGTAAGGAGGGCTGACTGCGTCGTTGCAGACGACACTATCGACACCTGCATTGTGTGAGCGCATATTCGCATTGAAAAATGATGGAGGAGACAAACCCACAGTCTCATTGTCGAGTAGGAGTATCTTCATCTTGGCTGCAGATGTGCCTGTCGCAGCGCTGTCTCCGACTGACACCATCTTGGTGATGTAGCCGGAGACGGCTTGCACAATATCCATGTCGGGAACTGGTCTGATTGTCGCCGCTATGGAAGGTATCGCTGCCTTCGCCAGTCGCGATTACGGAGTCTTTGCGAGTTATGGAGCTTTGTCGTCGTTGTTGGAGCTCCGATGCTGTGAACGAGCCACATCGCTCACCGCGGGAGTTGACTAAGCCAAGCACTCAGAACGCTTTCCAGCACCTGTTGATACAGACAACAAAGCACGACCAGTCAGGCAACGGAACATGTATAGCGTACCTGCACGTCAGATATGGCGTCTCAGACGCCTGCACGCATTCTATGAGGTTCACCACAATACCTTCCCCGCGCGGGGTATGACCTCAGCTGTAGCCTAAGCTTCAGCTCAATTGGTGTCGAGTCTGGAGTTGCGTAGATTTATTCGCACCTGTTGATCTATAAATTGTGTCAACAATAACATGCGATTATTGAACGACAGAATCAGGAGTGGCACAGCTTGTCATTGTGTGCATGCCGCGGTGGATCGATACTGCCTCGTGGTGACGTAGCCTACCTTCTACGCTTAGGAATTGGGATAAACACAACTCCTCTCGACCGGTACACGTCCACTACAAGAACGATTGGAAAGCCCAGGACGAACACGCAAAGTCAGCATAAGATCCGCAACGCGCCCTCGATTACCGTTAGGAAGCATTCCACCACGCGTCCACACCATGACGAAGCTATTCATGCAAGTTAGACCGTATGTCGCCCTCATGGACAGCCAGCTAACATAATAACAGAACAGGTGCCACTGGCTACATTGGAGGTGATGCCCTCTATGCCGTAGCAAACACCTACCCGGATATCGAGATCACGGCACTTGTCCGTAACAGTGACAAGGGCGCGAAAGTTGCCTCTCAGTACTCGAAGGTCAGGCTGGTATATGGCGACCTGGACAGCACCGAGCTATTGATTGCCGAAGCCTCCAAAGCCAATATCGTACTCCACTGCGCCGATTGCGATCATGTCGGTGCTGCCACAGCGCTGGTCGACGGTCTGTCGAAGAGTACCATCCCAGGACCAAACTACCTTATCCACACTTCAGGAACTGGTGTGCTATCGTGGGCCGACTTTGAGGAGAAGACCTACGGGTACCACCGCGAGCATACCTATGACGACTGGGATGGCATCAAGGAAGTCACGTCGCTTCCCGATGTTGCACTTCACCGCAATGTCGACAAAATCGTACTCGCAGCCAGCAAGGGCGCAGGCGAGGTCAACACGGCTATTGTATGTCCGCCATGTATCTACGGACCCGGACGTGGCCCAGACAACCAGAAAAGTGTCCAGGCCTACAAGTACTCTGCAGCTACACTCAAGCGTGGCAAAGGCTTCATTATCAACGAAGGAGCTAACATTTGGACCGAGTCGCACGTTCAAGATCTGAGCAACCTTTTCCTGGGGCTCGTCACCGCTGCTATTCAACGCGGCGGGGGCAAAGATACATGGAATGACGACGGTTACTACTTCTCCGAGACTGGTGCTTTCGCCTGGGGGGATATTGGCAAGGCCATCGCCAAGATCGCTCACGAGAAGAAGTTGATTGACACAGCTGAGGTCGATGTCATTACGGCTGAAGAGGCCGACAAGCTAATCCCCATGGGTAGCTATTTGTGGGGTACCAACTCTCGATGCAAGGCCCAACGTGCGAGCAAAGTTTTGGGCTGGAAGCCGCAGCAGAAGAGCCTGATGGATCTTCTGCCTGAGATCATTGCCGATGAAGCCAAGACAGAGGGAATCATCAAAAGTCACGCTGCGAAGGCTGCTGGAGATTTCTAGGAGGCTCTTGGCAATTGTGGATGCAGATGAAACTTGTTTAATGAAGGTAGGCCCCCGAAAGAGGTCCTTCTTTTGGCTTGCAAACACAGAGGTAGCTTAAGCCTGAGCCGTTGAAACGCTTAATCATAACTGCTATCAATTCAGACTCATCTTCTATTCAGCGAGCAGCACTTTGGGTCTTCGGCATCAAGTGAAAGATAAAGAGTATCATATGCAATACAGGTCAACGGACTGGTATCTCAAACTATCCAAATGCAATTTTCACAACTTCTGAGCGCAACAATCTCCCTTGGTAACCAACACACTCGCTTGGTTCTTCTGGCTTGGGAAGTCAATCGCCGGATTGCGATCAAAGAAATCGCTTGGCTTGTAGTGCAGCTGGTAGATTTCGCACGGCATAACCGGCCAATCCTCCACACGCGGGTTGTGCGTGAGCCCAAACACGTTCCACACAACCAAATCCTCGTTCGTTACTTCGTCCTTGCGCGCTGCCATGTCGTGCACGCCGCCCTGCTCCAGCTGCGACTGCAGCGTGTACTTCCCCGCAGCGTAAAGTTCGTCGTCGCGATACTTGGTCACCCAGACGTGGTGGTTGGTGAAGAGCGCGCGCTGGGCTTGGATAGATCCGGGCGCAGCGAGGAGTTTCTGTGTGGGCAAGGGTGTGAATTTGTAGGCAACAGGGTTGCCGCTGTGTGGGTTCTTCTTCTCCGGGTTGCTGATCTTGAAGATGCGGTGGTCTGTAGGGTTTGCGTCGAGGCCGGATGAGCGGTTGACGACTGTCTTGCGGATCTCGTAGAAGTTGCCGTTGGGGTTCGTCTCCTTGTCCCAGGGTGCGGGGAGTGACTCTTCGTAGGTGACGGTGTTGTTGTGGCCGTCGATGGCCGGGTCGAAACGGGCGGCGAAGATGTGCTGGTGGTTCTGGGCGAGGACGCCGCCTGAGACGACGTTTCCGTACAGAGAGGTCTTGCCGGGGTCGATGTTGACTGTTGAGACAATACCCGTGGCCCGGACTTCAAGAGTGATACCGCCAGCGGTGTCAAGTTTGTAGGCAAAGACGTACTCGTAATTGGCCAGGGTGATGATGAATTGGACGACGAGCTCGCGCATGCGAGTGACGACCGCGCGACCTGTTCGCCAATTGGTGTGCTTCCAGCCGATACCGTTGTCTTGCTCGTGCAAGCAAATGACGTTGGGATGAGCCTTGGGCTCGCCATCGTTTCCAACAATGACAGCATCGAAATACTTTATCACACCGAGACAATCACAGCCAAGAGACAGATTGTTTGCGCAGTTGCCGGCACCGCCATCACCAAAGTCGAACGCCTGCTTACGGTGGAATGGCGGGCGTGCATCAGCGTATGGCACGGTCATCTCGCTGATGCTCATGCGGTACATGATGCTCCTGCCATCGTAGCGGACATCGTGGAGAACGGCGCCCTCACGGGGGTTGAAAGACACACGGAAACTCCACTTTTGCCACTCGACCAGCGAATCATCTGTGACCTTGAAGGAAGGACCCTCAGGCTGTGTGATGTTGATGGGCTTGACGTCTTTTCGGACGCCGCCTTCTACCAGCTCTGGAACGTACTCGGCAGATAGACAGTGATCGAGGATGCGGGCAGAGTGTGTCTTGCCAGTGAGGCTGTCACCTTTCCCGCCAGTTGCCAAGTGGTCAAGACGCACAATCTTCTTGGTGTGAGCATCCATAACAGGGATGAGAGGAAGGGGATATCCGTAGAAATTCGAGTCCGGATTGCCGTTTCGAGTGTCCTGGGCAAAGCAAAGACCTTGGAAGTATCGGCGGTTCTCTGCGCCGAAGTCAAGACCGCCATATGGCCTAGATCCGTTAGTTAGATGTCTTGGTGTCTGCAAAACTACCCAAGGTTCACATACCATGGCTCAACAACCAGCTCGAAGCCTTCAGGAAGCTGGAACTCTGCAATGGCCTTCTGAAACTCCTCGCTCTGCTTGCACGCTTCCACTAGGTCGGCGAACTCCCACAACGTCAAACTGGCCTGGCCCTTCTCTTTTCCAACGATCTCGTGTCGTGTACGCTTCTTTTGCTCGACATCAATAATGGACTCGTTGTACTCCGGGATGCGGTCGTCACCAATGACGTCGTACATGACCTTGGCCAATCTTGGTGGTCTCTTCGACGATGGTGACTGGCCAGGTCGTCCTGTGTGCTCGGCCTCGAGGAAGGTCTTCATAACCTCCTTCTCCGGCTCTTGAAGAAAAATTTCGCGGAAATTGACGAGAACATCCTTGTGCAGCGAGAGGACTGTGTCACGGGCAACACGAGTCTCCTCAGCACTAAGGTTCTTGAAGGGGTGAGGTGCCATTGCGGCTGTGGAGATAGGGTATCGTGGATGTATAGTCGGCGTGGTGATCTGTCAACCTATGCTGTGATCGTACTATACAAAAGCCTGCTTCAACAACAGAAGAGGTAGGTGTGGTTGAGATTGTGATGAACCGAAAAGACAGACGAAGGGACCACCACCACGTTATATATCACGGACTATCTCCAGATTCACACGACACGTGTTTCCGTTTCCGAGTCTACGAGAAGCGATGAGATCGATGTGGGGTCGATAACGGTAGGTGATTTGAATGCGGAGTATTACCGGGTGTACCTCCTCATTGTGGAAAGGTCCTATTTGACGATATGTCACGACTGATTAACGACCGATAGGTGCATTGTAGGGTTCGTCTGACCGACGGCAAGCAGATCAATTGGCAATGCTTTAGCAATGCATACCTTGTGCTTCAACGTCTTCAATTGCGACTGTGGCAGATGGGTCGCATGGACATGCCGAAAGAAGTAAGGCGTCGTTTGGTCTATTATCACCACAACCACCGCAAACGGTATCTACCGATCAAACTTGCGATGCACAATGTGTTTGATACAGCTGTCATCGATTACATCTCCGTGTGCAATGGACCGCGTCTGTGAGTACAAAGACGCCAATCTCATGGTTTGGCGTGGTAAATGCAGTGCGGAATCAAGCCGCACACGCCACGACATGCGATAAACAGCTACATCCCAACAAGATCTTCAACCCAGATACACATATTGCTATGTAAAGGACTACAAGATAGAGCCGTAAGAGCAATGTAGGTGTCATGATAGGAGCCACCAAGAGACAGACAGCCAGCATACAGATCGCTAGAGGACGCGCCACCAAGATGTTGCGAGACGCGCAAAACGCGTCTTCGAGCATACGCAGAACAAACATTTGCCCCATCTATCGGGCGTTTTACATCGAAGCGAGGTGGCTAGGTAGTATTCCTCGAACGCTTATGCCGCTCGCGAACGGAGCCCGCGGCCGGACGCTAAGACTACATGCACATCATGTAGAAATAACACCAAAACAATCTTAGATGAACCATACACTCTTAGATCTGCAATAAGCCCGCGATTGCTCCTTATCAGTTGAAGATGCTATTGTCTACTTGATTGGCCGAAGTCGGACAGCTACGGCTTCTTTCCGAACAGAAATATGAACGCTCCGTCCGCGGAACCCGAGACAGATTCTGACATCTCTAACTTGCTCCCAACATCAAGTACGACATTGGTAGCTTCATTGACCTTCAGCAAAATTAACTGCTGTTGGATGATTTCCTTCAAACTCCCCTACGACTAATCACAGGTAATGAGGATGGTCCACCCGAGTAGCAGAACAATCGTAAGCCTACTGGGTGTTTGATTCATCTGCAAGTGACATGCAGAGAACCATTGACCCCTTCCCAGGTTCTAAAATTCCGTTACCTACTGATACCAATGGCAGAGGCATTGTAGCCCGCTGTGGATTCCTCGGTCTGCGAGACACTTACATGTGATCGTTGACTACTTCCAGTCTCCCTAAATTCGAGGCGACAGCCGGCGCCTGATGGTGTTTGGTTCACTGGGTCCTTCAAAGGGGCCTTGAAATCGCGCGAGCTTCTGCAAGAGACATCAGATCTTGCGCGGTACCATTCCGAGATCGTATTTCGCACTAGCTGTCTGTTCTTGCTATGTGGGTGCATCTAATACTGTCAACCTTTCAAGCTTGGTAAACCTACCCAAGCCGACGCCCAGCAGAGAGTCTCTGCCGACAGGCGAAAGCTCATCACTGATCAGTAGGAGGCCGCCATTGCTGAAAAGCCTGTCATAGGGTCGTGTCAAGTAGCGTTGCAAAGGATCAAGCCAGAAACGATCGAGGGTGCACATTGAGGATGCTCTGTCCGGTACATGGTCACTTCAGTGGGAGGAAAAGCGATCCAGTAGCCAGTAAATCGCACGACACGATACTAATGTATTAGTCTGCTTGCTAGAATACACCATGACCGCCAAGATACTTGAATCAATGACAGCCCTAGAGACTTCGCGCCAGAATCATAAATTACGACCCTGTAGCGAGCCCTCCGATACGGACCATGGACCCATGCGAACCGGATTTTCTGAGGTCTTCGGACTTGGGACACAGAAGAAAGTCAAGCTGCCACCAATCAATGATGATCAAAACCTTATCAAATACTGCAATGTACAATGACGTGACTGGACCCTAAGCAGCTTTGTCACCCTCCTTCGCACCGTCAGCATGGCCATCGCAGTGCTGACGACGGTCTTGAAAGAGAAACGGATGCCATGGTGGCGAGGGAAAATGATCACAGGCGCGCGTGGGCGGTCATCCAATGAGACGGGTGCTTGTGGCCAAAGAGTGGCCTATGAATTGCTGTACATGGTTCTGTCTTCGTCCGTTGGAGCCCAGATCTATGATCGGCTGTTTGGCCGTTGCGATCAGCTCATGTTCTTACGGGCCAAGGTTGTGTCGAGATAGACTGTGGATGCATTATTGAGTCTGGCGAGGTGGCGCCGCCCACGCTGCGCCTCACCGGTTCCAAGTAGCCACGTAGCAAGATGCAAGTTGAAGAGGGCCAGTCAGATGTAGAGCTCTGATTGTTTCAATACGCCCGGGCGTGGAGCCTTTTTGATATCGTTCGACAGCACATTGGCTTTGCTTCAAGGACTGGTGTTCTTCTGAATTCGAAATGGCCGCTCGGAGCTGGCAGATGGCAGTAGTACCCAAGACACGAAGTAATTTGGGCGGACCGTCCGTCAGATGAGCATGGTCCATATGGCCGGTGGCATGCTTTGTGGGAATGACTTTTGTCAAGTGAGGTGTTCGAAATTGGCCCCATTTGGTACCTCGACAACTCGTCTGCCACGCGCCCGTTTGAAGGAGTAAATGCAGACATGAGAGCTCTGGCGTCATACTCCACATCTCCTGAGAAGAGGGTTGAATTGCCAGATCTCACCGATTGGCATCGTAGTAAGCAGGGCAAGAGTTATGGCCCTTCGGCCTCCGATAGTAGTTCACACAGCCAGTATCCTTACACTGGGGTCTGACACTGTTCCCCTGAGGATGGGCGTATGATTCGGTATCCATGGCGTGCAGCCAGTGGTCGGTGGGGTTGATTTTGACAGAAGAATCTATCAGTGCTGTTGTCTTGCAGATCATGATGTCTTTCTCGTATTTTATTACGAGACACTGTGAGGAGATGACAGTACTGACAGCACCACTCGGACAGTGGAGTGTGATGTCCAGCTTCGAGCCGTTGCGCCCGACTCCATGGCGATAATCCCATGATAGCAATGACCATGGACAGAACGATTGAGATGATACTGGTGCATGTCCTGTCGTATCGTCCTCTCCTGTCTTGTAGTGAACGAGCTGACATGTGCGCCGCGCAGGACTGAAGTATGCCATCTCAGGCGGAGCGCCATAATGACCGCTCGGGTAAAGAGTAGTAGCCGGTCCACGACCGCGAATCCTCTGAAACAGTCCTCTGAGCTCTGGCGCAGGGATCCGGCCGTCCTCCGTGAGAGCGAGTGTAGACAATGGGCCATGGGGTTCCCATTCCAGATTGAGAACCACAATACTCGGGTCACGCCTACCGGTAACAAGACGGGCCCGAGGCCAGGTTGGCGCCTCGGAGCTCGTGCAGCGTAGGTCATGGCTGGGGTCGTGGCATTCCATCTTGAAGTTGTCGAGGCAAGTTTGCCAGTCTCCCTTTCCGCGCTGATACGGGCGCCATTCGTCAATATGAGCCTTGATATTGGCCCAGCTAATAGAAACGTGTGCACAGAGTTGCACTACCCCTTGTTGGCCTAGACAGCAGGTTTTTGACTGACGCCACAGCGACCTCGGGGAGAATTGGAAAACGTCGTGGTAACTATCGCAGGCGTTGCAATGGACTCTGCTCCGAGAATCTGTCCCACGAGCCGTCTGCTGAAACTTGCAATCATCGAGAACCTGAGCATGGGCATCATTCCAGCGCTTGCAGCTATTGCAGCGTCCATCTCTTTGTAAAAGCCGCCGAAATCGTAGCTTTGAACCATCACGGAGGCCAAAAGCTTCGCCTCTGATAGAACACGTCGATGATCCCCAAAGATAGATTCGTTCAATGTTGAGAAGTCGAAGGAATATTCTCGAAGTGATTCGTAGACATAGCAACGCTGCGAAATCGTCACGCATGAAGTCCAATATACACAGCAGGAGCTCCTCCGGTAGCCGGCTGATCAGTGGACAATAGCGATTATTGTAGACCTGTGCGGCTATAAGTGGGTCCATGTTGCGCTGCAGCTCGCCGAGGGCAAGAAGAAGGGTACGGGCTTGCTCATCGTCCCGAGTCCGTCGCTTCTCTGTTGCGCGTGCCTTTTTCTCCTTGCTGGGGTGTTGCTTCTCGCTCAGCCCTTGGAATATTCTTTTCAAGGAAAACATGGCCAGACTCGTAGTCCGAGGACCAAGGAACTAGGGCGTTTGTCGAGTAAAAAGCAAGTGGACGCGTCCAAACTTGATTAAGAGAAGGAAGATGTAGCTTAGTTGGAGGCTGTGAGCGCCCGCGGTCGAAGATACTAGCTCACCCACTTCCGTGGTCTGGCGCGTAAGTGCTTTGTCGTCCTTAAGTATTCCTGTGGTCTGTTTCTGCGGGGATCTTCGACCGTGGTGCGAGCTCACGCTACTGGACCCTTTATCCATTGAACCGTTTTTCCAAGATGGAACAGAGAACAGTGGTCCCGAAATTGGAGCTCAGGAGCCAATATCACCGTAGGTGCCACCGTCGCCTCGAAGTGTTGTGTTGCGTATGGTGCTGCTGTCCGAAAACGCCTTGACTGCAACGTGGTGCTGCATCAGAAGTTTCGCGTTGCTGCGTGTGCCCTGGTTGTGTGGTGAGGACCTTAGTTGTGGTGTTGCCCGAGAAGGACTTTATCAATGGCGCCAGGTCGGGGAGTAGTGCTGCATTGGTTGCTCACCCGCACCTTCAACGCCCCGAGAATGCGATATGATTGTTTCGCATGCTTCTCCTTGGGCAAAAACTGCCATCTCGAATGCACGTTGTTACGCTGGCCGTGATGTAGCCTTGCCTGTGATTTTGTCTTCGCCCTGACGTAGCTGTGACTGAGATGAAGCCGTGACTGAGAGGTAGTCGTGACTGAGAGGTAGTCGTGACTAAGAGGTAGTTGTGACTGAGATGCAATCGTGACTGAGATGGAGCCGTGACTGGATGAAGCCGTGACTGGATGAAGCCGTGACTGGATGAAGCCGTGACTGATACGCGTGTTCGCTGCGACTTTGTTTTGGCTGCGACTTGGTCTTGGCTGTGATATTGCCTCGACCGTTCTGACACCGAATTTACACTGGTCTCCTCTGATATGAAGTAGATGGAGAACCAAGTGAAGGTCTGATCTTTGCTATCCGCTTAATGTTGTAGCGGACCCACCAGTTAATGCACGTGCGTGCAATGCAGGGTACGCCCAATATGATTGGAGCGTCTGACCCGTCAGACCGATGCCCGGCCCGGTCAGGGTAAACCCCGACCAGGTTGTCGATGTCAGGTAAGTAGCCGCTGAGGTTATTTTAACGTGATTTCCCTTCTCAACACGGGGTGTTTCTTGCGTTAGCCCTCGCTTGGTATTGCTTGCTCCAGCCGCGTCATCTGCCGTTCGAGGGCGGCGATCAGGACTCGCTCTTGTGCACAGCTGTCTGTGATCCAGGTAAGCGACGCCTCGGCTTCCTGCTGCCTCAGCTCAGCGGTCTCAGCCCTGTGCGTAGCAGCGGCCAATTTCTCCTCGGCATCCACGAGGTTCCTCTGGACGTCTCTGAGGGCGGCTTTGGCGGCGGCTTTGACGACGGCCAGGGCGCGGTCATGCTCGTCCTCGATCCTGAATGGCTCGAGCAGCCAGTTGACCAGCACCACACACCGCAACAGAGCAGGAGACCATGGGGGATAGTCTGGGCCGACCGTTTCGATCCAGCGGGAGAAGAACTTCCAGGCGGCAGCAATCCGGCGAGCACAGAACGCGCACCAGCAGGACAGAAGAAGTGCGACCAAAAGGCCGGAAGGAGGAACGGACGCGACGTTGCTTGCGATAGTCTGCTGCACGTCACGCAGACTGTCGAGGCGGTCGATCAGGACGTCGAAGCGGTCGAGGGCGCCGGACCAACGACCATCCTCAGGGGCAATAACCCCGGCAGCAAAGGAGAAGAAGAGAAAGAGGAAATGGAGCAGCATTGCTGTCATCATCGTCATTGTCGTTATCTTCTTCGTTGTGAGTGCTTGTGGCACGGTAAGCTCACACAAGCTCAAGGGCTTTGTTTACTCGAACCTGCTCCGTACCTGCCATGATTCTCCGGGGAAGGAGAACCAAGCTACTATCGAAGGCAGGAGGATTGTTGCATCTGATCCACCTGGCATACCCTCGAGCCGGACAGTCACTGCCATGTTTGCAACCTTTACAGGCGTTGCTTCGGCAGTGACGTCCTAGCCATGGCCAAATCATACCTCGATGATTGACGACCAGGCGGTTCCGGCTTTCGCAGCCTGACATTACCGAAAATTTAAGGTACTGTAGACGCAGTGTTCAGGAGCCCTTATTGCGAATGACTACCTCCTTTCGAGATATCTGATCTGCCAGAACCCAGTACTGACCAGCCAGCACCTGACGAATTCTAGAACTCACCCATATGAATGCTAAGGAACTAACTCCAGCAACAGCACGAACTGCAGGCTGCACTCACCTACCGCTACCACAACAGCTCCCTGGCTGTAAATGAATTTTGTACACTGGGTGTTTGAGTCCATCACATCTCGCACCCCACCATTTGAGATTTGCCGCCAGTTCTTCCAACACGTGCTCGACGATGGAGAGCACATTTCGTTTTTCGATTCACCAGCAGGATACTTAAAAAATTGTTTGGCCACGTCTTTGCACCGATCACATGGCTGACCGAGAGTGGCTTTTTGGTCAGACCAATGAGCGTGGGTAGAGCAGCTCAGTCATGGAGAGATGATGATGGTCAAGAAGCCTTCAAGGAGTACATGGCGTACAGCCTACAGGCAGAGTAGTGTGACGCTGAATGCATTCAGCGAAGCTGGAATATCATGCACGCCAACGACATGCATAAGTATGTATGCACTCATCTATACTTGCTCCGGGCATATTAAAAACTTTCAAGGCCTCTGGCGATATGGCGGGCGTGAAGTGTGTTCAGAGTCGTTAGCAGCTTGACTGTCGCACATAATGATATTCTTTCGCCCGCATACTCATAATACTTTCGTGAATAGATAACTTGAAACAGCGATAAAGCTTTAGGAGGCCGATGAGTACGCGGTAATGTGTACGAATGCAGGTAGTAGTGTACAGCTTCGCCGTTGGCTTCCTTATTTCTACACGATTGAATTGAGATTGCATTATCATGAATGCTCTCTAGCCTGAATCTGCCGTCAGTGCGACGGATCGTGATTCGATCGGGTCGCGACCAACCGGCTAGGCAACCAGCCTAAGCGGCCTATTTATAATGACCCTAAAGTACCGCGACCTACCGGACCCAAGGAATTATTTTGCACTCAAAAGGATACAACATATTGAGGCGAAGCTAATAAGCTATCAAACAGTAACAAAAGGGCTGCACACCCCTGGACGCGAGAAAATAATCAGAATCCCAGCTCTGACGAGCCTCCAGCACCTTGCACAGTGGGTTGGAAATATCTCACATTGGACGAAGACCCAAAACCAAAACCAACACCAGAAATCATCGGTTCGGCATAATTTTCTCAGACGTCATCGAAGGCCTTCCTTTATGACCCAATATCGCACAACAAAACTTCAATCTCACGGATCGACCACAATCCCACTCTTCTGGTTTACTCCAATAGATGAACAGCATAAAGAAGACACCGAGTCAGTGCTCAACGACTTTGTCGATCAGTTAGTTCAAGAGAATTCGGACGTGAAAAGGAGAAAAGTCGTCAGTGTACCATGGCTGCGTAACTACGTTGCATCCATAGCGGACGTCATAGAAACGGCCCATGGATTTGACATGGGCGAAGGCCACGTCCTTGGTATTGATGCGCAAAGCCTCGAGGATCAGAGTTTGTTGGTGCTGCATTGTGTCGCTGGAAAGGAGCCGGAAATTGGGCGTGCGACTCGCCAGGAAGCGATACGTGTTCTTCTGAAGGAGCAGTTGTTCAGACACACGCTTGCAGAAGCATTCGATGGGCGACCGTGGACCAGAATCGCCGTCCCAACACAAAGCCTGGAGCAAGTCGTTGAAGATGACGATGCCGAACGCATCCTCCCACCGCACATTCCCGGTGATACGAAGCTTGAAGAGAACAAAGTCATACTGTTCTCGTTGATCAAATTAACGGACAAGGAGATATCTGTACTCAAGCAGGATATGGGAGATACTACTGATGAGATCATCATCTACAATTGGCCACACGAAACTCCCGCGTCGCAAAGCGAGACGTACAACATATTCCAGTGTGTTAAACCAGAGATACCTGTTTCTCATGGCCAAACATTTGTGTTGTTCATCGACGCTACGCACATATTGGGACCACAGCGTGCGCCTGTTGTAGTGGTGGGCTGCGAGTCTGCATCCGAGGTTATCGACGATGGGTCACGTTCCTCTAGGCTGGAGCTCATGCGTTACAAGCATATCTATCTACACGCTGAGAGCGCACAACAAGTCAGAGCGCTCTGGTCACTAATTTGGCATCCGCCGAACCGGGGTAGCGTCAATGGTGTTGTAGTCAACTACCCTCTGTTTTATGGCAGCAATCATCTCAACAAAGACGCTGCCTCTGCGCGTGTGACCGATTGGAACAGTCCTATCAGGCGCTATCACAGCAAATTCATCGCAGAACCAGGAGTCGCAACGGGCGCAAGCGGAGCAAAGTTCCCTGATTATATGGTCTATGTTCTCTGCCCAGTGACCCCAGAAGAGCTTCGCAAACTGGAAGACTTGTTAGTTACTCAAAGCGGAGACACTCCACAGTTCATCGAGCTCGATATTATTCCTCGACAACAAAGAGCCGAGCGGGAAGGACAAGCAAGAAACGAGTCTTCCGCGGAATTCAGCACGCGAGTTGATCCTCTCCTCACATTCTTCGATACCCCGGAATACCGCTTCGTCGCCGACCCTCCCGAGACCTTTGTATTTCTTGACAATGATGCCATTGATGACCTCCTTGAAGGCGTTGACGACAATCCCTCCGTTCCCCTCGCAACCATTTATCACCACTTCCACCGAGATGAATTAATCGCAGTCGAAACACCTGCGTATCAATTTGCGAACATCGTAATTGACGAAGGTTTGGAGTCAACGCTGGCGAATTTGAGTGTCGGAAATATGTGGTTCTGGGAACTGGTAGGCTGCTACAGTGACGATATGGACGTAGCGTTTTGGCCCGAGTACAGGGGCAGCATGACGAGAGATATGCTGGACATCGAGTGGGACTGGTCCTAAGTGGTACAGAAAGCGGCCTGCGGGATGGCATATGCATACGTCCACTGCACTTAACTAGCTCTGAGCAGCCAATTGGCAGGATTCAGGACGAAGAAGCCCAGTTGAACTTGCGATTCTGGTTGGTATAACACTCCTAGGTTTAGAGCCTTTTTGATGTTCTATAGCCCAATAGACTGTGTCCTTCTCCATCCAAATGACGGATTGGAGCTCGTAGACATAGGGAAGTATTTGACTGGCGTAACACGTTGGACAAGTCAGGAACAAATGGCTAAAATGAGTCTACATGATGTGTAGCTTTAGCCACTACCGTTTCGTTGTGTAGGCATTGTTTATCACTGAGTCATCCTGGCTCAGTAGGCGCTGTGTGGTCCATAGCACTGGCATAAGCCAACCTCTCCGCTAGGTCTGCATCATCAGTGTATGATCAATTCTGATAGAGTCTTGCATTAGAAACGAAATTGGCGATAGTAGCAATCATTGCATTAGTAATTTAGTAGTGACATTAGATGTCTTCGGTCCGTTGGATGATATTCGACTTAAAGACGAAAGTGAGATGCTCACGCCCTTCTTGGGCCATCAAATTGCCTCTGAGTCCTTGGCAAATCCACCCCTTACTGGGGTCGGGATCATAATCGAATGTTGTTCTGAGAAGGCCAGTCATGACGAGAACGATGAAGACGATGGCCGATACAAAGCACCTGAGCCTCTAGTCATCAAAAAACAAGACGGTTCCCGAATAACTCTGTATGAGTTTGTCTCTCACGTCCACCGATATCTCAACACGAACAGGGAAGAGTTATACAAATGCGAGGACGAGATGTGTTTCACCCCAACAACCCTTGATAACGGATAAAAGACGATCGGAATCATTCCCAATGACGGTGAAGTTGAGGACTATGACAGTGAGGATGACTCAACGGAGCAAAACTTCTTCATCCGAAGCGACAACATCCCTGAAGGCAGCCGATTCTTTTTTGACCGTGCTATGTTACACGAAATGGACACAGATGTACACCAAATGCATGTCTCCGTGTTCGTTGAGGGGACGGGAGTTTTGGGCTTTCACTAGCTGCGTTTTTGGCTAGAAAGGGGCCATGAAGAATCACTGTAGCTGCAAAGTGCAGGGCTATCATAATGCTTGCTTCTCATAGATTTATCAAGGGTCTGGACATCTCCTAGCATTGCCAAAAGCGAATCGTGCAAATTGGTAGCTAGTAGCGGGTCGTTGGTCTCCTAATTCTTGATCGTGCAATTAGCAGTCTTCGTTAATGCCTACCTCTTCAGCTTGCATCTGGAGGCATTGGCCGAACAGAGACACCCTCGATATGGCAGAGCCGATCTCTGCAGACGTATTGACTTATTGGGCACAACAAGTAACTATTATAAGATGTGCGGTGTAAGACTAACAGTTGCGGTCAAGAATGCATCTTCTTTGCGATGCAAAAGCTATGGGCATTAACCTAGCTGATGGACAGATACAGTAGCGGATTTTTCCTCCGTTACATTGACAGCATCATTGCATGATCAGCTTGACAAAAACTTGAAATATAGGACAAAAGTGTCTTCATCGCTTCAACAACAAGAGCAATCATCGCATCGGTGGTTTAGTGGTAAAATTAGCCGTTGCCATCCTTCACAGGACAGTTTCGGCTAGCCCCGGGTTCGATTCCCGGCCGATGCATTTTGTTGCCGTGATGGACGTTGTGGTGGTTGAAGTAGTGGTTGTGGTGAGCTGGTGAAGTGAAGTTTGCCGGCTGAGTGGGTCACGTGCCGATCGACATCCACTTTTTACGCGAGGACAATCCATGAGTCGTCATACTTATTCCGCCTCTGCATTTTGCGCCTGTGAGCAAATTGGTATTGTGTTGGTGTTGCGTTCGCGGGTCGAGATCGAGGTTTCTCAACAAATGTAGGTCATGCGTTACATACTTCGCGATACAGCGCTCTGCCGGCTCCGAGCAGCCATTTAGCATTCAAAAGGACACAAGCTATTGAGACAAGCTCAGAAGCTGTCAAACAGTACCTAAACAACTTTACATCTATCTAGGTGTTATAATCTGATTAGGGTCCCGCATCCAGTGGCAGTTTGGAGCTGGCAAGGCGCAGTCAACTTGTAGATAACACTGCAATGTCTCGCAATCTATCAGTACTGTCGCTGATTTTTTTGGCTTTAGATAATGTCGTGAGATTTTGCTTGTCCTGGAAGTTGATACATATGTTGTCGACTCCACTCAGCCACGCGCACAGCCACGTGCACAGCCACGTACCTGCCTCGCGACTTTCGACCCCTGCCATCCTCCACTGCACGCGCCACGTTGACAACGGGCGCCAACAATGTTTCCACTGTCCGTGCAGTATGATGACATTCATCTCTTGCGCGTGCCTGGTCCTCTTCCCCTTTCGCCGCAAAACAAGGCTGTGAGAAGACAATTCTCGTAGGCGGTGAAAGAGCGTTTCGACTGACAACGCATACTTCAAACGCCCCTTTTTCATTTCTCTCGCATTTCAATAAGCACCACTGCATACCTTCACTTTGAACATGGCGTTCTCTGGCCGAACACCTGAGTCTTTGATACCTCGATCAGATTCTCGAAACCCAGCAACAACGTGCAAAGGCATCACCAAATCTGGTCGACCATGTAGACGACCAATTGATGCGAAAGTCAGCGATGACGACGGCGTTCTGGCAGTTGTGTCAGTTGCAGGCGATAGTGATAGCGAAGACATCGGCGCTGCGGCATACTTCTGCTGGCAGCACAAAGACCAAGCCGAGCAGTTGGCAGCCATGAAAAGCGACGGGCCAGACACACAACTTTATCCATTGAAGGAACGAAGCAGTATAGACACGCTGGTGCAGCGACTAGGGGTGCTGGAAGTAGACGACGCTGCACAGGAGTCACGTCGGAAGAGACGAGACGGTAATAAGAAAGATAGCGAACCAGCTGGAAACCGGCCGCCGCGGCGGATCAATCGTCCAGCAACCTGGGATCGTGTCGAGGGGCCATTGATCTCAGTACCTAGCGACGTCATGGCGGCGCAAAAGAAGCGTAGAGATAGCCGACCTGCGAAACCTTCTTCATCGAGGAAGACGCCTGGCTTCTGGCAGTCCCTCTGCTGTGGTACAGCAGATGATGAAGAGATTGAGGTCATAAGACAAAAGAGACGGACAAGCCACCGTAAGGAGCGTATATCAGAAACGAATCTGCAGCAAGCGCCACAAACATCGTCTTACCCACAGCAGACACATAGTCGGCGACCGAATGCAGCCTCATCTCCAAGACCCGCGTCGAGCTCCCAGACACCAGGTCGTCAGTCGGCAAACAAAACTTCTGAAGACGACTCGGAGACAAGTAGAATGCTGCGATACATCCCTCAAAATGTATCTCCTCAACTTGCTGCGACTCTGCTCGCTGAGCTCTCCAAACCAATTTCGCAACACGACGACGAGGGTTATATCTATATATTCTGGCTGACGCCTGAAGCCTCCGGACCTGCACCATCTTCTACAGCATCAACCCTGCTTACTCCGCCGTCAAAACCTGACCACGCACGGCGCACCTCAGACGTGCTACGACAGTACTCAGTCAAGCGTGGCCCACAATCTCAGGCGGACTCTACTCGCCAGCGATCCGGCGACGCTGACACGAGTGGAGGCGCCGGAAAGGAGAAGGACACGATCCTACTGAAAATCGGTCGCGCAAACAACGTACACCGCCGCATGAATGAATGGACACGCCAGTGTGGTTACTCGCTGTCACTCGTGCGATTCTATCCCTACGTCTCTTCCTCTACACCAACACCTTCACCACACGCCTCGCCAGCGAACTCTCGTCGCACATCTGCGCAAAACGTGACCGGGAACCGGCGCGCCTCGGATGCTGGCATTGTGCGCAAAGTCCCTACTGTCATGCGTGTTGAGCGCATGATCCATCTTGAGCTTGCAGAGCAACGAGTGATGAAGAAATGTGACGCGTGTGGCAAGCAACACCAGGAGTGGTTTGAGGTGGATGCGACGAAGGACGGTGTGAAAAAGGTCGATGAGGTGATCAAGCGGTGGGTGGAATGGGCAGAACGGGCGAACGAGGATCGTACACATTGAAATACATAGATAGCAAAATGAAAGCCAGCGCGACACTGTCGCAATAAGAATGAGCAATACCATGGTCTGGAGGGCTGGCTTGCTCGTGGTCCCTGCTTGCTTTCACTTGAAAGCTACGCGTGGGATCAAACAAAATTTATCTACCCTGGAAGAGACCGCCCGTAGCTCCTCCCCACGCAATTGCGAAAATGGCAACCCCGCCCTATCTTCCACCCCTTCATATCGTGCTACAGGCTCTCAAGAATGATTTTGAGCTCACCAACGAGCAGCTCGCCGCCTTGCCATCGCTCGATGAGGTAGACCTCGCGCCACAGTCGGACAGTCGGCTCATTGAGCATGCTGAGCCAGGGTTGTTCACCTACCATCCATACAAGCTCTTCATCGGCAAACACGACAACGATCTCTTCTACGCATACCTCCAGCGCAAAAGCGTGCGCAAAAGATACCAAATCGAGCTCTGTAGTGTCAACATCGAGGAGGGGACCCACTACGCGCCGATACGCGACATCTACTTCGGGACTGTGAATAATCTGGCTTACCCCTTCGTTACGTTTTTGGGCTCCACCCGCTTTGCAGCCATAGTCAAGTGGTACTTCCTGCTAGCCTTCCGAGCTGGTGAGTTTGATGAGGACCCAGGCTTCTCAGTGAGCGCTTCGTGGACAAAGGAATTGCAGGGAGCTTGTAACGACCTCATCGCTGCGCCAGGCATAGAGGCAACAAGGAGATTGAGAGATCGGGAGAAAGTGGACGCAGAGATGAAGCGCGCGGTAGGGCGGGACCGAAAGAAGAGCCAGGATGCCATCCGGCGAAGGGCGCATTCTAGGGAGACCGATGCGGTCTTATGGAGGCCTGGGACCCAGGCTGGCGATCGTCCGCAACGGACCTCGACACGCAAGGAATCAGCCAGAGCGACGAAACACAAGAACGACAAAAATCTGAGAGATCACCACCCGAGACGAGGTAGACAAACAGGAGAAGAAGCAGCCACAGAGGAGGACAAGATCGATGAGGAAAGCGCCGTTGCTACAGAAGAGCGACCAAGGCACCGACGGACAACCGAACACGCCGCCAAAGACAACGGAGGGGAAGCACTCGATGGTACTGCAGACGATAGAGAGGCGGAAGAAGAAGATGACACCGACATGTCGTGGTCACAAGAAGTGGAAAGACTAACGTCATTCGAGGAAGACGAGGCCACTGAAGACCATGGGAAGGGTGAAGCATCTGCACCTGATGCCAACGAACAAGTCCTACGGGAAGCAGAATGGATGCGGTTGTTTCGACTGAAAGTTGAGACGACACGAAAGATGCGCGATCTTGAGGACGAGATGACGATCAATGAGAGACTGGAAGTGTTTGACAAGGTCAAATACGCGTGAGAGAAGCACGGAAATTGGTTTACACAAGGGAGTGGTTGTGCTCGAAAAAGCACGGCGGGAGAGACTCCGCACGGTAAGATTATAGTGTATGCTCTCTTGCATAGTTCAAGATTTGATCTAGGACGTAATAGCAGATTCAATGACGATGATTGTGAAGTATTGAGGATGGAGACGAGACGTCTGCAACTGCTTTTGCCCCACACAGACCCCTGCACTAGCGTGTGGGCCGCGGTCCCTCAGGGAGCTTCGAGATGCCCGACAACTGTTAAGCACGCCGTCGCCAGAAGCTCGTCACCGCTGTTCGCCCCTTAATCGCCGCCGCAATGCTTTCTGGTATTCTCATATTCAACCAGAAGGGCGAAAACCTCATCTTTCGCGCCTTCCGCAACGACTGCCGCCCGCGCCTCGCCGACGTCTTCCGCATCCAAGTAATCTCGAATGCACAAGTACGCTCGCCCATCTTGACATTGGGCTCGACGACTTTCAGCCATGTGAAGCACGAGAATATCTACCTGGTCGCCGTGACGAAGAGCAATGCCAACGCCGCTCTCGTCTTCGAATTCTTATACCGCCTCGTTGGCTTGGGGAAGGCATATTTTGGGAAGTTCGACGAGGAGGCTGTGAAGAACAACTTTGTGTTGATATACGAACTCTTGGACGAGATCTTGGACTTTGGGTACCCGCAGAACACCGAGACAGACACACTCAAGATGTACATTACAACGGAAGGTGTAAAGTCAGAGAGGGCGATGGAGGACTCGTCCAAAATCACAATGCAGGCTACTGGCGCCCTGTCGTGGCGGCGGGCAGACATCAAGTACCGTAAAAACGAAGCTTTCGTCGACGTCATCGAGGATGTGAATCTCCTCATGTCTGCGACCGGCACAGTCCTGCGAGCGGACGTAAACGGGCAGATCATAATGCGCGCATACCTCTCGGGCACCCCCGAGTGCAAGTTCGGCCTCAACGACCGTCTCACGCTCGGCGAAGACAACCTCCAGCAACCGTCTGGCAACAAAGCCGGTGCAAAAGCTACACGGGCAGCTGCTGGCAGCGTCACACTCGAAGACTGCCAATTCCATCAGTGCGTAAAGCTCGGCAAATTCGACGCAGACAGAATCATATCTTTCATCCCTCCGGACGGCGAATTCGAGCTTATGCGGTACCGCGCAACCGAGAACGTCAATCTGCCCTTCAAAGTCCACGCCATCGTAAACGAAGTCGGCAAGACTAAAGTCGAATACAGCATCGCCATCCGGGCAAATTACGGATCGAAGCTCTTCGCTACAAACGTCGTTGTACGGATACCCACACCGCTGAACACTGCGCGCATCACCGAGCGCACATCACAGGGCAAGGCCAAGTACGAGCCGGAGCACAACAACATTGTGTGGAAGATACCACGGTTTACAGGGCAGAGCGAGTTCGTACTCAGCGCCGAGGCCAGCTTGACAAGCATGACACATCAGAAGGCTTGGTCGAGACCGCCGCTGAATCTGAGCTTCTCGCTGCTCATGTTCACGAGCTCGGGCTTGCTGGTGAGATATCTGAAAGTTTTCGAGAAGAGCAACTACAGCAGTGTCAAGTGGGTGAGGTACATGACCCGGGCTGGCAACTACGAGATCCGGTAAGCGATCGATTTCTGATAGTGTTTTGACATAGTGGAAGCTAACAGGTCACAGGTTTTAGGTAGTTTCTGTAATGACACCACTGTCACAACCGGCGTTGCATTGGAGGCGTTGAGCAATGATATCCATCGGCCTGCGGGCTTTACAAAATTTAGTGCCTCGAAGCGCGCATTGCACCACCATGACATGATTGACACTGCTGATTTACCGGGGATGCGAGGATTAAAAGGGTCTTCTGTGTCACTTGGTCGGATATCCATCTAACCGTAGCGTTCGCAATACTTGACATGTGTCTAGCTGCGGACTGTAAGACCAATCAGACGCATTCTTGTACTTGTGTTTGCATGAAACATATCAGAGTAAACGATTGTTCTTGATACGCCGTCGTCACGACGACGTGCTCTATTATATCAAGGTGCGTTATATCTCCAAAGCGAACGTGGCGTAGGCTGCAGATTCAGGAGAGCCCCAGATCCTTCACAGCATGTGAGTCACACATGTCGACAAGAAGGGAACGGATGAATGCCTCCAACCGGTGGAGAAGAGGAGATTAGGGCTGAAACTGCAGGGGATAAGGCTGCAAAATGCGCGTCATGGTTCACGCTCGCGCTTGCCGATCGTTGTTGCCGTAGCAACAGGCTTCCCCAAACACTAAGAGCTTGAACATTCTTAACGGCTGCTTTGGGACGCGTTCAGAATCCAACACGACATACACTTCCACTGCAGTGCCGCTTACATCGCTTACATCGCTTTGATACATTCAACATCTACTTTACGCCCACGCACAACTACAATCACACACAATAATGTCTGCCAACATCCTCAGCAGCCGCGACACCAACGCGCAGATGAAGCTTAGCGCACAGCCTGACGCCAAAGACACCAAGTCGCTGGAGTACCACCGTCAGGTGCTTGAGTCGCGCATGAAGGACCAGCAGTAAGAATGCACTATGCACGCACAGAGCGCGCACAGCTGACAAAAAGCAGAGCGCAAAAGTACGTCTCTCCGTCAGACGAGATCCAGTCGCCGGCCACGCAAAAGCTCAGCGAATTCCGCAACAAGAACATCATGAAGAAGTGAGTATCCATATCGCACAGACGTAGGAAGTTTTCCTAACCTCTTCGCAGATCCAAGCCACAAACACTCTTCCAGAAGACAAGCACACGCAGCTTCGAGGCGGCTAAGGGCCAGCCCATGTTCGCCGACATCCCCAAGAAGGACGAATGAGCCAAAACGGCACGCACACTTGCTGTGAAAGCTGTCTCTGCATTTTCAGCTTCAGTAGAGCACAGTTGGTTCTTTGGTTCGGCGCTTTTTCTTTGGATCTATACCCCATGCCACGGATGCATGACAGGGTTTGTCGAGACATCATAGCTCTCTCTGGCGTTTGGGTTATGTTTTTGGAATTAGGACACTGGTATTGGATCACGACAGACATGAGATTGGGAATGTACATTACCTTGAGGCACAAGGAGTGGGATGGTGGGATGCTCTATCGATAAGGAGCATGCTAAGCCGCGCAGACGCAATTCATCTCGTGCCGCATCCTGTTCACTCTTCTTCATGACTTCTTCACCTACAAATCAGCAGTCTCTCCACGATGAGATAGCTGAACTCGAGAGGCGTCTTCGTGACGCCAAAGAACAATTGAACAGCCAGCAAGGCGTGTCGACACTTCAAACGATTGACAATGGGGCAGGTCCGTTATCGCTGCTCATTGCCACATCACCTCACTGACAAGACCGTAGCCCTCCATGCTTTGCTCTTGCTGTCCGACTCGGCGTTACCGCTGGGCTCATTCGCCTTCAGCAGTGGCCTTGAGTCGTACCTAGCACACCACAAGCTGTCCCCGCCGTCTGCCTCTCAGCTACCCCTCTTCAACACCTTTCTCCGCTTGTCTCTAGCTACCCTTGCAAGCACCGCGCTCCCATATGTCCTTGCCGGCTACCGCACTCCGGATGAGATTGATACACTGGACAACGACTTCGACGCGAGCACGCCCTGCACTGTCGCACGGCGAGCCAGCATAGCACAGGGGCGCGCACTCCTCGCTGTATGGGACCGCAGTTTCAAGACGCTGTACACGGCCTCGCCAGAGTCTGCTCCGATCCCAGACACCCGGCGCGCAGCCATCGAAGCCCTGACGGCTTTCTCAGCGTCCCTCCGCACATCGCCTAACGCCAACGCGCACTACGCCCCCTTGTGGGGGTTGATATGTCACATCCTCCACGTACCATTGCACGAAGCCGCATACCTGTTCCTCTTCAGTCATGCGCGGACGGTGATGAGCGCTGCTGTTCGAGCGAGCGTCATGGGCCCTTACCAGGCGCAGAGCTTGCTTGCGAGTAAGGACCTGCAAGATAGGATCAGGGGGCTTGTGAATGAGGGGTGGGAGAAGCGGACCGAGGACGCAGGGCAAAGTGTGCCCGTGATGGATCTTTGGGTTGGACGGCACGAGAAGTTGTACAGTAGGATCTTCAACTCTTGATTTGTATGATGGAGCTTTGGCGCGATTTGCAGTGGTCAATTCGTCGAGTAGTGAGTTCTGCGCTCATGATGTGAACCAAGTGAAAGTGGGTGGCTGAGACACCTACTCGATACTCGGAAGAGCTGCGCAATCACAGCGATCCAACCCGTCACGCTTTCTTCTCAGAGCATGAGTTGTTATCCAACCGCGACTCCGGTTGTATCTCGTGCGGCATCCGTTCGCGAGCCGCTGCGGGGAGCTGACGCCCCATGACTGCTGCCTTGCCACCACAAGCAACCATCACATCTGCACACACGAACGCCGATATACCAGCCTCATCAGAGTCTTAAAAGATGCTAACATGAACATTGAATCCCTCCCGCCCTCAATCGCAAATACCATGTGACATCAAGGACCCTTACACGATGCTCTTTACACGCTGGGTCTCGTGGCTCGCTACCGCAAAGAGCACATCACATCAATCTCTCATTACCGCAGACGAATATGCCTTTGAATATACTGATCTATCATGGCTCCAAAGCATGGCTTCGATCGGTGACTCGTACGGTGCAGGCCTCGGCGCAGGGAAGCGCGTGGACTTCTCATGCTCACGATATAGCACGGCATATCCAACCATCATACACGATTCACTGAGGACTCACTCGGACTCAGATGTAACCCATCAGTCTCTAGCTTGCTCTGGCGCGGACACGGCCGAGATTCTGGCCAAGCAGGTACCAGTGCTGGACAACAATCTCAACTTGATCACTATCTCCGCAGGCGGCAACGACATCGGACTCACGCCCATCCTAAGTGACTGCGTATACCAGTTCTACATGGCCAGCGAAGATGCATGCCAAAAGTCTATCGCAGAAGCTCAAGTCAAGATCGCCAACGACACGCAGCTGTATCGCAACGTCACGAAACTCATCGAAGCAGCAAAGCCTCGCCTCAACGAGACACGGGGCCTTATCTATGTCACAGGCTATGCCCGGTTTTTCGGTACTGAAGACACAACTTGCGATAATGTTACCTGGGCTGTATGGCGCACCGTCGAGCGCAGGAAGCAGTATCTGACACTCGAGATGCGACAAGCTCTTAACGACCTGGTCCTCTCCGTCAACGCCGTACTACGAAGAGCTGTGGGAGCTGCGGGTCCGCAGGTCCGCTTCGTTGACTACGACGCGCGCATTGCGACGTTTCAGGGCCGGTATTGTGAAGAAGGCGTCACCGAGCCCGATCCCAATCGCTCCGGACTCATGTTCTACGAATGGGATACTGTGGATAGGGGTGAGAACAAGACAGGATTGCAGAATAGTACTGGCGATGGTGTGCCGCGGGGCTCTTTTGAGAGCGGAATTGCGGAGCGAATCAATAAGACTTTGAGTGAGCATCCGGATTGGAGCTTCGACCCTGAAAGAGGGTTCGTCAAGAAGAACGAGACGAGTGTAGATGAGCAGGGTATCATCGAAGATACGATTCACTGGCTCATTCCTGACTCGTATAAGAGAGTGTTCCATTTGAGACCTCAGGGGCATTGGATTGTTGCGAGCATGATTTGGGATAGCTTGAAGGAATTCACGTCAGCTTTACAGTCAGAAAAGGAGGTGGAAGAGCTATAATCTTGGTCTCAAGAGCCATCGGCACGCCCTTCGAAGTTCGGTTTCGCCCTTTTCGTTCCGTGGTTCACATCATGACGTGTCAGCTACTAGACGTACAAGTCATCCACCGTATTGCTCGGCACTGTACTACTTTTACATTAACCACGGGGTAGTTCACAAAATATATCCCGGAATTGTCCAGCTACGCACTCCACCAGCCCACAATGTCACCGAAGCGCAAGAACGCCCGTTCCCTGATCACCAAGTCCCCTACTACCTCCTCCAACACGGTATTCTTCTATCACCTCAACGTCAAACCCTATGATGTCTTCTGCCAGTGGAAACCCTCCGAAATTGTAATTCCAAGACATGTCCTATTCGGCATCGCGAAGAAGGCCTCCACACCCGCCATACTAGCCTCCCTCGGTGAGGAATACAGCGAGTCTGTGACATTCAACTGCGCAGAACAGTCTTACATGTTCTTCAAAGCGCTCTACTTTGGAGACACCGAATCCTGCAACAGCATCCTCGCCAGCAAAGACCCCAGCGAGCAGAAAAGTATCGGTCAGCGTGTGAAAGGGTTCAGTGATGCAGAGTGGGACGCAGTGAAGTCTCAGGTCGCCCATGTGGGCAACTGGTATAAATTCACGAATCCGGCGAATCAGCACATGAAGCGTATTCTTCTGGAGACTGGTGATAGAGAGCTTGCGGAGGCGAGCAGTAAGGATAGGATTTGGGGGATTGGGTATAAGGAGGAGCATGCCGAGAGGTACAGGAAGAATTGGGGATTGAATAAGTTGGGGAAGGCACTCATGGCGGTGAGGACCAGGATCAGGGAGGCCGAAAAGTGCGAGAGCGAAGAGGAGGCTAGCATGTGGGATTGGGACGGTGGTGAGGGCGATGAGGTCGACGAAGCGGATCTGAGGCTTTGGAGTGCGCGGCGGGGAAGCGTTGAAGGCGAGGGAGAGGTATAGGTACGTGATCAGTGACGCTTACAGTACTGGTAGTCATCCAAGCATCGTGCCCGATAACGTATCTTCAGTTGCCAAGCACCATGCGCTTTGTGTTGAATTTGTGACGATAATGCCGACATATGGTCCGAGAGGCACGATTTAGGAAAGTTAATGCGTCGGTGTTCGGAGTAGAGTCGCTAGTATACATATACCCCTCACCCATTTAACCCTTCAACTTTTGAGGACACTCAGATTAATTGGAAATATTGATCATTTGGAAGAGTCCTTCAAGTGCAAAATAATGGCAACCTTTCATTTAGGCTCTGAGCCTGAGTCCTCGATCAGGACACTGAACTCCGAGTTCATCGAGCTCGACACAATCCACCTGACACACAACGAAGCAGTGGACTACACGTCCACTCAAGTGCCACACCGAGATATCAGGTCCGACCAGGCGACTAGTCTGCCAAACTTTGGAGTGGACGTATCCATCACGCATCAGACGTCCGATCACAGCTCCAACATCGAGGCCAACGCCTTCAATCTGGATCGAGATGACACCGACGTAGTTGCGACGGGATTCTCGCTCCCACCTGTCGACACGGGAAAAGATGCATGGCTGTTTCTCTTCTCGGCATTTGTTATGGACATCCTAGTCTGGGGTACATCTGTCTTAAATTATCTTGACATACCCAGCATCCACACTAACTCCATTCAGGGTTTCCATTCGCCTACGGCATTTTCCAAGAGTTCTACTCTTCTCACCCGCCTTTTGAGGGCGAGCGAAACATTGCCATTGTCGGTACCTGCGCGTTGGGACTTATGTATCTCTCTTCTCCGCTGGTATTTGGCCTCCTTGCGTGGTATCCCTTATGTAAAAGACCGTTTATCATGGTCGGTCTAGTCATAATGTGTTTATCTCTAGGACTAAGCTCACTAAGCACGACGGTTCCGCATCTGATCGCGAGTCAGGGTGTATTCTACGCCATTGGGGGTGCTTTGTGTTACAGCCCGACAATCATGTTCATGGACGAATGGTTCGCAAAGAGGAAAGGGTTGGCTTTTGGGATAATGTGGGTGAGTGAAAAGATCTCAACCATTGCTGCAACGGAGCTCGAAAGGACTGACTTACCCTGAGGCGGGTACCGGCCTAGGTGGTGTGATAATCCCACTACTCCTTCAGTTCTTGCTCAACAGATACGGCTTCCGTACTACGCTTCGGATCTGGGCTGTGTACGTTGAAAGGTTCTTTAAAACTTCATCGCTAATAAGGATCAGGGTCTTATTCACCTCCACGGCGCCTCTCTACTTGTTCCTCAAACCGCGTCTTCCTATCTCACACGCCACCAATCGCCTCGCTTTCAATTTATCTTTCCTCAAAAACAAAACCTTCCTGATACTCCAACTCGGTAACATCCTCGAAGGCTTCGGATATTTTGTACCGTCCATTTACTTACCAACATATGCAAAGAGCTTGGGCGCATCGAACAGTGTCTCCGCGCTCACACTCATCCTCATCAACATCGCCGCTGTCTTTGGATGCGTTGCCATGGGATGGGTCGTA
This sequence comes from Didymella segeticola, assembly GCA_004522025.1. NCBI lineage: Eukaryota > Fungi > Ascomycota > Dothideomycetes > Pleosporales > Didymellaceae > Didymella > Didymella segeticola. The sequence goes on along the minus strand of SDAV01000015.1, from coordinate 185,959 downwards.
GATCGCTGGCATGTCACAACATGCATCTTGGTCTCGACCGTAGGTTCCACACTGTCCATCTTCCTCCTCTGGGGCTTTTCAATGCATCTCTCGCAGCTTTTGGTGTTCTGCTTTGTCTATGGCTTATTCGCAGGCTGCTTTACCACGACATATCCAGGGATCATGAAAGCGGTCAGCAAGAGTCAGCGAGTCACAGACTCGACGATGGTGTTTGCAGTACTTGTGGCGGGACGAGGCATTGGAAATGTGGCTTGCGGTCCGGTCAGTGAAGCACTAATCAGAGCAGGTAGAATCGGCAAAGAGGGCGTGTATGGAGACGACTATGGTATGCTGGTCATCTTCACGGGGGTAAGTGCCGCATTGGGTGGAGTGAGCTGCTTTGGCAAGAGACTCGGATGGTTTTGAAATTGAGCCTCTATGATAAGGCTGACACTTTTTCATCTTTGCGGATTCAGTCACTCATAGCGAGGCACGCTTATTGGCTACAAGCCTACGAGACGGTCAAACCGTGCTTACTCTTCGCATCCGCGCACCCGTACATCATCCTTGTTCACCATTGCTTGGCCGCATAAAGGCTTACTGTACTCCAAATTGTCTAGCACGCGTTATCCTAGTTATAAAATGTTTGCGTTTCCCCCATACCGGCTTCTGTCATCAGTCCACCTCACAGTCACCAGCGTAATATCAACAGCAAATTATGGCTGTGCCCTTAGAGGGCTTCCGTGTTTTCTGGACTGTGTTCTCTTTGACCATCGTATACATCACCTTCAGACTTGCACGCTTTGGCGCACGCGAAAAGCATCTCCCACCTGGTCCTCCAACATTTGCAGTCATTGGCAATGCCCATCTTGCGATCGACAAAGATCTTTGTAAGAGGTAGGTTCAATTCATTCACAAGAAGCCTCCATGACTGAACAATCAATTACAGATTCAAGGACTGGTCTGAGCAATATGGACCCGTCTTCTCACTCAAGATCGGGAAAGGCACAATGATTGTTCTGAACAGCAGACGCGCGGTCTACGACCTGATTGACAAACGGAGTGCAATCTACTCTTCGAGACCCCAAGATGAGCAATATCACATTGCGTTGAAGGGTGAAAATATTGCCAACATGGATGCTGATGATGGGTGGAGGGCGCAAAGAAAGATCACTGCGAGGTTTTTCGCACCGGCTAAGTTGGATGGTGATTTGGCAAGGATATCGGAAGCAGAGGTCACCACTCTGATGCACAACTTACTTACATCCCCTGATGATTTCAGCAAACATGTCGACCGAGCTACTGCTTCATTCTCCTCTATTGCGTTGTTTGGACAGCGTGCAAAATCGAACGATGACTTTTGGGCGACTGCGGCATACGAAGCCATGGAAGCGGTGAATGCAGCCTTGAGCCCAGGCACGTATCTCCCAACCGAGCAATTTCCCATCTTCAAGTGGGTGCCCAAGCAGTGGCTCGCTTCCACCAAACGTGCAGAGGAAGGCTTCAGCATACCGACAACAATCTGGACCAGAGCGCGAGAACATGTAGAAGCACGGCGCGACCGAGGTGATAAACGAGAGTCACTCATGGATGATTTGCTCGATGACGAAAGCATACAGCTCGACGAAGCATTCCGAGGAACAAAACTCGCCAACTTTGTCGGAGCTCTGATGCAAGCCGCCGCTGAAACCAGTGCTCTGACGATGCGCACAAGTATCCTGTTTCTTGCTACACACCCATGGGTTCAGGAAAAAGCTCAGAAAGAGCTCGATGCTCTGTGTGGTGTGGAGCGAGTCCCTACTTTTGCCGACTTCCAAAATCTGCCGTATATCAACTGCATCATGAAAGAAGGCTTGCGGATCCGACCCGTGTAAGTGAGCAAATTCGCTGTACAATACAGCAACAGTTCTGATAGAGTTGTACAGCGTTCCGACAGGTATTCCGCACCGCTGTACTGAAGACAACTGGTACGAAGGCATGCTGATTGTAAGTCATCCAGAGTGTTGATTACCCGTGATATGCTGACAATCTCATAGCCGAAAGATGCCACCATAATGATTCCCCAATGGGCGTTGAGTCACTCGCAATACTCCAATCCCTCTGTCTACAATCCCGACCGGTACCTCAATCACCCCGGCCTCGCAACCGAATACGCCTCATCTTCGGACTACGAAAACCGGGACCACTACACCTACGGTGCCGGCCGGCGCATATGTGCTGGCATTCACCTGGCTGAGCGCACTCAGTGGCGGATGCTGGCGCGCCTGCTGTGGGCGTTCAGGATCGAGCATGCGATTGACGAGAAGGGAGGAAAGGTGGAGATTGACACAGAAGCATATGAAGAGAAGTTGATCACAGGCCCGAAGCCATTCAGGGTGAGGTTCGTGCCGAGGAGTGAGCAGCATGCACAGGTAATTGCAAGGGAGTTGGAAGCTGTCGAGGGGCTGCTGAAGAGATGGGGGTGAATTGTTTTGTCTGTAGAGAGTACTGAGAGATGAGTTTGAGGGCGAAGTGTGAGGCCTTCGTTACAATGAGGCGTAAGACTGGACAGCCACGTGACTGAGCTAGCGTGAATCACTGAGCGCTTTGCTGGTGTATGTCCACCACCCTGAGCGCAACATATCTCACATCAGGGCTCTTGCTTGGTTGATCGGATATTATCGCAACTTATTATTGCTGACCTTGTGTCGTTGCTGCTGCTGCGGCTGCGGCTGCAATACTATGGTAGTCGAGTCAAGTCGAGTCGTCTTAAGCGAGCGGGCACAGGCTTAGTCATGCAGCGCTAGGACTTGGACCGTGCGCTGCGAAGAATTTCGCGCCTGCCAAAAAGTTGTGAGCTCTGCAGGACGGCAAGTGCAACCACCAGGTCTCCCGAAAAATCGACGCAATGGCTCTCGTGCAGACCAACCCCGACGCGTACACAATCAAGCCAGAGGCCTCTGCGCCTGCTATCGACACCAGCGACTGGCCGCTTCTGCTCAAGAACTACAGCGATTGTACGCAGCCAGCTTAAGACAGCTTCGAAGATCTATGCTAACGAAAATTGCAGTGCTTGTCCGCACATCGCATTACACTCCCATTCCCCAGGGATGCGCTCCCCTTGCGCGTGACCTCAAGTCGTACATTTCCTCCGGTGTCATCAACCTCGACAAGCCATCGAACCCTTCTTCTCACGAAGTCGTGTCATGGATCAAGCGCATGCTCCGGTACGGGCCACAATTGCTATCGAGTGTGAAGCAGGAAACTAATATTGCGCAGTGTCGAGAAGACTGGTCACTCTGGAACACTTGACCCCAAGGTCACTGGATGTCTGATCGTTTGCATTGACCGTGCTACTCGTCTCGTAAAGTCCCAGCAGGGTGCTGGTAAGGAGTACGTCTGTGTCATCCGCCTTCACGACAAGCTCCCCGGTGGCGAGGCCCAGTTTGCGCGCGCCCTTGAGACCCTCACTGGTGCTCTCTTCCAGCGTCCCCCGCTCATCTCCGCCGTCAAGCGCCAGCTCCGTATCCGAACCATCCACGAGAGCAACCTTTACGAATTCGACAATGAGAGGCAGCTTGGTGTGTTCTGGGTCAGCTGCGAGGCTGGTACCTACATCCGTACTCTCTGCGTTCACTTGGGTCTTTTGCTCGGTGTTGGTGCCCACATGCAGGAGCTGCGCCGTGTGAGATCTGGTGCTATGGACGAGACCAAGGACTTGGTCACTCTCCACGACGTCCTCGACGCCCAATGGATCCACGACAACAACCGCGATGAGTCTTACCTCCGTCACGTCATCTCTCCCCTCGAGAGCCTTCTCACCAGCTACAAGCGCATTGTCGTCAAGGACAGCTCTGTCAACGCCATCTGCTACGGTGCTAAGCTTATGCTGCCCGGTCTCCTCCGTTTCGAGAAGGGCATTGAGATTCACGAGGAGGTTGTCCTCATGACCACCAAGGGTGAGGCTATCGCCCTTGCCTACGCACAGATGTCCGCCGTCGAGATGACATCTTGCGACCACGGCGTTGTTGCCAAGATCAAGCGTGTCATCATGGAGCGCGACCTTTACCCCAGGCGATGGGGCATGGGACCTGTTGCCACCGAGAAGAAGAAGATGAAGGAGGCTGGCACACTCGACGTAAGTTGCATTATACTCAAACGATCATACGATGCTAACATGACTAGAAATTCGGCCGCCCCAATGAGAAGACCCCCGCCAAGTGGAACACTGAGTACAAGGACTTCAACAGGACTGACGTCGAGTCTGCGCCTCTTGCCGAGACCACCTCGACCGCCGAGGTTCTTGCCGCTCCCGCTGTCGCACCCACCGGTGAAGAGCCTGAGGCTGCCTCCGAGAAGTCCAAGAAGCGCAAGCACGACGAGGAGGAGACCGCTGAAGAGAAGGCGGAGCGCAAGCGCAAGAAGAAGGAGGAGAAGGCTGCCAAGAAGGCCAAGAAGGAGAAGAGGAAGAGCAAGGCTGCTGATTCTGACAGCGACTCCGATTGAGCAGCTGCCGCTACGTTGTGAATTATCGATTATCTCGGCCCGCCAACAGCACCATGCTGTTGTTCGATCTACCAGCGATGTACACAACAAATGTGTGCATATTGCGCATCTCACTCTGTTCTGGATACCTGCTCATATGTAGCATACGGACCGCTATCGGGAGTCGGCGTTATGGGATTGGCATGAAGGAGTTGGGCGCGTCAAAACTTTTGCATCAAGGGCGGACGACTAGGTGTACGAACATGACCACTGCGTTGACAGACATGTCGATTCAATTCGAGGTTCTAGCTGTAAATGTCGAAGTAGAAGCTCTGAGAAACAGTCACAAACTTCAGGTTCATTCAAGATCATTTCTTTGACGCAAACAATCAAGTACTGCTGATGTGGAAGGTTCTGGCGAGTTCTCTGACGTCTTTGTTGGCTCGTGCGCGCTGCTGCAATGTGGGGATCGCGAGACATTTCCGTGCGCTCACTCATAAAGCAAGCCTCACTCATGCACCACTTATCCAGAACCTAATTGCTTTTACGCGTACACGAGATACCCTTCTTTTTTTCGTAATATCGAGTCAAAATGGTCAAAGAAACTAAGCTCTACGATTCATTGGGTAGGTTTGACCCTTGTATACCCCTCCACGGCCCTGCTTGATCGCAGAGCTCACGGGTAGCCACATACATGTACTGACTCAACGTATAGGCGTTTCATCTACAGCAACACAAGAAGAGATCAAGAAGGCATACCGGAAGTCCGCACTGAAATGGCACCCCGATAAGAACAAGGACAATCCACAGGCAGCCGAGAAGTTCAAAGGTAAGGCTGAACCCTTTTCCAATTACTGAAGCTTCATGCTAACATCAATTCGTAGAATGCTCGCAAGCATACGAGATCCTCTCAGACCCCGAGAAGCGCAAGACATATGACCAATATGGCCTCGAGTTCATCCTGCGCGGCGGCCAGGCTCCACCAGAAGGCGCCGAGGGCCCCGGAGGCAATCCATTTGCTGGTGCTGGCGGTGGAGGCTTCCCCTTCGCAGGCGCAGGAGGAGGCATGCCCAGCGGCGGCGCACGATCGTTCCACTTCTCGACCGACGGCGGCGGCGCAAACGGCTTCAACTTCTCGAACCCCGAGAGTATCTTCTCCGAATTCCTGCGCGGCGGTGGAGGTGGCATGGGCGGCGACGATGACGACTTTGGTGGTTTCGGTGGCTTCGGTATGGGTGGCATGCCTGGTGGTATGGGTGGCTCTCGCAGCGGTCGAGCGCCGGGCGGACGCTTCTCGGGAGGCAGGAGAGCGCCCGAGCCCGAGGTCACCGTTGTCGAGAAGCCGCTGGCGGTCACACTCGAAGAGCTGTTCAACGGTACCACAAAGAAACTCAAGATCAAGCGAAAAACATACGATCAGGCAACTGGCAAGCAGAGTACACAAGACCGGATTCTCGAAGTACCTATCAAGCGCGGTCTGAAGGCTGGCAGCAAGATCAAGTTCTCAGACGTAGGCGATCAGGTCGAAGGTGGAACACAGGATCTGCACTTCGTTGTCTCAGAGGTAAGGCTGCCCTTCCCACTTCTATTCAAGTACACACGCTAACAAGCAGCAGAAAGCCCACCCCCTCTTCACCCGTGAAGGCGATGACATCAAGCTCACCATCGAGCTCGACCTCAAAGAAGCCCTGACTGGGTGGCGTCGCACCGTGCAGACCATCGATGGCAAACAACTCAGCGTGGGCAGCGGTGGACCTACAGGGCCAACGTGGACAGAGCGATACCCCAGCTTGGGAATGCCAAAGAGCAAGAAGCCAGCTGAGCGGGGCGACTTTGTCGTTGGCGTCAAGATCAAGTTCCCAACCAGCTTGACGAGCCAGCAGAAGGAGCAGTTGAAGGGTATATTGTGATTTTTGCCTAGTGAGCGAATGGCGTTGGCGGTGTTTTGAATTTCTAGGTGCTGCTTTGGCATCTAATTGCTTCCTTTTCATGTGTCTATATTGGAGCGATGCAGCAAGCATTTTATGGCAAGGAGGGCGATGGCCTCTATAGACGATAAGATGATTCACGACAATTCAAGCGACTTCCCTTTGTGTGACCACGCAAAGTGTGGACTCTCAAGCATACTCAAAATGGACTCTCTACCATTAAGTATGACATAAAAAGTCTGAGAACCTTCTAGTACCCCGGTGACATGTATCCTTCTCTTACTGTTCGCGAATCACGGTGCACATACAACGACTGAGGGCAAACATCGAAGAAGTTAGACATCATTATGCTACATTATTCCATAAGAAATATCATACAGTCTATTTGAATATTGACCGTTCTTACACATTGACATTACCAACGTGCGGCACATAGGTCGTTTGTTGCCCGCCTGCCAACGTTCTCTCATCGCGATCGTAAGTTCGTGTGCTCGGCTCCAGCAAACTTCCCTCCTTAGCGCCCAACATGCCCCTGATTTCTGTACCATTGTATGTCTCCCTGGTGCCATTCGTGCCACTCACGCCACCCGACGAACCGGGCACTTCAAGTGACTTCCTCCCTGTGGCGCTACCGAAGTCCGCGACCCCATTGACATCCGGCCAGAAAGCCTCCTCAGCATCCAATGTTGCCTGCCACACAGCATCGGCCCTCTGCTTGACCTCCTGCCACCTCTTGTCGTCGCGTCCAACCGCCTGGCCCACACCTTCGTTGATAATGCGCTCCAGGGTCTCAACAAACATCATGAAGTTTTTGTTCGACCAGTTCGGGATAAACTCCTTCCTCATCGCGCCACCGTCCAGGTCCTTGCTATAGTCCATGGTCGCGGGATTCGGGGAGTGTGACCGTGATCGGCCGCCATCAGCAGAGCGGCGACGGTCTTGTCTCCGCGCCCAACTCCACGCTTCGTAGTACACCTTCTCCGTGCTAAAGAGGCACACGGCGCCCTCGAGCCAGGGGAGAAACTCATTCGGCCGCTGGGCAGCGAGCTGCTCGAATAGAGCTTCGAAGCGCTGCACGCCCAGGCTCTTCTGGCTGCTTGACGGTGTCGGGGCAGTAAGATTGTAGCTCTTTGTCATTTCGTCGAACCACTCAAACTCCCGCTTTACGTTAATGATGGCTGCGTCGAGCCATCGGAGTAATCTGCTCTCAATGGAGTCGATGTCGACGGTTGTTGCTGTTGTCCGCGTCGCTTGTGACGTCGATTCGATGATCCGGACGAGGTTTTCGGCGAGAGAGATGTAGCCTTGAATGTAGAGGCGGTCGTTGGCGAGCCACTCCGCGATCACGGGCTTGGGGAGTTGACCTTGGGCAGCACGCGCGAGGAAAGGTGCGGTGGTTGTGCGTTTGAACTGTGGGATTGAGACTGAGAGGAGGTGGGTTGTCAAGGCCCATGGCATGTCGGTGGGGTCGACATTGGCCTTGGAGATGAATGCTCCGGGGTGATGTTGTACCATATTGAGTGTTTCGGTTGAAACTGTTTTGTGTGATGTTGTTAATTGGGATGTAACTGTTGGTTCTGATTCTGTTGAGCTTGTTTGCAGCGAAGGGAACAGTAAATTAATCTATGTGGTTTCTATTCAGGGACTCTGCCATCCTTATATCCCTCACGTTGCTACCCCGCCAAGCCTAGACTCTCAAAGTTACGCACCACCGCATCAACTCAAGAGACACTAAGACCCGAGCCACTGAAGCTGATCAAAATACATGACGTACATCTTGGCGGTACTTCGTCCGGTCGCGTACGAGTGGAACGCGCCGAGAATTCTAGAGTGCAATTCCGGTTCTAGAGCCGATGTAGCGACTGGTAGTATGCATTGGCGATGGAAAGTTGATGTGAGGCGGAGAGTGTGGCGGGACTGAACGGCATGGCGGAGTCGCTTGGCGGGGTGACGATGACGCCACTGAACCCTGAACTTGCTCGAAGTTTCCGCGGCGGGCCATGGTGTGAGAAAGCCGCGCACAAAACAGGATGGATGAAAACGTATGTCATCCCGAATATCCAGAAGGCGGCGAGAGAGGCGCTGAGTTACAGGTACATGATGATACACACAGGACTGACATGTCTTCACGTGGAAGCCCTGGAAACGTCCTTCAAGATTGTGTCAACAACAGAAAGATGCTCTTGAAGACTACGACTTCCTCTGTACTCGTCTAGGCAGAGGGGCGACTGCGAGAGTTAGCACTGTTACCCTTCAAGATTGGACGTGTTCACATACTCTTGCGCGTGACTCTGGGCTGCTCAAGCTCAGCGTCGGACTCCGACTCCGAATTTCCAGACTCAGACTCGGACTCGGACTTGAGCTCTGCCTCAGTCTGAGTGTCGGGGGCAGCCTCAGACTCATCGTCCGACATCCGCATCAGCTCGGCAGTCAACGCGGATTCAACTATAGTGGAATGAGATATGAGAAAATGCAACAGTGTCTACGCCCCAGGAAATTTGACTTACGATACAGGTCGAAATCGTCCAGGACATGCTCAGTCTCGGAGGGCTCCGCGGGCGGAAGAGAGGGTGGGGATTTGGTAATGCTGCCCGTTGAAGACTCCAGGGGTTTCTCTGGAGCGCGAAGAAGGGGAGGGGAAGATGGAAGGGCTGGAGGCGACGAGGGAAGAGGGGGTGAGAGAGGGACGGCTTCCGCGGTGGCTGCTACATTGTTTTTAGTGGACGCTTGTGCAGACTCACAGGCAGTCACTTACTCTCATCAGGCACTTCGATTTCATCTACGATAGCAGGGGGGCTGGTAGACACATTGGAGAACGGCAGAGGTGATTCTGTAGACGTCAGCACTGTCTCACGTACTTCAGGTGGCTACTAATACCTGAAACTGGCGAAGTATGTCGCCCTTTCTTCGGCGGCCAGGTCGTCTTCGTAGATGTTGGCGTCTTTATGTAGTGCGAGGGTATTTTCTCCGTCTTTGAAGGTATGAAAAGAGGTGGGTTCGGCAGTGGCGTTTGGAAGAGTCCGGAATGAGGAGAAGGAGCAGGAGGACGAGGCGGAGGCGAAGGAGGAGGAGAAGCTGCCGGACCAAAGGCGTTCTTGAAGCCCCAGCAAGCGCTGTTGAAGAGCAAGCCGATCAGTTTCGAACAGGTGTAGAGCGCAATGAGAAGAGCCATCAACCCCTTGATCCAAATATCCAGCGTTGACCTTTCAAGAGCAAACTCGCCAATGGTAAGATTGTCCTCCAGCAAACGGCGGTATTTGCTCGTCAGAGCCTTAACATCCAGTCCAGGGACTCTCGATGGTGCGGTGCAGGTCGAGACGGAAGCGGAAACGACAAAGGTAGGTTTGATGAAGAGGTTTTGAGTCAAGTGCTGGCTGTTGTCATGGTAGATGATCGTTGCTGGGCTCACTTCCCACCTGTCCCATTTATCGCCTTTGGCTAGCTGCTCGGCGATGTAGCGGTCCTGAGCTTCCTTTGCCTGCTTCTCAAGTTCGACTCGAGCGCGTTCTTCTTTCACACCGAACCAGTACGAGTCAACACGCTCCTGGAAGAGCTGAGCGTGCACAAGCTTGGCCTGGCGTAGACAATGTGGAGTCGGAAGCGTGCAATTTGCCTGAGCAAGAGCAAAGTTGGCTACTGGGTCAGTAGCGAGCCAGGCGTAATCGTTGATGATGGCCCAGAAGGCTACAAGCAAGTGCGCGATCAGATACATTGCGATGATGATCGCGGGAACGGCTTCAGACAATTGACAGTAAGCTTGTAAGTAGAGAGAAAGTGGCGTCTGGAAGAAGGCGAGTACAGGAGCTGTGTTGGAGAGGGGCATGAAGGAAGCGCGCTTGGGTCGCGAGTTTGTTTTGTTTTTGAAGCGCGCGTTTGTTTGCTGCTTGGCTTAGGCAGATTCTGCAGCGATAGATTCGAGGTGAAGGAGAGCTTCGGACCATTCGTAGGGCGACAGCTCAGTAAATTGGAACTTCGAGCATGAGATTCAGAAGGCCAATGTCGTGTTGCAAAGGAGCAAGGAGAACAAGGCGATCGGCGCCATGACAAGGCAAGAACAAAGAGTCAAGGAATCCTCGGGGAGGTGAAAGAAACTACAGTTGAAACAGGGAATTGTCGGTTCGTCAGAGCACCCGATGCAACCTAGCATGCGTAGAATCAACGATAGCATCGTCGACGAGTCTCATCTCGGAATACAACGCTCAAGACCACCACGAGATCGACTTTGTGAGTGAAAATGCAACATGATGTCACTGGCAATAACTACATGAACGTACCCCGCCATATAGTTCGCAGAATGTTCCAAAGCCAGTATTGTGAATCGTTGCAGTGTTGTAAAGCTACTTAGTGACGATTTGTCAATCACAAACGCCCCCATTTTGCGCCCCACCAATCGTATTTGTCAAAAGTTTTCTCCGCTGACGAATCTTCGTGAAGAAGTAAGCTGGAGATGCTTGAAGCTGTTCAGACCGAACCTGCTCAAAAGCCCAGCACACACATTGCTCTCGATCTCAAACCTCATCCTCTACCTCATCACTGGCAGTACCGCTCGTAGCAGTATCGAGAAGCATGAAGTCTTCGTAGAGAAGCTCTGCCTTGACCTTGGGAGTAGAAACCTTCTTGGACTTGGTGACGCGAGATCCCTTGACAGCTGTTGGAGTGATAAGTGGGTGTAGAGGTGGCCAATATACTGCATAACTTACGGAAATCGATGGGGCTGCTGTTGACGTTCTTCTTCCTCTTCGCCCTTGGAGTGGCAGCGGCGGGAGCAGTACGACCATCGGCCTCGGCCTTCAGGCTGAGGGCCTGCTTCTTTGGCTTCCGGAGGTAGTTTTCGATAGCATCATACGTCGCGCCATCTCCGAAAAGGCGAGCGACTTCGCGGCAGTTGATCTAACGGTGTCAGTGACGTAGTCTGAAGGTGCTCGGTCATGTCTACCTTGTTGTCGTGCGACGCAATAATTGCAGCCAGCAGACGCTCGGCCTGGCCTTTGTCCTGCCAGTTGACCATGACGGCGATTGCTGATGATGGCACTTGACTGTTGGCTGTCAGCAAGAGTCCCAAGTGGCAGTACAAGCGTAGGAAGGGCAGATGTAAGGCTGAGAACGGTGTAGGGAAGCGAGTGCTTCCACAATGCAGCCAGGCTGGGAGCGCAAAGAGTCCAGGAACTGGTTGTTCTAGGATGTGAGATGAGGGGCAAGCAGCGCGCCCAATCTCCAGGTCGAGCGCAATCACTTGATGGAGTATTGTACTCACTGAAGGGGTGCTGTAGATGCTGGTGGAGCTCAAACACAGAGTCGCTGAGCGCCGAGCGGACAGAAGCTTAGTTGAAGAAACTGTGGTGAGAAGGCGGGAGTGGTGGTTGAGAAGCTGAGCGGCGCGAGAGAAGTTATCTAAAGAGACGGCGCAGAGGTGAGAGACCAAGGCGGCACGCGATGTGAAGTGAAAGTGAAGGGGAAACTGCAGGCCACAAGTCGTCACAACCTAGTCCTAGACTCTTCTGACGGGCCTACTGTCTGCATCCTATTGCCATTGACAGGTGGCCAGCCTACCAGGCTTGCGCATGTTGCTTGGCGAGAACAGATAATCAGCCGAAGCTCTGTGTCAGATTGATTGTTGGGTATAGTACAGCCTGGCAGATCCGCAATTATGCTTTCGTCTTCTTCTTGTCCTTGGCACCATCCCACTCGCGTTTTCCCTTGGCCTCAAGCTTATGCCTCTTTGCTTCTTCTAGTGGGTCAATGACCAGCAGCTCCTCCTCGTTCTTTCTCTTCCACTCCAGATCCTTTCCTAGTCGATCCTTTGCAAAACTGAGCGAGTGCGACATCCACCCTGCATCGTCGTCTGACTCCTCTTCTTCTTCCTTGTCCCAAGCCTTACACGACTGGCACCCGGCAATGAAGTGCAAGTCGCAGACGGCCTCATCGTCCTCATCTTGATTGCCGTTGGCTTCACCACTCTTCATCTCTACATCTCCTGGTACCGGAATATCCTTGCTCGTGGGAGCTGCGACTGGTTCTGTAGCCTCTAGTTTTGACTTGAACTTCGACAGTATATCGAGTGTAGCCTGTTCCTGTCCAACATTTCCACCTCCACCGCGCTTTCTCCCCCTTGTTGTTGATGTAGGCACCATCGACTCGAGTAAGGACTTCTTCTTCGATTTTTCTGTCTGCTGGGTTCCGCCGTTGCGCTTCATCGAAGCCTTCAGCTCAGCAATCTGCGCATTGACACGATCGATCTTGGATCTCTTCTCCGAATCTGGCGAGAGCTCACGAGGTGGAGGCGATCGTGCTTTTTCGCGCGGAGGGGATCTGGCAACTGTCACTTTCGATGGCCGCGGAGACGGAGATCTTGGTGGAGACTTCTTGGAAGGATTGCGTATGGGTATAGCCTTTGTTTCCGCAGCTTTTGGTGCAAGAATCTCTTTCGGGGCTGCTGACAGCTCCTCTCCGGCACTGACAAGCTTCGCATTGAACTTTGCCTTCTTCAATACAGGTGCCGCATCCTCCCCATCTTCCCCACCAAAGCTCAGGACGTTCTTGCCAGCCTTTCTCTTGGGCTTCTTGACCTTCTTTGTCTCAGGTTCTGTCCGCTGTGCTACCCTTTCCCGCTTGACCATATCTTCGAATGGATTGAGAATGATCTCAGCCCCTGTAACCTTGCTAGGGTACATTGGACGGTCCTCGCTGCCTTCTGCGATCTCTGCCTCGGCCATCTTCATCAAGTTGTAGATCGTATCTCCCGCAATCCTACCGAACATAGTGTTCTTGTCTTGTAACTCAGGTGTTGCCGCCAGAGTGAAAAAAAACTGGCTGCCATTGTCGTCCTTCTTGCCCGTGTTTGCCATGCCCAGCAGGCCTCTTCTTGTGTACTTCAACCGACTATGAAATTCATCTTCGAATGGCTCGCTGTCGTAGCTGCTTTCTCCACCCTGGCCAGTCCCAGTAGGGTCTCCTCCCTGTATGATGAAGCCCTTCACGAGTCGGTGGAACACGGTGTTGTCGTAGTAGCCATCGAGACATAGTTGCAGGAAGTTGCGCGAGGTTTTTGGTGTTTGCTTTGCGAAAAGCTCGATTTCAAGGTCGCCGCGAGTGGTGTGGAGAAGGACTTTGGCCGTCGGGTTCGGCTCAAGGTTATACGTCGCGCTCATCTTGGTTATTCGTACACCCTTCGAACCTCTTTGGCGCAATCGTGAATGTTTGCGTTTCGTGATGTTGATGCAGCGGTAAACCGCGGCAGAACCGCAAGCCTTGCCACTTCTGCACTAGCACGAAAATCGACGTCACTGGCCACAGGCACCTTAACCCTGCGTGCCAGGAACTATCGACGTTATTCGCACGACGCAACGCAGCTGAACATGCGGACACATCGATGATAATTTGATTCCGTCGGCCTACTTGTTCTCTTCCTCTCCCTGCACCGCTTCCTTCGCCTGGACAGGTCTTTGACCTCACCAACCATTGGTCAAGATGTTACCCTACATCAATGCGCGTAAGTGCAAAGTGCACTCCAAACAAAGGCGCTTAGTAACCAATAATGCAGCCTTTGAGTATGTTGGAGATACGCTAGGGACGTCAGCAGACGAACGTGAGCTTCTCTTTCAAGGCATTTGTTCTGTTCTGATCTTTGCCAGTCAAGCTCGTGTTTTCATTCTACCTCTCCTATCCCTTAGCTGGAGTTCTTAAGCGGATCCCAGACAAGGCACCATGGCAGAAGAATGCCTTCATCATAGGGTAAGTAATATACTGCCTGCCTCAGCGGCGAAGACTGACTTCGTAGGGTGGCTATGTTTTACCTCGTAGGTCTATTTGATCTGTGGGCAGGTCTGCGGACTCTCTTCTTCAGCGCTGCCGGTGCCTACGTGATCGCATCAAGAATCAACTCGCCCTACATGCCATGGATTGGCTTCGCTTTCCTGATGGGACACATGTCAATGAATCACATCATTCGCCAAAACGTCAATGACCCATCGTCAGTCGACATTTCCGGTGCGCAGATGGTCCTCGTTATGAAGCTCACAGCTTTCTGCTGGAATGTGCAGGATGGCCGTCTGCCGGAAACCGAGCTCTCAGAGTTTCAAAAAGAGCATGCTGTCAAAACCATACCCAGTATCCTCGATTACGCCGGCTACGTGCTGTTCTTCCCAGGCTTGATGGCAGGCCCTGCTTTCGATTACTGCGATTACAGTCAGTACATAACCACTACCATGTTCACACTCCCACCTGGAGTAGACCCCTCTAAAGCACCTCCAACAAGAAAGAAGCGCAAGATCCCGCGCAGTGGAACACCCGCTACTATCAAAGGTGTTTATGGAACACTTTGGATCGTCGCTTTCCTCAAGTTCTCTGGATGGTACTACCCTTCATTCTACCTCAGTAACGATTACATGCAGTATGGTTTCCTGCGAAGAGTCTGGCAGCTGTACATGCTCGGTCTTACCGTTCGCATGAAGTACTATGGAGTTTGGAGCCTTTCTGAAGGAGCGTGCATCCTTTCTGGCATTGGATATAACGGCATCGATGCTAAGACCGGACGTGCGAAATGGGATCGCCTGACCAACATTAGGCCTATCGCCATTGAGACGGCTCAAAACACACGTGCGTTCTTGGGCGAGTGGAACATCAACACAAACCAATGGTTGCGTAACTACATGTACCTGCGCGTGACACCCAAAGGACAAAAGCCAGGCTTCGGTGCCACGCTCGCGACCTTCGTTACCAGCGCATTCTGGCACGGCTTCTACCCTGGCTACTACATGGCGTTCATCCTGGCGGCTCTGCTCCAGGCTGCAGCAAAGAGTGGGTGATCGATGTGCAACTACAATGACTCAAGCTAACTTCGCTAGGTGGTCGACGTCTCGTTCGTCCCCTTTTCCTCGCTGCGGATGGGAAGTCATCTCTGCCCACCAAGATCTATTATGATATTTTCACCTTCTTCCTGACGCAGCTTGCATTTTCGTTCACCGTTGCTCCATTTATCCTCCTCGGATTCTCGGACACTGTGAAGGTGTGGTCTAGAGTATTCTTCTACACTCTAGTCGGCGTCGCTGCCTCCTTTGGACTTTTCTCCCGCAACTTGCCCTTCCGCAAGCAGCTGCAACAACTCCAATCAGCTCGAGCAGTCCCATCAACTACGATCGATGCAGATGTATCCAACATTGAGCTGATTGCCAAGGAAGAAATCAAGAAGGACAACCTTGCTAGGACGAACTCGATGGCCAGTACTGACAGCAGTAAGAGAGCACCTACCCTTGGTATCGCTGATGATCCGGAAGCGGAGCTCGACGCCATTGTAGCTCAAGTCAAGCGCGAGATAGCAGATCGGAGAAGACGCGGGAGTGCACTCCAAGGCTTCGACGTCAAGACAGCAATCCAAGAGAAGATCAAAGAGTTCAAGAGGAACTGAGCCAGTAGGCGCACGAAACGCGCATCCTGCACAGTCGCAAGAATGCTGGACGAAGGCCCGGAGATACTCAAGGCACCATGAATGCAAGTTCGATATGTTGTGCACGAAGTTGGCTTGTATCGATGATTCGAGGGAGAAGGCAAGGAGAACACACGAAGCATGTGCCTGTATAATGGCATTCTGACACCATAGATAATCGCCAATATATCAAGTTCAAATTTGAGTTATCAGAGCCCTGAATTTACCTCATTCTTCTTTCTCTAGCTACTCCAAGCCTCTAGGGGGGCTTCAGACGCAGCGGGTGCATGAATTAGTGCGGCCTGGAAGGGGTTTGAGGGTTCACGAGCTGCTTCTCCAGCCAGCAGCGTTGACGCGGGTATTGCACCGCAGAGAAACACGACTCAGTCGTTTGGACCGGCAGCCGGTGTGTTATGCGCTCTCCTTTGGTGCGGGTCATTAGACTGTCGCTGCAGCTTCTGCTGCCTTGGCGCGTCGAGTCGTGTGCGAACGCCTGAAGAGAACGCCTGAAGAAGGCTCGCCGTTACAAGCAACGTCCGAGTCGCGCACGGCAAGATTTCCGCATGAACTCGATCGCCGTCGAGGATTGAAGTGATTGACCCATTCTTCACAATTGCCCGCTTGTACCCAACGATACTGCTTGGGCTTCAACACCACAGACTCGGGTACTGATCATGTCCCATGAATCGTGGAATACCGTGTCTGGCGAGGATCATCATTGGAGGGCAGGCCAGTGGACGCGCGCACATGGCCCAAGGCTTTCGTGCATACACGACCCTGCCCTTTGGATCTATCCGCGATTCAGGCTATCGGTCAGATCGATCCGTTGGGTGGCACGAACTATTCGGGGACGTCAGTCGGATCGTTGAGTTGGAAGTTAAATTCTATAGCTGAGAGGCCGTACGGCGTGCCATCTTGTTGGGCCAACTGCATCCTACAGAAGTGTTGCCTCGCACTCGCCTTCGTGTAAATTGCAGTCTTCTCGAATCATGGTAGTAAGCCTCACTGGCGAGAAAAGGTTTAGTTGCCGGCAGAGTTTCGGAGGCTCTCTCCCGGCGCTGGGCTGAGCATATGAGTGGAAAGTTTATTTCGACCCCGTCGCCCTTTAGTGCGCACAAAGGCTGTGTCATCTCAGCTCGAAACAGCACCAACCCAGGGACTGCCGCCAGCTAGTGAACAGGTAACTTCTGTCAAGCAGAGCTGCCGCATGTAGAGCTTACTGACGTTGATGACTGCCGCAAACACGCATTGGCAAGACACGGGTCGCAGCAATTTGCGAACGGGGAAGGTGTTCAGGTACCGTGCATCTGGACTCCAGGATCTTCGATCAAAGTCGGTCCGAAACTGATTTGCAACACCCGCGTGGCCTATGTGGCGATCTGCAGGGATCCTCAACGTCCATGTTCGCTGGGATTCTGCAGCACCGCAAACATCGACTGCAGGTAGGAACGAACCAACACGTGACTCGGCAACACCATTGCCGGAATCCTAGATCTTAAGATCCTGAGGCAGACGGCTCCCGTTCGTGCAGCTCGCCTTCTCCGTTTCTGCATCGCACGCCAGCTTGAGACAGCTAGCTGGTCGCGCTTGTGCCGCTGCGCTTGATCTCATTGCCAGCCACTGAAGGAGCCTACCCGTTGCCCCCAGAATAAATCTGCCGCAAGCTATTCGCGTGGCCAACCGGAGTGTGTGCTCGGATTGGAAGTGGAATGGGCCGGAGAGCATCTCCACCTGCCGACAACGATGAGCCTAGCAGGGACGCCAAACACGCCACGTTAGGTGTCAGAGAGTCAAGGATGGTACTGTATGTATTGTGCGCGCCTTGAGCTCCTTTTGCCCCGGAAACGTTGCAGTGTTAGCACGCCCGACATGTCTTGACTCTCCTGGCGCCTCTTAAGACCCATGTACCGCACTGCGCGCGGTCCCAGCGGCAGGATCATGTTCCTATTCCTTCCCCGCACACTGTGATCTCCTCTAGACAACTGTGCTTTTGCTATTTGAACTTGACTGGACCCGAGCAGCGTATGTCTGTGCCCACCCTTTTTTGAGGCAGCAGGGTTGAGCAAGCCTGCTCATCGCAACCATGGGCGTTCCCGACAATGGACCGATGATCGTGGGGATCACATGGTGGCTCACGTTCCTATGTGGTGGATTCTTGGGGTTACGAATATACGCAAAGTTGAGTCGACGTCAAGGGTTGTGGTGGGATGATTGGATTCTCATATGCTCATGGGTTGGTAAAGACTTCTCTTCACAATGCTTCCTTACTTACATGCACCAGCTTCTCTTACTCATCGAAGCCATAATCACACAGATGGGCCAACTGCTAGGATTTGGAAAACGGACTGTCGACATCGATCCCAACAACATCTTGACCATCGCCCTTTACACTTCCATCGGTGCCTCAATCTCCTGCTTTGCATCAACCTTTTCGAAAATCTCCTTCGGCATAACCCTACTACGACTCACCACTGGGAAGATCAGATGGTCCGTATGGTTCAGTGTAATTACGCTCTTCCTCTTCATGCTCCCATCCGCATTCATTACCTGGATTCAGTGCACGCCAACGGCCAAAGCCTGGAATCCAACACTCGAAGGACACTGCTGGGACGCTGTTATCACCGTGAACTACGGCATCTTCAACGCCGCCTGGTGCGCAGTAGCCGACTTCTACTTAGCACTCCTCCCGTGGACATTGATCTGGGGCCTTCAGATGCGCGTACGCGAAAAGATCGGTGTCGGCGTGGCCATGAGCATGGGTGTCTTGTGCGTATTCCAACCGGCACTTTTCCAACCTCTCAAAGACTAACAGTGTTCTCCAGAGCCGGTGTCTGCGCCATCGTCAAGGGTGTCTACGTCATCCAACTGCGACAAGCAGACTTCTCCTACAACGGCAAAGACGTCACCATCTGGACCGCTGTCGAAACCGCCGTGGCCATCATCGGCGCCTCAATCCCCGTCCTCCGAGTCTTCTTCCGCGAGAAGGTCTCTTCGTACAGCAACTCCCGCGGCCGCAGTGTCGCACCCTCTACTCTCAGACACATACCCAGCACCAACGCGACAGCGCGTCGCAGTATCGCGCTCAACGCCATTGGGCCGAATAAAGACAAAGAAGGGGTTTGGACAAGGATCGAGCCAATTGATGAGAGAAGTGGGGATGCAGATGCAAGGAGTGAGAGGAGTTTGAGGGGGAGACACAGCGATGAGGAGATTGGGATTGCGGTCAGCGGGGATGGGAGCCAGGATGGGATTTGGCAAACGACGACGATTACGCGACAGGTGGAGGAGAGGGAGGATATGCAAGACAAGAGGGGGAAGAGTTGGCTTAATTGATCGGCAGTGGGTCTTGCATCAAGGTTTTTTTTTAGTTCTTGTGAAGCGTTTGGAAAGCGTATATATCCTGGGCAACGGCGTCTGAGTGCAGGTTTCGCGGTTCATTATCGAGCCAGTACATACTGCGAGGGTTTGATCACAGACCTTGTGAACAATCAAAAAAAAGGTCAGCACGAGTATTAAACTACTGTCTCATCCTTGCTGTTCATCTTCGATGTTCTCGTCAGCGCATCGTTTGCTCCATCGCCTTGCGAGACGGCCATTTTGTCTTCCCCAGACTGATGGACTTGATGCAATTTATCACCTTCTTGAACAAGAGACGTGCTAATGTCCACGAAACGCACGTCTTCGTATATACTCTCCCCTAAAGTAGAAGAGCCACTGTCCTCGTTCGTAGGCGAATTGATACAGCATGAGGCCCAAACAGCCTGAAAGTAGCATCTCTTATAATTTGAGCGATTGTACGTAACCATGTCCTGGGTGTGTCCCCTTCGCTGCCTTTCTACAAGTTCTTTGCGTCACTCATCCCCACAGCTGTAGAGATCACTCCTTGCCTAGCTTCGCAACTCAATGGCTACAAAACGGGCAGCTTAGATCAGCGCAAGAACGATTGCGGCGAGACTTAAAATAGAGGCACTTCGCACCCTGCAGCACATAACTGTCTGTGCTTCAGATGGTAGTACAAAAAGGTAAACACTGT
Organism: Didymella segeticola; assembly: GCA_004522025.1. Lineage (NCBI taxonomy): Eukaryota > Fungi > Ascomycota > Dothideomycetes > Pleosporales > Didymellaceae > Didymella > Didymella segeticola. Next base: position 166,134 of record SDAV01000015.1, on the reverse strand, counting down.
TCTCAGATGAAACATCAAGCCCAACCCAGACACACACAGTGGTGCCACGCCGCAAACGCCGGTCCCAACTCGTCCAAGATGATAGCCAACCGTCTCATGGTCTGCTGAGAATTCCTGATCCTCCGGATGCACATAACCCACAAGACCTATCACAAACAAACTCAAGCACATCCTCATTTCAGGCTCACACAGGCGCGCCCCAAGCCGCTCTCAGTCTTCTCGCAAGCTGGATATCTTTTTGCTGGATGGTGACGCGCTTGGCGTGGATTGCGCACAGATTCGCGTCGTGGAAGAGGTTTACCAAGAAGGCCTCGGTAGCTTCTTGCAGCGCAAAGAGAGCTTGCGACTGCCATCTGTTCGGCCCATCGTCACCAGAAACGCCCTGTGCAATCTCTCTGACCTGCGCAACCGTTAGTCAGGCTCCTCTCGCAGCTGAACCAGTCTACGCTCTGTACGATGCTCCATCCTCCACCTTGAAACACATGCTCTCCGTCACCCACGACCTTACAAGCTCAGAATCTACTCACCAATCTCTGAAACGGCAATTTTAGCAGCAGCAAATCTGTCGTCTTCTGGTATTTCCGAATCTCTCTTAACGCAACAGTGCCAGGCTTGTATCTCTTTGTGCGCTGCGGCGCTGGACCGGGCGCACCCAGTCTCTTCCCACTCTCTCTGCGGCCACCTGTCGATGCGCGTCCGCCTGTTGATGCGCGTCCACCGCGCGTAGGTCGCGCTTTGTTCTTTCGACCGGGCGACTTCGCGGCAGGTGATTTGGGTGGCATTGCGAATTGGTCGAAGTTCAGGTGGATATGAAGGTCGGTGTTGTGAGCGCGGCGCGTCACGGCGCGTCGAGGACGCGATGTAAACAATTGGCGCGAGGCGCTGCGCGGGTGATGCGGTTAATGTGCGTCGCAATTGCGATGCGACGTTGAATATCGATAGGGGACGGCGTGCAGGGGTGACTTGGGCGCAGTTGAGCTTTGTTGTCTGCTATTGTGCCTCAATCGAGGGGGCTGGCAGGAAGGCAGGAGCTTGGGCCAGCAGCAAACATATCCGGCGGGCGCGATGGGGACATGGTGATCTAATCACTTGGCGTTTGGTTACGTGGAGCTTCAACGGTAGATGATGCAAGCAAGGTGGTCAGTAATCCACCGATCGCTCGTTCTTTCACGCTTTGTGTTGAAGTTTGCATTCCCTTATATCGTCTGCTGCGACCAAACCTGCTCTGCACCTTTCTCACACTAAATACTCACACAGCTTAGCCAACATGGCACAAGCGCTGCAAGGCGGGGACGGCATGATGGGCGGTTTCCCACTAGAGCAATGGTTCTACGAGATGCCAGTGTGCACGCGATGGTGGATGACGGCAGCGCTGAGTGCGAGTGTGCTGGTCCAATGCCACATCATCTCGCCGTTCCAGCTGTTCTACAGCGTGAGGGCCGTGTTCTTCAGAAGCCAGGTATGATGGCTCCACGCACACAAGACCACCTCACCATTTACTAATGTAAAGACAGTACTGGCGCCTCGTGACAACCTTCTTCTACTTCGGTCCGCTATCACTCGACCTTCTCTACCACATCTTCTTCCTTCAACGATATTCGCGCCTTCTTGAAGAGAGCTCCGGACGCTCACCTGCGCATTTCTCATGGCTGCTTGCATTTGCGTCGACGCTGCTGCTATGTATTGCTCCCATGTTCAGCATGGCTTTCCTGGGTTCGGCGCTCTCCAGCACTCTCATCTACATCTGGAGCCGCAAGAACCCGGACACAATGCTCAGCTTCCTCGGATTGCTGGTATTCAAGGCCCCGTACTTGCCCTGGGTCTTGCTCGGCTTCAGTGTCGTAATGCACGGTACTGTGCCGAAGGATGAGATGTGCGGTATCGTTGTCGGACACAGTATGTTTTTCTGAATCGCTCGACTCCACATAGACACTAACATTTCCAGTCTGGTACTACTTCAACGATATCTTCCCTCCGCTTCACAACGGCCGCAGTCCCCTCGATCCTCCAGCGTGGTGGATTCGCCTGTTTGACGGTGCTCCAGCGCCCACAGAGACACACGATGAGGATGCCTCAGCTGAGCACGAGCGAAACCCCAACGAGGCGATCCCCGATGGTGTACCGGCACAGTAAATATCTACTTACATACAAGCACGCATAGATTTGGCGTTTGGCGACAAGCTTTGGTCTGAAGATACCCTACTTTCCGCGAATGAAAGATTTCCCTTCTAGCATGTCTCCGAGTCTAACTCGCTAGACCACCTGATAGATACTCACATCAACGCAGTCAACAAGCCGTTCAATATCTCCACATTTTACTCCGACTCGGTCCGCTTGGCATACCCAATCACTTCACACACGTTCCTGCCTCACATTGGCCAGATCTGTCATCTGCGCCAAGCTCCTGCCTAATGCAGCATGGTGCCCCGCGGGCTGCATATCGTCGCTCATTTTACGTCCGTGATACCCCAGATCTTGGAAGACAGCGCGTGGCGATGAACGGACGTGGCCGATATCGTTGATAAGTGGTTGCACTGACAAAACTTTAATGGTATACAATAGTATATAATCAGTCGTGCCCAGACTTCACTATCTGCACCGACACAACTCGCTCACTACTCATCATGGTCCACTTCAAGTCTACCGTTCTGGCCGGCATGGCTGTGGCTCCCTCAGCGTATGCTTGGGGCTCGCTCGGCCACACTACTGTTGCGTACATTGCACAGAACCTCGTCTCGCAGGATACCAAGAAATTCGCCCAGCGCATCTTGAACGACACCTCGGCGTCTTACCTCGCAAACATTGCTACATGGGTGCGCAATCAATCGATTCGGAGCAACAAAATTGCAAACTAACATCGCCTCAGGCTGACAGCTACCGCTACACCGCCGAAGGCAGCTTCAGCTCGCCCCTGCACTACATCGATGCCCTGGACTCCCCACCCGCCCAGTGCAACGTCAACTATGAGCGTGACTGCCCCGAGGAAGGTTGCATTGTGTCCGCCATCGCAAACTACTCCACCCGCGCCGTGACCAAGGACGTTGGCCTCATCGAGCAACAAAAGGCGCTCAAATGGGTAATTCACTTTGTCGGCGATATCCACCAGCCTCTGCACGTCGAGAACCTCGAAGTCGGTGGCAACCTGATCAACGTGACTTTCAACGGCGCTCGCACAAACTTGCACGCCGCATGGGACACAGCCATCCCGCAGAAACTCATCGGCAACTACAGCCTTGCGAATGCCGAGCGATGGGCTGCTAGCCTGACAAACGAGATCAAGCGTGGTGTGTACAAGAAAGAGAGCAAGACATGGACCAAGGGCCTTAAGGCCAAGAAGCCAGTCGACACAGCCATGCTCTGGGCCAACGACGCAAACGCATTCGTCTGCTCGACTGTGATCCCCAACGGACCCGAGGCTGTCCGCAACCAGGAGCTCAGCGGCGCTTACTATGAGTCTGCTATCCCGGTCGTCACTAAGCAGATCGCGAAGGCCGGATTCAGGTTGGCGGCGTGGCTGGATGCTATCGTCGAGAACGGTGGCAAGGGTGTTATCAAGGGCAATGACGGGAAGTACGGGCTTAGCAAGAGGGAGTTCCAGTTTGAGGCATGGCAGGTCGAGGCCAAGGAGAAGCGGGCTGCTTTCGGAGACGACTGTGGGTGCGGTGAGGACCACGCTCACTGATTCCGGACTTTAAAAAGTGTTTGGCGTGGGTTGAGTTGGGTTCTTGAGCGTGGCGTTGGCGGTGTGGTGAAAAGCTCATGAGGCCATGTCTGAATGAAGAATGTGAACATTGCCAAAACGCGTCCTGGATTTTCAAAAGCTCACTTCACCACAATTCTGACTTGACTTCGTTCTTATTCTAAGCCTCTTCATGTCTTTAGACGCCGTCCGGTGTCGTGACTTCTAAGGCGTCAAGGCAGATCGGCTCATTGGTGGCCCCACCTTCCTGATGTTGTCCCACCTGCAGCCTGATCCTGACTTCACTTCTCACATCCTACCTGACTCTCTCACTACCTCTCACTATTACAACGAATGAAACGTTCAGATTTCCCGTACGCAATCTTCGAAGAAAGCAAGAGGCGCCTCATCCTTTGCCAATCACTGTGGGCAGCTCGGGCCTGACAAGGCTGAGCCTTAAGGTCACTTCACCATGGACCGCAGTATCTACACGCCGCTCTCAACGCGAGAAGATGTCTTTGAGATACGGCTTCTACGGCTCCAGCCGAACGTCGATCCAGATGCAATGATTTCCTGCTCACTCATCACCTATCCACTTCACCAGGACGAAAGGCCGCACTTGTACGAAGCTCTCTCCTATGTGTGGGGTGATCCGCATATCACGAAAGAGATAGTAGTTGGTGGCTTTCCAGTCAATGTTACACGTAACTTGCATGCTGCGTTGTGGCAGTTAAGAGATCAATTTTTCGAGAGGGTTCTCTGGATCGATGCCCTCTGCATTGACCAGGAGAATCCAGATGAAGTGTCTCGTCAGATCCTGTCTATGGCACGTATCTATGGCCAAGCTAGTTGCGTGCTCATCTGGCTCGGAGAAAAGGCGGATAATAGCGACACCGCTCTCGAATACATACGTGCCTGTGGGGCCGAGGAAGCAAGCCTTTTTGAGGAGATCGAAGCGACCAAATGTTTGCTCGCACGACCGTGGTTTTCGCGGATCTGGGTGAGTGGTAAACATCACTATGCAACTTGAAGAGCTTTTCTAACATCTCAAGGTATTGCAAGAGGCGGCGTCTGCACGGCGCATTCAAGTGTTGTGCGGCTCAAAAATCCTTGACGGAAATGCATTTTCCACAGGTGTACAGAAGCTTCAACCACAGCTTCCAGTCAACCACTTCATTAGACGGGCGGCGTTCTTGTCGCCAATATTTGGCAGAGATCCCATCCGAGCGAAGTCGAATCCCAATCGACTTGGCACCTTTCTCGACATGTACCACAGCTACAGTGCGACCAAGCAACATGACAAGGTCTATGCCCTACTCGGGATGTCTGCGGGCCTCAGTGAAGATATCAAGCCTGACTACACATTGCCTTGGCATCAACTATTTCGAAAAACAATACATCATATACTTGGCACAGCTGTTCGAGTCCGAACTTGGCTGCAGCGAGAAATCGCGACAATTAGCGGTCTGGCCTTTGTCCTTGGCACAGTCTCTTCGATTCAGATTGGAGCACCAGATTACTATAGGGCTAGAGTCTCGTTCTTGGATTTGATAGGACGGGAATACACTTTGACGATACCACTCCACTCGAGGCTTATTCGGAAAGGCGATGTAGTCTGCCTTTTACAAGGTGCTTCAGAGGCAACCGTCATTCGACCATGCGAAGACTTTTTTCAGATCATCGCCATTCAAGTGCCATTACAGCATATGCTCAATGCTTCTCACGTCGATTGGCCTAATTATCTGAAACTTCAACATGAGCTTCTCTTGATTTGGGACTGGGAAGTATCCGCAGGAGAGTTGCACGGAAATCTAGAGCATCAAAGCTTAACAAAAAGTCTTCGGGAAAATTTTGGAGAACCAGAGATTCTCATTTCGAGCACGAAGAGTGCCCGAATGCTCAAAGTCGCTGAGATACTCTTTGAGTCAAACAGATGGCGATATTTCCAGACTTATTGTTGGCGGCTTCGACGATGGCCAGAACATGAGATGGCAGACCGAAAGATCTGTGAGCGGCTCCAAACGATTCTAGACGACCATAGGGATCTGCTCCGGCTCGATACAGCGGCAATACTGGGTATCATGTGGAAGCTGCTCTTCCTCTATCTCCAAGCAAAGAAGAAGCAAAAGATGCTAGACATGATTTCGCAGTCAATCAGCATACAGCCTCAGCATGGTGATGGGGATGTCTGGCAACTTTTGAGTGTCTTCAAAGTTCCTTTTGGACGTTGGCACTGCAAAAGATCTTGCAATTTGAGTCTGGAATTGTTGATCATAGGTACAGAAGCTGCAGAAAGTAGTTTGCTGGACCTTCTAATTCATCATCCAATGCTCCACAAGGAGATTTCATTGTCGTCAATAGATCGCCCTTCATATCGGGGGACGCATGATGAGGAGGAAGAAGTTCTTCTCAGTTTTCTCCGCACCAGAAAAGAGGGACTTGGATTTACGGGCGCGATGTTGATCTGCATGTTTGCGCGATCTGACAACCGTCCGCGAGTCAGCTTTCGGCTCCATCAACTTCTTCTCGGATCAGAAAGGAAAGACACAACTGCCGTTGCTTTTGTCCATGAACTTATACTCTGTGTCCAAACCTCAGCTGCTCTAGTCCTGAGATCTCTTTGTTCAAAGCTTCGAATCGGCGGCTTGGACCACTGGGCCGATCCTGAGGCATTCAAGCTGCTTGTCCAGCGAGCCAAGACTGATAGCACACAAACCGACAAGTTAAATGACGAACCTCCAAGAGACTTCGATGAAGGGCTGGACAGGCTCTTAAATGTTCTGTATAGCGCAGATCTTACGTTAACGGAAGAAATGTTGACGGTAGCAGTGGAGACACTTGATAAAAGGCGCATGGTGAAGCTTGTGGGCTTCGAGAACTTTAATGTCCGGATTACGCAAGAAATACTGGGTGCGACTCAGAAAAACACACAACATGGTGAGGCTATAAGAGATTATTTGTTGAGTTGTGAAAAGAACCAACATCAGTCACGGGAGGATTTTAGACATTCTCTATCAAGCTCAGAAGAGAGCTCATGAATGCGGAGCGTGGATTTGTCTAAGTGATGTTGTCTTGATAATCGCCCGGGTTATAGCACCACTTCTCTATAGCACCACTTCAGTGTTTCAACAATGGATACGCCCAAAAAGAGAAGTGCGACAAAAGCGGAGAGTGGTCGAAATCGTGTCAGTCATATTCGAAGTAGGCTGCCAGCAGCATCAGATCACACTCAGATCCCAGTACATTTACTTCAGCAGCACGAATGATCGTTTTGATGGGTGTGGAGATACGTCATACGCCTGCTCAGCAGCAGTGCCTACTATGTTACTTCGCACGCTCTTACGAATCAACCAACAACTCGCACCCAAATATCGAAGAAGATTGACCAGGAAACGCTGATTCGATGCCTGTTGGAATTTGATCCATCATGCACTGTCCAAGATAATGCAACATGCGTCGTGCAACGTATTATGAGCGCTATTAACATGGTACATAGAACGTATCTCTTACTGAGAAGTCGATACCTACAAGCCCTGTGAAAAATTTCCGCAAAGAACTTGTGGCAATCGTAGATTTCTTTGAGAAACCTTGACACAGACTGTTCAGAGAAAATTCTACTAAAACCATTAGAGACAAGAAATAAGAGCGGTGTTACTACGAACCTACGAAGCCGGCCTCAGCACAGCTTCGGTAGCTCACTTTCAATTCTACGCAGAATTTACTTAGAAATTCGGTCTTAAGTCCAAATCTCCAGGAGAGATATCGCCTTCGCTCTGCAGAATTTCTCCTTATGCGCAGTCTGCAAGCACTAATGGAGTCACCGATGGATCTTTTCAAGAGTCACATTCAATAAGTTTTGAATCAGCAGTGGATAAGAGCCATCAGGCATCACGGATACCTGTTACAGAGGGTGCTTTGTTTACAGCAGCAAAAAGGTAGATTCTACGCCGGCTACTGCGCAGCCACCAACCCTTTGCTTCGAGATGATGAAGCTACCAGCAAACTTCTGGTGCCTGGACTGTCCTATATGTGAGCTTCCTTATTAATAGTAATAACTGATTACAAGCTCGATCCTGCTCTCTTTGCGCCAGGGAACGTTTGCTGTATAACGTCCCACAGTGGCTCACCACCTGCAGTCAGATCCTTCCAGGCAGGGCACTGGAGGCTCAAGACCGGCGCAGCTAAGACGCTGGTAACTAGGTCGATCGGACCTTGTAGAGTAGCAAGTAAAGGCGAAAGAGAATTAGGTAGGAAGGTCTTGAGTACTTCGAAGACAAAGCACAGAAGATTGTTGCCTTCTAGCAGAGAAGCTGAGTTGACGAGCCCACCTGTCAGGTTGCTCAAGTCCAACCCTGAGAAGGAGTCAACAGTACCAGTATTACCGCCAATGCTGATTTTGATGGGTTAGTGTTCGAACCTTGGGAGGAAATTCAGAGCTAACTTACCTTCCCAGTTCCGGATGTCTCAGCACCCAGCTGACAATGTCCAGATTGAGCGCAATAAGACCATATTCTGTTGACTTGCGATACCAGTTGCTAGGTATTTTCTCGTGACCTTGACGATATGCAAGGGCCCCTTGTGCATCCTGCTCAACGGCGAAGAAACTCCTGAACACTTCTTGGCTTAGCACGCCATCAGGGTTGTCCATTGTGTGATTGGAAAGTAGTCGACCGAGGAAGAAGTACCCTGCGTTGCGGCTGACCATGCCAGTAATAGGTCCGTAGTAGAAGTTCGGGTTGTGCGAAACACTGTACTTCCAGCGGTGGGCAGCTTGGTCGGCCAGCAAGTCGATTGATATGATTCCATGTTCATCTGCACGATCATAGATATCGCGAAAAAGAGTCATGTTCATTGACCAGGCATCGCCGGTCACGTAAAGATCGTCCCGCGTCAGAGAAGAATCGGATTCAATCCAGTTGTGTGAACCTTGGAGGCCTCGAGGATCACCTTTGCAAATGTCAGAATGATGCAGTTCATGAGATGAGAAGGTAGCAGACTCACCCAGCAGGCCATTGAGATTGCCAAGAATATTGTCCGAGCCGTCACTAGCAACAGTGCCGCCGATGGAGAACCCAGGATCCAAGGACAGCGGATTTCCTGTCCAAACCGTACCCATGAGTCCGAGAACGAGAGCCAGTTCGATACCCATCCCAAAGACTGAGCATCTATGTGAGCTTTGTTATGCAGTTGTCAAGTGTTCCCGACACGAACCTTGATTGATGGCTGTCACTACTTCTGCATAGCTAGTTATCCCATCGTGGGATATGTAGTTGTGATTCGCCAGCGCATTCAGCCCAGGACAAGGCCCACGTTGGTCGCCGATGCTGGGCGCTTCGAATTTGTGTTTGCCACTGATATCGATGGGTTTTCTCGGGTCTACGTTAGAAATATTGTCTTTAAGGTGTGATTCCACAGATCGTATGGCTGATCTCAGCTTCTCGGGCGTGAGGCTTGCGAAGCTTGATGCATGGGGCGCGGGAAAAGGCTCAACTGGAAAGACAGAAGAGAGGACGAGGAGAATTTTGAAAAAAATCATCGCTAGATGAGGAGCTTCAGTCAAGCAAACAGATATTTAAAGCCCAATATAAGCTAAAACCAACGTTGAGCCATGAGAACGAGGTGGTTCCGTTCAATCCCCACAAGCTTACGTTTGTGCAAAGATGACAGAAGTCTTGATCACTGACCAAACCATGCTCAAAACGACGACTGATGCTCATAGCCCGTAGTGAGCCCGAAAGGCGAATCAATTATTGCCTATACGTATATTCGGCATGTATATGTCGATCTTAAGGCCCACATAGGGCGCTGTTGGGGACTGTATAAGGAAGGGATCCACCTTGAAGACGTTACAGAGAACGAGTGGCGATCATTCGGAGATTTAATTTGCTAGTGGATCTGTTATAGGTAAGATGCTCTTACCCGCGCATAAGTGAAGATGGAAGGTATTGCCGAAGTTTGACAGAGCGTACCGTGCCATCCCGCGTTTTCGATCCCGCCGTCACCTTGGAAGGTACCTTGCAACGGTGCCGCACGTTCGCACTAACGCTGGTTGAAGCCATGATCTTCTCTGCGACCGTACGAGTGGATCACCCTATCAAACCCGCTGGAACGAGCGCCATTCCGACACTGGTCCTTCGCTTGAAAAGCTTATGTATTGTTCACAAGTTCCCCTTGGTCGGACAGCGAGTACAGTTGAATAACTGTCACGTCCAAGAGTGAGATCCCACGAGGAGGAGAATTGACGTAGGCTTCAACGCGTACAAATCAGGGAAGGGTCCTCCGTAGCGACCGAACCGAGTATTATTGTCAGCATCTGCTGTGCTTGCCGTTGCGTCTACCAAGTCTCGACTGCCTGCCAAAAACTCGATCTGTGAGACTCGTCTAGTGCGCACAAATTTGCTGGCATCTCATCAAATTCCTCTAGCCTTGCTCAGCCATCGTAGCAGAGATGACCAACGTGTATACCGTATCTTTTGCAGAAACCAAATGTTCCTATAAGGCAGCTGTATTCGTGTCTTTCTTCTACACGTACTCTTTGCCCATTCTCTCATGGGCGATAGGCCAATTGCTCAAGCGATCATTGCCAATAGATACCGCTTGACCAACGCTGGACTCGTCGCGAAGATCTCTTGTTACTCTTTCAGAATGTCGCTCGAATTGCGTACGCTCCGTTATCATGGAGTGTTGCATATTACTGGTGTCCATGTTCACCAGCGGAACAAAGTCTGAAGTATCTTCTGTGTTCGGCTTGACCGAAATGGTTGCAGACTTCTTATATCCGGTCGTACTAGATTTAGCGCTCCCGGAAAGTGCGGAAGAGGATGTCGAATTACTCTTGCTCGAGGTGAATGTGGACTTGACAATTGGCCATAGTCTGGAGATTAGCAATCGATGCGCTGGCATACATCCACAGATGATCGACACATCTATCTCTAGCAAACTCCAGTAGCCAGCTTCGAAGTAGTCCCAGGTGATGTTTTGCGATTTAGCAAAGTGGGCAAGGGTGTAAAGGCGCAGGGCTGAGATGACGATGACGATGATTCCCACAGAGAACATTGCCATTACCATCAGCTTCCTTCCGAGGTCCATATTTAATCCGGCCAGGTGTTTCAATGGAAGTACCATTACAACCACGTCTAGGACAATGTTGATACCGGCGGCGATCCAGCCTTGCAGATGAATATCGTTGCATGTGCCTTCATGAAGGCCATCCCACTGTGTCCATGCGTAGCTAACCGGTGTACACTGGAAGGTTGTTGCAAAGAGGAAGGCGATCGTATAGGCCACTGATAAGCCCAGGACGCCATAAAGGAGACGCCTAAAGTCTTTCTGAGGAAAGACCCGAAGGTAAAAACAGAGGATAGAGATCTTTGAGACCCCAAGGGCGAGGACGTAGAAGATCTCGCCAATGTAGTAGAAATGGAGGACATTAGTAATCTGGTGGTCTTTCAACGTCCACATGTCTCGACCCAATCCATTATCAACCACTATGAACTGTCAGCGCTTGCCAATTTGCGAACTAATATGTGTACAGAAAAGCACTTACGAAAGAACGCAAAGATAGCTGGAGGAATTGCTAGCATGACCACGAGACCCATAGTGGCATCGTCCCAGGACATTTTTCGACCATTCTTCGGCAAGCTTGCACCTAGTCTCAGGATGAAGGCTAGTATCGCAGCTAACATGCCACACATGCCGATCACGATGAATTGGTGACCTCTGTCGCGAACAGGTACACCGCATCCGTTGTTTGAGACATGTTTAGTTTCTAAAGTGTTGTTTGTATCAGTATGGCAATGTTTTGACCGCTTATAGCTGAAAGTCTTACGGAGAAGGTCGTAGATCGTGCAGGTCTCCTGGGCGCAAGCGCCTACAGCTGCCTTCAGGGCGACATCAGTACACAAGCACTCGGAGGTGAGATTGGTAGCGCAAGTCGATTGAGGTATTGCTTGGGTGAAGCAAGCCAGCTGGTGCAATCAGTAAGCCAGATCACACTGAATACGATAATTTGAGCGAGCGGAGACATACGGCACAATCTGGCATGTCTTTTGCCAACGCGAGAAGCGCCTCTTGAGACATCACTGGCACAAATAGCGTGGCCAACGTGACCAGTGTCGTTGTCAGTCGCATGTCGGTGTTGTGTTTTGCGTACTGCGAATTCTCAAGCGTGTAGATAGGCCGCAGCTGGAAGTGAAAAGAAGGATGCTCTCAAGCTGTTAGTGGTATCCATTTCGTCTCCTTGTACTCTCCAGGGACTAAGATCAGCAGTTACCAAGTCTTCAGTCTCATCATCCTCCAGTGTGAGACCTAGGTACATCCCGATGTACGCCCGTACCAGCAAGAGCAAGCTTCGGTCCGAGAGTTGTCGCAATGGATCCAATGTATGCGACGAAAGTTCCTCCAAGAAGGGAGACATAGCGGTCAACACTGGCAGCTGCGGGGCGCAGATCGTTTCTCGTTACATGGTCGTGATACAGGCATTCCGAGTCAGTGACTAGCTGTGGATTCGTCCGGGAGATTCCCTTACGCAGGGAGCGATGGAGAATACCCAACGGCAGATGATCATCCTCCCAGTGAGGAACTCCTAGAGACCGTCTTTCATCATTGACAATTACGTCCAATACATCCTCCCCCCACGGCGGAAGTGGGGACGACATGGATTGTCGGGCCGAAGCTGTGGGATCAAACGTCGGAATCCTTGCACGAGCGTTCTGTGGCTCTATGTGGCAGGTACCTGAGGAAATCTTTCCCAATTTGAACAGCGCACAGCGTCAAGCAATCTGGAGAAGTGTTGTTGCATGCACAATCCCAATCACGGTCGACTCTCACGTCGGGCGGTTGCTTCCACTCGCTGCGTAGATGCCTGTGCCACCCTTACTCCCAGTGCTTGGCAATAATTCTCTGAACTGGTCAGGTGCATCTCCAATGGTCTAGTATACGGGCCCTATATATGCTACAGCCCTCTCAAGATCTGATTCTACAACCGCAACATCTGCTTGTAAGGATGAAGTACTGTGCAGTTGCTGCGCTCTTTGTGTCGTCAATTTCCGCGCGATATATGTATGATAGTTTCTGCTTGCTTTGGAGATCGCGACTCTGCTGACATCCATGCAGTGATGGCGCTAAGCATACACCCTTTCAGGGTGTGAATGTCAAACCTGCTTCTGACAGAACAACATCGGATATTACGCTCGAGGACTACGAGTATGTTGTTGTCGGATCAGGCCCAGGTGGTGCTCCTCTGGCAGCTAAACTCGCTATTGCTGGCCATAAAGTGCTCCTGCTCGAGGCTGGCGGCGATGAAACAAACAGCACGGAGTACAATGTCCCGGCTCTCCACGCTATCGCCTCTGAGTACGAGCCGATGAGGTGGGACTTCTTCGTCAAGCACTTCGACGACGATGAGAGCGTGCGGAGAGACACGAAAGCCACATATAAGTTAGCCGATGGATCTCGCTACACTGGAGCCAACCCCCCAGCAGGAGCTACCCCACTCGGTATCCTGTATCCTCGGGTCGGATCGCTGGGTGGCTGCTCCTCCCACAATGCGCTGATTACAGTCTATCCTTACAAGAGTGATTGGCAGCATCTCCAGAAGGTTACTGGGGATGACACCTGGGCCCCCGAAAATATGCGCAAATATTTCCAGCGCCTGGAGAAGGCTCGCTACCTTCCCAACAGTCTCGTTGGTCACGGTTTCACCGGTTGGCTCGAGACTTCATTGACCGAGCTGACCTTGATCGTTCAGGACTTCAAAGTCCTTTCCTTGGTCGTCGCTGCTGCCTCTGGCATGGGCAAGAGCATTCTGGGCTCGCTTCTCACTACTGTCAGTGGCCTTGCTCAAGTCCTCCTTCGAGATATCAACCATCCTGGTGTAAATCGGGACTCGGAAGAAGGCCTATGGCAGGTACCCCTGACAATGAAGATTCCAGAATACAAGCGTTCTGGTCCGGTCGACCTCTTGAATGAGGTTGTCAACGCAAAGAATAATGATGGCACCCGCAAATACCTTTTGGACGTTCAGCTTAACACTCTTGTGACTACCGTCAAGTTCGAGCAGGGTAGTGGTGGCAAACCGAAGGCGACTGGCGTCAACTTCTTAGCCGGGAGGTCGCTATACGGCGCTGATCCTCGCCGACAATCTGGTGCTGCCACGGGAGCGGGTATCAAAGGCTCTGTCATTGCAACTCGGGAAGTCATTCTGTCTGCCGGTGCATTCAATACCCCTCAGATACTGAAGCTTTCTGGTATCGGACCTAAGGATGAGCTCGAGAAGTTCGGCATCGAAGTCGTCAAGCACCTTCCTGGAGTCGGCACAAACCTCCAGGACCGCTATGAGGTCCCTGTCGTTGGCCAGGCTCCCACCAAACTGGCCTTGCTTGAAGACTGTACCTTTCTCGAAGGAAATGACCCTTGTCTCGAGAAGTGGGAGACTCAATCCGTGCAAAAGGGTGCGTACGCCTCCAACGGTGTCGCTCTGGGTATCACGAAGAAAGCCAAAAACTCCGCCAACGGCAACGCAGATCTCTTTGTCGCCGGCTGGCCAGCCTACTTCAACGGCTACTACCCGAACTACTTCCAAAATGCTACAGCTGGCGGCAATCATTGGACCTGGCTCACTCTCAAAGCAGAGTCTCGCAATAATGCAGGCTCAGTCACTCTACGCAGTGCTGACCCGCAGGATGTTCCCGAGATCCGCAAGCGTAACTTCGCTGTTGGTGGCACCGAGGATATTGATGCTCTGATTGAGGGCATCAAGTACAGTCGCAAAGCTTTCTCGGATCTAATCCCTCTGGACGGCAAGTTCACCGAGATCTGGCCCGGAAAGCAAGTCGCAACGGACGCGCAGTTGAGGGATTTTGTCAAGTACGAGGCTTGGGGCCATCACGCCTCTTGTACTTGTGCAATTGGTGCAGAGAGCGATCCTAACGCCGTACTTGATAGTAATTTCAAGGTTCGCGGCATTGACAGGCTCCGTGTCGTAGACGCTTCTTCCTTCTCGAAGATCCCAGGCACGTATCTTGCTCTTCCTATCTATATGATCTCAGAGAAGGCCGCAGATGTTATATTAGCAGCTGCAAGCTAGTTTCATCTGAGCGTACAGATTGGATATCGCGGAGACGCCGCCTAATGTACAGTTGAGCTTCAATACCACACTAGTGTTTAATCTTGATGACAATCTTGCCATGGAACTTGCCTGACTCCAACCGATCATATGCAGCTCTGGCGTCCTCAAAAGCGAAAGGTTCATCCACGAGTATCGGGGTGAATTGAACGTTCTTCTCCTCGAGATAGCGATTCATCTCTTCGAAGTCATTCCTCGTGCCCATCGCAATTCCCCTGATATGGTCAGTCAAGCTCCAGAACTCCTAGAATCATCAAGACTCACTTCACACTGGCCGATTTGGGCATCAGGGACATGATCTGTCCTGCGGGCCAAGCAGCCTCGAATCCGTCCAGGAAGCCGATCAACGACACAGTACCATTTCTCTCGCACAGGAAGCTAATGTCGTCCAGGAGAGAGTTGGGCCCAGTGTTGTTCACCACGAATTGTACTCCGCGCTTTTTGGTGAGACGCTGGATCTCAGCACCCTGGTCGGCCACAGTCTTATAGTTGATGCCTTGAATGAGCGGGCTGATCTTCTTGATAGCTTCGATTTTCTCGTCGGACGAAGACGTGATGATGGGCCTGATCCCAGCGGAAAGACACAAAATGAGTGCAAACATGCTGACCCCACCGGTCCCTAAGACTTATAAGTATAAAGTACTTCGAACCGGTTTACGGTGGACGATTTTACCTTGGAGCAGTACGTAAGAGCCCTCAGGCACGTTCCTGAGTCCGTCGAGCGCATTCCATGCCGTAACACCCGCGCAAGGAAGTGTGGTCGCCTTCATAAGTCAGACGCATGCAGTACAGATGCAACTTGCCACTTACCTCTTCCCACGACATATGAGCAGGCATCTTGACTAAATGCTCCTCGTTGAAGACAGCATATTCGGCTAACACACCCTCGCCATTGTTACCAACACCGATACTAATTCCGTCACTTCCGCCTTCGTACGTTGGCCCAATACTGGGATTTGGGCACACTCGGTCTCCCACGGCAAAGCGTGAGACTGACGATCCAATCGCAACGACTTCAGCTGCGGCATCCGAGCACGGGATGCCTTTCTCTAGGAGCGGAGTAGGATATGTGCCGATCAACATCGCATGCTCGCGGTAGTTGAGCGAGACGGCGTGAATCTTGATGATGACATCGTTGGGGTTGAGCGTTGAGGGGAGGGTCTCGTCGTTCGTGCGATTAATGGTCATAGGCTGCTCCTTAGTTCCCTTGAGGCCACTGCGACGCCAGGCGGAGTATGTAGATGGATAAGACATGTTCTTTGGTCCAGAGGAGTCGAATGTGAAGAAGGAGATGTGGTATTGTGGTGTCACAGACAAGATCGAAAGGCATATTTATAAATCCATTGATGCGTCGGTCGGTGACGTGTCCGTTACATCTCGTCCGCGATTTAACACTGCTGGTGTTGGGTATGATTGCAAAGCATTGAGGTGAGCTAGTAGCATGAAGTGTGAGCCGTTTGAGTGGGACTGCGGCGCTAATGCAGGTTGCTTACTTTAGTCTACCATTATGTGTACTGCTTACGAAGTGGGTCCAGTTTCAGGTTTTTCATTGGCCAGTTCTAAAATGGACAACGTAAGAAATGTTGTTTGCCGGCACATAGGCTCGAAAGTTACGCGGACAACTGCAGATGGAAATAAAACTCTCACTGGCCGAAGAACCCTAGTAGCGCATCTGCCAACCTTACTTCAGCCTCCAAAGCCAGACTATGGCCACACTCTTCGAAGATATAGCTCTGTGTCACATTGCTGGCCGCCATCTCCATCTCCGACTTGACAAGATAGCCGAAGAACTCCGGAGAACCAATTGTCATGACAGGTATGGAGAGCTTGTTCGGCACAAGTTCGCGATTGATCTGGCCTGGTGAAGCATCAGTTTTTGCATATGAACCAGCATGTAGGGTCAACTTACCATTCACCAACCCCGCTCTATACGTCTCTAGAATACCTCTCAACCCGCCGGGACTCTTCGCGGAGCCAGTCCACTCCGCAATCGCCTGTCGACTAAGTGCAATCGGATTGTAGCACTCGGCCTCCATGAAGAACGTCCAGAACTCCTCTTCATGCCCGGTGATCAGCATAGTCGCGATGTCGATCTGGTAGAAGAAGGGGATATGCCAGGTCCAGACGCCGCGCTGCTCGTACTGAAGCATGACATTTGACTCGGTGAATTGCGATGCGTTGTCCAGACCATATCCAGAAAGAAGCATCTCGCCGAAAGAAAGTGCGAGCACGCGGTCCCGGTACTCGGCTGCTAGGACGTACGCGAACTCGGCACCACCTGGTGATCATTAGTATGATTCAATTCAGCGTGAGGGCCTGACATACGGTCTTCACCGTGGACGTAGAAAGTGTTGTATCCCAGCATTGTCATCAAATCTGCCAGGTCCTTCGCATTGGTTCGGCTGTCGTAGCCCATCTCAGCGCCAGGCTTATCCGTGTAGCCGAAGCCCCTCAGATCCGGTGCCACAATCGTAAAGTGCTGGCTCAGTAACGGCACCAGTTTGTACCAATAGTAATTAGTCTTCGGTGTGCCATGTACGAGGAGCAATGGCGGCCCGGATCCAGCTCTGTAGTAATGCATCCTGATCATGTTGAGCCGCGCTCGGCCATGGCGAACGGCATTCCCAGTGTGATCGTAGACCTCGGGGCGGGTCGACCAGGGAATAGGTTCGATATTCCCGGAGTAGTTTTGACCTGATGGGACGAGTTCGGCGCCATTCGTGGGAATCATGGGCATAGATGCGTTTGCAGGAGGTGCTGTGCCATTCTGCGCTATCGCAAAAGACAGCAGAGACACTGCAGCCGGCAGAATCTGGTAGAGGCGCATTTGGATCAACCTTGCTGATTTCTTAGTTCACAACTTTGGAAGAGTCGCGTTTCAACGGAATCCGATACTCAGGATCTCGGTTGCGGGCCGTCGCCTTTTGACTTGTACCTGCATGGCGATCCCCACAACCCCGCAAAGATGTCAGGCCGAAATGCGTCATGTTCAGAAGCCATATTCCCGGGTTGCTAAATGGGGTTGGTTTGGAGCGGGAGACGGCAGGCTGTCTTAGCCGATGACGTTTCGATGTACCTTTCTGCCACCGGACTTCACTCCGAGGCGTTTTAGCGTGATATCAGGACGACATCTTTCAAAAGGAAATGGTTCGTTCTACGGATAGAACACATTAAAAATGCTCACTCTGGTATTGCAAGATGGAGGCCATACTTTTCAATATTCAGAGCACAAATAGAGGTGAGTGTTGATGATCTGCTATAGTGACGAGAGAAAACGTTCCACAATGGACAAAACATATCAGGCCTTTAAACCTCTCAAGACGCGGCCGGAGAGCAGCACTTTGCCTAACCCCTTCCCGCACCACCTACTCTCCCTCCACCCTCTGCAGCATCTCCAAGAACTCCTTCCGCATCGGCCCCCTCTCGTCCCAACTCCAACTCCTCATCCTAACCTTCACCCCCTGCGACGACGACGGCCCCATGCCCTTATCCCCAAAGGACAGGTTCGAGAGGGTATGTTTAAGAATCTTGGCCACACGCGGGTCAAACGGGAACGCGCGAACGAGTTCCCTGTGCGCGAATACGGTCTTCCAGACATTATCGTTGGAGTGCTTCTGCGTTCCGTGGAAGAGGGTGTAAAGCCAGGATTTAGGAGCGTAACGGCCGAGGAGGGTGTATTTGCGGCGGGTGGGGAGGCAGTAGTGTCTATGTATCTGGTCAGTCCTGCTTGCTTCCTTGCTTGCTTGCTCAGAGTGTGGTCGAAGCCGGGAAGTCTTACTCCTCGTACGCGCAGATCATGTCCATGACGTAAGCTATACGGTGCTGAGGGAAGCCGAGCTGTTTCAAGGGCTGGATGACGGTGTCGCGAATTGTTTCTCCGTTAGCTGGGCGATACATTGTGGCCCATGTGCCCTCAATGAGCCATTTTCTCAAGGTCTTGAGACGCATCGAGAGGTCGAGAAGCGCACTGCTGTCCTCGGGCGAGAGCAGAGTGACTGGTCCATATGTGCTGATTGGACGCGAGGTACGGTCAAGCGCGATGGCGATTCCCATCACATCGGTCCTGTGCATCTCGAACGTGTATGCAATCAGCTCGGATAGGTACAGTTCTAGCTTTGCAAGTGAGGTTTCTCTTTGTGTTCCGTCTGGCCTTACTGAGGGCGCTGAGGGTACAGTGGAGGTGCTTCTCCGAACATTCGTCTGGGGAGAGATCGTGAGGTCTGTACAAGAGGCCGTGTACATGGGTGGCGGCTCATGGAGCACAGGCAAAGCCGTAGTAGTTAAGGAGTGGTACATTAACTCGTTATTTTCCCTTAGAGCTGTAACGGTTGCGCTCATTTGCCGTAGAAGCTCTCTCGTAGACAGCCCGCCTGACATCTTTTGCTGAGATCCTTAGGACAACGGACTACGAATTCGGAGGGCTGAAAAGAACGGGAGACTTGCGCTGAAATATGTTAGCACGATCTCCGCTCTAAACTACGTATCATTTACTCCTCATATTGTGTGAAGATAAGCCCCTTTGCTTCTACCATTGTTGTTGTACGCTTGGTAGCGCATACTCGCTACCATCATATTCTTCCAACCCTTACTCTTTACTCGAGACCTGTTGACCATCGTGTAGACGCTCGTTATCTAATTTATGTTTCGGGGTTTCCGTTCGTTCTTCCACTAGCCTTGCTGTTCGAGAATGGGTAAGGTAAAGACAGAGCTGCTGCTCCTTCCAAGAGCTTCAGTAACCAATGAACAGGGTCATGTGGCGTGCAGAAAGTGGGAAGCTGTTTAAGCTTACCACCACAGTTTGCAATAAACATACACCTCCGCCAAAGGAACCCGTAAGGATAATCCATCTCACCCACGGTTCCTAATGCTTAGCAGTCGAAGAAAGCGAGACTTCCCGAACCGCGACGTCTTCGCGCCGCTTATCTGCTTTACGTGGCTCGACTTTCTACCGTTCTGAGAAACCCGCCCCTTATCTCTGAGCGCAGTCTCGATAGCCGTGCAGTCAAACTGTGTGGTAGCCATGTACACAGCCAATTTGGTATTCCGCGGTGAAGCGCCTGATCGGAGCAACGCCTCGATTGTAGAATGAATATCTTCATTCTGATATCCCACTTCCAACAGGTAATTGACCAATTTCTCGAGCGCAACGCTTTTCGCGTTGACGTGCCTCTGGTCTGGGTCTGCGCACTGCTCGAGCAACAGCCGCACGACTGGCTTCAGCTTCAGGTCCAGGCCGTGACTGTAGCGAAGAGCCTGTCGTATAACCAGATCGAGCATTTCCATGCACAGGAGATCTCGATGTGCAACCGAAAGCTCAGTAGATCGCAGCCCCTGGTCGAGATACTTGAGAAACCCAAAGTCGGTAGCTACTTGCAGGATCTGCATACAGCGTACTGGTCCAATCCTGTCTAGATGCTGCGCGCCTAGTATGGTTTGTGCAAAGCGACTCGTTCTTGTTGCGGGTACTGGTGTGGACGAAAGTTGCGCGAAGATGGTGTCGAGGGCTTCGAACGATGCAGCTCCCCATGTGCTACCCTTGGCCAACGCCTGGACAGCGTACCCTGCCGCGTCAAAAAAATCTGCCCAGAAGCCTTGCAACTGATCATTTGCATACTCTTGCGTCTTCAGTCTCATGACGTAGCTATTGCACAACCTTTGTTCACAGACAAACGTCTCTGGGGTTGCGGCCTGGATGTTCTCCCAGACATCAGCGCGATCGAGGTAATCCTTGACGGTACGGTGAATAAAGGCCACTTCGACGTCGTGCTCGGGAGTTTGAGTGTCAGAGGTGCTTGCCTCCAGCAGACCTTTTGTGCACGCGTTGATTCTGCGGTTCATGAGGGCAGCCTTCGCGTGCTTCTGCTGCAAAGGCATGACTCTGATCGGTGCATCGAATGCAGCGTCCACATCATCCTCGTCGGCGAAATACATGTCCAACAGCGTCACTGGTTCCAGAGAAGCGCGATGAATTTGAAACAGCTGTGAAGCACGCCTCAAGTGCCAGGGATCCAGACTGTCAAATATTTTCCCAAAGAGCGCTTCGATATCTGTTGGAAGATGGTCAAGACGTTTCTGCAAATGCGACGGGCTCTCGCCGTCAGTCAGGCCTTGGAGGAGGGACTTGACCACCAGCCGAATCCACAAAAACACGCCATCAGACTTGTTGCACACGTCTTCAATGAGTTGCACTGAGTAGCCAGGATCGCTCTTTTCGTAATCCGAGAAGGCAATACTCTTGTGCAGTATGGAAGACACGTACTTCTTGATATCGTCATGAGTCAAGGTTTCGACGCGCAGATGTGCACCATGGCCAAAAGCATCACGAAACTCGTTCCACGGTCGGCTCGAAGCGCACACTTTAATCCCCGGTGCTTCCAGCGCCTTGACGAACTCGATAAGCTCATTGGGATCGCCTTCGAACTCGTCCATGCCGTCTATGAAGATCATGATCTTATGTGTTGTCGAACACTTGCGTATCAGCACGTTGAACGCATCCAGAAGCTCATCCCAGGACCAGTCCCACGCGTCTCGCCCAAAGATGAATTCTCCGAACAGAAGGCCGTCGAGGACTCTGTGAGGAAGAACGAGAGGCGTCATCTCGGGCACTTGGGTCAGGATCTGGTGGAGGAGCGATCTGACAAGTCCTTCGTAGGACATTTGCATTTTGGTCCCCGAATTCCAGAAGAAGAACGATGCCCGAATCAATTTTCGCGTACTCCGCCATTTCTGCAGCAGTCCGACTGTTCGCTGGTGATCGACCAAGTATCGCATGAGGGTCGACTTGCCAGCGCCAGGTTTCCCAGTCACCCAGTACAAAGACTTTGTGTCTGATTGAAGCCAGCCTACAAAATCCGTCCACAGATTGGGATCACGGGGAGGTTGCAGGATCCACTGGAAAGTGTCTTCATGAGCCGGGGCGATGCGCTCGTATCGGCGGTCGATTTCCACGTAATGGAGTTGTTGGAGTAGCGATTGGGAAACATCGTCGGTGTAGTGTTTCCTCAAGATGCCTTGCACGTGATCAGGTGAGGTGGCAGCCATAATACCTGGCGCTCCTTGACTGTAGATGCTCTGTACAGCGTTCGAGGGTTGTACTTTCTGGTTGGGCTCCGTCCTCTGAATAGCCTTGAGAATCTTGTTGAGGAGTTCCGTATTACCATCTATGGCCGATAAGCTCTTCTTTGTCGAGGCATCTAGTGATTGTTGGTGCTCCTGACGTGTCGCAATAAGCATCTCCCTGTTGTAAGACCGGTAATCAGTAAGTCGAAGCGTTACGATAAGAAGCGGACAGCTTACCGCTGGGAGACAACCAACTGCATTTGTATCTGCTGTCTGTAATCTTGCAAGTCCTGCCTGAGCGCATCGATCTCGCCTTGAGACAAGACAGTGTGCAAAGCGGCATTGAAGCCACTCTTCAGCTTCTTCTTCTGCAGTCGGTCGAGTTTCTCGATCAAAGCGGTTCCGATCTCATTGCATTTCTCGCCCAACTCGACAATAGCTCCATCACTCAACGACAATGGTTGCATTTGGGGCTGTTTCAGAGCGTTGCGGACCTGTTGGTTCAACCTAGTCAAGTCCTTGGTTATCCTTCTGGCGTGGGAGTTTGGCTCGAGATCTGTGTCGCTTGCGGCATTGTGTATGGCCTTTGTGACGGAGATGATCTTGACTGTGAAGTCCGCGAACTGGCAAGCCGCAGTCGCGACGGCAAGCGCACTGAAAGGCTCCATCTTGCAGTTTTGGTAACAACCAGAAGGTGCGTATCAGCCTGACCTCTTGTAGGAAGCGGGGTGTTGCGATCCTGCATGCACAGCCACCTCACCCCCTTAGACGACGAGGCTGAGCATATTCACATCTAGGTAGATTACATGTTTTTTCTGGCATTCAGGTGCGTGCGTGTCAGTCCTGGGTCGTCAGAAAAAGGGCACGTTTTGAACTGTCAATCTTGGCACGATTAGGAGCAGTCTTTCAATCGACAAAGAAGCAAGGACAACGGCAGACAGATGGCAAGGTTCAGAGAAGATCGAAACATTGCATTTCGCTAAACAAGAGCAACGGCCGTATTGCCGCGGAGACAATGGCACCTGACGTGCGTCCAGCCGTCTATCTAGTAGCAAGCCAGACGCCGCGCATCAGAGCGCTTCGCCACCATAAAACACACTCAGGAAAAGTAAACAAGATTACCGTGCTATTGCACTGAATCGAACCAAAACGCCGGTGTCTTTGCTGACACAGAGGGGGACCCAGGGGTAATATGTACGCCCATGTGGCCCTTGAACCTGAACGCCCTGCCCAATATTAAGTAATACTGGATTAAAGCGCTATACGTGGAAGGGACCGGCCATTGCTATCGTGGGTATCATTCGTCGTGACATCGTAAGAGGGGATTATCCAAGAGATAAACCCAAAGGAGTGTTTCCAAGTGTCGCTTGAAGAAAGGTAAGATAGTGGGGGCGGCCTGGTAGGTGGTGCTATGGGAAGGAAGAGATGAGCGCCAAAAGTAGGGAATGGAAGCGGAAGGGGGTATCATATAGGCATCTGGCACATCTGAGCTTGCAAAGCTAATCCTCGACCGGTGCATCAGCATGGCAGTGTTGCGTAATCGCCGGGAGCCAGCCTCGTGAAACGGCTACAACTTGGTGAAAACGCTCAAGCCTTGAATAACACCGAGTCGGGAGTCAGCTTGCTGCTCATCTGCACTGTCAGCTTAGAATCGAACGGTGCTGCTACGAGTGAGACCAGGCCTCGACAGCTTCTTGGGTGAGCCATTGGGCGCGACGGCGGTCGGCCGCGCACCAATCTTCTCGAACCCTTGCAGCAAGTCAATGCCCGGCTCAGACTCATCGCTGTGGAGGAGGTGGAAGATGTCATCATCATCTTTGCTCTGGTGCTGTGCACTAGATGCGCTGAAGGACTCGGGAGGAGTAAGGCCGGGTAGGCCGTTCTCCTTGCTTGGTCCAGGGAGGGAAAGACCTAAGCCAGCCAACGGGGCGGATGTCGGAGGCCTCAGCTGAGGTGCCTTGAGCGGTGACATGCCCTTGATTGGCGATAGGTTGGGGATGTTGAGAAAGGAAGACGCCATCTTCCAGTTGGGAGTTGGCGAGTTTGCAAAGTTGCTCTTGGAACCAGTGATGTCAGCAAGAACACCGCTTGTGGTGACAGCACGTTCCATGCGAGGTCGCTGTTTACCAACGCTACGCTTGAGCGGGCTCTCGTTGTAACCGAAGTCACCGAAGATGTCAAAAGTGGTCTCAAAGCCGTCGCCGACAAGGTTGACATGGTCGTCGTTAGGAATCGAAAGGGCAGGGCTCCAGCCCTTAGCGTCCAGGAAGGATGTGTCGACCCACATGGCCAGACTCTTGTCTGGCGATCCGCCGACGAGCTCGCGCATCTTATTCCTGTGGTTTCGCAGGTTGGTGTTTGGCGATGCGGAAGCGGGCGGCAGGGCAGGGCGCTTGAAGACGATGGCAGGGGTGAGAGGGTTTCCAAGCTTCTCGCTTGGGCGGAAGGGCGACGAGATGGGTTGGGCAGCATTAGGCTGCCTCATGAAAGGCCTTGTCTTGGACGGAGAGTCGTAGGAGGAGCCACGTATCCGAGCAATTTCCTCTTCAGCACGTCCCTTCTTGATGGATGGGCGATCGAGATCAGCCTCGGAAGTGAGGAGTGGTCCAAGCGGGTTACCCTTGATCGCTGATGACTCGATAGAGGAATAGTAGCCGCTGTCACCAAGGCCGTTGAACTTGCGTCGGCGTCCACCTGATCGGCTGCTGTTGGATGGAAAGCGAGGCCCACGTGGAGGGGTGTCCTCGCGAACAGAGCGCGACCGTGAAACAGGCGGTGGTGGAGACGATTGGATGTCGGCGGGCGGTGGTGAAGACGGTATTGGACGCGGCGGAGGCATGGTCAGCGAGTCATGTCCATCATGGGCAGCAGGGTCTGAGCACGGAATGGTGGCATCCGAGTCTGGCAGGTCATTCTCCTCTGGCTCTGGAAATCGACTGGAGTCAAAGCCTTTGGCCGAGCTCATAGGCGGGAAGCTAGCAGACGTTGATGTAGACGGACGAGGCAGGTCGCTGGGGTATGCTGGAACAAAACTGTCCGGGTTCGTAGAGCGGCGTGTGGGCTTGACCTTGTGATACTGCTTCTCGAAGCCGGCGTTGATGATCCAGTAGTGGCCCTTTCCAGGGTCATCCTTTGGTCGCTCTTGTTTGGAGAAGGATTTGCTCAGGCTAAGGTTATGGCGAATGCTGTTCTGCCACCCTGTCTCTTGCGAGTTGCGGTAGAATGCAAATGTGTCTGAGATCCACTTGTAGATCTGCGCCAATGTGAGACGTCGACTCGGCGCACGGAGAATGGCCATTCCAATAAGCATTGCGTAGCTGTACGATGGCTTGTTGCCGTCATCCTCGACAGCTGGCATCTCGTCTGGCTCAGGGAGGGGTCCTTCTGTCTCTTCGGCTTTGACTTCCTTGGCGACCTTTTGCTTCTTGCTGCGGTCGCGCAACGGGGTTGCTTCGACGAGAGCGCGTTTGTTGTTGGCAAGTTGTTTTGTCGGTGGCTCTGCGGCTTGCATGGCAGCCATCTTGGCATCTGGGAAGGCGTACGCGTTCTCCTTGTCCACCTGGGACGAGGGGAAGCTGTTCCAGTACTGCACGGGGGCCATGGTGCGCGATTGCGAATGTGGTTGTGACTGTGACTGTGACTGCGACTGCGACTGCGACTGTGGTTGTGACTGCGATCGCTCGGGCTGACGCGCCTTCTTCATGGGCGCGTCGGTGCGGAAACGCTGCTCCCTGGGCGGCGGGAGGTTGACGTCCTTGTTGCCGAGGACGTTGCGTGTCGGCGAGCTGGAGAGGTGTGGTCCTTTGCGCGGCGAGGGCGCGTTGGCGAGGGCGTCTGGCGGGGCAAGGAGGGTGTGGGAGTCGGTCGACACGTCGACAATGCTCACACAGGCGTCGAGGTAGCGTGGGTCGTAGGCGGCGGGCGTGTCGAGATGGTCGTGGAGCTCAGGTAGTACAGGATCCTGAAAAATCTTCATCGACGGCTGTCGGCGCGCTGCTGCCATTACATGCGAGGCGGCCGACGTCCTCGTGGACCTTGTATAGGCTCTCCAGGCGCTTTGACGCGTCGAGTCGCGTAGAGTTTTGCAGAACGGGGCAGTTGGAGCTACGGAGCACGGTCGGCGAGTGCAGCGGCGATGCGGGAGATTGCGATGACGATGGGCGTGCGCGCCGTTTGGTGAGAGCAGCGAGGGCAGCGGGGTCTGGGCGGTGACTGTCGACAGGAGTGCGCTGTCTGTGTGAAGAATGGAATTGGGAAAGGAAACGTTGGGTTGGGCTTGGGAGCAAGCGGTGAGCAGGGAGTGTGGTGGTCGAGGCGGTGGGTGGGCTGCAGCCTGCTAATCGTTTACCTGTGCGGAGAGCGATATGAAGCAGCCGAGCGACTCGCTTGCCGGCGCTAGCAGGCGGCCAGTGACGACAGATCAGTGGGCAATTAAATGGCCTGATCGACGATGGGCGGGCTGAGAAGGGAGGATCTTGTGCCAGCAACCAACAAGCAACCAACAATGCCTCCTGTTGCTGATGGATTGTGACTGTTGCGCGTGTTGACTTGTTGTGTTTACAGAGGAAGGTGCGAGGGACGAACGCGGGGGAAAGGGGAAGCTGCCATCAACAAACGGGGTACAAGCTAGGTACTGTAGCCTGTACCTCTGTCTACCAACAAGATGTCTTACGCAAGAGCGGCAGCAGAGCGCAGCGCTGTGGAATCAGCTGCAGCTGTTCTTGCAGCAAGGAAGGAGCGGCCCTGGCCAATCGCACTCCACCATACCGCCGTCTTAAGGAATGGCCTCCAGGATCAACCTCGTGCCAGCGCGCCCGCTAGCCAGCTGTTTGCTCACGGACGCGCGACAAAGGCGCCTGTCATCAGCCCGTTGCAGCGAAGGAAGCTGCACGCAGACTGGCCACACTCAACGGCCGCCGAGAAGCGCCTGTACTGCGACTGCGACGCTACGCTGCGAACCACACCCACTGGCCAACCGTCTGTGCAGCTCAAAGCACTTCTGCTGCAGGCAGTAAATACCTGCTGCAAGCAGCAGACATCTCTAGCCCACGGACCAAAGCTCGTGAAACTGACAAGGCACGACGCGGGCATCCTGGCTGCAGCTCCTGGCCCCACCAACCAGCAAGCCACCCACTTGCGGTCTAGAAGGAAGGATCAGGGCAATCACCGGAAATCACCACATATATCTCGGCACCTCTATAACAATGCCATCTCTCGCTGCCCTAGGCAAGACGCCCGGGAGATGCGCAAGCACCGCGATCGAAGATCAGAAGAGGAGTAGTCTTGACTCTGTGAGCCATCGGCACATGTCAGTAATTAAACTTATCGTCCGCAAGGCTGTCGACCACCGCAATCAAGGCGGGTACCTTGAACGCGGCAGCTCTTGGCGGATGACTGTGTTCATGCGAGGGGCAGTCACGATCGATTGTCAGCCAATGCTCAAATCATCACGGCCACTCATCACCGCAGTCTTTGGTCTACCAAAAAGAGCATTGTCTAGATTTCGCTGCTCGTGATCACTACTCACAATGCAGACATCTTATCAACGAGCTCGGCGTAGCCGTTGACACTCATGTGCTGCGCAAGCCACCAGCCACAGCTCAATCCCTAAGCGAAACCTTCCCAGATCTCGATCGGAGTGGATTCCGTCAAATCCGCGTGTCCCAAACGGGCAGAAACCTGAAATTGAGCTCGCTACGGCTCGGGTTATCGATGCATCCATCCCAGCGTGGGGCACATGAAGATCCTCGAGTCTTGATTGCGAAAGGTCAACAATCTTGTCTCGCTCGAGCCCCAACAGCGTCCATGCGGACCACAAGGCTGTACGCAGAAATGCATTCATTCTGAGGACGTGATGTCATGCTGCCGAGACTACTGATCAAAGTGTTTCTTGTCACCTGTCTCAACCACACCGCGTGAGCGAGCTGAGAATGAAGTCGTGAACGACATGTGTCTTCCGTGATCTTCAACAAAACACGGTCGGCATGGCAACGCTCCTCAGTGAACCAAACTTCTTCGACACGACGCAGTCAGCACCGTCATGATCCGCTTTCCCCTTGCTCGCACATGCGCCATGCAGATGCAGCCCCAGGCAGATCTTCAACACTTGTCCAAGACATGGAGAGAACTCCACTCCATGTAACCGTTCCCCCCTTACCCGACCCGACGAACACTCCAAAATAGAATCCTTGGGCCACCGGCGCAATCCTCCGTGATTGTCCTCATGATCGTCGAACCAGAACCTCGGGCTGCCGTCAGTTAGTCACTTACACCTAGGGATGCCTTGAAGCGTCTGCACATCAAAGGAAGATCTCACCGACAACACTGAAAGACCGCTGGAAGACTTTCAACCCTATGATAGGGTGACCCTTCTTGAACATCAAGCCACAGCTGTGATTCCTCCAACCATCAATGCTCAATCTAAGAAACACATCGAGAAGTAGACACTCACGTGCTCAAGAAGCCAGTAGTAGATGCAAAATGCAAGAGTACAAATTTCTACAAGCCAAATTATCCAGCAAAAGTAGACCGTCACGGCCGCAAAATATGCTACGAAGTGAAGAAACAAGAGACTCCCACAGAATCCAGGACATGAAGGAGTGACATGGACCCAAGAGAAGCAAAACACAAACAGCCCCCCAAATGCGTCTAAAAGCACCCATCTAATACACCGCTCCCCCCTCCACCACCTCCATTTCGCCTGCGCTTCTGCGCTCTCACCGCTTACGAGATGGCAATCCACCGCCTGGCCACCGCCTGGCCCAACTCACCCGGCTTGACAGGCTCCACGGCCTCGAAATCAATACTCATCCGTCCACAGGGTCCATTCGACACGACCAGCGCCACACCAGCAGGGAAATCAGGCTGTCCGTACACCTGGCCAACATACAAGCTCATGCTGCCCGCGCTGCATGTGCCCTCGCCCTCGCCCGGCTGCTCAAACGTGCCCGTCGAGGGTGGCAGGGCAATGGGCAGGATGCTCATGGTGCCCTCTTCTGCGGTGGAGATCGGGGTCGCGATGGGGATCGGGGTGCTGGCGCCGCTGGGGAGGAGTCCGGAGGCGATGGGGAAGAGCGCAATGGTGTCGTTGCCTGCTGGGTAGGGGGCGCCGGATGCAGTGGGGTAGGGGAGGGAGGTGTTTGAGCTGGGGAGCGGGAAGGGTGGGGTCAGGGTTGCGGTTGCGGATGGGAGCGAGGGTGTTGAGACGGTCGGCGCGGCCTGGGTGAGTTGCAGGTGGCACGCGCGGATCGAAGGTGCGTAGAAGGAAGCAGCGCAGTAAGGCGTGTTTTGGCATGCGATGCAGCAGTTTACCGCTGAGGTCGTGTTGACGACAAGGCTGTTGGCTACGGGGAAGCCCTCATCAGGCGTGAAGACGATGCGGTCGAAGAAAAGCGGGCGGTTGTCGAAGCCTGGCACATTGCTCACTGCGAGGGGTTAGTTGTGTTTTGGATAATATGCAAGTTCACTTACCAACGTTGTCCTTCTGGCAGGCGGCATACTCGGTAGGCTGAGCTTGGATCTCGATGACCGTCTCGGTGGCTGTGCTTGTCGATGTGCTGATAGCAGTGGCAGTAGCAGGGACCAGGACCTCAGTCTTGGGAACGCCAGTGACGATAGTCGTCTCGGTGCTGTTGATGTTGACACTGACACGGCATTCAACAAACGCAGGGTAGACGCGGTTGAGACTCTGGCCCTGGCCGTTGGGGAGAACGATGAATCCTCCCGTGTTGCCCTCTGGGGTCTTGGGAAGGCGCTTGACCCTCTCGAGGTGCTGGGCCCGGCTCTCAACCAGCGCACGTCGGTGACGGCCGAAAGCAGTCTGTGTAGGCGTGGGAGTGTTGAGGAGCGGGAAGAAACCCTCAGGGGCGGAAATTGTAGTCGCAGCAGGGACAGAGGTCACAGTTGTAGTAAATGTAGTCGTGGCGTTGACTACATCGGTAAAAGTGGTTGCTGCAGGAGTGACGGTGATTGTCTGCTGTGTCGTGCTAGTGACGTACAAGTTGTTGGTATTAGTAGTGTAATAGTACGCTGTCTCGATGTTGACGCCGGTAGGTGCAGCAAACTCGCTGTAGCTGGTCGTGCATCGAGTCACCGTCTCGGTGACCTCTTGACACTGTGCAGTGGAGACGGCTGCCAAAGTGGCAACGATTAGCGTAAGAAACATCTCGAAGGAGTGCTTAGAAAGAACGAAAGACTGAGAAGAGCTAATGAAAGAAGCGAGTGTGCTGCTGGATGGCTAGCTGATGTGGACAACGAGGCTGCTATATATTCTTCACGATGCTCGCTCCTGTGGCGTCAAGGGAGCTCTTCTCTTGCTAGAGATTGCACCAAGTCTATGGAGACTGACCGGTCTCGCGAGGCCCACAGCTGCGCGTAAGCTCATCGAGTCGAGCCTGGGCTGGAAGGAGGCGAAGATACACAGAGACTCGAGACAAGTCAAATGGAGCCCTTGGTTCGGCGGAGACTTAATGGCTGGGTAGCGTTAGCGGTCGTCTCCATCGTCTTGGTGTATTGACAGCCTCTTACAGTAACCATTCGAGGAGCTTCGATAGCTCCAATGTCTCTCGGCAGTCCCTTACGGATTCACCTTGCGCACCCAGCGCCAGCAGTACGGTGACGAATTGGCCGCGGTCGACAGACATGATCGTACCAGTACTGAGGAAGCGCGGTTGCGTGTCTGAATCCCGGACAATCGGATGGGTCCGCAAAGGGATGCAGTTACACAGAGTCTCGATGCAGGTGCAACTCTTCCAGGCTCATTAGACTAACGTCGTACCAATGTATGCGTGACATCAAGGACAACCGGTACCTTGGCTGCGAAAATGTAGGCTCAATTCGAGACGTTCCGTACAAACGAGCCTCTACGCAGGGACGTGGCAGAAGTGAGTGAACGACAGTGAAGAACGACATGGACCAGCATACAACCATGTCCGTCGGAGCATAGCGCTGAATATTGCTTGAGAGGTGATTGTGGTGGCGCAGGAGTTGATGTCTTCCATGTTCTTTAGCGCACTCCCTTGCTTGCACGCATGTAATCTCTTGCGAAAATGTGTTCAGCCACAACGGCATTCAGCCTCAAAGTTGAGTCATGATATGTCTATGCTAGGTCTATCTAAAAGGCAGTAGTGGTGAAAATCGCTTGGTCTATTTGAATCGAGTTTTCAACGCCGCGTTCCGGTAACGCCGGGTATCTTGCAACAGGCTGCAGAGGAAGAAAAGAGGCATGGAAGAGTAGACTTCATTCAGGTGACGCGTTGTTCCAGCGTGGCCGGATTAACTTGTCGCCTACACAGACTCAGTCTGTGGCTTAAGACCTACGAGAGCCAATTCTGAGACCAGGGACACCCTTCAGGCCCATCTTGCCGATTGTGCTCTTCTCAATGAGGGGCGGTTCTGGGCAGCCCATGGCTTTTGCGTACTCGTTTGCATGGCGCACGAGTTCGGCCGGGGTCAGCTTTAGCTTCTTCAAGAACGTCTTGTTGTATCCCAGGAACGCCTGATAGGCCTTGGCCTTGGCTTCCTCTTCCACGTTGGCGAAGGCTCGGTCGACAGTTCGCTGATGCTTGGGCAACTGCGAGACGATGTCGACGGGGTACGGGTTGAGCGGCAGAGTCTTGTTGATTCTGGGGAAGAAGGACTCTTGCTCGGAAAGAATAATGACAGCGCGACCATCCTTGCCCGCGCGGGCTGTACGACCGACTCGGTGGACATACTGCTCGGTACTTGACGGGAGACCGACCTGGACAACCAGGCCCACGTTCGGGAAATCCATGCCACGACCCACTACATCAGATGCAACCAGGATACCACTTGTGGCATCCTTGAACTGCTGAGTGGTCTTGGTTCGGGCAGGTTGAGACATGCGGCTGTGCAGCTCGAACAGCCTGAACTGAGGCAACGCGTTCTTGTACAAATCGTAAAACAGACCAACGCCGTTGGCAGTCGTACCGAAGACAATGACCTTGAAGTCGGTGGGGTTTTTGTTGTACTCCTCCTCGATCAAGGCCAAAAGGGCAGTGAATGTCTGAGTCACCGAGGGCACAGTGATAAAGAACTGTGGGACGCGCTCATGGGTCGGAACTTCGTTGGGATCGACTGTCGAGAGTGTGGTATAGCCAGGGAAGAGCACACACTTGGCGACATCCATGACATCTGGGTTCATGGTGGCAGAGAAACACATACCCTGCCAGCCATCATTCTTAGGAGGGATGCGGCGAAGGATCTTCTTGACTGCAGGCGCGAAGCCAGCGTCGAGCATCTGGTCAGCCTCGTCGAGCACAACAGTCTTGACATGGGTGAAGCGCTCGCGAACTTCCTCTTCACCGAGAATGTCGTCCAGACGGCCGGGCGTGGCGACCAGAATGGTGGGGTTCCCGTTCATGAAAGCCTTCAGGTTGGAGGCGCGCGAAGTGCCACCAAAGGCAGTGTGGGTTTCCATCTTTCGTGGCAAGCAGGCAGTGACGCCGTGTGCTTCCTTTGCGATCTGCAGTGCCAGCTCGCGGGTCGGGCAAATGATCAGAATGCCAACCTTGCCTCGAGGGGGTGCATTGCCAGCAAGCAGGTTCTGGATGGCCGGCAGCAGGAAGGCAACCGTCTTGCCAGTACCAGTCTTGGCCTGCACGATGCAGTCAGAAGTAATGTTTGGCAGCTCGGTAAGCACCTTCTGCTGCACAGGCGACATGAACTCGAAGCCCATCTTGTCCAGGCTGTTCAGCAGCGCCTGGTCAAGTTTGCCCTTCATTTCTGAGAACCGCTTCGCTTCGGTGTTGCCGGCAGATGTGCTGTACATGGCCTTGACATCGACGGGGCCAGCTGAGCCGGCGTCTTGCATCTTCACATCCTCGGTCCTGGGACGCTTTGGCTGCTGGGCGGCGGTCGAGAGAGGGTTGGCTCCGTTGTTAGGCGTAGCGCCGCTGGACCTGGGGCGGTGCCACTTGCGCTTTGGTGGGGGAGGCATGGTGGTAGTGGTGGTGGTCGTGGAAAATTGCCTGTGGTTGTAGGTGAAGTGAGGTCTGCTGAACAGGCGGCAAGTATTAGTTGAAAGAGAAAGACGTGTTGCAACACCGGAAGGAGCGAACAGAGAATGTGGAATAGATTTCATTACTCTCGCACCCTAGTACATACACAGAGCTTGCCTATGGAAGGACAAAGAAGGAGAACAAGAGTAAGTGTCTTACTGCAGAGACTGCAGCGCGCGATTCGCAGGCGACAACAAAAAAAGTTGACAAGCGTCGCACGGCGCGGCTGCTCAGAGTGGCCGGCCGCTGACGTCAGCCATTCAGCCTTGCGTGCCAAGAAGATAGCAGTGCCTTGTCGCAAAACCCGTCATGCTTACTCTTCAGTATCACTCTCGAGCCGCAAGAAGGGTGTACATGTAGTAGAGTCGACAAGATATGTCTGCTAATAAGAGAAAGTCTCCCAAGAAGGCATGGACTGAAGTCGCCCAGGAAGCTCAATGCCATCGAGATGCTACCATAACAGCCTTATCCCCATCAGCCCCAGACGTACCCTCAGATCTGCCGCAGGATACTCTGCAAGTGCCTGGTAAACTGCTGGACGAATCAGTACTGTCTATCACAGCTCTTCTGCCCGAGGAGCTGCTCAATGCACTCTCAACAGGCCAGCTGTCAGCCGTACAGGTCACTACTGCCTACTTACAGCGTGCCGCTGTAGCCCAAGGACTCTCCAATTGTCTGACAGAACTTCTTCCTTCGCTCGCGCTGAGCCGTGCAAAAGAGCTCGATGCTCACTTCCAGGAACACCAGCGTCCAGTTGGTCCATTGCACGGTCTTCCCATCAGCTTGAAAGAGCATCTCGGTCTGCAGGGCCTGCGATGTACGACCGGCTACGTGTCGCACTGGGATAACATCGCGAAAGAGGATGCTCACATCATCCAGGTGTTGCGTGACGCAGGTGCAGTCTTCTATTGTCGAACAACAGTGCCGCAAACGATGATGCACTTGGAGACTGATTCGAATCTTTACGGTATCACAACGAACCCCTACAACAGCAATCTCACTTCAGGAGGTAGCTCGGGCGGTGAAGGTGCACTCATCGCTCTTCGTGGATCGTGTCTAGGCATTGGGTCAGATGTGGGCGGCTCAATTAGGAATCCAGCTGCCAATTGTGGTGTGTTTGGACTGAAACCTACTGCCTTTCGTTTGCCAACGGACGGCTGGGGATATATGATGGCGGGTGCTGATACTGTCGAGAGTGTAGTGGGACCGCTTTCGACAACCGTGGAGGGGCTCAAGTTGTTCATGAAAACCATTATCGACTCAGAGCCATGGATCGAGGAGCCAGCACTCATACCCATGCCTTGGCGATCATACACTGTTCCTGAAGATAGGCCATTGCGTGTCGGTATTCTCTGGCATGATGGGATCGTGAGACCGCACCCACCGATCACTCGCGCCTTGAAACAGGTTACGAGCCGCCTCAAAGAGCATAACATCCACGTTGTCGACTTCCCACCCCATTTGCACGACGAAGCGTGGGCGATTCTATCCTCATTGTACTACCCTGACGGCGGCGAAGCAGACAGCGAAGACATCGCCTCATCCGGGGAGCCATGGCGGCCGCTATCCAAATGGATCATCAAGGACAACCCATGCGTCAAGAAGCTCTCCGTCGGTGAACTGGCTTACTGGTTCGAAGAGCGCGAAACCTACCGCAAGGAGTATGCGCTACACTGGAAAAAACACGGCATCGACGCGTTGCTCTGTCCCGTCGGCCCAGGCGTCGCACCAAAACACAATACGGCAAGGTATTGGAGCTACACCAGTCAGTGGAACCTGCTCGACTACCCCGGGCTCGCATTCCCCGTGTTCAAGGTTGATAAAACGATTGACAAGTGGAGTGACGATGAGCAGACACTGGGCAAGCTCGACCAGGAGAACAGGGATCTTTGGGACCCTGAGGAGTTCCATGGAGCACCTGTCGGACTACAACTCGTGGGGCGACGGTTCGAAGATGAGAAAATTGTGGCGATTCTCGAACACATGATTGACAAGATTGGTCTACCGCCACGTGCGTTGTCTTGAAATTTTCAACCTGTGATCCTCTCCAGCTCGAACAGGCTTCACCCACTGTCGAGAACTCTTTTCAGGAGAGTTTCGCTTGAAAATACCAGCGACGAAGCTATTGGATGTTGCTCAACGGAAGGGTGACCCGACCGAACGGGAGAAAGTCAGCCGCGGGGACGGGAACGGAACGGCACCCCTGTCTGCTAAGTTGGTTCGGCATTTTCCTCCCACCCTGCACTGGCTGCAAGCTCAGCGCGGTCTACCTTCCGGTGAAATGCGTGCGCTACAGACCATCGCTTTCGATAGTCAAACTCTAGTCCAGAGACTAAGCACGGCATTGTAGGCTTGACTCGCACCTGCATGATGAAGACTCGCCACCCATGCTCGGACGTCAGCTATGTATCTCAATTGGGATCGCGGTTGGGGATCCCACTTTTCAGAAGGGTGCTTGAAGCATCCGGAAACCTTGTATGTTCTCACAGGCGGGGAGGTGTCGCGCTGTTCCCCGACCGACTGAGCCAGACCTTCCAATTATTCTCAGAGTCTCGGAAGCAGGTGGCATTTAGGCCTATCTTGGACGAGAATAGAAGGTTGTACTTGAGCCGGTTCGGTTTGTTTGGATGCGAGGCATCGAGTCCGTCCACCTTTGCTGTCCTGTGATGACATTTAGTGTTAATTACTTCTTCAAGCATCAGCAAGATTTTCTGGTGGTGGCATGAAATATGCAACTCCCATATTGACCTTTGCCGGATCCGTCCTGTTTAGTTCACAGCTGAATCTTTTCGTCTTAAGCCATATTGGCAGAAAGCATCACCAGCTTGCGTTAGTCAGGGTTCAGCAGGGGAAACGGAGATAAGGAGGCTCGCCGCTGGTCGCTTTTGAGTACGTGTATGAAGCTTATAATCTGATTGGTCAACGCTGAGGAGGAAAATAAGAGACTGTCACTTGGCAGTATTGAGGGCAGACTGTCAGTTGTATAACGAATAGACAACACTGGCGCAGTGAGTGTAGTCCTACCACTTCGTATATTCTGTCTTTTCGACGTTTCGATCATGGCTCAATCCTCTGTTTCTGTTGTACAGTAATCTGAAACGCTGCATCAATACTTGCAATGATTTTGCGCTATCGGTAGCTAACAAAGATGCAATTGAGCAAGCAGCTGTGTCAGCTTAAGTAATAGAGCTTATTGCCTTAGCCGTGACAAGGATCAATATCATTAAGATATCTGAAAATACCGCAATCAGCGACAAAAAAAATGCCTATCACAACGATACAGAGTATGCTAAGCGTATCATTCACCACAGTCACCCTTGACCGGGACACCAAAGAGCCACGTCATTGCCCACCACCTGGCCATTCTCTCTCCCATGCGAGTCTGCAGCACTTCCTCGACAGCATAGTGATACCTCCAGCGTCGCGAAAACATGCCCAGCCACGCGTATCGCGGTATGGGAGCTGGCCCGCTGATCTCAGAAAGATTCTTTGCTGCAAGCTGAGGGATCAGAACGGCCGATTCAGCGCCGAGATCTGCAGCGTTCAAGCGCGAGGAGTTGGTTGTAGCTGACCAGAACAGCCGGCAGAGGGGCTCCCTCAATTCGAAGAACTGCGCATCGAATGCATCTACATCGGATGCTGTGTCGCGGACGAAGCTGATGTATGTTCTCAGTGCGCGAAGGACATCATTTGCGCGGCAGTCTTTCAGCTGTCGATTCTGAGTCCAAAGCACCGAAGAGTGATAGGGATGTGTGATGTGACGGAGGTTGCCCAGATCTCCAATTACCCAGCTTGTGTCGCCCTCAACGAAGATGTTAGCCGGTTTGATATCGTCGTGACAATAGCCCGCGTCGTGCATTATCCGTAAGCTGCTGAGTATATTCTCGAAAGCTGAACGGTAGTGTCCGTCGGTGTCTCGGTAAGTCATGCCATTCTTCTTTATCTTAGTGGCCAAGTCCTTCAAGTTCCCATTCTTCAGGAGAGGCGTGACCAGGTGCCACTCGGCCGGAGCATCCGAGGATTCTGCCATGAAGTACGCCTTTACCGGCAGGAATCCACGATTCAAAGATGTTGCGTTGTTCTTGATGCTGCCGAAATACACAGATGCTGGTATCTCCGTCGGCCACGATTCGCTCGCACTACCTGGCGCGCAATTACGGAAGGGACTGCGTCCAGAATTGAATGTCTTGATCACTGAATCCTGAAATACAAAAGTATCACCCTCCCAACCCTTGCCTAAAATTCGCCACCTCGCTCGGTTCGCAACGATACGATCCTGCAAGTATGTGATGTGTTCATCTGCTTTCCATTGTGGCCAAGGTCTAAACTCCGACTCGAACCTAGTCGATGAATACTTCGCAGCGAGCGCTTTCCGATAGACATAGAAGAGCCGATACTGCTCAAATAGTAGAATTGTAAATAGCACAAGCGCGAGCCGGTATCGTAGATGACAGGATGATCGTGTCGGTGCGAAGATCCTGAAAGGGCGGCCCATCTGTGCAGAGTCGCAAGCTGCTATCGGATATGCTACTTACTCCCGCACCGTCGCGTGGTTGACAAGTCGAAGATAGGGTAGCTCTCTCTTAAGAGACCACTGAAGGACACCCAAGACTGCGCTTTTGCACCATCTCTTGTACTGGTTTTCCCAGAGGTTTCGTTCCACACAATAATGAGTTTCCATGTCGTTCACAGCTCGTCAGTGGTCCCTGAGCGCGTTCGGAATCAAGGTTATGGTGATATCGACGTAAGTGGCTACAATTCTCGATTATTGTCCAGCACTGGAACAAGAAAATGGTGAAGTCTTGGTGTCTTGGACATTTCGGAAACCTGCCGCGGTCTCAGATTGGTGATCGTAATGGCAGCGCATCCACCTATGCAAATGAATTTTCAATTCTCATGAACCTCGTCACAGGATGTCTGTTATCAAGTACATTGTGTGCGGTCTGGCGATTTCCCCGACATGCCGCCTGTCAGATGCCGGGCATCGGGTTCAGGAACGAAGGATGGACGCCACGCGATTGAGGCCGTGCCCGCTCCTTCGCGTCGATTGAGCGCCCCACCGCCAGGAAAAGCTCCACATTAACACCCAATCACCCTTGGTGACAGACAGCGATGCCCCCTTCAACCCTCTCGTGCTCGTAGGCTGCTTGTATGCGAGCGAAGATTTATTAAATATCAGTACTGTCGTGGAAGGACCCCTCCTAGCACCGTGTTCCTAAAACTCGAGGCCCAATCGCTACAGAAGAGAACGTTGCTGAATGTGCATTTCCAAATGACTTCCAGTCTCTAAGGCATAGTGGTCTAAACATATGACACGGCTGACAGCGTCAGAGCTTGCGACAGACAGAGTGCCGCCCGGTTCAGTTCCTAGAACGTCGACAGGTCAGGCCTGAGGGATGATCGTATAAGATGCTCGCCGGCTCTGGTAATATTCGTGTGGATGAACCCGCTCGGCGTTGAACTCGGCACAAGCACAAGCCCACAGGAGGCCTTCGTCCCTGTCAATAGGATTGACAGCATCAACGCCTCCCGTCCTAGTCATGGATGAACACGCAAGCACATCATTGACAAATAACGCCTGTAAGGCTATGGCAGGGCACATGATGTAGCCTTGCTAGCGTTGGAGGGCTTCGAACTCGCGCACGAAGTCGCGCAGAGAGGTGTCGACACGGCAAATGCCACCACTTATCCAGAACCAATGAGCCAAGCCAGCAGACGACGGTTCTGAGAAAGGAGAGGGTCGATCGAAACCTGCAGGTGCGGAGGACGTTCTTGGTGACTTCTTCTTCGAGCGAGCTGGGAGAAGGGTGGGCACTGACTTCGAAGGATTCGACATTGCTCCTAACTACAATACAGCATGAGTTCCACATCGACATCAATAGGCCCCACATGCAGTCCTGACGGAATCCAGTTTCTCTGTATCTCCCTGCCGTTGATGCGACGAGACTGAACGCAGTGAATGTCGCAGCTGCTCTCACCAGGAAGAGTTGTTTGCCTACGGTACAGCTCCCCCCTGCGGTAGCCTCTGACAGCTCCGGGTCCACCTCAGGGTCTCAACGGATTGCACAGGAATATCCTAGCGGAAGGGAACACAGGGGTGGTCAACGATGCGGGGTCCCTGGGTAGGCTTCTCAGACGGCGAGGTCGGTGCTTTTCAACGAGTCGCGTACTGGACGCCGCCGATATCATTCACGCAACGTCACGGAGAGGGAACAGCCAGCGTATGGAAATTGCGAAATCCATGGTAACATCCTGGACGCAGGTATTCCAGCAAAGTGACTAGACAGCGGCTGAGAACCTTCGATATAACGACCGGCAGTTACCATGGGAGCAATGATAAGGGGCTGAGCCTTTGTACGTTACACCCTCGACATGCTCATGCCTTCAGCCCAGACGTTAAGTTCCGAGATCGTCATGTGCACCTTCTGCGTTGACGATTCTTTGCGTACACTAGGCACGGAAAGTTGAAACGCATGCCCGGATCCATGTCTTCAGTTCTAGATCGAGTATGTCGCCGCTCGCTAGCAAACGGCAGTCTTACCTCATCCGTGTGGTGAGACTCGTCTGCCTACATTATGTCCGTGCAGACCCCGTCATAAAAGACCCGCACCAACCGGTTCAGACTAATTCGGCAAACCTCCTTGACCTCGTAATTTTCTTGTTGGCTCAACTGGGGCAAAAAGATCAACCGGGGATAACGGAATAGGAACTGGACCAAGCATCAGGAGTGGATCTTCAAAGGAGAACGGCAGGCGAACGGCACGCAGTGCTTGACCAGAGTCATGTCGCAAAAGTCCAAGTAACTATAACCAAGTGCTTTGGGCCCAAGTCCGAAACCTTGTGTTTCTAGTTCTCAACTTCTTTGGCCGGCTCTTCTTTTGATGATGGGAATTTTCGCATAGGCGTTCGTCCACAATTTTTCAGCGACTCCACAGTTTGCAAGTTTGATCTCGCCGATCTTGGTCCGTCTGGTCTCTTGATACGAACGGTCCCAAGTAACAGCACACCAACATGCAAGATCGAGGTGGACAGATCGCGGCTGTTGCCATAACTTTCCTCGTGCTGTCATGGGTGACTGTTGGG
Source organism: Didymella segeticola (assembly GCA_004522025.1). Lineage (NCBI taxonomy): Eukaryota > Fungi > Ascomycota > Dothideomycetes > Pleosporales > Didymellaceae > Didymella > Didymella segeticola. The sequence goes on along the minus strand of SDAV01000015.1, from coordinate 126,170 downwards.
TTGCGCTGTTATGTCAGGTTAGTTGCCGCTGTCCCGCAAAGCTTCCACTGTTTGCAGTGGACTAATACCAACATCAGAACGTTTCTCGTCAAAGGCTTTGGCCTGGATGACAAGGTGATGGTCGCCACGCTCGGCTTTTACACAGCATATCTCGTATGCCAACTCGCCGGCGCCATACATGGATCCGGCGCGCATCGCGAGAATCTCACAGATCAACAGGCGCAGACTGCGCTGCGCTACTGGTTCTTCTGTGAGATTTTTTATACAATCTCCACGTCAATTTTCAAAATGGCTGTCGGGTTGTTCTTGCTACGCATCACAATCGTCCGCCTTCACATTTGGATCATTCGCTTCATCATGGCTGTCACAGCAGTTGTCGGAATTACGTACACGCTGCTTGTGTTATTCCAGTGCAAGCCCATCTCTTACTGGTGGGACTTGAATCCTGACCACACTGGCACCTGCCTCTCCGCATCGCTGGTCATGTATTTCACATACGTTGTCTCGGTACTGAACTCGATTGCGGACTGGACCTTTGGCCTGCTTCCGATCTTCGTTGTAAAAGATTTACAGATGAAGCGCCGCGTGAAGGTCATTGTCAGCGGCATTATTGGCCTTGCCGCAATGTAAGTGCTCTTTTGATCGTCTCGTTCGTTGTGTACTAATACCCCACCAGTGGATCCACAGCAACCATCATTCGCCTTCCATATACCTCGAGTCTGAAACCCTACAAAGGCGATTTTCTCTACCGCACAACTGACTTCGCCATCTGGACCACCGTGGAAGTCGGTGTCGGGATAACAGCCGGCTGCATCGCCACTTTGAAACCGCTATTCAAAGCGGCACTGGGCTCCACGGGTCAAAACTCAGGCATGCCGTGGTCCAAAACACCCAAAGGATTTCCTAGCAAGAGCGGTGGAAGCTTCGGTACCCAGCAAGTGCTCGACGACCTGCGTCCCGCCGCGGAGCGAACAATCCGCACCACGACCGTCACCGGCGGGCGCGGGAGCAGCAGCGATGAGGAAAATTTCTTGGACACAGGCTTGCCAGAGGAGCGATGGGATGGAATCCGCAAAGGTGTTACGACGACGGTGACGAGCACAGCGGTCAAACCTGCGAAATCAGGGGTGCAGGTGTCAGAGGGCTATACGTATGCGTCGTCTAAGGCAGATAAGAGGAGGAGTCTCAGTCTGGGCCAGGGGAGTAACAGCACACTTGATGGCGAGGAGAGGAGAAAGCCGGTGGGGACCTTTAACCCGTTCCAGTAGATCTAGAGGGGATCACATAATGAATAGATTAATGCACCTCATGAACAACACTTCAAGACATTGATAGACGTACTGAGAAGGTGGAAGTAAATGTGAGAGACGTCAGTGACTGCCCGGGCAGTCTGCAGTTTCTGGCCACATGATTGCGAATGCGTGGTTCACGTCAGTCGGAGCAAGGCATGTTTGAGTAAGTTGTCTGATCATATTGGAATCGCTAACGTAATGTCGCTAATATCAAAAGTTGGGCTGCCGCCGATCCAGTTATCATGCAATAGACTCTCCACCATCAGAAGAGACCAAAATCAAGGCCTGCCCGTCTGCCCGCCCACAACATCCAAGGCACTTTCAACAGCCTCCTCGAGCGTCTCCACACGTTGCCTAAGCACGCGGTTCTCTTCCCGCTCTTTGCTCAAACGTCCCCAAACAGAAGCCTGCGAGCCGCCTTCGCAGTTCGAGCAGCCCCAGCTCTGGACGCTGACTGACCCGGCTTTAGGCTTTTCGTAGGTGCCACCGCGTTGTAAGCTTTGCACCTTCTTGTGCTTTGTGGGTGTGACGTCGGCTTCGACTTCGAGGATGGAGGATCGATCAGTGCTTGTGGGGCTGAGGCCCTTTCTCGAGAAGAGGCTTGCGGCGTCGGTCTCGGCGTCCGACTCGAAGCCAGAGTCGACGCTGAGTTCGGAGTTGGAGATGCGGTTGCGGCGGCGCGGTGTATCATGACAGCTGCATTGAGGCTGGCTTCTGATCAGCGCAAGACTCCTCTTACGCGCAGCTTCCTCTTCTTGTCTAGCATGGCGCTCAAATTCCAGTTCCTCCATCAATGTCTTCATCTGCTCGTCTTGCTCCGTTGCCCTCGCTGCCATGGACTCGAGCTGCATCTTCAAGTGTCGCGCTCTTGTCTCGGCCTCGTCGAGCTCATCGTCTTGTGCGCTTTGCTCTGATTGGGCATCGACAAGTGCGGTCGACAGCTGGCGATATGATTTCTGGTAGCGGGTAAGGAGGGCTTCGGCATTCGTGAGAAGGTCATTGAAGGAGGACGGTGCGAGTGGATCGGCTGGACCGTGAGGGAACAAAGCTTGCGAGATGTTCATGTTGAGCAGGTCGTCATCGGCATCGTGGTAAACAGGCGCCGGGGACGGGGACGGCACTGCAGCATTCTTCTGCGTCGACAGCAGCCATGCAAAGCGGCTGCTAGCAGGTGACTGGTACTGTGGCCTCGGTGTTACCATCTGCTCAGAGCGTGCAGGTGTTTCGGAGGCTGCTCGGGTATGCGTTGGTTGACGGTTGAAGAGATTCATGGTGTTGTGTGATTCCTCTTCCTCCTCTTCACTCTCAGACCCCGACTCCGAGGAATAGTACTCCGAGGGAATTTCTGAGCCCGATTCTGAGACTGAGTCGTCGTCGTCGTCGTCGCCGTGCTGCTGGATGCCAAGCTTGATGGGCGCTGAAGATCCGTTGAACCAGCTCTTGGTCGAATCAATGGCGCTCCTCGAAGGCAGAAAGCTGGCTAGCGATTTGGATGGAGAATGGGACCGAATCGATGCTGCGGAAGTATGTTGCTGTATGGTGGATGATGCACGGTTGAGCAGTGACTGGCTGTTGTTGAGAAACGTGCCTGTCAGCGTGCGCTGGTGGCTGCTGCGACCTGCACGTGGATAGTTCTCGAGTGGGGAAGGTGACTCGCTGTGTGGATCGTAGGCAGTGGTGTGGGAGGTCAACACTGAAGGCGGTGGTCGAATGGAAGCAGACAGGTCGATGTTATCAAAGCTGTTCAGCTCTTCAATAGAAGGAACCGTGGATTGCCTTAGTGGAGATGTCGGGGCTTTTAGTGCCCCCCGCGCTGGAAGATGAGCCGCATGTGATGCCTGAGGAGGTTGTTGAAGCTCGAGCTCAGGAGAGACTTGTTGAAACATGTTCACTGGCTGTCAAAAGGGTCCACGAATTGCCTATTTCGAACACCTGTTCCTGACTCTGTTGACTAGCGAACAGATGGAATGAGTGTCGTGAAACGTGTGTTTGTGGTGGTATCCTGGTCGACGGCGGGCGCTATCGATAGTGGACCTGCAGAAGCGCGCACGTGAAAACAGGCGGTCAAGGAGCGTACAAAGGTTGGATAAAAAGGCTATTGTGAGCAGTTGTGCAACGGAGTGCTGGTGATGTGTGGGTATCAGATTCGAGAGTGGATGTTGCACGAGGAAAATGTGCTGTCGTGTCTAGGAGATTAACGACGTGGCTGGCAGGAGGCTGGCTTTCAGGTTTCTGTCACCAATTGACGCGCTCACCGCCAACATGCATCCCATCGCTAAAAGTCACCAATCGCCCCAAGATCCTTGCCAGAATGAGGTGTCCCGCTCCAGAAACCTGCAGTAGTTCACTGCAACAAGTATGCGCCGTCGTGGTGATGCAAAACCGCCATGACACTGGCGTTAATGGTGAGGCTTTTTAGACAAAGAGCAAAACCCCGACCGCGAGATGCGAGACACGAGACTCCCACAGACCTTTCCCGAGGCCACCTTCAGCTAGCGGCCCTCATGTACCTGGAATTAGATGTGCATCTTCTGACGTACCCCATCGTTCAGCACCGTCATCGGCCAGCACGAGCCACGGCGCCTTTTCGCGAAGAAAGATGTGCTTCTTCATCTTTGGCGGGTCGCACGTCATACTTTGCAGGTCGACGGAGCTCATCGTCAATGAGATCTCGTCTTTGTAGAACGAATAGGTCATTGAGATCGGAGTGCCGCATCTCGAGCAGAACGACCTCTCTGCAATGTCCGAGAGCCTCAACATCTCGCGAGTGGAATCTTCTGTAAATGTCAGGGCGTCTTTGGAGACACCGGTGAATGGAATATACGCAGAGCCAGACAGCTGTTGGCATGCGCGGCAGTGGCACACGATGATGTCTTTGGGTCGTGCAGTCGACGTGAATTGGACGCCACCGCATCTGCAACCGCCTTTGAAGATGATTCCGTTGTCTATGACCTTTGGAATATATCTCGAGCCGTCGTCGGCTGTGAACATGTCAGCGATCTAACGCAGTTGTTGAGATAAGGGCTCACCTTTGCGCGCGATTCCGAGAAATACAGAGTCAACTTCTTCAACCTTGCCATCGATTGCCAGCTTTTCCCACTCTTCCTTGTAGACGACTTGCGCTTTTCTTCTGATGTCGTTGCTTGCAAAGGTCCTTGTAACATCCTTCATGATGACATTCTCGACGAAGAAGTCGTCCCACTGCTCCATGCTGTACGACCGCCTTCCATAGCCCGCTTGATTCTCAACTGTCACTACTTTCTCCACCCCAAGTCCAGCAGACTCAAGCATGTCTTTAAGAGTTGACTCAGACCTACTCCAGGACCTGTTGTAAGGGACCTCCAGATCGAGGCGCCGAGCGACTCTTTCGAGGACCATGCCCGCCACCAGATTCCTTGGGTGTGTTGCGTCCACCGCAAGGATGCCACCAGGCTTCAAGAAGTGTGACCAGTGTTCTATCGCAGCCTTCGGATCTGGAAATAGTACGAGAGCTGAAGAGACTGTAATCACGTCGAATCTGGTGTCTTTCAGCTCCTCCAGCTCCTCCAAGTGTAGCACATCTCCTTTCAAAAAGGTCACATTTGCATACTTGTCCCCAGCTTTCCTGGCCTTGAACTGGGCCACTCCAAGCATCGATGGAGTGACGTCGACACCAGTCACCTTACCGCTCGGCCCCACGGCGTCTGCTTCGAGGAACGTGAGAAGTCCAGTGCCGCATGCCAGATCCAGTACATGCTGACCAGGCTCGATGTTGACGAACGAAATAAATCGGCTGGTGAAGTCGTCGTGCCAGGTGTCGTCATAATTTGCAGCTCTGTTTTCGTAGAACTTGATAGCTCCATCTGCTTGCCGCTTAATCGCCATAACGAAGGAATGCTGGTTTGTCGAGTTTCTCTAACGAACGGATGATTGATATGCTCTTCGTGAGATAGTCAGACGGCCCGACTGCAACTAGCAAGTGTCGCTCAAGACGGGTGCTGTCTCCTTGGCTGCTTTCGAGTAGCGAAATTTAAGCAAAGATGGACTTTACCAGCACTGCGGTAGGTTTCGAGGACGGTCAGATCTCACATCCTGTGCATGAAGTATGACTGAGGGGTCCCGAAGTTGAAGGTGTGTACTAGGCCTGAATCAGTTAGCCTGGATCTGTCGCTGACCGCGGATCGCTCTGCTTCCTCATTTTCCTCTCACGCAGTCCCACGAAGCCAGTCAAGTGACGGCACGCACACGATGTATACCTAGAAACTAAGAGCCGCCAGTAATGATACCGTTGACTCTGCATGAATTATATGAATAGTCTCGTTCAATGTCTCACGGCACGACAACTTCTTCCGCGTTGCATCTTGGCCACAAACTGGAGAACGATCCCGAGCCGGCCAACAATGCTTTCTTATACTTCTTGATTGGAGGGTAATGGGATTGCAGCCTCCGTACAACAAGCCGTACTGCGTCAAACAGACCACCTTGTTACAACCAAGACGGTCAGACTGCAAGCCGCCCGCAGTTTAGCAGAAAGTGTCTCCTCGCCTCTAATGAAACAGCTCGGTAGCCACTGTCAATTGTCACCCAAGAGTAGGCTACCTTCAGATTGTCTCATACCAATGACGATGATTCACGGTGGTGTTTCGTTGTAAATAAGAGCCACCACTGTCATTCAATTCCCAGGCCAGACAACACAAACAAACACGCGACAAGACGCAACACATGACAATAAGGAGGCGATAATGATCACTGGATGTGATCAGATCGATATAGACGTCTAACCACAGACTCCTTGCTCCGGTTGATAGACAGGTTAAATTCGAGGACTTGAGACGGCGGCTCTACTACTCCCCGCATGCCGATCCATATGGCAACCTTGTAGGGATTGTGCCACAACCGTTTATGGCTTCAGCCGTAATCTGGACGTCTCTAAAGACGAACACAGGGTTCTTATAATGCTTGGGGAGTCCTTCGCCGCCAAGAATGTTAACTTCGGTCACGGCTGAAGGGAGGACTGGGGACCAAACATCTTCCCTGAGAAAGCGGAAGCGGTCAAACTAGACATCGCTCAATTTGGATCGTTCGTGGTAACTATCGAGACTGGTTGTAGCTGGTGGAACAACTTGATTAACACACCTATATTGTCCACAGTGAGGGTGATGTGGCAAGGAGGCACTTCTACCGTGGGCTCTTCTCTGCACCTACAACACTGCCTCTTATAAGTTGTACTCACCAGCTACGCTCTGCAACCATCACCACCACCACCCAGTTAGCTAAGTTTACGATCCTGACAGCATGAAGCTCTCCATTGTTGTCCCGCTTCTGTCTGCAACAGCACTCGCGGCGCCATTCCTCGAAGAACGCCAGACGACATGCAACGTCCCAACAACCTTCCCGACGACCGTCAACGCTAAGTTACCTAACCCGTTCAAGTTCTTCGATGGCAGGAGCGTCACCACCAAAGCGGATTTCGACTGCAAGAACCAAGAAGTCAGCGCCGCCTTTCAAGCGCAGGAGCTTGGTGTTTTCCCTCCGAAGCCCTCTAGCGTTACTGCTTCGCTATCTGGCAACAGCCTGTCCATTACGGCTTCTGAGGCCGGCAAGTCCATCACATTCAGCGTCTCGATTCAGAAACCCAGCGGTACAGGCCCGTTCCCTGCTATCATTGCGTATGGCGCCGCTAGCCTACCGATCCCCAACGGTGTTGCGACAATTGTGTTCAACAACGATGATATCGCTGCCCAGCAAGGCCAGGGCAGCCGTGGTCAAGGCAAGTTCTACAATTTGTATGGATCCGGTCACAGTGCTGGGGCTTTGACAGCCTGGGCATGGGGCGTAGACCGCATCATTGACGCCCTCGAAACGACACCGAGTACTGGCATCGACCCCAAGCGCGTCGGCGTCACCGGTTGCTCACGCAATGGCAAAGGTGCTTTCGTTGCCGCCGCTCTCGTCAAGCGTATCGCACTCGGACTTCCGCAGGAGTCTGGCGCCGGCGGTGCTGCGTGCTGGCGCATCTCTGACTCGGAGAAGGCAAAGGGCAAGAACATCCAGACCGCGTCTCAGATCGTTGGTGAGAACGTGTGGTTCAGCCCTAGATTCAACGCATTCAGCACCAAGGCAAACACACTGGCTATCGACCACCACCAGCTTGCTGGCATGGTCGCGCCTCGCGGTTTGCTCGTCATCGAGAACGAGATCGACTGGCTCGGTCCTGTGTCTACGACTGCGTGCATGAAGGCGGGTCGTTTGATCTACAAGGCGCTCGGCGTGCCGGATAACATGGGCTTTACGGGCGCCGGGGTCAACAACCACTGCTCGTTCCCATCTGACAAGCAAGCCGACTTGACTGCTTTCATTAGCAGGTTCTTGTTGAACCAGAACACCAATACAGCAAACATCGAGAAGGGCCCTGGCGGCGCGGATGTTGGAACGTATATTGACTGGACAGCTCCTACACTTACTTGAGGCTGTCTTAGTTTGCTCATGTGGAGGGGGATCTATGGGATACGCTCGCGGGCCCCTGAATCGAGTAGTATATAAGTGAACGCAAATGGCAATCTGAAAGCGTCAAGATCTTGAAGTTGAACTGTTGTGACTGTACACTACGCAAGGAGCTGGCTGGAAAGGACGATTCATGGACATCCCTCGTCGTCTGAGGTCTCCAGCTCAACACCATCATCGTGATGACGTAGTGAACCAGATATCTATCAGTATTCGTACGTGTAGCATATCAGGGCGCGCTCCTGTGTTTGATATTCGGAGTAGAAGGCCTGCTGGGCATATCCAAACGTGCAGGAAGCGAGTTTGATGTTCGTGAGGTCGTCGTCAGGCGTGGAGGGGTCACGGTCGCATTGGCACTGCCACTGGTTCGCCAATTACGGATCTCCGGCGGTGGTCCAAACGCTCCAACTACATTCACGTCAGACGTTGCTCCAGTCGCCGAGGCCAGCAACAGGGCATATTTGACGGTGAATGGCAGTGAAGAAGTGAACTCGACGACACAAGACGCGTGCACCAATCATAGGCAGTTCTGAAAATCACATGACCGTCCGTGCTAACCGCTTTGTCGTGGGGGAACGTTCGAACTCGCTCTGCCGCGCCTCGACGAACGTCCACCCCAACGCCGACCGACCAACCCCAACATCACCGAACAAGCGTTCCCCATCCTTTTTGCACGCGCAACACGTTATTTACAACGCGTGAAGCGCAACGACTGACATTTTGCGCGCGCCTGCGCCCTTTTGCCCGGCCCTCAACACAATTTGCCAGGCAGCCTCCAGTACTGCCATCGACCGCGACAACTCGCGCCGCGTCGCACCCCCGGCGGAGCTCCATCCATCAGCCTTGTTCACCAGCGGCACGCACCACCACGCCGCCGCATGATAATGCCATAGCAGCCCGCCGCATATCCACTCCCACCGACTCTTACTGTCCTTTCCCCGTATTACGCGCTCTTTGCCCAGCCACCTACGGGCCCATTGACCGCGCATCAACCACGTCGAGGTTGCTGCTATATTCGCAGTGCTTTGCGCGATAGCACCGCGCATCTAGCCAACCACCACGACTATGGCGTCAGTCCAGGGCACGCCAGACATGTCTGGTCAGCCTCAGGGACAAGGGCAGCTGCCCGCCAACCTCAGCAAGGAACAGGTTGCGCAAATCTTCCAGGTAAGACACATATCCACCCACAAACATGCATGCGCTCGGCGCCTTGCCTCGACGCTCTCTAACACACTGCAATAGCGCTACCAGCAGATGAAGGCCGCAGGCGTTCCTGACACCAACCCCGATCTCATCAAGGCTCGCAACCTCCTCGCCATGGTGCAGAAGCGCAACCAGTACATGGCACAGCAGCAGAAGATGATGCAGCAGCAGCAACACCAGCGGCAGCAGAGCCTTACGGAGCAACAAAACGGACAACAGAACGGTGCTGCGGTGGCTTTGAACGGTGCCAAGCTGACTGACGGCTCATCTGCCACGCCCTCTACAAGCGGTCCATCTGCAGGCGCGCAGTCTGCTGTTGCTGGCGGGCAAGCACCTTCCGGAGACGGTCAGACGCCGACATCTGCTACAAGCGGCGGCCAGGGCGGCTTCACAAAGGAACAGCTCTTCATGCTCCGGAACCAGATCTCGGCCTTCAAGCATCTGTCTAAGGGACTTCCCTTGCCGGCTAACATACTGCAGCTGTTCAGCGCACAGCAGCCCAAGAAACCGCAGAGCACGTCCGACGCTGTCGCAGCTGCCTCGCAGGTCTTGGACAACGCTACACGCGCCGCGAGCGCCTCAGTCGGACCCAGTGGTGCTGTCCAGGAGCCTAGGAATCTTCCACGCCTTCCTGATACTTTCATCGAGCCATGGAAGAGCGAAGCCTTCCACGATGTCAACTACATCTCGCACACTCAGCGCAAGAACCGCCCGTATCTGCCATCGATTATGCCCCAGGGTGTTGACATTGACGCCGTCCAGCAAGGCATGCAAGAGCTGCGCAAGGAGCGCGAGGTCATTCTGTACAACCGGATTACCGCACGCAAGGCTGAGCTGGAAAAATTCAACGCCAACATTGGTTCTTGGGATACAAGCAAGACAGACTCCCCCGAGGATGACGGCAAGGTCAAGCTTGCGCTGGTCATTGAGCAGAAGAAGCTCAACCTCTTGGAGAAGCAGCGCAAGCTGCGGAGGGAGATTGCGCAGCAGATGATCCATGCCGACAACTTGGCCATGACTGCCAACCGCACAGTCTACCGCAGGCTTAAGAAGCAGTCCATGCGCGAAGCACGCCTCACCGAGAAGCTCGAGAAGCAGCAACGCGATGCTCGCGAGACAAAGGAGAAGAAGAAGCACCACGAGTTCATCGATGCTATCAGGAAGCACCGCACAGAGTTGACAGAAGCCAGCGTGGCTCAGCGACAGCGTCTGCAGAAACTCGGCCGTATCATGATTACCACCCACCAGAACATCGAGAAGGAAGAGCAGAAGCGTATCGAACGTACCGCCAAGCAGCGTCTGCAGGCTCTCAAGGCCAACGACGAAGAGACCTACCTCAAGCTTTTGGGCCAGGCCAAGGACACCCGTATCTCTCACTTGCTCAAGCAGACCGATGGTTTCTTGAAGCAACTTGCTGCAAGTGTCAAGGCGCAACAGCGAAACCACTCCGATCACTACAAGCTCAACAATGCCGAAGAGGCGTCCGACGAATCATCCGAGGACGAGGGCGCCACCGACGACGAAGCCCGGCCAGGAAAGAAGAAGACCGACTACTATGAGATTGCACATCGCATCAAGGAGACTGTCACTGCGCAGGCCTCGTGCTTGGTTGGTGGTACCTTAAAGGAGTACCAGATCAAGGGTTTGCAGTGGATGATCTCGCTGTACAACAACAACCTGAACGGTATTCTTGCTGATGAGATGGGTCTCGGAAAGACGATTCAGACCATCAGTTTGATCACATATCTTATCGAGAGAAAGCAACAGCCTGGGCCTTTCCTCGTTATCGTACCACTCAGTACACTGACGAACTGGACTAGCGAGTTCGAGAAGTGGGCTCCCAGCGTCTCGAAGATCGTGTACAAAGGTCCGCCAAACCAGCGAAAACAGTTCCAGCAACAGATTCGATGGGGCCAATTCCAGGTCCTGCTCACCACTTACGAGTTCATTATCAAGGATCGCCCAATCCTCAGTAAGATCAAGTGGGTACACATGATCGTCGACGAGGGTCACCGAATGAAGAACGCCAACTCGAAGCTGAGCAGTACCATCACACAGTACTACACAACTCGCTTCCGTCTTATTCTTACTGGTACACCGCTGCAGAACAATCTGACCGAGCTGTGGGCTATGCTCAACTTCGTTCTGCCCACTATCTTCAAGTCCGCGACGTCGTTCGATGAGTGGTTCAACACTCCATTCGCCAATACCGGTGGTCAAGATAAGATGGAGCTGACAGAAGAAGAGCAGCTGCTTGTCATTCGTCGTCTTCATAAGGTCCTCCGTCCCTTCCTCTTGCGTCGTCTGAAGAAGGACGTCGAGAAGGATTTGCCTGACAAGACCGAGCGTGTCATCAAATGTAACTTCTCAACTCTACAAGCCAAGCTGTACAAGCAACTCGTCACACACAACAGACTCATGGTCAGCGACGGCAAGGGTGGCAAGACTGGTATGCGCGGCTTGAGCAACATGCTTATGCAGTTGCGAAAGCTGTGCAATCACCCCTTCGTCTTCGAGGAAGTTGAGGATCAGATGAACCCTACACGCAGCACCAACGATCTCCTGTGGCGTGCTTCAGGAAAGTTTGAGCTTCTGGATCGTATTCTGCCGAAGTTCCAGGCAACAGGGCATCGTGTTCTCATGTTCTTCCAGATGACACAGATTATGAACATCATGGAAGATTACCTGCGGTTACGAGGCATGCAGTACATGCGTCTGGATGGTGCCACCAAGGCCGACGATCGTTCCGACCTCCTCAAGGCTTTCAATGCGCCCAACTCGCCCTACTTCTGCTTCCTGCTGTCGACACGTGCTGGTGGTCTTGGTCTCAACTTGCAGACTGCTGATACCGTCATTATCTACGACTCCGATTGGAATCCTCACCAGGATTTGCAAGCGCAGGACCGTGCTCACCGTATCGGTCAGAAGAACGAAGTGCGCATTCTCCGTCTCATCACCTCCAACTCGGTCGAAGAGAAGATTCTCGAGCGTGCCAACTACAAGCTTGACATGGATGGCAAGGTCATTCAGGCTGGTAAGTTCGATAACAAGTCGACAAACGAGGAGCGTGATGCCATGCTGCGAGTCATGTTGGAGTCTGCAGAAGCTGCCGAGAGCCTCGAGCAGGAAGAGATGGACGACGATGATCTCAACCTGATCATGATGCGAAACGAGGACGAGTTCAAGCTTTTCCAGGAGATGGATAGGAAGCGTTTGGCAGAAGACCCATACGGCCCGGGCAAGCCACTTCCACGATTAATTGGCGAGAGCGAGCTTCCCGACATCTACCTCAATGAAGAGGGGCCTGTCGTCGAAGAGGTCGCAGACACACCTATTGGTCGTGGTGCTCGTGAGCGCACGCGGGTCAAGTACGACGACGGCCTTACAGAAGAGCAATGGCTCGAGGCAGTGGACAACGACGAAGACACAATCGAAGCTGCGATTGCCCGCAAGGAGGCTAGGGTTGCCAAGCGTGGGCGCAAGTCTGGCCTGAGAGAAGAGTCGCCTGCGTTGTCGCGCGAGAGCTCGGAAGAGCCTGTACCCAAGAAGCGCGGCAGGAAACCAAAGCAGCCTGAGAAGCGCAAGGCCGACGAAGCGTCTCTGGATGGCGATGTCGCGCCCCGCAAGCGCGGACGTCCCGGACCATCCAAGGACAACTTGCAGCCGCAGCAGCGCGCGTCGCTGCAGAAGATTGTCAACACGGTGTACGAAGCGCTCAACGACCTGGAAGAAGAGTCGACGGACGACGAGATCCCCAACCGCGGCATCATCGATCCGTTCATCGAGCTGCCCGACAAGTGGGACTATCCCGACTACTACCAGCTGATCAAGAACCCGATCTGCATGAACCAAGTCAAGAAGAAGATCAACAAGAAAGAGTACCAGTCGCTCAAGCAGTTCCGGGCCGATATCGCGCTGCTCTGCGCCAACTGCCGCCTCTACAACGAGGATAGCAGTCTGCTGTACCAGGACGCGAATCTGATTGAGCAGACGGCCGTGGACAAGATGCGCGAGGCGACGCAGGAGTTCCCCGAGTGGCAGGACTTTGACGACGCGGCGAGCGCGACGGGCGGGCTGAGCACGGGCGTGACGAGTGCTGTTGGTACGCCGCGGGCGGTTTGAGCCGAAGAGGTGAGTTCTGGTTGATGCGTATTGATTGTTGAGGTAACTTTTGCTGACAGGTTCGTGTAGGTGGGTGGAAAAAGTGTGTAGAGGTCAAGGCTGAGGCGTAGAATTTTACTCCTTCTCGATGTGTCTTTGCTGCTGCATGATTGATTGATTGATTGATTGAAATGGGTAGATTGGAGGCTTCTTTTATTTTACCACACATGGAGGCTGGTCACTCACCACTTGACTTGTCGGTGAGAGGGGGGAAGGGTGTTTGCATAGCTGCCAGACTTGTGATGCTGCAATGCATTTGTATTATTCTCAACATCTCTCTGCCTCTGAAAGACATGATTTTCTACATGACTGCGGCTTCACATCCTACTGCTATCCTCAAACTCCACATCACTTCAACACACCCTACTGCCGCGCATTCCACGCCACCACGTCCTCAAACGCGACCCCCGTCCCCCCAAAAATATCCAGCGCGCTCCCAATCGTCAGATCGACTTTCCCCTTGCTCAGACTCTTGACGAGCTCCAGGTCGTCTAGTGACCGGCCCCCGCCGGCGTAGGTGACGGGGATGCTGCACCATTCTGCCAAAGCGGCGACGAGGGCGTGGTCGATGCCAGCCTGCAGGCCTTCGACGTCGGCGGCGTGGATGAGGAACTCTGAGCAGTGTGGTTCGAGGAGTGCTATTGATTCTGCGGTGTGTTAGCCACGGTTTTGCTGCAAGGAAGTGCAGAGTAAGGTGTATTCAGTTACCCTTGTTCAGCTCAAAGGCGGTCATGGTCTGCCATTTATTGGTCGCGACGAACCATTTATCTCCCTTGCGGCGACAGCTCAGGTCGATGACGAGTTTGCTCGTGTCGTTGTCCAGCGCGGCGAGGACGGCGCGTAGGCGCGTCATGCTGAATTCGCTGTCTGGGAACAGGAACGAAGTGATGATGACCTACTGCGTCTGATCAGCCAATCTTATCCTGGGGACCATATAGTAGAAAGATGAAAAAGAGGACTACCTTCTCGGCGCCCTGCTCAATCCAGTGCGCTGCGTTCGCATCCGTGATTCCCCCGCCGACTTGCATGCCGCCCGGCCACGCGGCGAGGGCTTCTTGCGCTGCGACGTCGTTCCCCGGGCCTAGCATTATCACGTGCGCGCCTGCGAGCGAGTGTTGCTTGTAGAGCGCGGCGTAGTAGGCGGACGGGTGCGACGAGGTCCAGTTTGTCTTTAGATCGGACGGGGTGGCGGTTGACAAGGTGCCGCCGACGATTTGCTTGACGCTGCCGGCGTGCAGGTCTATGCAGGGGCGGAATTTGGTCATGGTGGGCGGTGATTGGGATTTGGGTGACGATGCGGGGGAGGGGTGATTTGGGTGAAGGAAGGGCTCGGGGGTCCGCATTTCTTGGCATCTTTTTTTTGGCTCTTGTCGTTGGGGAGGATGAACAACACCACAGCTTCACAGCACAACGACATGGCGCCACAGCTCGGAAAACGGAAGCGAGTCACACGCAAGGAGCTCGAGAGGCCGTCGCGCTCGCCGTCGCCGTCTGAGGCGTCTGACGGTGAGGACATGCAGGAGCTGTTCCGCCGCGCGTTTGAGAAAAAGTTCAAGCCGCTGGCCGTGGAGCCTATAAAGTCCAAAGTCGAGGAAATTCCAGTCGTTGACGAGGACGCCGCATCAGAAGAAGAAGGAGAAGAATCAGACTGGTCGGGCCTCAGCGACGACGACTCCTCCAGCCCCAAGGTCGAGGTAATCGAATACCAAGACCCAACCATCGCCTCGGACGAAGAAACATCCAAAGCCCTAAAGCGCGCCTTCATGTCCTCCAAACCCCCAACAAGCAGCAGCACACCCAACGTATCCAACAAACCCACCACGAAGAAAAAGTCCACCGAAGCCACAGACTCCACCGACGCCGCAAACCTCAAACACGACCTCGCCCTCCAGAAACTCCTGCGCGACTCGCACATCCTCTCCGCCTCGTCATCAGGCGCCTCCACACCAACACTCACCACCGCCGGCGCCGCCCGCCACAAGTCGACAGATCTCCATCTCCAGACCCTCGGCGCACGGGGCAGCGTCTTCACGCAGAAAAACATGCCCATGGCCCAGCGCAAGCACATGGCGCAAAAGGCGCGGCTGACGGAGCAAAAGCGGCGGCACGAGGCGCGCGAAGGTGGCATCATTCTGGAGAAGGAGAAGAGGGAGCCTGTCAAGGTGGGGCCGAAGAAGAGGGAGAGGAGTGTGGGTGGGCCGAGTATTGGGCGGTTCAGTGGTGGAACGTTGACGTTGAGTAAGAAGGATGTTAGGAGTATTACGGGCGGGCCGGGGAGTCAGGGCGGGAAGGGTAAGGGGAAGGATAAGGGCAAGGGGAAGCCGAGACGGTGATGAGAGATGTTGACGGTTCATGTATGAATGATGTTACCTGGAGATGCTGGTCCGAGGCATCCCTAGACAGTAGTGTCGCTGCACATTGACCAGCAGAGCCATCACCCGGACTACGGCTTCACCCGACATCGAACACTGTCATCTACGGGTCCTGCTTCGTTTGAAGGCCTCCACGCCTCATCGTTGCACGTTCTTCTCGCGCTCTGCAACCCTCGAGTTGGCAGAATGTCTCAGCACCCACTGAAGTCTGCGAGCGAGTGCGCCATAAGCAGTCAAGTACCAGCTTCGTCAGTTGGAAGTGAGACTGGAGCGAGGGGTGGAGTGTCGAATCACAGCTGTCGAGGCACAAGGGATGGATGTCGACCCTTTTTGCGGATTGAGGGTAGTCAGTCAATCAATTGAGACCTACTACACCCTTACCAATTCCAAGCAGCCATTCTCGAATCCAGAGGGAAACAATCCGTCGAAGCATAGCCAGTAGCTACCAGATAGTATCAAAAGGCCTTCAATATTTCGGTGTGTTACTTTCTAACAACCAGAATCCCCGTTTCACTAGCCTTCTCTCCCTCGTCCTGCATCTTGCCAAGTGACTGCTCAGAGCTGGTAAGGCGCAATAAATGGCAAAAGTCATACTCCCGCGATACTCACCCAGCATCAACGAGCAAAAGTGGGGAACGGCTCGCAGTCTAACCGCATCAGGAGCGATAACGCGGACGCCTGATAACACTCGGCCAGACTACGAGAAAGCGCACTCATTGGGTTGAATTGAAAGCACGCTCGACGTCTGCGATGGGGCGGCGTGCTGTGCGAATCTACCAATCGCTGGTGGAAGGGCGCCGAGATGCAGGGCGAGATGGTGGCAGAGAGGAGGGGGTGCGAAGTATATGTACCCCGCGACCGGCCTGCTGGGTTGTGTTTCTGTGTCTTCACTTTCTTTTGGGTCCTTTGAATTGAGGAATTGAAGATATACACTGTTTGCTGGATTCATCTACTCCCTCAAGACTCGCGTTTATATCTTCCTCACCATGGCCCTCGACCGCCTCAAGCAGGCGGCTTCCCACATCACCGGCCAAGTCGCTCCACCGCACCCCTTTGATCCCCTGTCGGAGCTCGAGATCGAGGCCGCCGTAGCGCTCGTCCGCAAAGACCACGCTGATGTCTTCTTCAATGCTGTGACCCTGTGGGAGCCGCGCAAGGCAGAGATGATGGCATGGATCAAAGCCCCGGATGTGGCGCCTCGGCCGCACCGCGTCGCAGATGTGGTCTGCATTGGACGGGGGAGCAAAGTCTTCGACGCACGGGTTTCCCTGACTGAAAACAAGTTGCTCAGCTGGGACCTGACCGAGGGCGTGCAGCCGCTGATTACCATGGAGGATCTACAGATTGTCGAGAGCGTGGTACGCAAAGATCCAAAGGTCATCGAGCAGTGCGGTATACTTGGTATTCCGCCACAGGATATGCATAAAGTTTACTGCGACCCCTGGACGATTGGCTATGACGAGCGGTTTGGAACCAATGTGCGGCTCCAGCAGGCGCTGATGTATTACCGCCCACATGTCGATGATAGCCAGTACAGCTATCCGCTTGACTTTTGCCCGATCTACAACGCCGATACGCAGGAGATTGTACATATTGATATTCCGCCCGTTAGGAGGCCGCTGAACACGGCGCCGCCGAATAATTACCATGCCGCGGCGATTGAAAAGGAGGGCGGGTACAGGACGGATTTGAAGCCGATTCACATCACGCAGCCCGAGGGCGTGAGCTTCACCATGGATGGGCGGTATATTACCTGGGCCAACTGGAGGCTGCATATTGGATTCAACTACCGCGAGGGCATGGTGCTGAGCGATATCACGTTCAACGACAAGGGCACACTGAGGGATACTTTCTGGCGCCTGTCGCTCGCGGAGATGGTGGTGCCGTATGGAAACCCGGAGCACCCCCACCAGCGCAAACACGCGTTCGATCTGGGCGAGTACGGCGGCGGCTACATGACCAACTCGCTGAGCCTGGGCTGTGACTGTAAAGGCGCTATTCATTATCTCGACGCGGCGTTCGTCAATCGTGCTGGACAGGCAACGACCATCAAGAACGCCATCTGCGTGCACGAAGAAGACGCCGGGATCCTGTTCAAACACACCGATTTCCGCGACGACAGCGTCACGGTGACTCGCGCCAGGAAACTCATCATCTCGCACATCTTCACTGCGGCAAACTACGAGTACTGCGTGTACTGGATCTTCCACCTCGACGGCACCATCCAGCTCGAGATCAAACTGACGGGGATTCTGAACACGTACGCCATGCTGCCCGACGAAGACCTCAAAGGCTGGGGAACAGAGGTGTCGCCTGGTGTGAATGCACACAATCACCAGCACCTGTTCTGCCTCCGCATCGATCCCAATATCGACGGCCCCAACAACACCGTCTTCATGGTCGACGCCGCACGTGGCGACGGCGAGGTCGGCAGCGCAGAGAACAAGTACGGCAACGCTTTCTACGCGAAGAAGACCAAGCTCAGTACCCCCGAGCAGGCGGCGACAGACTACAACGGCGCCACAAGCCGGACGTGGGATATGTGTAACGAGAGCCGCATAAACCCATACAGCAAGAAGCCCGCGAGCTACAAGCTAGTCAGCAGAGAAGTACCCGAGCTACTCCCCAAGCCGGGGGGTTTGGTATGGAAACGTGCTGGATTCGCGAGACACGCCGTGCACGTGACGAAATGTGAGTCCTAGAACCACACCTACAACCACACACACACGAGATTTGAGATACTAACACACGCTCAGACGACGACACCCAAATCCACCCCGCAGGCCGCCACGTCCCGCAGACCTCAGGCGACCCCTCCCAAGGCCTTCCCGCCTGGATCTCAGCAAACCCCACCGCCTCGCTGGACAACACAGACATAGTCCTCTGGCACACATTCGGCCTCACGCACTTCCCCGCGCCCGAAGATTTCCCCGTCATGCCCGCCGAGCCGATGAGTCTGCTTCTGCGGCCGCGCCATTTCTTCACGAGGAATCCGGCTCTGGATGTTAGGCCCAGTTATTGTAGTGTGCCGAGTGGGGTTAAGGGGGGTGGGGAGGGGGTCGTGGATGCGGTTAGTCGGTTGGCGTTTGGGGGGGAGACGGCGGCGGCGCAGGGAAGGAGTTTGGGGGAGGCGGCGTGTTGTGAGGGGGGGAAGTTTGGGGCGGGGATATGATGATCTTGTGTTGATGGCTTTGGTCTTGAGAACCTTGGTTTGGTGGATTAGGTGTTGGTGTAGATGTTGTTCATGGTATAGAGTCTGGGTGTATATAGTTTCTTTGGGTTGAAGAATATTGATGTCACGATCCTCTCGTACACAGTTTTGGTGTCGATATATTGAGATGATGTCTGCTGTGACAATTCCAAGTAGCTGTGTTTCATGTCGATTGTACTTTGCGTTATGAGCTCTGAGCAGCCACTTAGCAAATGCAGGATGAAGAGGCCTTATCAAATGTAGGACTATATAGACTATGCGTTGCATTACGGCTAGGTGTGGAGACTTCTTGAAACTATCAAACGGCTTGTTAGCTTTATTATCACACCTCGTGTCCCCCTGCATACAAAATGGCTGCTTGGAGCTGGTAGATCGCAGTAGAGGAATAATACTGAGTGTAGGTCCAGCACGTGCTATCCACTCCCTCGGGTCGTCGGTACCGGCAGCGTGTCCGATGAACCCTGCATACATAGCTCCACTTCCTTCGACAATTCTACACCATGACATAACCGCATCACCCCGACTCGACCGTGGCGTCTGTTCCCTCCCCTCCGCCGCCGGCCTCCCAGCATGCGCCCGCAACATCCACAGCGCCTACCGCCATGCCCCCGCCCGTGACCCCCACCGCGGACGGGACAACGGGCACCCGCATCGTCCGCACCCGCGCCCTCTCCGCCTCGCTCGTCGAAAGCGTCGCCGGCTTCAGCGCAGGCGTCGTCTCCTGCCTCGCCGCGCACCCGCTCGACCTGCTCAAGAACCGCCTGCAGCTCAACACCACCACGCCCTCGCAGCTCGGCGACTCGTTCCGCATCCTGCGCGCCGTCGTGCGCGACGAAGGCGGGCCCCGCGCCCTATACCGCGGACTCTGGCCCAACTTACTCGGAAACAGCCTCGGATGGGGTCTCTACTTCCTCTTCTATGGCAACTTAAAGACGATGCTGCAGTCGCGCAAGGCACCGGGTGAACATCTCGGCAGCGCGGATTTCTTCACCGCCAGCATCGTCGCGGGCCTCAGCACGGGGTTCTGCACAAATCCCATCTGGGTCGTGAAAACGCGCATGCTGGAAAAGGGCGCCAACGCTCCTGCCGCATATCCTAGCATGCGCGCAGGCCTCTCCCACGTCTACGCTACCCGCGGCCTGCGCGGTCTGTGGGCGGGCTTTGTGCCCAGCTCCCTCGGCGTCCTGCACGGCGCGGTGCAATTCTCGCTCTACGAAACCATGAAGAACCGCCGCAGCCGCGCTCTGGGACCCGGCCAGCAGCTCTCCAACTGGGATTTTATGCTCTTGAGCGGTGGCTCTAAGTTGCTCGCCGGCGCCGTCACGTACCCCTACCAGCCTATCCGGGCGCGCATGCAGCAGTACGAGGCTGCGGCGCGGTACACCGGGTTGTGGGATGTGCTGCGCAAGACGTACCGGTATGAGGGGTTAATGGCGTTTTACAAGGGCGTTGTGCCGAATACACTCAGGGTGCTGCCGACGACTGTCGTTACGTTTGTCGTGTATGAGAATACTAAGATTTATCTGCCGAGGCTGTTTGAGGAGGACGAGCAGATGGTGTTTGGGGACGAGTAGGGGCGTGGAATGATGTTGATGAGGTTGAGATGAGTATGATATATCATGACTATGAAATAGTATCCTCAGATGGCATACTTTGCATTTCCCATGTTCCATGACAGCTGCACCATCACTCACGAATCAATACTAGTCACAACTAGTCTCTCACTCTCCCTGATCATACGTGGCGTCTATGAAGTTCTACTAGCGTACGGGAGTAGCGGGTAGTTTCTCACAAAGCTTAGCTGAATTCCAACCCTCGGGATTGATGTGCTCATCTACACTGTTGCACTAATAATTCGTGCACGAGAAGCTTCCTGAGGTACACACTGCCTTGCTGCGGTTGGAAATAGTAGAAGGCTCTTTAGAACGAGACTCGAGGATGGCTACTCTAAAAGCAGAGAAGATGGGACGAGGATGCACTGCGGTGTCTTGGTAGGGCTCAGCATTTCTTACTATTGTTTTGTTAAATATGCCTAGTTTTCTCTTGTGTGCTGTCTCTGCAGGAGTCCAGTAAGTGGTGATTAGCGATCCACCCCAACTTGGAAGCGGTGAAAGGCGAAACGATTGGTCTATAGATAAGGATCTTTGTTGCTCTACACGTAGGGAACACTAAAACACCTCCAAGCCCACCTTCTGTCTTTCACAGTGCACTTGCCCTACTCGATCTATTTTCTCACCGACGATCACTTTAGAATCCTCTTGCAACGAGCTTTAATTTTGATTCTATGAAGTTCACTTGATCACCAAGCCTGCAAATCTACCTACTTGAGATAGTACTGTGTACGTTCGTTGTTCGCCAAATTATGGGGTACTTACCGGTAGCTGCAGGTCGTTTGCGGGGTAGGCACCACGCTAAAGCTTGTATTGGCAAGCTTGCCGTGCTTGCCTCGACTGCATACCACACTACTAACCCTCGTCCGCCTGAGTCTACATTGCTTCTTCATCCGAAGCTCACCGTGTCCAAGAATAATGGATGGCCAGGGTGTGGAAATTCGGAGCGGTCCTCGGTCGCGTCAGGCCTGCCTGAACTGCCGGTAAGCTGTCCCGTGCGATTGCGCGCAGCGTCAGGTGATGACAGAAACACAGGAGGAAGAAAGTCAAATGCGATGGCCAGCAGCCTTCATGCAGCTTTTGCGCTCGGTTGCTCCAGAAGTGCGTCTACCGCAGCCGCCGTTGGACCATGGCACAAGGCAGTGAATCCATGCCGGCCAATGCTCCCACAAACAAATACAGTCCGACCTCGGAAAGGTACGGTATCTTCGAAGCTGAAAATTGAGGCGGACATATGATAACCCTCTTACGCAGTATCAACACAACAAACGTCGCATCGTCTGCGGGCGGGGAGCTTGTACGCACTGATCCCTACGATGCGTGGTTTGTGGCGTCTAACGGGGTGCAATCAGACACCCAGCCTACCCTTCCGTCAAGGTAAGCTTAGACTACTCCTACATCTAGTCTAAAATACCTAATTGTTTTTCCTATAGTCTCGGGCCTCAATTGCCAGTCCATCAGGTTCTGCTGTCAACTATGGATCTCTTCTTCGATCATTTCCACAGCCAGCCATACTGCTTTTTCCATAGACCGACGTTCCTCAAGCAGTTACAGAGCAACCAGCTTCCTCACTACTTGATATGGGCTGTTTTGAGCATAGCCGTACGCTTTTCCAACGATCCGTTCTACGCCAGCAACGACCACAACGCTGCCGCGTACGCCTCAGCAGCGTGGAAGGAGATTGTCAAGCGCATTTTCGACTCTGAGGGAGATCTGAACTACCGCCTGGTCCAAGCAGCGACACTACTTGCACTCTATGATTTTACAGGTACTGCTTTCTGCTAATCAAAAGCAACATGACAAAGCTAACAGACTTAGCCTGCAAACATACCACTGCTTGGATCAAAATTGGAGTAGCTGTCAATACTGCACAGGCTTTGCACATGATGACAGAACCACCCAAAACATTACCCTTCTCCGCTCAAGAAGAAAGTCGTCGCACATTATGGTCCATCTACCTTCTCGATAAGCTGGCAACAAGTGGCAGACACAGACCATCCCTATTTCTAGACCGCACGATCAGCCTAAAGCTACCGTGTAGTGAAGACAGCTTTGAAAACTCTACTCCACAGGACATGGTAACCTTGGGGGAATTTCTCCACCTTGATGACTTCCGGGCCGACTATATGGAGACGCTCGCACCAACCGTTGTCGTGGTTTCTCTCCTAAGCCAAGTCACGAACTACGCTTTCGGATTACATACGGTCCGTGATCAAAAGGCGCCTTGGGACCATACGTCTGAGTACCAAACGATATGCTCTCAGCTTGCACAGTTTGAGACGTTTTTCGATTGCTACGGAGATGTCCAGGAAGCGATTCTGAACAGGTTTCTTCGCCAGCTCGAGCCGACGGTCAAGATCACCGAATCAACCATCTTTACCTACGTCATATATCACCTCTGCTACTGCCTGCTGCAGCATCCGTTTTTGATAAGGCGTCGACTGGAAGTGATTGGCCCCAAAGCACCTGCTAGCTTTCTGGCCCGGGCAATGGCCAGCTGCTCTACCCATGCTCAGGAAATTACTCAGACTCTGAGTAACGCGACGCAGGCGCAATACAAAGCGTCGGCAACGTTTCTGAGCTACTGTTCAACTGTAGCAGGCTCAATACATTCTCTATTCCAGCACTCGCCGGACTATCTCACACGCATACAATCTGTGGAAGCGTTACAGAGTAGCATAATGCACTTACACAACAGGGCCAAATTCTGGAAGGCACCAGGTCGCATGGTACGTAAACTTGCAGTTCGACTAGAGTCTAAAACTAAAAAGGGTACGTGTATAGGTTGCAGAACTCACTCGGTTCTCTTCCGAGTCGATACGCTTTTCCGGCTTGCTGGACCCCTCTCTTACGTCTGTCCCTCTCGACGCTGGCGATATTGAGCAACTTTACACACTATGTGACTACGGTACGATATCCAATCTGCACAGCGCGGACGCTACGGACGTAGCTAAAAGAGAGACGACACCTGGCATGTCTGCACCTGGACTGGAGAACAGCTCCGACTTAGTGCTTGAAGATTACAGCAGCCACATCGACGGAATTGTCCATCAGCTATTCGGCCTCACAGACACAACTACTATGATCGACAATCTCTCTTTTGCGTTGGGAGACGCGGGCGACAGCAGCGACCAAAGACGGAGCTCCACAGGCCAATCTTGGCTTTTTTGACTCAGAAATCTGTACTGACTACACGGATGACGTCTTCTAAGACTCGATCCGTCGCCTTGTAAAGGTTCGGTAATGCCAGGATGACCATGCCCAGACAACTCCGCCTTCTCAACAAGTACGTAGCGGCACGTGCTTTCAAGATGGTATCGAGTCACTCTGGTTGTGACCTTTACCCTATCAGTATCGCTTTCCGGCCAAACGATGGATGTTACTGGCTGCGCTGAGATCGGATGCCGACTGCTGTTCCTAGATCAGCACGATGGCATTGCAGCTAATACG
Organism: Didymella segeticola; assembly: GCA_004522025.1. Taxonomy (NCBI): domain Eukaryota; kingdom Fungi; phylum Ascomycota; class Dothideomycetes; order Pleosporales; family Didymellaceae; genus Didymella; species Didymella segeticola. Next base: position 102,388 of record SDAV01000015.1, on the reverse strand, counting down.
GCTACTTGGAAGAATAATGCGACCGCACGACATGTACTGTCGCGTCATCCACAAGCAGAGTGTTCAGTTTAGATGTAGGGACGATGGGATTGTTTCAATTGTGTCACAAACGACTTTTTTGGTCACTGATAACTGTTTTACATTCCTTTGATTGCCGCTAGAGTTTTGACTTCCCTTCTTGCCGCCACTCAGACTTCCTTAGCTGTGCCCTCTGAATCTTGCCGCTTGTTGTTTTGGGGAAGAAGTCGGCGTGGACGAACTGTAGTTTTCGTGGATACTTGTATGGCGCCGCATTCTTCTTGCAGAAAGTCTGCAGCTCCTGCGCGAGTGTGTCAAGCGCAGCGTTCTTGTACGGTGTTGTGAGAACGACAAATGCCTTGACGACTTCTCCCCTTACTGGGTCTGGCGAGGATATGACGGCGGCTTCTGCAACGGCAGGGTGCAGCTTGAGCGTTGATTCGACTTCAAACGGGCCTGTGAAGCGATTAGAAGTACGTTCTGAAGTCGAAAATGGAGGACATACCAATTCGATATCCCGAGGAATTAATAACATCATCCGCTCGACCCACAAACCAAAAGTAGCCGTCTTTATCGCGAGATGCCCTGTCGCCAGTCAAGTAATATGACTTGGTCTCGCCGTTTACGGTGAACACCTTTTCGTTGCGGCTGCACGTGTCGTCGTCTCGGACATAGCCATCAAAAATGCCAAGGAATCCACTGCTTCCTCTCCCATCACTCAATAGAACTGCTATATCCCCTTCCTCGCCATCACCAGCCTCAGCTCCCGTTGCTGTGATGACCTGGAGCGGTACTCCAGGCACGGGCTTCCCCATAGAGCCTGGGCGGATCACAGACCCTCCCAAGTTGGCGCACAACAGCGCCGTCTCTGTCTGTCCATATCCCTCATGTATATCGAGACCAGTAAGTTGGCTCCACTTCCGGGTGACGTCTGCATTGAGTGCCTCTCCCGCGGTTGTGCAGGTAGCCAACGCAGCGGGCGGGTTTTTCTTCAGGTACTCTTCCATGTCCGGTAACACGAGTTGTCTGAAGATAAGCGGAGCAGCACACATGCTGGTTATTGGGTATCGGTGGAGTAGATCGACGGTGTGCTTTGCGCTGAATGCTCGGCGATCATCGTGCACGAAGAGCGTGGCACCTGAATACCATGCGGCGAAAAAGGACCATGCAGCCTTGGCCCAACCTAGTAGAACATCAATCAATATTTTCTTGATTTCAACGGATGGTCCTACGTACCTTGATCTGCAGTGTTCCAGAGAACACTCCCCGGAGCTAGTTGATACCATTGCTGGAGACTGCGTGCATTTGCTATCCGGGTCAGTAGCGTTCTCAGATGCGAAGCTCTCGAAATCTCACCTAAAGGGTACGATATCTGGTTGTGAAAAACGACCTTCGGAAAGCCAGATGTTCCAGAGGTGAAATAAAGCATAGCTGGGCTGCTCCACTGTTGCCTTAGCGACCGGCATTTTGCACTGATCGGGATACTTTCTAATGAAGCATACAGGGAGACCACGCCATGGTTCTCAGCTCCATCTCCGACCCGCATTACGTGTCTCACAGTCGGGCAATGCTGTTGTATGTTAAGAAATTTTGCGACGTTGGTTGCGTCACCGATGAACAGCTTTGCTCTTGTCTTGTTGCACCGGTACTCTATCTCCTTCTCCGTCAAGAGAGTTGGACCCGGAGAATAAACGATCCCACTGCGAAGCGCTGCAAGTGCAAGCTCCCACCTTTTTCCTGGTCAGTCCAATTCCAGGCCAATGAAACGAATATACACTGACCATGCAGGCACTCTTGGGAGCACGGTCATGACCGAGTCTCCTTGATCCAAACCCAATTGTTTAAGAAGAAGAGCAATTCGATGAGATTGGTAGGAAAAATATTTGAAACTCAGGTGTCTTGCGTCCGATTCGTCCTGTGATACCCAGTGCATGGCCTGCAAGTTTGGATGATTTTCTGCCCAATAGTCGACGATGTCGATTGCGAAGTTAAAATCCTTCGGCATTTGTCTATCCTCATGGCTATGGGGTGCCACCATCGATTGATTTGATTCCATTTTGAAAAATGCTGTCGCAGTGTCCGCAGCTTCAAGGTGAATGTACAAACTATCTGCATGCACTCCATGGTCGGGTGAGGTCAAGATGTCTTATGACACTTGACCAGCCCTTCACCGTGGTCAGAATGTCTGTCATGCCTCGGATCTGGATAGGCGCCCCGAGCGGAGACCGTTTGTGGCGGGGTGATCCACGGCGATTGTGGGGACGGGCTTGGCGCGGCCCGAGGAGTATCCACTCTGCCGCTCTCAGCGCTCATCTACTATGGACATCTTACAAACCCCAAACTAGGCGAACTGGCGTAATAATCACGCGGGGTATTAATTTACATGTCATTGGGCCTCACAATCCTAGCTGAAGTCGGTCTATGGAATCGCTTCTGACTACTTCACTCTGCTGCTTCCGATAGCTCGAATAAACGCCCAGTACCTGGATCGACCAAGCATAAGTCTCGTTCATTCAAGCGATTGCTCGGCCAAACAACTCAGCCTCCAAATCTCGCGTGCTAGCATACGAGAGCACAGGACGAATACGACGACACTGCTATGACATCTCCATCATACAGCTATGTCAAAATCGAATTACACGAGAATGGGCGAGTTGCCGTCCTAAAGTACAATCGACCTAAATCTGGGAATTCGCTCCATCCACAACTCTTAGCAGACATGCTTTCAGCTCTGAAGTGGGCAGATAGTCAGCCTGATGTTCGAGTCATCGTCCAGACAGGCGAAGGCAAATTCTTTTGTACTGGGATGGAGTTAACGGACACGGACGCTCCTATGTCATTTTCTCTTGGATCAGACTTTCATCAGTTGAACAAGACGCTCATCACTAGTGAGAAGATTCTTGTAGCGGCTGTAAACGGGCCAGCAGCAGGCTATGGTGTTAGTAGTCTTGCGCTGTTCGATCTTGTATATTGCGTCCCTGATGCGTACTTTTTTACGCCATTTGTGAAATGGGGAATGGCCACAGAAGGAGCATCAAGTTTCACGTTCTCGAGACTCATGGGACACCAGAAAGCAGCCGCGCTTTGTCTCACCGGAGATACAATCTCTGCGGAGGAAGCTGAGAGGTTGCATCTCATCACCAAGATTCTACCCAAGGAGGATTTTCTACACCAAGTGGTCGAAATCGCGCAGCGGCTTGCGCAATCGCCGCCGGGGGCACTCCGGACCACCAAGATGCTTATGAAGCAGCCGGTGCTTCAACAGCTGCTTGATGCAAACGATCGCGAATGCTCAATCATTCAGAAGGAAAGGTTTGGCTCAGACGAATACAAGGAGGCGGTTGGACGGTTCGTAATCGAACAGCAACAGAAACGTCGGTCTGGGGCAAAATTATAGATTTACAGTAGTTAAAAGGCAGACGATATGTTCAAACCTGTCTCGAGCAGCTGGTAGTGGGTTTCGAAATGCCATGACATCCACCGTCATCTAGATCTAAAGTCCCACTATGCGAGGCTCACATCACATCCGGCATATGTTGACTATTCATACCACAACGAGGTACCCTCATTGGTACGTTAGTAACACAGTAGGGCATCCAATCATACTTCTAATTCGTCTTTTGTCAGGAGGTGTTACAACTCCGCCTCAAAATAAAAGGGATAGCACAGCATCTGAACGACAATCTTAAGGTAGAGAAACTGCATTTAGTATCTCATAGGGGTCTCCTATGTAAGCTGATCAAATATTCCCAACACTACCACAGTCGGCGCTCGGACTACCACAAGCCCTTGGACGTGAAAAGGTTCAGCAAGCCACAATAGCGAAAGCAAAGCCTTTTCGAGGCATATCTTCTCCATCATGTTACCATATCAGACGGTGTAGCGGAAAAATGAAGCATTGTCGCCTTTCTCTGACTCCAGTTGCATCTCCTCGAAAGTATACTCGCGAGGGGACTTGTAAGCCGCATCTCTTCTAGCATTTTCTTTCCGCAAGGACCACGTCATAAATGTGGCGAGGATGACCGTCAGTGAACACATGGCTATGAGGATGCCATGGCCCATACGATAATGTGGAGCATCGCGGGCTTGGAAGATGAATCCTGAGACTGCACCACCAATGTTGCCCTAGTGCATGCTTAGTAAAGCGCCGGAGTCTAAAAAAGGAAGACATACCGTCCCTATCTGCATGGCAATTCCAACACCTCGTTTCACAGATCCACCTATGTTGTTGCTGTTCCAGGATGCGAGCTGGGGAACGTTCGGGTAGATTCCCAGCAGAACAAGGAAACAGGCGAAGTATTTGACGCCGCTTGTCTCTACAGTGATGAGAATCACAAATCCGATTATCCTGTCATCGAATCAGCACTGAAGATTTGTAGAATACACCATGATTGATGATTTCGTTATTGGAGGAAGCTTACGCAATTGTAGCAATGCCGATGATGAAAAGGCCACGCGTTTGGAGTTTGTCAGAGACGAAACCAACCCCAATAGTACCAAAACAGGCGACGATGTAGGGTGGTACGGTCATCAACTGTGCAGTCTCGTTGGCATACCCCATAGCCCGAATAATAGTTGGCAGGAAGATCGAGACGGAGTAGAGCGGTAGAAAGTTCGAGAGTGCGATCAGACAGTTGACGAGAATCTTCCAATCAGTGAAGGCATCCTTGATGAATTGGGATCGAAAGTCATCCGATAAAGCCGTAGTGTCTTCGCTTAGACGTCGTAGGACTTCGTTCCGTTCTTTCTCAGTAAGAAACTTGGCAGTATCTGGGTAATCGTACAAGTACTTGAAGGAAATTTCGGCTAGTTATAGTCAGTTTGGTAATCGAGCGTAAGGAAGGGGATTGGCACGGACCGACTAAAACAGTCAATATACCCTCAAGGATGAAAATCCATGCCCATCCGTCGAGTCCGGCAATTCCATCCATCTCCATGATGCCACGGGCTAGAAGGCCACCAAAAGCACCCGCCGCCGTTGCAGCAGAGAAAAATAGCGCAATTCTAAAACCGCACTCATGGCGGCGGTACCATAAAGTGATACTGTAGTCTCTCAGTCTAGATGACCATAGTGAAGCACGATTCGTACGTACTAGTAGGCAACACCAGGAAACAAGCCACCTTCCGCAAAACCAAGTGCCATTCGAGCAGCCAGTAGACCACCGAAGTTATGGACCAGACCCATCAAAGTCATCACAACGCCCCAGGCAACCATGATCGAAGGAATCCAGATGGACGGGCGGAATCTTTTCATGGCGAGGTTGGAGGGTACCTCCGAAATTATGTAGAAGGGGAAAAAGACCGAAACAGCAGTCTGTCATAGTCAGTATGCAAGAGCAGAGGTCTTCGGTCAACAACGTCTGGGAGGATAGCGGAGTCGGCTTACGGCGTAATTCCATCCCGTCATGCCCAAGTCTTTCTCGAGGCCAGCTAATCTAGCGTTGCCAATGTTCGATCGATCGAGAAAGGAAAGCAGATACATCGTGGAGACGAGAGGAAGTATGGTCCAGTCCATTTTCCGGAGGAGGCGCTTTGTCTCCACATTGGAGAAAGGAGCTGCTTGCTCACAACTCTCGGCGGTCGAAACGTCTTCAATCTTCTCCATGTTGGCTGAGGATGTTTTATTATCCATCTCCTGAGTTTCTGGGTGCATGTTGCGTCTGTGACAAGCACGAGGCAAAATGAACGAGATGTGTTGTGTCTAATAGATTTCCACAGGTGATTCGGGATGGGTTTTGAACCGCTATATCACAGAAGTTCACCATTTGAACACTCTGACTTATACCACCGTGTCGGAATGCCAAGAGGAGGAGGTGGAAAGCCACAGCGAGATGCCAAGCCCGCGCGACTCTTGCTGTCGGCACTTGCGTCTGGAGAAAGTGCTTTGAGTTGTGAAGCTATGCCCTTCTTGGGATTGCGTTCTGTTACAGCTTGGATTCGATGCGGGGTAAAACGGACGTTCATTACTACCTTGTGCCGAACTCTACATGTGTGGGGACGGCTTTGATACGCCACGCTTCTGGAGCTGCCGTGTCTGATCCCGCGCTAACTAGGCCTCTACGAAAGCAAAGCGCACTGCAATAATTTTCCATGAAAGGGGATCAACAAAGAGGCACTTGATCATCCCACGGCAAAGAGAGGTCACTAGAGCAATACACTGCTGATCTGAAAGACGTGTCCGGCTCTGCTTTTCGGTCCGAACTTGTGCTGAGCCGATCGTATCTATTGCTCGACAGCATAATCTACTGGGAAGATAGGCAGACGCGATTAGTAAACGAAGTGACGTGATAGGTGACTATAAGGGGGAGTAGCCTGGGGAGGACATATCGCTTTGCTGCCGTATTTGGAAAAGAAGCATCAGAACCACGTAGCGAATGATGTGTCCGAACGGAGGGATCTCACTGAGAGACTTCGTTGAAAGATAAGTGGATGTATGGACGATAGCTGTAGTGGTTGTGACGCCTTATCTCCATGAACTAGTTTCCACACTCCAGCACGTGGATGCATTCGCGAATCAGAGTCGATGGATATGGCCGCCACCTATAGCGAGGCAAACGGGGAGCTGACAGATGGGGTGGTTGTCCAATGTGTTATAAGAATAGCTCGCACCCTCTTACTTCATAAACATGCAGTTGGATTCATATGATCAGCCAGCCTGCAAAACCTTCGGCTGGTAGTGCGGAAATCGTTGCCAGCTGCAGCCTTCCAGGGCTTCAACACAGGAACACTTGGGAAGCCCAGTGACCTTTGAGAAATCAAACAATTGTTCTTAGGGACAGATAACTGCAAGAAGTGCGAATCTTTCATCCACGAGCACATTAGCAGGAACATTGCCGTATTCTACAAGTGATGCTGGCTGGGCACTTCGGACAGACAGTTTACACAACCAAAATACTCAGAACTGATTAATCAATTCGATCAATTCAAAGGATTCAGTGCCAGCCTTCATCATCCTACTGTGCCTTGCCAGCTCCCAGCAGCCACTTGGCAAGAGGCAGGCTGAAGAGGGCCAGCCAGGCTCAGGCCTCTGATTAGTTCACAATGCCCGGGGATGGAGCCTTTCCGGTGCTGTTTGACAGCTCATTGGCTTCGCCTCAAAAACTTGTATCCTTCTCATTGCGAAACAGCTGCTCGGACCTTGCAGAACGCAGTACATATGGATACGCATGAGTATGTCACGATCAGGTAAAAATCTCACGTGACATGGTGCACCCCTTCCATTTGCTAGCATTTCAATTCGCTTGGTATACATGCTGACCTTGTCGGATGTTGTGATGGGTTCAGATATTTCACACGGACAAAACTACGTCCTCAAGTTGTGCTCGACTGCGCCCTTGCGCGTTGCCGGCTCAAGGGCGCAGCCTCCCGCGGCTTGAGGTGGTCAGGAAGCAAAAGCAGGAATGCGTACCCGTCCACGGGACGATTCGTGATTATTCCGTACGCCAAAACAATCTCCGTCAACGTGCTGGTATTTTCTGCAAGTGAGCACGCAGAGCGTTACCAAGAACACGGTTTGCTTGTGGTACAACTGGTCACGTGGCCCGAATCAGTTAATGGTGCCTAGTCTCTGAACCTGACTCTGGCGGATGTACGCCGGATGGGCTACGCACGTTCCGACCTCTCGTTCTTTTCGACCATTTTCGACATCCAAGCTCTAGGGCTGTTGTGAGAAGGAAAGGGCGCATCGTGATGATGGCTGCCTGATCACGTGCAGGACCACTGCCTAGGTACATCGAAGACATCATTCTATAAGAACAATGGGCATCCCGGACAGGATGCTGGCTTCGATACTACGGCCATTCCATCATTCTCTCCACAGTCCCTATACCCTGACTAGCACGGGTACTGTTGACCTTAAACGACTATCATCGGCCAGTCTTTCTCGCTTTGCGCCTCGTATCAGCTACAGGATGGCGTCTTCGTCGCTTTCGACCCTGCAACATGTTACAATGCGGAAACTCAGAAAGCTCGATGGTCAACGTGAGAAATTCGAAGCCGACAAGAAGTCCATACAAGACAAGTTTTCCGCTGTCCAGGATCACCGGAGCAAGGTCAAGGCACTTCTGGACGGATTTGAACTATACGGCATCGTTCCAAAACAGGCCGATCTGTCCATTGCAAACCTGAAGCAGTTCATACACCAAGCGGAACATGACCCCTCGGTTTCGACCACGCTGCTCAAAGATTGGCAATCAACGCTCGAGCACGAGCTGGATGTTACAAGCAACAAGTACGAATACGCAGCATTGTTTGGCAAGCTTGTAACGGAATGGATCAAACACCCCAATCCAGCGACTCCAGCGAAACGCTCTGAATGTTCGGGAAACGAGTCGGACACCAAGATGGGCGACAGCTTCGACGTGGTCGGCCGCAAAGAGTTGCATGAGCAGCGTGCTCGATGGGAGAGCTATGCATTTGCCGAGAAGCAGGTGGATCGATCCAAGATTGAGGCATATCTGAATGATATCTTTCAGACAACGGTCCAAGCCAAGAAGATCAAGAAGTCACCTCTCGAGGAGTTGCGAGATTCGATGAAACGAGTCATGATGTTCAAGTCGGACACAGACACAGCTGAGGAAGATGAATCGTTCAACACGCTGGCCAGCGCACTCAACAATCGATTTACCATGGAAACTCTGCAATCATGCATTCGCGGTGTCAAGGATTCCGACTTGTTTACCGGGGCGAAGCGCGAGACGCTCGCAGACCTGGAGAACCAACCAGCAGTATTGAAGGAGCTGGTCGACGTGCTCAACCTCGATCTCGACGGACTCGATAAGTGGGAGTGGGATGGCCCTATCGCTTTGAATATGCGCCGGCAGCTCAACGGAAAGTACCGGGTCTATATGGATGAGGAGGTTCATCAGGCAATCCTGCTCTACTTCGTTGGAAAAACGTGGGCAGTAGCGTTGAAGAAATCTTTCGAGAACTTTCACCTTTCTGGCGCGTGGTTGCAGTCGCCCTATCGATCGATGAGGAAGACAGCACGCGAGCGAAGAGACCACTTCCTTGATGAGAGGAGCACATATGGAGCCTCGGTCCGAGATCACAGACGTCAGAAATATCAGCGGGAGTACTTCATGACACAATTACCGTCAAGCATGTCGGAAGACTTCAAGGACTACTCCGCCGAGCAGGCAGACTCGGGGTCAGCTGAGATGCGCAAGTCACATGTGGCCACTAAGCAATCGATGCTGCGTCTGCTCACAACCGAGCTCCTACTCAACACAAAGATACACGGCGAGTTCCTGGTCTTTCAATCGGATTTCAAATGGTTCGGGCCCTCGCTACCTCACGATACGATCTTCGCGGTCTTGGAATTTCTCGGTGTCCCAGAGAAATGGCTGCGCTTCTTCAAGAAATTCCTTGAGGTCCCTGTCGTATTTGCGGAAGACGGGTCAGGTGCAGAAATGCAAGTACGAAAGTGTGGCATACCAATGAGTCACGTCCTCAGCGATGCCCTCGGCGAAGCGGTCCTGTTTTGTCTGGACTTTGCAGTCAACCGGCGTACCAATGGTGCGAACATCCACCGATTCCACGACGATCTATGGTTCTGGGGTCGGGAGAGCACGGGTGTCCAGGCCTTGGAGGCCGTCGAAGAATTCACCAATGTCATGGGTCTTGAGCTCAACCAAGAAAAGACGGGTGCATCCCTCGTCCTCGTTGACAACAGCAAGGCCCGTGTGATGTCACCAGCGTTGCCCACAGGCAAGATTCGCTGGGGCTTCCTCGAGCTCGATGCTTCCTCCGGTCGCTGGATAATCGACCGTGCTCAAGTGGACGAGCACATAGCAGAGCTCAAGAGACAACTTGATGCCTGCCAGAGCGTCATGGCTTGGGTGCAGGCCTGGAACAGCTATGCGGGTCGCTTCTTCAACACAAACTTCGCCGAGCCCGCGAATTGCTTTGGCCGCCAGCACAATGACATGATTATCGAAACTTTCCGCCATATACAACACAGCCTTTTCAAAGACTCAGGCGCCGCGAATGTCACCGAGTATCTCCGTAGTGTCCTCACTGAGCGCTTTGGGATGGATGATACTGTACCCGATGGCTTCTTCTACTTCCCTGTGGAGCTGGGTGGGCTTGGACTTAGGAATCCCTTCATCAGTGCGTTCACGACATATAAGCAATCTTTCCGCAAACCAGGAGACCGCATCGAACGCGCTTTCGAAGAAGAACGGGAGGCTTACGATGCTGCCAAGGAGCGGTGGGATGTAGGCGACACGCGACGCTCGAAGCGTCTCAAGCAAATGCACAACGACGATGTCGACAGCATGGACGCCAAAGCTGACGAACCATTTATGAGCTTCGACGAGTATACCATGTACTGCGAGGAAACCTCTACTGCTCTATCTAGAGCATACGAAGACCTGCTGGATCTCCCGTGCGAGGAGCGTGTGCAGACCAGTCCAGAGATGGCACAGGCTCTGAGATCAAGTGGCGTTGCTACGCTTGAAGCGAGCCCGTATTGGCTGTGGATATTCACGTTGTATGCTGGAGATCTGAAGCAGCGCTTCGGAGGGGCAGGGCTACAGCTTGGCGATCGTGACTTGCTGCCTTTGGGTCTGGTAGAAGTACTCAGAAGTGAAAAAGTGAGGTGGGAGGGCTAGGCTGTGTGATTGGGAGTCTCATTGTCTCAGACCACTCCACTCCAGATGTATAAATAATACTGTCTCAAATGAATTGTACAAGTACCGATCCAACGATAGAGGGGCCATCAATGTAATGAGCATGTAAAACGTCTTCCGCATCACTGACCACAAGTCCCATTCATACGGCTAAACACAGCATAATTGGAGTGATCTACGGCTACGGTGAAGCATTTGTTGAAGAGAGCTCGTGAGAGCACTTTGCCAGCGCACGATGATTCAAAACATCGAATCTGATCTAAATCTTTGCGACTGTCGACATACACCTCTCTTGCAGCCTTCGCACAGTTCAACTTTGTGCGGTGGGCCTTTCGGTTCTTCGAATGGCGGCGGCTCCATCTGCACACCAGCCCATCTCTTGAGTCTATACGAAACACGCTCAATATAGCATTCCTTGTCCATCTGCAAGTCTCCAAGAAAGTCACAGGATCGACACCTCTGGTTGTAAACCATGGCGATGTAGCCACTTGGAGGAAATTCCTTTATCGTAACCGCTATAATTTTGCTTCCCCACGACTGCCTTTTGCATGCCGTATTATTACACAGGAATCTTCCCATGATGTTGGTATGGTGTTCTCTACCGCGTCTTTTGTTGAGGTCGTTTTCAAAGAACCATGTCGTGGTTGTGTGCGGCGCGATGGCCTCCGCAATCCACTGATGCAGCTCAGGACACGTAAAGACCTCCCTGGTCTCCAATTTCCGCGTAGGTGGCTTCTTTTTCGTGGTCTTGGGTTGAGACTTGCCAGTATCTCTCCGAGGAAGATCGATGACTTGTTTGATTTCTAAGACACGCGGCTCTGGCACGTTGGATGCTGCTGGCTCGAGATCGACAAAGAAGGGAGCTTGGATGGAGTCTCCGTGAGATGGGGAATCCCTTTGATGCTGCTTCAAAGCGCCTGCGCTGCCGAAAGATCGGCTGCAAATATTGCAGGCGAAAGCTTCCGCGTGAGCAGGTGCATCCCGTCGGTGTTGTTCAAGTGCTTGCTCGCTGCCAAACGAGCGACCACAGATTTCGCATTTTGAAGTTTTGGCATGCATAGGCGAGTCTGTACGGTGCTGCTTGAGAGCTTCTGCGCTGCCAAACAGGCGATCGCAGATGGCGCAAGGGAACATTGTAGTTTCGGCTAAAGCTTACAAGCCGTCGTGAACGAGTTCCAAAGATGAATAGAGATTCTATAGGAAAATATTTAGAAAAGACTCGGGGGAAATCTGCAAGAGACGGCCTGATATGTGGGAATGCACGTCTGAAAAGTGTACAGGCAAGCGTGACAGCGAAGCTGCATGATGCTTATCGCCAACATCAGTGAAGGATTCTGACTCTATCGTCGTTCCACAAGATAAGTGGGTTCGCTACAGGGCGTTTCACCACATGTGCTTGACAATTTTTGCCCCAAGGTGATACTGGCCTGCGTTCTTGTTCTGTCTTTGTCTTGGTCTTTGGCCGGATCTTAAGACTTCTCCGGACTCCTGATGGGTTCTCCAGTCATCATCTTTTCAAAGTCAAAGGAGTCGAGTGCGTTACTACGATTCTCACCAGTGTCTACCCCGCTCTCCACAGCTACGCCACGTTGGTGCAGCTCTAGTTCATGCAACCCGTTCGTACTCGCTACTATACCCGACATGTGTCATGATCGATTGGAGCATCCGAGCTGAGTCACCGGAATAAACAAAACGCCATCTGTATGAACGGAGGTTGGCACCCAAGAGGCATGCAGTCTTGCCTGGTCGACCAATGATCAACGATGACTGCAGTAAGAAATCAAGTTCTGCACGGAACGGTCCGCGCGGTTGGGAACGTAGGATTGTGACTAGTGCTGCAGGGTCAACATACGCAAGGAGGGCAGACGCCGTGAGCGGCTATCATAGCCGCTCAGGGTAGGCGATTTGTCCAGACAAGGCTGAGAGCAGGATCGCAACACAGGAATGACGGACCCAATCTTGTCGAAGGTCCCCATTTCCTATCATCATATGAAGCATACGTTTTATAGGCCTTCGCAATAGAAAGGCGAATTTGAAAACGTGAATAGGTTGTAGGCTACACATCGCACTGAGTATGGGCTGGCTTCGGTTCGATATTGCAAGGATCAGACTCCTTCTGCTCAGCAGAGAGGCATGATTGGAGTGACCTGGGTTATGGCGTATTATCCTTTGCCACGTCTGTGTGAGCCAGCCTTGAGGCTGATGAAGTGCCACCTCATGCGGTAGTGATCTAGGCTGTTGAAACGGGTGACAGTCTTGGACCGCAGCTCACGCTCATCCAGGTCGCATCCAGGTCGCGAGACTTAGCGCGCTTGGATCGGCTGTATTAGCTCTTCAGATGCTTCTCCGAGTTGGGCTTGCAACCAAGTGCGGCGTATCCGTGGTCGAACCTGTCACACCTGTCACGGCGGCGGCCAGCACAAGGCAAAGTCGTAACATAAAGCGGTGTTAAAATAACAAAACAGGCACTTCGTGAATCGGCGATCGAGATTAACCTCGTTTACAAAGAATAGATGTTTGCACGATCTCATTGCCAGCTAAACACCAAGCGTGAACGTGGTCGCAACTTTTCACTACAGCAATGTCGAGCAACAATCGAGACCCCTTGCAGCTCGATATGAACGCTCATAGTGCGCTCAGATGGACAAGGTTGCTGAGGATAGCTTCTCGAGTTCTCATGTCGCCATCACATTGTACGCGAAAACCGACACTGGCGCCAGAGTCAGGCACTGCGGATGTAGTGTCGACTCGATCAGAGAAGCACAGGCAGAAAATGGACGTAGGAAAAACGCCAGTGAAAATTTGATGCGACCGTAGACCACCAAATGAGCAATGACCGGGCAGACGTTCAAGTTGTCAATCGACGCCACAACCTCACACAAAACACGAGTCCCAGCGGCTCAGTCACGGACGCTAAGACTCTTCTCGCAGACACAACACGCGCCCCAGACCGGTACATCCATGATTTTCCACCCTCGAGGCCAGATACTGACCACGTGGCTTCCGTGACCCGCAAAGCATCCTATTGCTACGCTGCTATTGTAAGCATCCACCCCGCGATCCACACAACAGGATACCTACAACAACAGCGCCGCCATATTCCGCCATCGAGCATGCACTATAAAAGCTCCAAGACAGAGAGACGGGGGAAAAGGGGGTCAGAAACGCCGACCGCCAGGGTACTACCGCTGAAGAGGTTGGTCTTCCCGCCATGTAGCCGCCAGGCTGTTCAGTACGCTTAGCCACTCTGCGCTTTCCTTAGAGCAGCTGAAGATTCTGAGCGACACCCTTATTCCCTCCCTCCCTCCCTCCCTCCCTCATTCCCTAGTATCCGACATCCAGTATCGCTCCCTCGTGCAGCTGCGTCATGTCATTCCATACCAAATCTCGTCCTTCGTATCCCAGATACTATATATAAACCGCAGAAACAAACCCCCTTCCTTCCTTTATCTCCGCATGCATGCACTTCCCACGCGGCTAGGGGAGGGAGGTGGAAGGGTATGTTTCCTGGCTGTGCATTGAAGAGAAGGAATTACAGAGAAAGATGCATGGGAAAGAGAAGAGACTTTGCGACGGCGTAGAGTGGGTTGTGAGTTCATGATGCTTTATTCAGGGTTTGAGTATGATTCTAGAGTTTACTTTTGGGGGGGGGGATTCAACACCGATCGACATCATCCTGAACGACTCATGAGGCTGCTTCACGGCTACGCCAATACTCACGCCTGCCTACGCCTGCCTACGCCTGCCTACGCCTCACTCCCTCTGTGACTCCGACTAGACTGCTGCGTAAGATCGAGCTGCTCGCTCTCCCGCTTGAGCGTCGTCTCCCCGTCCTCGGGCTTGTACTTGAACCCGGCCTTCTCACGCGCCATGTCGTTGATCCAGCGACTGTTCGGCTCCACCTTCTTATCCCCGTTCGCCAGCTCGTCGGCGAGGTACAGCCAGCTCAGCGCGTTGCCCACGGTGCTGACCTCGTCGCTGACGTGGTTGGCTGCGTAGTTCGCCATGGCGATGTATGCGCGCTCGTCGGAGAAGAGGTGGTTGAGGTAATTGGCTACGGCGTCGTGTTCGCCGACGTCGACGAGGAAGCCGGATTTGCCATGCTCGACCTGCAGCGGGATACCGCCGCGGCGCGTGGCGATGATGGGGACGCCGTGGTGCAGGGCCTCGGAGACTTTGACTTCAAAACCTTCGCGCGTCGAGAGCTGGAGCGCGACCTTGGCGTTGGCGAGCAGCACGTTAAGGATCTGGTCGACGGGGCCGACGCGCATGACGATGACGTCGTGTTTGATGTCGGCGTATTTCTCGTTAAGGGCCTTTTCGGTTTGGTCGAAGATGATGGTTGCGTCCGGGTCGTCGATGGCGCCGTGGCCGGCGATGACAAGTTGCGGGACCTCAGCGAGGGGCCTGTCTTTCATGTAGTCGCGGCGCAGGATGGCGTATGAGGCGAGAACATCGGGAATCCCCTTGGCCGGATCGAAGCGGGCGATTTGGGTGATGTACGGGCGATTGGGGAAGGCGAGGCGGTTGGCGCCCTTGTCGACACATGACATCTCGAACTCGTGCATGTAGTACTGCGAGTCCCAGCTATCCAGTTGCTTGTTCAGGCCATCAAGCCAGTCCGTTGTGGCGGGGAGATAGCCGACCTTCTCGGTTGTGACGTTCTTGGGCACGAACTCACGGACGGGATGGCTGATGAACGCATCGCACTGCTTGACGTTGTTCCATACCCAGTTCCACACTCCCGCAGTCGGTGTGTCTTCCTGGTCAGCCAGGTCAGCACGTACCTGGATGTGGCTGCGGAAGATGACTGGACGTGTGGGGTCTAGTTCTTTGGCAATCTTGACCAGCGACGGCATCTGAGGGTCGTCGACGATGATGACATCGGCACCGCCATCAGCGCGAGACGCAAGGGGACCACCTTTGGCAATCCAGTAGCGGTCGGCGTTTTGCCGCGCCCACTCGTCGAGCATGTCGATTGACATTTGGTCCAGGCGCAGGCCGGTTTCTTCGACTCCCTGGAGGATGTTGTGGTTGTTTTTGGTGATGCGGAAGACGGCAGGCTTGGGCTTTGGGACGTACCTGGGTTGTGAGTCCACGCATCAAGTACTTATTCAAGGCAAGACGTACCATTTACAATCCACATCAATCAGCCTCAGAAACCGGATAAGCGCATGTCTCATCAGCGCAACACCGCCGCCTTGAGGGGTACTATTGAAGAAGGCAATCTTGGTGCCGTTCTTCTTCAGACTGTTTGCGTAAAACAAAGTGGCCGCGTACGTGTTGGGATGCACGCTCTGTTGGTAAGTGGGCTCGTCTGCAATCACGGCAGCGCCGTCGCTGTCGACGCCGACTTCGTTGCGGTAGACGACTTCCAGGCGTGGCTGGTTAGCTTTTCCAAAGTATCTGATATGGTTAGTATGGGTGAGTATGTAGTTCTTAATGATCAACTAACCCCAAGGCCTTCCTCACCACGGCGTCTGCTTCCTCGTCTACCAACATGTACTTGGGCTCATCGGGATTAGCAGTGTTGTCCCTTCCTGAGCTAGGCTCGAGCACCAGAGGGACGACATCCAGTTCAAGCCACAGGCGGGTGGGTAGTTGGGGGCAGACCTCGACTGCTTTGGTAGTCAGGCCAGCGCCGACGAACTTGTAGAAGTGCTCGTCGCGGTAGTGCTTGATCTTGCTGATGATGTCCTCGGCAAAGTACTCGGCACGCTCTTCGGCTGTGGCCGGGGTGGCCGTTCCAGAGTTGGACTCGGAGGGTCCGGGCGAGGCTTCAGAACTGTTGGGTGAGTCGCCGCCAATGGTGGTGGTTGCAAAGTCGATGGAGTAGGTGCCGTCGTGGATGACGAATGCAACGTCGATGGAGTTGCTGAGGCCGGTGGTGACGGCAATGCCAATGAATACAGCCTGTGGAGGTTAGCATTGTGATGGAGAAGATATACGCATGACTGACCTCGAGACTGGTCGAGCTTGTCTTGTCCTCTGCGAGCAGCTTGGCCTTGACCGAGGTCTTTGCCATGAAGGCATCACGTGTTTTTTGGCGAACCATGGCTGGACGGCGGGAGAGGGATGAATCTTGGTGAGTAGGTACGGTAGCTGACATGGGAGCGAGGGATTATGTAGATTGGAGGGAAATGATTTTATGACGTAGAGCTAACGTGATCTTTTGTTGTGCCGGATTGGGATGACTTGAAGGAGTAAGTTGGAACTTTGAACGTGAACAGCAATAACAGGAAAATGTTGAAAATGTCGAAAATCAAGCGCAGTAGAGAAGGCAGGTTTATAAGCTGCGAGGGTTGGTAGTGACTTGACATGGATTGCTGCGTGTGACTGCATTGTGAATGCTGGATGTGAATTGAGGTGTAGAAAGGTGACAAGCAGATTGAGTCTGTCGGTGAATGATGGTCGGTTGACATGAACGAGTTTTCACGATGGGGAGTGAGGTGCCAATGGGATGCGAGGGCTGAGAGGTAAGCGTAGGAGGCTGAGTGAGGTAGTGTCGTGTCTCGTGGACGCAGAGAAGCGGCAGGGTTGCGCCTTTGCATCACCATAGACGCTGGCTGTGCGACGTCATGAGATGGTGGGGGTGCGTCTCGAGATTCAACAAGGAGATTGTTCACTGTGTCAGTAGCCAGCAGGTGTTGGACTGAGAAAGCCAATGGATCACCACAGGTGGAGGCGGTGTTGGCAGGTAGCACTGGGTTGGTAGTGGCCTTAGTTAGCTTGGAGCTCCTCGCTTCAGGGTTGCCAGGCACGTTTCGGAGAGGACTGGCGTGCATGCAGGCGGAAGCGCTAAAAGATGGGCGGCGGAGCGCGAGACCCACCCAAGCCAGCACCAGAAAGCCCCCAGCGCCCGTCCCATGTTTCTAGGCTAGTTTGGCAAAGTACCTAGCAGCCGTCTCCTCACGACGTCCCGTGTTCGTGTTCGTTTCGTTCTTCCTCGACTGTCGCACTCTCACCAGCACCAGCACCAACACCAACGCCAACGCCTGCCATCGCCAAACCCTCGCGCACCCCGTCGTCCCACCAACTCGCCCTCCGTCCACCGGCGCGCCCATCCTTCACGGGCCGTCGCAGCAGTAGAAGTAGTAGCAGCAGCAGCAGCAGCGGCCAGTTGTTGATCGTTGCGCGCCGCCACACCCCCCGGCTCTGCCAGCCTTGCCCGCGCTCAGGCTTCACCACGTCCACGACCACGACCACGATCACGAAGACGACCAGGCGCGACCATGAACCACGGCTATCCGCCCCCGCGCGCGATGGTGCCCCAAGGCGGGCCCAGCCAGCGCCTGAATGAGCTGCTCGACAACATCCGCACCGAGTTTGAGACCGAGTCGCAGCGCAGCGTTGACTACGAGGGGCAGAGTGCGTCTAGAGTTCAGAGGTTACGACAGCGCGACGACTGCTAACAAAATCTGATAGTCACCCGCCACATCCAGGAAATCGAGCTCATCCGCAGCAAGGTCTACTCGCTCGAGAACCAGCACAACCAGATGAAGGCAAAGTACGAGGACCGCATCGCCCAGCTCGAGCGCGAAGTCGAGCAGCGCGGCGGTCCGTCCCAGGCCTCGCACCACCACCCGGCCGGTCCTTCGCAGCCCCAACCGCCGCAGATTGGCCACGGCCCCAGCAACCTTTTTGGCGGCATCATGGCCGGCAGCGCCAGTCAGGGTGGCCCAGGACTTGCGCCCCCTCCCCAGGACGCAAACCCGCCCCACGGCATGCCGCCACAGCTAGGCGCTGGTCCTCAAGGCCCGCCCGGCCTCAATCCAGCAGGCGCCCCAGGCCCGCCACAGCACTTTGGCGGCTACCAGCCAGGGCCTGCCGCGAATGGTACTACACCTCTTGCTCTACCACACACCACAGATAGATATACTTACTGACTGACCCCCAGGCTACGGACAACCCCCCCAGCCCACTGCCTCGCCCGGCGGAAAGCGCCCTGGTCCTCCTCGCGGTCCTCCCGGCGGCCCTGCCACCCCCCAGCAGAACAACCCCGCCCCTTACCCTGGATCTCCCCAGGTCCCGCGCCCTACCCCGCCTCCCCACCACCAACAGCAGCAGCAGCAGCAGAATGCCCTCATGGCGCCACACCAGCCCGCCCTGCCCCTGGCCCAGACCAACTGCCTGGCCGACCTCGACGTCGAGCAGCTCCCCGCCCAGTACAAGCGGGAGGGCGACGACTGGTACGCCGTCTTCAACCCGCGCGCCAGAAGAGTCCTCGACGTCGACCTGATCCACAACCTGCCCCATCAGAGCGTCGTCTGCTGCGTGCGCTTCAGTCTGGATGGCCGCTACGTCGCCACGGGCTGCAACCGCTCCGCCCAGATCTTCGACGTCGAGACGGGCAACCCCGTCGCCCACCTGCAGGACGGCAGCCTGCCCGAGGACGGCGACCTGTACATCAGGAGCGTGTGCTTCAGCCCCAACGGCCAGTACCTGGCTACCGGCGCCGAGGACAAGGTCATTCGTGTGTGGGACATCCAGACGCGCACCATCAAGCACCAGTTCACCGGCCACGAGCAGGACATTTACAGCCTCGACTTTGCCCGCAACGGCCGCATCATTGCCTCGGGCTCCGGCGACCGCAGCGTGCGCCTCTGGGACCTCGAGTCCAACAGCCAGATTGCAAACTTTGCCATCGAGGACGGCGTCACCACCGTCGCCATCTCCCCAGACAATCTTTACGTGGCTGCCGGCTCGCTCGACAAGAGCGTGCGCGTCTGGGACATTCAGAGCGGCCAGCTCGTCGTCCGCCTCGAGGGTCAGGAGGGCCACAAGGACAGCGTCTACAGCGTCGCCTTTGCGCCCTCGGGCGGCCGCCTCGTCTCAGGCTCCCTCGACAAGACCATCAAGATGTGGGAGCTGACGACGCCGCGGGGCTTTGTTCCTGGCAATGCGCCCAGCGGCAAGTGCGTGCGCACGTTCGAAGGCCACAAGGACTTTGTCCTCAGCGTTGCCCTCACGCCCCACGGCGACTGGGTGTTGTCTGGCTCCAAGGACCGCGGCGTGCAGTTCTGGGACCCGCACACGGGCGTTGCCCAGCTGATGTTGCAGGGGCACAAGAACTCTGGTGAGTCGACGTCATCTCCCTCATCTTATCTTAATTATCTGCTTGCTAATATCTTTTTAGTCATTTCCGTCGCCCCATCCCCCACCGGCGGCGTCTTCGCAACAGGCTCCGGCGATATGCGCGCTCGCATTTGGAAATTCGACCGCTACAACGGGCCGTAGATGTCTAAACAAACAGATTCTTGAAGAATGTCTAAACACTGATTCTTGAAGAGAGCGGCACGACGGGGTGTTGTGGGGGTCTTTCGAAGTCAGGAAGTGGGAAGTAGGATGTACGAGCCAAGGTGGAAGGGGATAGGGTGGAGTGTGCTGTTTTTCTCATATACCAGAAATAAAAGGGCTTTGTTTGGTGCGATGGGTTTGGTGGGGTATTGAGGTGTGGAGTGAAGTAGTCAGGTTTGAGGGGGATGTAGGGAGTGAGGGGGTGCGTGGTGGGTGGGGGGTGTTGTGTTTCGACTTCCATTGCGAGTACGAGTACGAATGTGAAACGAGTCTGAGAGTTTGAGTTTGATCATTGTGGTAACGGGCTTATCGAGTGTGATTACGAGTGATGATTAGAGTGAGAAGTGCAAGGTCTACGTCTCGTCAATTGCACTTCATATCCTAATACTAAAGGGCGGCTGGGTACTGTTTCTACCTGACTTTGATCGGCGATAAGACTATCACATGACTACCTGATTCACAGCGTGGGATTCAGATGGCTTTTTACCCTGAGGTTTGTCTACTGATGAGTTTGTTGTTTTGCTTGAATCTACATTGTCTGCAATAAATATGACTCGTGGACTATCGTCTACTACCCGAGAGTAGAGGGAGAAGTACATTTCCAGTGCACTGTGTGCTGGTACTTCTAGTACTTTACTGAGGGTAGGCTCTTATTCACGTAGTGGTCAAGACGGAGAATTGATAGAGGGAGTTAGATTAGGCGAGGACTACGAACCCACGCCTCCCTGGTATCACCAAACACCCACTCTCCAGCAAGAACGGTATAGAAACGCCTGCAATGCAACCCAAACGCCATGCACACCAATCCCTCCCCCTTCTCTCTTCTTCTTCCTCATCGAGTCTCTCCTCTTCTCACTCATTGATACACTACTTGCGCTTGCTAACCCGGCTCTTATTCGTAAACGGCTTCAACGCACCCTTGCCGCGAGTCGAGGGAAACGCAATGCTATTCCTAGGCTTACGCGCACGTTCCTTTTTCGTCTTCTTCTCGCTCTGCTTGCGGTGGGGTTTCTTATCCGTTTTCTCGTCGACGTCCATATCTACTTGTATCCATATTAGCCTTTGTTTCTTCCCCTCTTTCCACATCGACGCTTTAGAATGTCAGGAACACACCTTTTACGTCCTTCTCCTCGGCTTCTTCCTCAACTTCCACATCCTTCTTCTCGGGCCGCGCGGGCTTTGCAGAGTTGATGGTTGCGAGTAGCTTGGCGTGCAGGCGGTCGGCGCGGGCTTTTTCGACGGGGCCGAAGACGTTTGTGCGCAGCTTGCGGCGGTTGGTGCGCTCGGTGGAGGCGCGGAGGGACTTTGCCATTGTGTGTGGTGTTGTATTCGGTGGTGTGTGTTTGTGTGTATTGCTAGTACAACAGTACTGGGTAGGTGGTCTGGGTGGAAAAGCTGGGGCGGTGGCAGAATAATTTTGTGGCTATCGATACCGCGTCGTTGGGCCTCGAGTCAGTGGTGGGTGGTGGTCGGGGTCGAGGGCGCTCCGTGCCTGGGCTGGGTCAGGGCCGCACCTGCAGTGACGCTGACTTTGCGATCCAGGCTGGCGATGCGGGCGCCGCGAGAGCCGCCAGCAGACGACGGTGAGAAATATCCTGGCCACTTGATGCTTCACTACTTGACTACTTGATCTCTTCTCTCGATACAATTGCTGGACTTGACTACCGCTTGTACATCGTGGGCGCAAGTTGCGAGGAAGGCGCGGCCAATCCAATCCGCGAACCACTCAACCTCAGATATCCTACTTGCCGCAGCCTTTCTCTCACTCTCGTCACCCCGTGCCCAGTCCCTCGTAGCCCCCCAGACGGCCTACCGCACACCGCAGCTCTCCATGTCGCGCCGCGCAGAAGCCGCCTGCTAGCCCCTCCATCCACCATCCACCGCCTCCCACACCTTCGCCCGCCATGGCCGCCAGCCTGCAGCATCTGGCTGCCTCGATAGTCGACCGCTCCAAGACGCTCATCAACAACGACCTGAAGAAGATTCTGAAAGAGGAGGGTTTCTCGCAGACGGGCAACAAGGCCGCCCTGCAGGCTCGCGTCATTGCCCGTACGTCGACAACTCATGGTCATGGTCATGGTCATGCGACATGCTAACATTCACCTTCACCACCAGTCATCAACGCCGCCGTCACTTCCAGCAATGCCGAGACGCTGCGCAGATTGCAGTTTAGAGTCCAGAACCACGGCGACGCTCCTACGCCCCAGAGCAGTAGTAGTCCTACCGCGCCTGCGTTTCCTAATCCCAATACGTCCGCTATGAATGGGCACGCCCATGCGAATGGCTACTCGCCCACTACCACCCAGTTCGCTGCTTTGCACCAGTCGGCGCCGCCTCGTATGCCTCCCTTATTATTTTCTACCCCCTCGACTAACGCGATCCAGGATCCGCTGCACCGACCTACTTCTTCAAAGACAGCCCCTTCTTCGAGGT
Source organism: Didymella segeticola (assembly GCA_004522025.1). Taxonomy (NCBI): domain Eukaryota; kingdom Fungi; phylum Ascomycota; class Dothideomycetes; order Pleosporales; family Didymellaceae; genus Didymella; species Didymella segeticola. Next base: position 80,009 of record SDAV01000015.1, on the reverse strand, counting down.
CCGCGAGCTGGTACTAAGCAACATCACCCTCGAAGGCACGTCGCCTCTCTCCCTCTCTCTCGATGCAGCACTAACCTGCACAGCATCCCCAAGCCACCGCCAGAACTGCAACAGGAATCTCATCATCAACGAGGCTGTGAGCGCGCGCATGAAGTCGGATCCAACACTACGTCTGCTGCTCTTCTCAGCGCTCGAAGCACCACTCCCGCCCTTCACCCGCACCGACATCACCTTCCCCGCCCAGATCGAGGTCCGCATCAACGGCGACGAGGTCAAGGCAAACTACAAGGGCCTCAAGAACAAGCCCGGCTCAACGCGCCCCGCAGACATCACCGACTTTGTCCGCATCTCGCCCGCCAACTACCGCAACAACCTCGTCGTCACGTATGCCCTCACCCACAAGGCAGGTTCAGCTCGTCAAGAGGTTTTCTTATCCCTCCGTCTTCGCTGTGTGGTGGCTTGTACTGACTCCTGGCCCAGAAATACAACATGTTTGTGTACATGGTGCGGAAACACTCGGCAGCAGACCTCGTCAAGCAGATCGCCAGCAAGCAGGTCATCACAAAGCAGGCTGTGCTGAGCGAGATGAAGGCGAAGGCAGCCGACCCTGACATTGAAGTGGGCTCGAGCGTCATGTCGCTCAAGGACCCAATCTCGACACTGCGAATCAGCATACCCTGTCGCTCGACGGTGTGCACGCACAACCAGTGCTTCGACGCCGAGTCGTTTCTGCAGCTGCAAGAGCAAGCCCCGACGTGGATATGTCCCATCTGCAGCAAGACTGTCCACTTCAACGCCCTCGCCGTCGATCAGTACGTCGAGGAGATCTTGGCCAAGGTAAAGAGCGCGGATCAGGTCACAATATCGCCCACCGGCGAATGGTCGACCAAAAAGGAGACCACCCCCCCTAGGAGGAACGGGACCGCCACCACGGCAGACGACAGCGACGACGATCTTGTCGAGATCCCCGACTACCGCATCGCCTCGATCAAGAGCGAGGTGGCACACACACCAAACTACCTCAGCACGCCGCCGATGCCGTCCAGGGAACCGTCGACAGCACCGCGGTCAGGGACAAAGCGCACATCTGAGGTGGTGGACCTGACGCTGAGCGATGATGACGAGCCGCCACGGCCAGCCAAAAAGGTAGCGTACCGTTCCCCTGCCAACCCTCCTGACCCTCCACGGCGTTATGAACTTCCTCCTCCCATCCCTCGTCCCCCGCAGTATGACCAGCACTCGTCCTCCTACCGGCCTCCTCCCTCGGGGACACGGTTGAACTTCCCTCCCCGCCCCTACACTCCCCAAGGACCCCCTGAGGACACGGACCGCTACCGGCCACCGCCTCCAGGCTATCACTCCGCATCTTCCCATTACCCCGGCCCCAACACCGGCTCGTCACGATACCCCGCCTACCTAGGCTCCTCCCCTTGATAACTTGTTGCGCGAGTCTCTGTACACACTTTCTTTTGTCACCGGCTAACCCACCGTCGCTTCAGGCAAGGACAGGAGCCGTGTAGGTGCTGCCTTCCCGCTCTAACGCAGAGAAGCGGCGCTCTACAGCCACTTCTCTGGCCTGATGTATTCTGCAATTTAGCGCGCGGCGTTTTTGGGAAGAGCAGGCGCACTCACTGGCGCTGGTTGGGTTGGGATGGGTTATTCGAGATACCTGAGCATCTTTTTTTATGGTGGGGTTGGCGTGGGTGAAGTGAGGAGACGGATGGGGAGGGGGAGGAGGAGGAGGGAGAGGAGGAGGGGGTGTTAGAGACCCTCCGTAGTCGAATACAGGAGTAATTACCGACGTTGAGATACAATTCACGTTGAAGTCGAAGGCTAATTGCATCTTTATTAGGAGGGCATGGAGTAGCCGCACCAATAACGAGTGTAGTGGAAGGCTACTGTACCCGCTAGATACAAGCGTGACCCCCAACATTGAGATTCCATCAACAGTCCAATTCAAACTTGTTAAACGCTGCAACAGTATTTGAGAAGTGAGTGAAGTACCCGAAGCAACGCGATATACTTTAAAGTGTCGTGGAATGCCTTCTGTACTCGCTGAACAGAAGACAAGTCCACGCCTCGATGAGATCCATGCCAGGCCCACTGTCAGAGGGGAAATCCTAAATGACATCGGGGGGGAGGCTCTATCTCACGGTCTGCTGCGGGTTGATGGAGACGGGTGCTGGTAGAAGGGGGTAGTGTTATTTCCCCACGATAATGATCATCTGAACCACTGGGATACATGGCGACGACAACGCTACGAGCCAACGGATCCGGAGCCGGAAAACATCATCGCTTTTGTGCGCATGTAGACGAGGCTCATGGGGTAGTCCTTCTCGAGATAGATATACAAGTAGTATAATTCCATCTTGTAGATGGATAGATCGAAGGAGGTGGATTGGAGTAGAAACCGACTAGATCTGCAGTAATACTGCTATTCGCCTGGATTAAATTTATATGCTTGGGGTAGAGGGGGTACTGGCTAGGAGGTGATTCGTATGGGTTAAGTTGCTGCGGAGTCAGTTTGTCAGTTGAGGGGCGTTGCAAATGGAGGCGTGGTGTGTTATAGTCCTTGTCTGAAAACTAGGTGCTTGAGATTGCGGAAATTCACCACTGCCGCGATTTTGCTTTGGAGGAGGTGAAATGGTGGGGAATGAGTGGTAGTAGTATGTAGATGCTTGTGTAATAATTCTTGGACGGAATCTCGCGGTTTGGTGGGGTTGGGTATTAAGATGAGGGACTAGAGTGAGGTGGAAATGTAGGATAGTGTGTAGTAGAATCCAGATCCCCGGGGTTTGAACAGAGGGAATTCTCGATTCTGCTAGGAGAAGAGATGCATCGGGATTATTTCCTAGCTCTTACTAGAAAAAAAGCAAGTGTTCGCGTCGCTGCCATCCAGGGTAAGTGGTGTAGGGATAGGAGTAGCGCGGATTTTTATAAGAAAAACTAGCAATGTAAGAGGAAACGGTTTAAGCAGGAGCGTAGATAGCATAGGTAGAGTTGTCGTATAGCAGCGGAGGAGTACGTACTATTCTAGGTTAATACGCGGATACTGTACTCATTACTACCTAGTGGTCAACAGTGTAGAACGCACCTTCAAAGCGTGTGGACACGTAAGACGCATTGAGAAATCAGATGTAGAGCAGCGTTTGAATCCAGGCACGAGATCATGTTTGTGGAAAGCGTACGTGTAGATTGTAAGGAAGAGGGTGGAACATGTGCCAAACCTTCGTTTCGTTGTGCGATACGCGTGAGGCGAGATCGAAATGTTCTGTACGTGGCATCCTATCTACGGGCGAGAATGTCGGTGTAAGTATAGCAGAGGGAGTAGGAGTATGACGATTGATACGCGAGTGAAGTATACGTCGAAGTGTTGAATAAGACTAGCTTGTCACAACACCACGGCGCTTCAGGATTGGATAGTAGCTAATGGACGCACAATACTGCTCAGCAATCTGGATTCATGGTCTAGATACGAACTTCTATCTCACTGTGCGTGCGCGTCCGCGTATCTGCCTGCATGACAAGGCCTGCAATAACTACCTCGCGGTAAGGACGCTGATTCTTCCCCAAGTCTTCTTTGTAGATGGCTTGATATGCAGTGTCCCCCTCTCTGCGTTTAGATACTTCCCACGAAGGCAGATACATTGCTGCATGAATCACGAGATGCATTGCGGATATCAACAACGACAATTCTTCCTGGCTCTTATTAATGGATCGAAATAATCTACACTATCGGCCATTTACAGTTTCCACACATCGCGCTCGTCGAACAACGCTCCATTGGACTTGGACGCCATATTTGTCTATGTAGCGTCTAGACGTCGAGCACGCGTTGTAGCGCATGCTGTTGTGAGAGAACAGTGTACTCGCCGCGTGCTCTAGAAATTAGGAACGCGCCTCGATTTTGCCTTAAGCAAGTCCTGTGACGCAAGCTAGATGTACGATGGAAGCCATGAACCCTCTGGAGTGGAGCTGCTTCAAATGCAAGAACATGTCATTACTAGACGAACAACACCGGAGCGGAAGTAGGTTGTCACGCCATTGCTTAATCGGCAGATATTCTGAGCAAGAGCCACGCGCCTGGAATCTATCAGACGCTTGATCTGCGGGATCATTGACTGAGGCGTGGTGCCAACATCTCGCCGTGTCCGGAGAAGGAGAGAATGTGGATGCTGGACAATCTATGTATGTGTAGCGCAAGGTCTGACAGGTGACACCCTGATGACGCCGTTAATCGTCACAGACTTAAGTTCTAAGTCGAAGATGAATTGGGATGGAGCATTGATACCTCCCTGTGACTCGGCGCTATGAGTATGGGTCGTTTACAACATGCGTGAATCCTTTTCAACATTGCATTACGCTCATGTCAATGCCCGGCAGCCGCCTAGAGCATCACCGCAGGAGGTGCATGGTTGACTGCGGATACCAACACGATATTCAGAGTTCCCATCTTGAACCAGTGAAGTGTCAGTATCCTCACGTGCACCTCTCCTAGTCTGTTCTTGAATGGTATGGGCATAAGCTCCGTCTCCATATCAGAACTCAGTTGAATGCAACAGGGTAAGCAAGATGACACAGAAGAACTTGTTGACTAGCACGCCTCGGGACGTACACTTGTGACCGCCGCAACAATACGTCAGACTGTAGGAGTAGGTGAAGTCGACCCTCATCACACGCCTTTTGACTTGTAATAGGTGTATGCATGCTGCTGTATCTGACGACAGGCGGTTGTCGGTCGCGGTGGTGTGTAACCAAAGTGAGTAGCGGTCGAAATAGGGCTTAACGGAAATGCTTCTGCAGTCCTGTGCATGTTAGCTCCTCATCAGTGCAACGGCCTCAACGTCGGCTCCATGTTGAGACTGCCTTGCACTCCATCACAGAACCAAAGGTGTCGCAAGGGATTGATCATTTTCCATTGATCTTGGGAGGAATCTTGATTGATTTTGCCATTGCCTTGTCATGGAATTTCGAACACAATGACACCGTTAACCAGCCTGAACATGCCATGTAAATGAAACTGCGCATGAGACTCGCTGTCGTATTGCTTCGTTCCGATGCCGTTGCCAGGTTTTGCGCCGTATCACTAACCGCTCCATCTCTCATCATCTAGCGTTCGTCTCGTCCCCCATTGTGTGGCCGAAATTATATCGAAGAAGGGTAAAGCATGACGCGGACGGAGGCACCGAAGGACTTGGGAGGGAGGTTCGACCTGAACTTGGCGCGGACGACGCCCGAGTTGCCGTGAGGCCTGGTGACCTTGCCCCAGATGACGCGGATCTTGGAGCCCTGGATGGCGCGCTGGGCGCGGTAGACGTCTGCGCACTCGTTAGTGCCTGTTCCCACACTCCATCTTCCAGTCATCGTCGGTACATACAGGCTACGCGCTTGCCAGCGTACCACTGTGCGGCGGCGGTGTCGTCAACGCCCTCGAGCTTGAGCAGAGAGGTGCCGGGGTTGGTGTTGCGCTTTCTGTGGCCATGTGAGCGGAGAAGTGCAGCGCAGTGCGGATTCAGTCGTACCCTCGCTGGTAGCTGTGTCGTGTTAGCGAATGTTCCATTCCATATGGCTCCGGTGCGCACTCACGAAATGTGCTTGCCCTTGACGTAGAGACGGTGAGACTTGTTGTCAGACATGGCGAATGATTCCTGGCCTCCGGCGTGTGTGTGGGAAGGTCCTAAGGGGTGGTGCTGCTGTTAGTGATCTCCTGGTCTCGCAAGGCAGGTGCAGTTGCGAAATGGAAAGTGCACCTCGCTTAATAGGAAGGCCCGAGCTTTTGCCGCCAAAACGTGACCTCACCGCATTGTGACTGCCCTCACAACACCATTCATAGCCAAGTCACTGAGAAGGATGCATGTCCTGAATCGTGTGTTTGTCATGTGTTCGGTACTGTCTTCTGTTGCGCTTCATATCCTCTCAGATTCTCTCAGATTCTCCGCATCTTGTTGTGGTATTCGAATTTCGACGCGCCACTGTGGGAGACTCCCGCACTTGGCGGCCGCAACTCACTTTCACTTGCAAACTCAAGAACAACCAGAATTCGTCTGCTGGACATTTCTCGATGTTCGACGATGCATTGGACTGTCTGTTGGGTTTGTAATGATCAGATTGTTTCGCCTTGTGAGGCTGCCAGTGAGCAGCAGCCGAAGTCACACTAAAAGACATATTCTGTAGAGTCACTTGAAGTTCGTTTGCCGGGTGTCTGCTCTCCCACAACCCATTGTAACGGGTTGCTCATCACGTCTCTTGCGCATAACGAATTTAATTGAGGCATTTCTACGACGGGGCCTTGCAGAAGTAATTTCGCAACGTCCAGAGCGCTGTGACGATGATGCCAGAGCTAGTGTATTTCTGTGGGTGCAGAAAGTCCCTACAGGCTGTTCAGGACGACTGTCGAAGGCGTGCTGAAGCTTCTTCGGCTCGTCGATTGTAATGCCAGTTTTTAAGCTTGACCCCTGTCTCTCCGTAAGTGTAAGTCTGCGCACAAACATCTTTATCGTAGATCAAAGTAGTCTTTTTGAAGGTAGAATTGGCCGTGTCTGCTCACTGTAGGCTTCACCTTTTACTCTATTGCCAGTGGCAGCTTCGAAAAGATCGCGCAATTCCAGATCCGGGATGTAGCCTGTACTCGCTACATACATTTAAGGCGAAAGCGCAACACTGAGCACGGCAGTGTGATTGGACGTGCCGCGACTGCATCAGTCAGCCGCCGGTTTTATCTGCATGTCTACACGAGACTTGCTCTTTGAAGAGTCGAGTCGATCTCTTATGTAGCAGGAAGAATGAATGCAAACCGGGATCACGCAGATCATAAAAGTCTTTCAAAGTCAGTTTCTAGCCCACTTGCATTCTGTACGGTCGTGAAGACTACAACAGACCTGAGGCTGCAGCCCCTTTTCAAGACATCTACAACTTGGAGCATTGTTTGCCAGCGCTTGCAACGCGGCAGCGAGGCTTCTTGAATCAACTCCAGTCGAACATTTCCAGAACGTGAGGCGGGCCCGTTTTTATGACTTGACTGCACAGGATCCACAGATACTCAGCTCCACGATACCGCGCGGTGATTTCGCCGATGTACACCTATCGGCCCGCGCAGCAGCACTGGATGAATCACTTCATCGTGTCAACGCTCACCGAGTGACCCGACCAGCTTCTTGCACAGATCCCACGCTCACGACGCCATGTTGAGCCGAGCCGACGGGCTTTTAAGCGAACAGGTACTCGAGAGGTGCTAGAGAGACGATGCTGTCAATGACCTGCAGCCTTGTCGGGCGGTTAGGGCCTCAACAAGGTCCCGTGGACCGCTGAAGAGGGGCCGGAGGATTTGTGAGCACCAGCAAGCAGCCCGGAAATGCTGGGCCATGCCGATACTGGTGTCTCATTTCGCGATGCAATGATAATTGGTCCCAAAACTTCTGAATACAGACTCTCACGGCGCGGTATGTGTGGGATAAGGTGTCGAGGCACCGTGACAGCTTGAAACGAACTCTATTAGCCAGAGTAAATACAGCCTGCAGCTCCAATGACCCTGAATGTTTCGCACATCTCTCGGCGCTGCCAGTGAGGTGTTGCGGCAAAGACCACGGACGTGGTGGGGTTTCACGGTCGGCGTTAGCAAGCAAGGCTCCGGCGAGCGCAGTGTGGGCTTTGTCTCGTCCGGAGATGCCTTGCTAAACGTGCGGCGGCTTAGTGATGCAGAGCGACCTGGGTGTTTACTGATAAACGGCTTAAAGAGGTGGTACCGCCGTACTAGATTGGGTGAAGCATTGTTCCTCCAGCAAATCGTCATCACCGTAGCTTTGGCGGCGAACGCGCTCATATGACATAACACACTGCGCAACACCACATCTGACGCACTAAGAGCAAGGGCCCGATTCTTCCAAACCCCACCACGTCGAAGCTTTTCCTACAGCTAACAAATCATCCGCGTCTTCCGCACTTTCAATCTAGACGTGCTCCTCCTTCCTCCCTTTACACACCCCCAAGGCCTTCCAATTGCCCTTGATACCCCACCCCACCACGCTTCTCAACACTATCAACCACAGTTCCCCACCGGCGATTACCATGGCGGACACCGTTATCCAGCCTGATGTCGAGGCCAATGCCGGGTACGTCAGCTTTGATGCATTGCTTTGTGTAGTGGAAGGGCCTTCGAGGATTTTCCCGCGAGTTTCGCCGTGATGTTCATGTTCATGGGGGAGCTTTGACGGATATCTAGACTTCACCGGAAGGGGCAGCTTTCATGGCAGCAGCAAAGGAGGAGACTGAGATGACTTTCGGAGAATTAAAAGCTAACTCACATCTCTTCGTAGCACCATGGAGCTCAAGGAGAACACCATCATCGTAGTCTTGGGCGCGTCCGGTGATCTGGCCAAGAAGAAGACCGTGAGTACTCCAGCGGCCAGCAGCAGCCACATCAGCTAACCCAGTCCAGTTCCCTGCCCTCTTCGGTCTCGTAAGTCACACGCCCGATCGACCGCCGACCGCACTAACATGACCATCAGTACCGCAACAACTTCCTCCCCAAGGACATTCGCATCGTTGGGTATGCGCGCACAAAGATGGACCATGAGGAGTACCTCAAGCGCGTGAAGTCCTACATCAAGACCCCCACACAGGAGTTGGAGAAGCAGCTCGAAGAGTTCGTCGGCTTCTGCTCGTACGTCTCTGGCCAGTACGACAAGGACGAGTCCTTTGTCGAGCTCGAGAAGCACCTGGGCGAGCTCGAGCAGGGCCGCAAGGAGAACAACCGCATCTTCTATATGGCGCTCCCTCCCAGTGTCTTCACCACAGTCTCGCAGCACCTGAAGCGCAACAACTACCCCAAGAACGGCATTTCCCGTGTCATTGTAAGTCGCACTCCTACAGGTGTCTTGGAAATCAGATCTGACAGTGTACGTACAGGTCGAGAAGCCATTCGGAAAGGACCTCGAGAGCTCCCGTGAACTCCAGAAGGCACTCGCACCGGACTGGACCGAGGACGAGCTTTTCCGTATCGACCACTACCTGGGTAAGGAGATGGTCAAGAACATCTTGATCCTCCGGTTCGGCAACGAGTTCTTTGGCGCGACCTGGAACAGGAACCACATCGATAACGTTCAGGTATGTAATCCAGGCGAGTCTACACGACAGAGTGCTCACAAGGACAGATCACATTCAAGGAGCCGTTCGGCACAGAAGGCCGTGGTGGTTACTTTGACGAGTTCGGCATCATCCGTGATGTTATGCAGAACCATTTGCTCCAGGTCCTCACCCTCCTCGCCATGGAGCGCCCCATCTCCTTCTCCGCTGAGGACATTCGTGACGAGAAGGTCCGTGTCTTGCGAGGCATGGCCGCGATCGAGCCCAAGAACGTCATTATTGGACAGTATGGAAAGTCGCTCGACGGACAGAAGCCCGGCTACAAGGAGGATGACACAGTCCCCAAGGACTCGCGATGCCCTACATTCGCCTCGATGGTCGCATACATCAAGAACGAGCGATGGGACGGCGTGCCCTTCATCCTGAAGGCTGGAAAGGCGCTCAACGAACAGAAGACTGAGGTTCGCATCCAGTTCAAGGATGTCACCTCTGGCATTTTCAAGGACATTCCCCGCAACGAGCTGGTTATTCGTGTCCAGCCCAACGAGTCGGTCTACATCAAGATGAACTCCAAGCTGCCCGGTCTCAGCATGCAGACTGTTGTCACAGAGCTCGACCTGACATACAGGCGACGATTCTCCGACCTCAAGATCCCCGAGGCCTACGAATCGCTGATTCTCGATGCGCTCAAGGGCGACCACAGCAACTTCGTCCGTGACGATGAGCTCGACGCCAGCTGGAGGATCTTCTCGCCTCTGCTCCACTACCTCGACGACAACAAGGAGATCATCCCCATGGAATACCCCTACGGTATGTGCTGCTACAACATACATGTACACTATGACTAACAAAAAATACAGGATCTCGCGGCCCCGCCGTTCTGGATGACTTCACATCGTCGTACGGATACAAGTTCAGCGACGCAGCAGGTAGGACCTAGCCTCTGTGCCCTGGCGGGAAGACTGAACTAACACTTTCGCAGGCTACCAATGGCCCATGCAGGAGGAGGGCAAGTTGTAGAATGCGCCTCTTCTGCATAAAAGTTGGTTATACCACAGTAACGGAGTCATGAGACAGGATATTTGAGCTATTTTGCGGTTCGGTCGGCGAATGTTCAGCGCTGTAAGAGAAAGCGGAAGGCGAGCATCAGGCCAGAATCCATAGATTATGAATGCAACGGCGTTTTGTCTGCCATAAGTCGGCGATTGCATCACGGTAGCTCGGTCTTTGTGACTGTGACTCTCGCACTCGCGGCTCACCGGCGACAGTCCGAGATCGGGGATGGAGGGGCTTGATCTAGCGGATTGCATCATGCGGCGCATCGCAAATTTTTGAGCCTCTTTGAAACCCGTGAGTCGCTCTGGGAGTCACTGTGACAATTAGCCTGACGTATTACTCACCTGTCTTGAAAGTGGATACGTCTGACTGGCTCGTGGTATTGTAGTTAATTATTGCACTGCTGCACTGCTGTCGTTCTTTGATCATAAAATCACCTCACCACCAACATTTGCCCCGCGATTCTCCATACCTCTTTTTGAAACCCCACATCCGAGTCACCACGGGAAAAGGCGAACCACTGCGCTTAAGTACTTATCGCAGACCCCGGATTCAACGACCAATTTGAGTTACGGCTTCCCTCCCGTAGACCAGACCGCCATTATCCGCACACGCCCAGCATGAGTCCCCCACAAGACGTCCCAGGTGGCATCAGCAACCTTGCGCGCCAAGTCTCGAACAGTCTCTCGCTCAGCACGAGCCCAAATCTCCAGTTCCACAGCCCGCCAAACAGCTTTCGCGCGCCGCCGCGTGGCAGCTTTAGCCAGGGCCACTCAGGCAGCTTCCACGATGTTCTGTCGGCGAACCAGATGGCGCAGCGCCTGAAGCCGTTCAACACAAAAGAGATCAAGGTCTTGCTGCTGGAGAACGTCAATGTTGCGGGTATCGAGATACTCAAGAAGCAGGGCTACCAGGTCGAGGCGCTCAAGGCTAGTCTGCCAGAGGACCAGCTGATTGAGAAGATCCGCGATGTGCAGGTCGTCGGTATTCGCTCCAAGACCAAGCTCACCAAGAAGGTGCTCGACGAGGCAAAGAACCTGATTGTCATCGGCTGCTTCTGCATTGGCACAAATCAGGTTGACCTCCAGACGGCCGCCGAGAAGGGTATCGCCGTGTTCAACTCGCCGTTCAGCAACTCGCGCTCTGTCGCTGAGCTCGTCATCTCGGAGATTGTGGCGCTCGCTCGTGAGCTCGCCGACCGCTCGATGGAACTGCACAACGGTGTGTGGAACAAGGTCAGCAAGGGCTGCTGGGAGGTTCGTGGAAAGACACTGGGCATAGTCGGCTACGGACACATTGGTAGCCAGTTGAGTGTGATGGCCGAGTCCATGGGCATGCAGGTCATCTACTACGATGTCGTGACGATGATGGGTCTCGGTACGGCGCATCAGGTTGAGACGCTCGACGAGCTGCTCGAGCAAGCCGACTTTGTCTCTCTCCACGTGCCGGCGACAGCAGACACCAAGAACTTGATCGGCGCACCGCAGTTCGAGAAGATGAAGAAGGGCAGCTACCTCATCAACAACGCCCGCGGTACTGTTGTGGACATTCCCGCCCTCATCGAGGCCTCGCGCTCTGGCAAGCTCGCCGGTGCTGCCATCGACGTGTTCCCCCACGAGCCCGCTGGCAACGGCGACTACTTCACCAACGACCTGAACTCGTGGACCAAGGACCTCGTTGGGCTCAGGAACATCATCCTGACACCCCACATCGGTGGCTCGACCGAAGAGGCACAGAGCGCGATCGGTGTCGAGGTCTCAACTGCCCTTGTCCGCTACGTCAACGAGGGTGCCACACTGGGCGCCGTCAACATGCCCGAGGTCAACCTGCGAGGTCTGTCGCTCGAGGAGACGAACTGCATGCGAGTCATCTACATTCACAAGAACGTGCCTGGTGTGCTGCGACAAGGTATGTTTGAGTTGAGGAGTGCTACTGGAGACGAAGCTGACAAGATACAGTCAACGGCATCTTGCTCAACCACAACATCGACAAGCAAATGTCCGACTCAAGAGGCGACGTCGCCTACCTCATGGCGGATCTCAGCGCTGTCAAGGAGGACGAGATTAGGGATCTGTTCCAGAGCTTGCAGGAGTTGTCTTCATGCATCCGCACGCGTGTCCTGTACGGTTAGACAGGGTGGGATGTTTCTTCAGATTATGTGGTCCGAGTTCTTCAGACGTTGTATAGTCAGGTTTCCTCGTACAGAAGCCAGTGCGTTTAGAACACCAAAAGCATTCAACATGGCGTTCACAATACAGATATTCATTGACGAAAGAGAGTATGACAGGAGAAACAAGTAGAAATAAGGAGAGATAAGGGGCATGCTGCCAAAGTGATGCACTTGGCGTGACGTGTATGCTGGATCCCACCACCAGTGGATGTGGAGAAGAAGGACGCTGTGAAATTGGCTTGCGGAGGCCATTCAAAATGCAGCACGACGACAGACAGTTGGCGAGTGATGAGCCTGGGGAGATTCAGGAGGTTCAAACGGCGTGTGGCCAATAGGAGGACTGCCGCGCGTGAACCCCTGTAATTCGACACGTTGCCATGGGTCGTTCCTTCCATAGCAGAAGGTGAGTTGAGCTGGAGCTGCGACTGTTCAGGTAGCAAAGTCGAGGTGCCTGACACAAGACTGGAAGAGTTATTCTGCCGACTGCAGACTACACACTGCCGGCTGCAGGCTTCATGCAGAGGTTGTGTACAGTAGTTGAATGCACGAGCAAGGGGTCGTGCCTGCCGTGTTGATTGGTCGACGCATGGCATCCATGAAATCGGCTCAAGCTCTACACCGCTCAGTGGAACACTATTGTTGACTTTCTGGATCGCCAACGTCTGTCCGCGTTGACACAACACCCGCCCGCCCTCCACTCTACTTCGTACATACACGAAATAATGCTGCGCTCGCAGTGAGCTCTCGCGCCGACCCAGCTGAAACCATCGACCCCGGAGAAGCTGGCACTATCTACAGCCCGCCAAATCGCGTTGTTCCAAGGGCACTTGGACCCTTCTAAGTAGGAGACCGCGGGGGAGAGCACCACCACACACACATTCGCCCGCCATGGCGCACATCTTCGATATTGGGACGCGGGCATGGCAGCCAGACGTGACCGAGGGCTGGGTGGCCTCGGAGGTGACGGACAAGCAGATTGAGGGGGAGAAAGTGAAGCTGGTCTTCCAGCTGCAGAATGGCGAGGTATGTGAATATTCACAAGATAATACGATGCGACGAACACAAGCTGAGCAATCTCCCGTTTCCAGACCAAAACCATTGAGACGACTCTCGCCGCCATCCAGACCGGCAATGACCCCAATCTGCCGCCGCTCATGAACCCGGCCATGCTCGAGGCCAGCGACGACCTGACCAACCTGTCACATCTCAACGAGCCTGCTGTGCTGCAGGCCATCAAGCTGCGCTACCTACAAAATGAAATCTACACCTACTCAGGTATCGTCCTGATTGCTACCAACCCCTTCGCCCGCGTCGACTCGCTCTATGTGCCTGGCATGGTCCAGGTCTACGCCGGCAAGCAGCGATCCTATGGCGCTCCTCACTTGTTCGCCATTGCTGAGGAGGCATTTGCGTATGTCTTTCTCTTTATTTCTTTCTCTTGCTCTCTGTACCTCGGCATGCCTCAGACGCTGACATCCACCCAGCGACATGTTACGCGATCAGAAGAACCAGACCATCGTCGTGTCTGGAGAGTCTGGTGCGGGTAAGACCGTCAGCGCCAAATACATCATGCGCTACTTTGCAACCCGCGAGTCGCCCGACAACCCAGGCAAGCGCCGCGGCAAGGTCGACTCCATGTCCGAGACCGAAGAGCAGATCCTGGCGACCAACCCCATTATGGAAGCCTTTGGTAACGCCAAAACCACGCGAAACGACAACTCGTCCCGTTTCGGCAAATACATTGAGATCATGTTCAACAAGCAGACGGACATCATCGGCGCCAAGATCAGGACATATCTGCTCGAACGCTCGAGATTGGTCTTTCAGCCGCTTAAGGAGCGGAATTACCACATCTTCTACCAGCTCGTGGCCGGTGCCACTGATGCTGAGCGCCAGGAGCTGTCCTTGAAGCCCGTCGAGGACTTCAGTTATCTCAACCAGGGTAGCGCACCGGTCATCGACGGCATGGACGACAAGGCCGAGTTTGAGGCGACAAAGAGCTCGCTGACAAAGATTGGCGTTCCTCAGGATACACAAGCTCAGATCTTCCGCCTGCTTGCGGCTCTGCTGCACATTGGAGATGTCAAGATCACAGCGACCCGCACAGACTCGAATCTTGCTCCGGACGAGCCTGCACTGGTCAAGGCTTGTGGTCTTCTTGGAATCGATGCCACCAACTTCGCGAAATGGACGGTTAAGAAGCAGCTCATTACAAGAGGAGAGAAGATTGTCTCGAACCTGACACAGCAGCAAGCCATTGTCGTCCGAGACTCTGTTGCTAAGTTCATCTACTCGAGTCTCTTCGACTGGCTGGTGGAGCGCACCAACGAGAGTCTGGCCACAGAGGAGGTTCTCTCCCACGCTCACTCCTTCATTGGTGTGCTGGATATCTACGGTTTCGAGCATTTTGCCAAGAACTCGTTCGAACAGTTCTGCATCAATTATGCCAACGAGAAGTTGCAGCAAGAGTTCAACGCCCACGTCTTCAAGCTCGAGCAGGAAGAATACATGCGCGAACAGATCGAGTGGAAGTTCATCGATTTTGCCGACAACCAGCCCTGTATCGACTTGATCGAAGGCAAGCTCGGTATCCTGTCTCTGCTTGATGAGGAATCGCGCCTTCCCATGGGTTCTGATGAGCAGTTCGTCACCAAGTTGCACCACAACTACTCTGGCGACAAGCACAAGTTCTACAAGAAGCCTCGATTCGGCAAGTCTGCCTTCACTGTCTGCCATTACGCCGTAGACGTCACATACGAGTCCGATGGCTTCATTGAGAAGAATAGGGACACGGTACCAGATGAGCATATGGAGGTGCTGAGGTCGTCGTCCAACAAGTTCTTGATTGAGATCCTGGATGTTGCATCGTTGATCCGCGAGAAGGAGACTGCCCCCACGGCAAAGCCAGGAACTACCCTTTCCGCCGGTCGACGGATAGCAACCAACAGGAAGCCTACGCTTGGAGGCATCTTCAAGTCTTCACTCATCGAACTCATGGCTACCATCAACTCCACCGACGTCCACTACATTCGATGTATCAAGCCCAACGAGGCGAAGGCGGCCTGGCAATTTGACGGACCCATGGTCCTCAGTCAGTTGCGCGCTTGTGGTGTTCTCGAGACCGTCAGAATCAGTTGCGCTGGTTACCCTACACGCTGGACATATGAAGAGTTTGCACTCCGCTACTACATGTTAGTGCCATCGTCAGGGTGGACTCCCGAGATTCGAGACATGGCAAAGGCTATTCTCCACAAGGCCTTGGGTAACAGTAAGAACGACGGCACCGACAAGTACCAGATGGGTCTGACCAAGATCTTCTTCCGCGCGGGCATGCTTGCGTTCCTTGAGAACCTGCGCTCAGCCAGGTTGAACGACGCTGCCATTATGATCCAGAAAAACTTGAGGGCCAAGTACTACCGCCGTGTCTACTTGGAAATGCGCGAAGCCATTGTCGCTGTGCAATCCCTGGCTAGGGGTTTCATGACCAGGGAGCGTGCCGAGGAACAAAGACAAGTCAAGGCAGCAACCACTATTCAAAGAGTGTGGCGCGGATCAAAGGACCGGAAGCGATTCCACGTTGTGCGAAAGTCTGTTATCCTCTTTGAGGCC
The DNA here is from genome assembly GCA_004522025.1 of Didymella segeticola. Taxonomy (NCBI): domain Eukaryota; kingdom Fungi; phylum Ascomycota; class Dothideomycetes; order Pleosporales; family Didymellaceae; genus Didymella; species Didymella segeticola. The sequence continues at coordinate 64,093 of SDAV01000015.1, read as the reverse complement.
GCAGCAAAGGGTTTCCTTTGCCGTAAGAACATCCTCGACACCAGACTTGGCAACGCCGCCCGTATCATCCAGCGCACATGGAGATCGCAGAGATCCATCAGAGCCTGGAGGCAGTACCGCAACAAAATTGTTCTCATTCAAAGCCTGTGGCGCGGAAAGCAGGCACGAAAGGGGTACAAGCTCCTGCGTGCCGAGTCTCGCGACCTGAAGAACATCTCCTACAAGCTGGAGAACAAGGTTGTCGAACTCACCCAGACCCTCGGCTCGATGAAGGAGCAGAACAAGTCTCTGAAGCAGCAGGTCGACAACTACGAAAGCCAGATCAAGTCTTACAAGGAGAGGAGCCGTGCGCTCGAGAACAGGCAGAAGGAGCTGCAGGTCGAGGCCAACCAGGCTGGTATCACCGCAGCCAAGCTGAGCCAGATGGAGGACGAGTTCAAGAAGCTGCAGACCAACTACGAGGAGAGCACCGCCAAGATGCGACACTTGCAGGAAGAGGAGAAGCAGCTGCGCGCGTCTCTCAAACAGACTACCGACGAGCTCGACAACTCCAAGAGAAGGAGCAATGTCACCGAGACCGAGAAGATGTCTCTCCGTCAGCAACTCGCCGAGCTCCAGGAGCAGGTCGAGTTGATGAAGCGCGCTGGGCCCATCAACAGCACGTTCGAGAATGGCAGCGCACCCATCGCTGCCAGCAGTCTCATCAACCTCGTCTCATCGAAGAAGCCAAAGAGGCGCAGTGCCGGACCGGACACTCGGGACTTGGACCGCTTCAGCGCCACCTACAACCCTCGACCGGTTTCGATGGCTGTTGGCTCGACCGCCCACAGGCAGAACCTGTCTGGCTCCACATTCGCGCAGCTCGATAACGTCGAGCTCGAGCTTGAGAACATCTTGGCTGATGAGGACATGCTCAACGATGAGGTCACTCTGGGTTTGATTAAGAACCTGAAGATTCCTTCTCCTACCACCACACCTCCTCCCACAGACAAGGAGGTTCTCTTCCCCGCCTACCTTATCAACCTCGTCACCTCGGAGATGTGGAACAACGGCTTCGTCAAGGAATCTGAGCGCTTCCTTGCAAACGTCATGCAGTCCATTCAGCAGGAGGTCATGCAGCACGACAGCGACGATGCGATCAACCCCGGCGCATTCTGGTTGTCGAACGTTCACGAGATGCTGTCATTCGTCTTCCTTGCTGAAGATTGGTACGAGCAGCAGAAGACCGACAACTACGAGTACGATCGCCTACTTGAGATCGTCAAGCACGATTTGGAGAGTCTTGAGTTCAATATCTACCACACCTGGATGAAGGTACTCAAGAAGAAGCTGCACAAGATGATCATTCCCGCCATCATCGAGTCGCAATCCCTCCCTGGCTTTGTCACCAACGAGAGCAACCGTTTCCTCGGCAAGCTTCTCCAAGGCAGCAACACTCCCGCCTACAGCATGGACAACTTGCTCACCCTGCTCAACAGCGTCTACAAGGCCATGAAGGCCTTCTACCTCGAAGACACTATCATCACCCAGTGTGTCACCGAGCTTCTCCGCCTCGTCGGCGTCACCGCCTTCAACGATCTTCTCATGCGCCGCAACTTCCTCTCCTGGAAGCGTGGTCTACAGATCAACTACAACATCACTCGCATCGAAGAGTGGTGCAAGTCTCATGACATGCCTGAGGGAACCCTGCAGCTCGAGCATCTGATGCAGGCGACCAAGCTTCTGCAGCTGAAGAAGGCCACTCTCAACGATATTGAGATCATTCAGGATATCTGCTGGATGCTCAGCCCCAATCAGATCCAGAAGCTGCTCAACCAGTACCTCGTTGCCGACTATGAGCAGCCGATCAACGGCGAGATCATGAAGGCAGTTGCCAGCAGGGTTACGGAGAAGAGCGATGTGCTTTTGCTCACGGCCGTCGATATGGAGGACTCTGGGCCATACGAGATTGCAGAGCCGCGCGTTATCACCGCGCTGGAGACGTACACTCCTTCATGTAAGTTAGCCCCGCCTTACGCGTGATACACGTATACTGACAAGTCCACAGGGCTACAAACACCGCGCCTCAAGCGCCTCGCAGAAATCGTGTCGCAGCAAGCGATCGCGCAGCAGGAGAAGATGGAATTCGACGGGCCAAGCCCGGGCGAGAACGGCAACGGCGCAAATGGGTTCCACGAGCAACCCATCATGGAGGAAGTCGGTGCGTAGTCCCCACCACGTCTAGTCGAGATGCAGGACGAATGGGAGAGGTGGTAGAGCCGGCTTGAGAGCGGCAATGCATTACACTAGACACGACGCATATGAATACCTGTAGTTGTAGTCGTTCGTTCGCGCTTTCATCTGGGCGCATGGCATGGTATGGCATAGGATGCGATGAGATTTGGGTATGTAATGTCGGATTCCACATCATAGCATGTCCGTGTGCAATGCATTTCACGTTACTTCACGTTTGGGCCTGGGCGCAGGCGTGTTTTTTACAATGCTCATGCCTTCTTTTGTCTTCTTTTGGTTATGCACTGCTATGATCTGGAGGTTTTGTGAAGGGTTCCTGGTGCAGTGGAATATCTCGAAGTCGTCAATTCTCAGTGTGTTTGCACTTCCTCAGCCCTCGATACATTAAGTGAGGTCTACAGTGGCTTTGGACTTCAGGGCAGGTTCCACAGTCTGCGCGACTGGAGTATGTCAAGCTCCTGAGCTCATATCGCTACAGTTTATATGCTTCTATTGCACGTAATCTGAATTGCACTTACCTGATGAGCAGGTCTGATGATAGCAAGATTAGGTGGTTCTTGGTGTAATTGGACTGAGATTGTTGATGCTCGTGTCGTCTCCAGCCCGCACTGGACGTATGTCATTTCCAACTGTCTTCGAGCATAACATGTGCTATGATCAGATTATACATCAAACTTAGTTCAAACGTCGGCCAGCAAGACGTATATTAGGCGACTCCTTGCGCGCCCAACATCAGGTAATCGAAAGCCTTCTAGAGTCGGTACAAGATCATTGAGTATATCGAATTGTATTCGGAGGGGTCAGGAGAGACTTTCGTAAGGTCTTTGGATCAGCAGCGGCGTGAACCAAACGCTGGGCATGCTTGGGACGGTGGGGCAGCGGCGGACGGGCGCTTGGCCCTTTCAGAGCTAGTGCTGACGGTAAGCTGGAAGGCGCGTCGCGTGGGGACCAGCCCGTGAAACGGACTGTTCGAGCCTTGTTCACCAGCTGTCGTCGCCGTCATGTCATCCTTCCTGGTGCACACTTTCGTGCCACTTCGCTGCCGAAGAGCAGTATTGCGGTGTCATGGAACCAGTTTCAGCGGCATTCAGCATTGTGAGTATATACGGCTTCTTTTCACATTGCATATCCAGTGCGCGCAAGAGCAAGCACTCCTTTGGAATTGGCTGACACTGCTCCTGCAGATGGCAGCGCTGCCGCAGTGCATACAATCGGCGAAACAGCTCTACGACCTGCGTGAACGGTACAAAGATGCTTCGGTTCTCATCTCCGCCATATACTCCGAGTCCATGGTGATCGCCGCCTCGCTTTCCCAACTCCAGAACCTTTTGCAAAACGATGCACTCCGACAGAAGCCACAATTGCTCGAAACTTTTGATCGAGCCCTGACAGGATGTCGCGTCGTGTACGGTTGCTTAGAAGAGGAGGTCCGAGATCTGGTCGAGAAGGCACAGCGCAACGACCTCAAGTTTAGAGACCGGGCGAAGTATCTCTGGAAAGAAGATACTTTCAAAGAGCTCTTGACGCAGATTCGGGGGCAGCAGTCGGCACTCAGCTTGCTTATACAAGGCCTGCAAATGGAGTCAATGGCAGACATGAGGAAGCTCTTGGAAAACAACAGCGGCAAGCTGGATCAGATCGTCAAGCGTTCAAAGACATTGCGCCAAACGCATCCGCGCATTAGGGTGCCTGAGTCTGTCTTCAGCTACGATAGCGGAGTCGCTGACACATCTGATGTCGAATCAATTGTCAAGTCTGCCCACTTCGAATTCGATGATCAGGTCATCAGCTCGAAAGCGTATCGACGAGCCATGGCACGCTACACCATGGACCCGGCAGATGTTCCTCTCGACCTGAAAGAACCGGAAACAGTGGAAATTGAGGTTGCCGAAGAGGACTCAACTGAAGTAGGCACGATACAAGGGCCTGAGGTGAAGCGCAACCCCGCCATTGCAGCCAGATCGCAGCAACTTGTCGCACAGTTCGTCTCAGGGTCCGAGGAACAAGTTGCAATGGTGCTGCCCAAGCCAGAACACGAGCAGTTTTCTCCGGACGAAGAAAAAGTGGATCCATTGGACTCCCTCGAGCGAGCTATGCTGCCACACATGCCACGCACCACATCGACTGTACCATATCTGACCCCTATCCGAGCGGAAACCTTCGATACGAGTGAGACCAATGTCGAAAGCAATTCAATTCGCGTGCCACTTCGATCGTTTAGCGAAGGGTCAACCAACAAATCGGTCACCAACCCGCCCTTACCACCTCGTCGCACTAGTGGGGCCCAACTTCGCGCGTATGATTCCGCTGCTATGTTACATGCACGATCACCGTCAGAAGAAGACTTGGATCTCTCTGAAGTAGGATCTATCGTATCAGAAACCTCGTCGTATACAGCCGTCGCCTACGAGTCGATTCAAAGCTTTCAGTCAAGGTCGAAGCAGCCTGCGAGGAAACCTCTTCCACTTGCACACAAAGCGTCTCGCGCTGTTCTCGGTGACCTCACTACGACTTTCGAAAGTGGTGAAATGCATGCAGTCTGGCTACTGCTCGTTGAGGCCGAGCGCAACTTTTTCGATCGCATGACAAGACTGCGTAAGATGTTTTACGACAATGTCATACGGCAGTGGCCGCTCCTTGAGCCGCATCTAAGCATTGTACTGATTGGCGAGCAGCTTGCCGCTATCAATAAGAGATTCTTTTGGCTACCTATGGAGCAACAATTATCAGAAGCGGAACAGGCGACCTGCGACCCGGCCATTCTCAAGACGTGGAGCAACAACGTTAGGCGCATTTTCCGCGAGTACTGCCAAGCGTTACCACACGCAATTGGAGCGCTGCGAGCTACACAGACCGTTGATGGAACGTTTACGCCATTTGTCAACACCCTAGGTCTCAGCATCGCCTACTTTGGCAAGAGCTGGGAAGACTATCTAAGATTACCTGTCACCGAGCTTGATCTCTGTATCGACAGTATCCAAAGTCTCATTAGCATCGCAAAGGACCTGAAGCAGCCTGGTGCAGACGTAGAGGTCCAGCGCCTAACGGATGCCTTGGAAGCTTTAAGCGAGCTTAAATCATCGTCTGCGTCGGTGCTTGAGGAGTCACAGCGTCGAGAAGACATGCAAAACTTGGAACGCCGTATTCACACACTTGACGCCAACATCTTGTCTGAGCTCAGCTTGCTCAACACCAAACGACGTATCAGGTATCAAGGCAGCATGACAATGAAGCTGAGGAGTAAAGGGCCCTGGCACTCTGTGCACGTTGTGCTGCTAGACAACTACGTGTTTTGGGGCAAGGTTAAAGCCCACAAGAAGGCGGCTGGCGATAAGGTCATTGTCTTGGATGCAGTGAGTATGAGCCGCAACCACACACATCGTGTGCTAACTGATACAGCCCATTCCCATCGGCGAGTTGGAAGCCAGCCTGCCGTGCGACCAACACCAGTTCCAGAAAGCAACCATGTTTGATGAAGTTCCTCGCAATTCGGTTCAGTATATAATCATGATCAAAAGAAAAGATTCGGACGGCAAAGCACACATGCTCGGATCCCCGACGTACCAGGATCGACGGGTGTGGATGGATCATTTCGAGTCAGCGATGACAGGTGAAATATGAATACATTCGGATAAGGTCGTCGCTGTCGGCACTGTTGACGACCCTGGTCCTCATCACCGAGACACGGCATTCAGCAGAAGGAGTGGTGTTGCTTTAATGACGACGTGGGCTGCGGCAGGTCATTGATCTTATCACTTCACCTTCACATGGAGTCCCATGATATCCCGGACACACTGTATCAGCTTGCGCAGTTGCCGACACGCCAGACTTGTATCGATCTGGTCCCGAAGTCGCGAAGCGACAGTTCGAACTGGACTGATTGAAGAATGCCAATCTGTGGCGGATTGATTGGATCGCGAAGTTTCTATGCTCTGCACAAGATGACCCTCGCAGAAGCGATAGCCGCTCACCAAGAGGTTTGGTTCCACACGTGGGCAAGATCTTTCCTGATGCCTCTTGGACTCCCCCGGATCCGAAGCGCGGTGGAAAATCAACGTCAACGAAATGGTAGCAAACATCTGTCTGACGCGAGGAGAATTCCTCAAGTCCAATCTCAGAAACAGTACACGATGCGCAAAGCTCAGACTCAATGTCGTCTTACTCGGCCTATAGTCAGCTCTAGATACTCTCCGTCATACACATTTATGATATGTGAAATCCGGAACATCTGCTTATCAACTCCTGGAGGGCACCTTAGCTTACACCGATTTCCTATGCAAAGCTGTGTACTGCATCGTGACTGAACCAATCTGTGAAGGAAGGATGGATTTCCAAAGATGCTTGTCGAGACGATTGTCGAGATGTTGAGGTGTTTTCGGCACACTTCCCACCGAGCAAACGGCCCCACGCGAGTGCTTCGCGCAGGGCCAAATGACGCCAGCGGGGTATCTCATCGTCGCGAGAGCACACAATTATCCCGCCATCTACAGCTGAGACACAGACCCCAGCCAACATGGTACTGCACTTTGCTGTTTATGATCAACATCCCGCGCGATGGAACAAATTCTGGAGCCAGTACATAACGCCATCGACCATACGTGACGGCCGAGAGCTGTCGCCATGAGAAGCATAAGAAGGTGCATCCCGCGCTCGTCGCTGAGCCTTCCAGCACCCCGTTTTACTCCTTCTAAACCTTTCAACCCATACGCTTCCTTCAGAATGTCTTCAGGAAAGACCGTCACTCTCAACACCGGCCACAAGATCCCGTATGCTCTTCTGTCCATTAAGGGCCACACCATGTTACCACTAACGCGTCAACAACAGACAACTGGGATATGGCACATGGCAAGCCGCTCCCGGTGAGGTTGGCAATGGTGTCTACGAGGCGCTGAAGATTGGATACCGACACCTTGTAAGTTGACCTGACGATCTTTGGACCCTGAATAATCTCCATGTTTGCTTCATTCACGACGTTAGCTGCTTAAGACACGTTTGCTAATTGCCTTTCTAGGATCTCGCAAAGATGTAAGTCACATCACGCTGTTCCCCGTCGCTCGTCAATTTCTCCGCCGCTATCACCAACATGGTTGCCGCGCCAATTGCATACCCACACAGATGGCAGTGGAGGTCGAAGCTGGGATGCCCCTCGGTGGAGACCTCCATGGAGCTATGGCCTCTTCCCCCACATCCTCGCTGCTAAGAAAGTTGACTAACAATTTTCGCACCAATCAGCTACGAGAATCAAAAAGAAGTCGCTGAAGGCATCAAGCGTGCCTTCAAGGACATTCCCGGCCTCAAGCGTGAGGACATCTTCATCACATCGAAGCTCTGGAACACCCAGCACAACCCTGAGCACGTTGAGGCTGCTCTTGACGACACCCTGGCCGAGCTTGAGCTCGACTACCTTGACCTCTACCTCATCCACTGGCCAGTCAACTTCGGCCCCGGCAAGGACCCTCACTCTGATCTGTTCCCTGCCACTGCCGACGCTAACGAGGTCAACATCGACAACTCTGTACCCAACAGTGAGACATGGAAGGCCGTCAACAAGCTCCCCAAGAGCAAGGTCCGCTCTGTTGGTGTCTCCAACTTCACATACAAGAACCTCAAGGCTCTGATCGAGAAGACGGACCTTGTCCCCGCCGTCAACCAGATCGAGCGTCACCCTATCCTTCCCAGCAAGGAGCTCATTGCTTACGCCAAGGAGAAGAACATTCACATCACGGCTTACTCCGCATTCGGTAACAACTTCTTCGACATTCCTCTCCTCATCACACGCCCCGAGGTTAAGGCTATCGCTGAGAAGAAGGGCGCCACGCCCGCTCAGGTCATCCTTGCCTGGAGCCAAGTCGGTGGTCACTCCGTGATCCCTAAGTCCGTCACCCCCTCCAGAATTGCAGAGAACTTCAAGGAGATCGAGCTGAGCGAGGAGGACGTTGCTGCCATCCAGAAGTTCTCAGACGAGCACCAGGGCCGCAGGAGGTACAACGTTCCGTACACCGCTAACAAACCTCGCTGGAGCATCAACATCTTCGATGAGCCTGAGGAGCAGGAGGCACCTAACAAGGTTGTGCTCTAGATAAAAAACGGCTGCCTATCAGCATCTCAAGAATTCATGTTTCATGACTCAGCCTCTCTTGACCATCCAATTGCTCCCTTCTTATCACCCCAGTCATGACGATTGGGCTCGGTGCTGACAATCCCAAACAAGGCAACAAATCAGAAGGGTGCCGGTCTAGGTCGCATCCAGTCCTGCACACGACGAGCAGGACTCCCGATCAGATCATCTCTCCATACATCAGCATTTTACGTAAGAGAGGTGCCGCGAATCGTCCGAATCGGTCTCGATGTTAAGTCAAAACGCCCTGCTCACCATGCCTGTTTGCCTGAAAGCCTGCATGGAGAACTTCCCCAGGCAACTCGCAAGGCGCAGTGTTGCGTCGGCAGTCTTTCTATTGGCCAATCGACTTGCCAACTCATGGGTTTGCACCGCCACTGACATCGGTCTATGGACCTCGGCTAGGGTCGGGCTTACTGCATCTGAAGCTGAGCGCCTACAGCAATGTCTATATGACCTGCGCAATAGACGTTTTGTCGTAGGCCAGCAGAAAATGTTTCCGTCTCGCACGTTCTCAGAGTCTACTGACTTTGTGTTCTGCCTGCCTCCTGACTAAGCCTCAAGGTATTCAATACAGACCTTTTCAAAACTTGTACTGAGCTGAGCAGACCCCAGACGCCAGAAAACTAAACGATTGACTAAGACTGAGACTCCAAGCCAAATTCTTCCGTCTAGAGCATCTAGCCCGTTATTCTAGCTGTTACTCTACCATTCTATTATTGATGTGATACGACCACAAGGCAATACATAGTTCAAGATCGACCTCAACTGGTAGCAGTATGCCGCGAGACGACTTATGCGACCGATGTCGAACTCTTGAGAGTGTCATCAATGAATTTGAGCAACCGATTCCGCTTGTTGATAGCAAGCCAGATGGCGCCGATCGCTCTCATCAGGAGATTATCCCCTATGTTTCGGTCGACAAGACGTGCAGACTGTGCGTCCAGCTTTCGTCGCTGCAACGAGCATTCACAGCCAGTGGCAACAGTAGTACTGACCCAGACACTTACGACCTCTTGCTAAAGTGCCGATTCTGGTGGCATCCTGATCTCGCCAGGTTAGTTGCGTATCATCGCGTTTCTCACCATGGAAAGCCTTCGTTTGTGTTCCTTCGATTGAACGGAGCGCTGCCGCTGGCCATTGTTGACAAGGACCAAGCGGACTACGGCCGCCTCAGATATTGGTTTCAAAATTGCAAGACCCACCACGAGTACTGCAGGTTACACGAGCGCAAGTCCATGGCCCACCAGATTGAGCTAAAAGCCATTGACTGCACAACTCGGAAGATTTGCACACTGCCGTCTCAAGCAGACTACATTTGCTTGAGCTACGTATGGGGATCCTCGAAAATTACCTCATCGGAGCCATCGCACACAGGCGCGGAGACTGGAGGCCAATTATACGATCTACCGAAAACGATCGAAGATGCCATCCATGTCACTTTGCAGCTTGGAATCAAATTCCTTTGGGTTGATCGGTATTGTATCGATCAAAACGATCCGAGGGAAAAACACCACGTAATACGCCACATGGATCAGATATATGTGAACTCTACGTTCACCATTATCGCAGCGGAGGGAGATGGCCCCCATGCTGGACTTCCTGGCGTATGCGGAACTCCGAGAAAACCACAGCGAGTTCTCAGGATCAAGCAGCTTACATTGATTGGCATAGAGAGCATCTCACACTATGTCCAAAACTCAAAGTGGAACACACGAGGCTGGACATATCAAGAGATGCTGCTTTCGCGTCGCATCATCCTTTTCACAGACACTCGCATATACTTTCAGTGCCTGTCTGGGTTTGGCTTGGAAGGCGTCACAAGAACGATACTTCGTCGAAGGCAAGAACGGAACTCGAATAATGCGAGCTGGACCGAGAAGGTGCCAGGCACCAAGCCCGTGTTTCCAATCTTGCAAAGCAACCTTCTCGGCAAGATCATCCTCAGCCGCCTCTCGGAGTATTTCGAACGATCGCTATCGTTCCCAGCAGATACTGTACGAGCCGTTCTTGGCATTTTCAATGCGCTCCGGAGCTCTGGATCATTCACGCTGAATCAACTCTATGGCATGCCAGTTGTTCTTCACAGGGGCGTTACAAAGACTGTTACCGAAGATTTCGTTGAGCGCTTAACGTGGGTTGCGGGGACTCATCGATCATCAGACGTTGCGGGCCCAAGACTTGGCGACAATTACGGTCTGCCTGATACAGATCTGTCAACCGTCATGCCGGGCGCGGAGCTCGAGGACCGTACAGACCTATTCCCTAGCTGGTCCTGGGCTGCATTTAGAGCTGACTGTCCCGAGCACGAGCGGGCCAAAGGCATCAAGCTCATCTTTCCTGACTCGCACAAACAAGTAGACACAAGACGAGCCTTCGATGCCTCCGATACTGTGGTCCGTATCTACCATCGCGATGGGGGCAAAGCCAGCCTTTCGAACTTTGTACGCCTCCATCTCGATTTTGTTAATTATTGCCCGTACATCGATGTCACGGCGTGGACGTGGCGCGACCTTTTCTCGAACCAGATGTTGAAAGAACGATTCGATGCTTTTAGCATGTCCATCCACTCGGACGACTCTCGCAACCTCGAGCTCACTTCCGCGATGGGGCTAACAGCCATTCACACCATGACATACAAAACGCGATGTCTGCACGAAGAGGAGCTGCCTCGCATCCTTGCCAATGAGACAGACCACGGCAACAAGCTCACCAGAGTATCCTCAAACCCACATGAGCGGACTTATCATATTAGAATGCTGCTTGTCAAGCAGAGCGGCCCTCAAGACTATGTGCGTGTTGGCGTGCTGACTGTGGATACCATGTGGCGTGGTGACAAACATCCTGAGGGAGTCGAGGACATACTGAATGGCATGGTGAGATCGGTCGAGGAGGAGAAAAGGGGCTGTTGGGTGCGAAGAACTTTGCGTTTGCGCTAGTGTTTTGAGTATAGTATTCCTTCAGCACAGAATAGTCCATTTTGAGGAGAGCTGATGCAAGTCTGAGAAGCATGGGTACATTCGCTGGATACAATGGATATCGAATAGATGCGTTCCTACACACTCACGTCCTGTAGTCCCCGTTGATAGTGACATACTCGTGCGAGAAATCGCACGTCCAGAAGACGGCCTCCTCCTTGTACTTCCCTTCGCTGAGCTGGACCTTGATCTCCAAATCTTCCGCCTCCAGGATCTTGGCCGCCCGTTCCTCGTCGACCTGCTCCGGCTCGCCGCGGACCAACAACTTCAGCTCCTCGCTGCCGTCGCTGGGAATGAAACTAACGCTCGTCTCCTCGGGTATCACACCATCGACGTTCTCAGCGTACCCAGTGGCGCACAGGATACGACCCCAGTTGGCGTCCTTGCCATACAGCGCTGTCTTGACAAGCGGAGAGCGTGCGATGGTGGAGGCGACGCGGTGTGCGTCTTTGTAGGTTGCGGCGTTGGTGACGCGGATGGTGACGAACTTGGTCGCACCCTCACCGTCGCGAACAACAAGCTTCGCAAGGTCGATAGCAAAGTCGGTCAGTGTTGTCTGGAAGGCCGCAAAGTCGGGCGATGAGGTGCTGTCGATGGGCTTTCCGCCTGCTGCGCCGTTGGCGAGGATAGCAACGGTGTCGTTGGTCGATGTGTCGCCGTCGATGGAGATGCTGTTGAACGATTTGGTAATGGCAGATGTGAGAGCTGTTTGGAGGGGACCAGCAGAGACGGGTGCATCGGTGCAGATGACGCCTAGAAGAGTAGCCATGTTGGGGTGGATCATGCCTGCTCCCTTGGTCATACCGGCAATGTGATACTCTTCCTGGCTGCTTGGCAGCGTGAAGGTCTTCGAGACGAGCTTGGGGAATGTGTCGGTTGTGCAGATGGCTTTGGCTGTGCCCAACCAGTGCTCATGAGTGGCTCCGAGGTTGTAGTACGCGGTAGGAATCTTGGACACTATCTTCTGGATAGGCAACCGCTGGCCAATGACGCCAGTACTCATGACGATGCTTCGACTCTGACCATCGTCCTCGCCGTTGTTGTCTTTGATAAAGGCCTGGTCGGTCTCCATGCCCATCAATGTCGCGTCTTCGATACCACCTTTTCCTGTAACCGCATTGGCGCACCCACTGTTGATGATCACAGACCTGATGCCGTCACCCTTCCTGCTCTTCAGTAGATTCCGGCTCACTGTGACAGGAGCAGCTTGGAACTTGTTGGTCGTGAACACGGCAGCACCAGCGCACGGCGAGTCCGAGGCAATGAGCGCGAGGTCATCGAAGCGGGTGTTTGACGCCTTCACGCCGACATGTGCACTACCAGCCTTGAAACCGAGAGGATATGTACCGGTCGTTGGTATGTACTTCTTCTTAGCAGCAGGAATTGAGCCATCGCCGGGTGCTGCGTAGCTGCGAGTTTGCGACGCGAAGATGCGGTTCGTGCGGGCGAGGAAGCGAGGATTTGTGCGGGCGAGGGACATGATGGAGGAAGCAAGCAGCAAGATCAACTACTCGACAATTTTCTACCACGTTGGTGTGAGTACAATGGCAGCAGACGAGACAAAAAGCGCGCAATCGCATATGACGCTGAGTCGCGATAGCTCGAACAGTTCTCCAGAGCTCTTCTTATGACTCAACACCCAACAAAAATGGATTCACATACCTTCAAGTGTGTATACACAAGACTTCAATTGACAGTACACGCCCTACAGTAACTCCAAACACGCCAACAATGACTGTTCGGAATCCCAATCAAGTTTAACATCTCCAAGAGAGCAGCTCTCCACGTCCGCTATCGGGCTTCAAGCACCAAACCAATCATGTCCTAGCCCCATTTTCAGACCCACACCAGCAGTGCACCCAACGTCGATCCAACAAGGTAACATATCAGTATCAGGTACCAGGTCGCCAGCATCCGTTCTGGCCGCACAACATAGGGTGATGCAATGAAGAGCAGCGTCGCAGTAGGTAAGCCAGCGGCAATCGAGAGGCGAAGACCCGCAGCCAAGTTGGCGAGGAAGATGCAGAGTTCGCTTGAGAGAGACGTGTACGGTAGATGTTGGACACCGTAAAGGACCAAGCACTGAGATGCCGCGAGGAACAAGATTAACGCGAGTGCGCAGGATTCGATGATTTGGTGATGTCGTCTGAAGAAGGACTTGCGTGATGGTGAGGGTTGGTACGCCCTTCCTGCGAGAGGCAGCAGGGTTTTCTGTTCGGCGGCGTGATTATCCATGGTCCTTCGTGTTGCCAGTACTGTATGTCCAGTCGATTGAGATGAGTGAAATAGGTGAGCAACGATGCGCTTTCAGAACGATGAGGTCTGGCCGCTGCCGGCTGTCTCATCGCAGCTGCCGCATTAGGGTGAGGTGTTACACAAACCAACGCCGCTGTCATCGCAAGGCTTCTCCAAAAGCAACATACTACGCTCTGCCAGCTCCAAGAGGCTGTTATGAATTCAGACGGACACAAATTATCGATGCATAGCCAGTAAGCTGTCAACCAGTACCAAGAAGGCTCCAAACCCAGGCGTAATAAGCTAAATAGACTCCTACATCTGACTAGGCTTCTTCTTCGTCCTATTTTACCCAGTGGCTCCTCGGAGCTGGTAAGTCGCAGTAACAACACTGCAACCAGGTTATTCAGCAGAGACATTGCCCCCAGCATGCTGGCCCGAGAATAGTTCACCATCGCCAAAAACGGCAAGCACTAAGCACTAAGCACGCGCAGTACCCGGCCACCAATCTAAGTCCGACGTCAAACACCACACCATGCATACAACTCCGCTGCACGCTTTGCTAATACGCACTCTTCATACCACATGGCGAAGGGGGCAAGACTGCTTATCAAGCGACTGGTGATGCCTGACTACACCATCACGGCGTACAGCAATTTCCCCTCCTGCACATGCATACCATCGTCCGCGAAAAAGCAAACACATCTCATGATCGCGGGTAGATCACCTTCCAGTTCCTCGAGTGTGCAATTATTCTCATCGGGGCCGAAACGCCGCCATGCGCATCATTGTCCTATCTGCCGACTGTCGCGCCGCACTTCTCGTTGCAATGCTCGTTGCTTTGTCCGCCTAAAGCGGACTTCGGCTTGTCCCCATGGCCGCTATGAAACGACGACGTGCTGCTCTGTAGGCTCGTCTTGTCAACATGGAGTTCGTCGGCAGGGCGAGGTAAAGTTGCGGAGTTTCGTGGGGCTTTCGAGGCTTTGGTAATCATGAGGCTTTGCTTGTTCCTTGACAATGAGATGTTTATCATGGCAGGGCGCCCTGATCGCAACGCACGCAGTTCACGCTTTGTACCGTCTCAGACATTCGGACCGCACACCACGGCCTATCTTTGTTGTATACTAATCTCGAAAGCGCAGGTTTGTCGAAGCTACGCCGAATATTCTTTGCAGCCAACGTCTATTTACAGCTTTCTGCAAGGGGTTCTCGTCAATCGACGTTTGTACGTTGGTGGCGCACCTGTCCACAGATGACGTGCAGCCTCTGAACCACGATGCGCCCAATCGAGCATGCAATACATATCGAAGGACGTTCTGCATCGCACACGGCAACAGTCATTGCGCGTGGTCAACAGCCGCATGTGCCCATTTCCTCGCCTGCATTGTCGACTCCCTCGTCATCGTCTCCCTTGCCGACAGTACGCATACAACAGGCGACCATCTCCACCTCTCAGCAATTCACCATAGCGTCCGACACAATGACGTTAGCCGACTCCACGATGCCGGCAACAAAGTCTGAGACCGCAGGATCGGCGAGGGTAGGCGACGGTCTCTCGGCCGCGTCGATAGCTGGACTCGCCATGATTCCTGTAGCCGTTTTCATTATCGCAGCGGCAATATTCGCATACTTCTGGCTTCGCAAACGACATAGAGGTCCCGAAATCCGCCATTTAGGCCCCACGCCTCCGCCCCCACGGCCAGACGTACCAGAGAAAGACTTTCGCTCGCAATGCAGCTCTTTCGACTCGACAGCCAGCGGAGGGAAGGTGCGCAGCATGACTGCGATGAGTACGCCGGTTGCACAAAGTGGCTGGGGTATGTGCCCGCGTCAAACCCGACCCTCAAATGATTCCGCAGTCCATCACAACCCCTGGAACCATCAACTCCCCAAGATCTCGGCCGATATCACGACAGTTGGACTTCAAGTACCAAGAGGAAATTCGGATGAAGGGAACGATAGTCCGATCGATCGCAGCAGTCCGTTTCGACTGAAGAGAGGCGATACGAGGAAGCGAAGCAGTCTAGATCCAGATGTGATGAGCGCGTGGCCTGCGCCACCGCAGCCAGTAGCACAGCCGGCGCCGTTGCATGCTTCGCATACTGGGAAGACGTATATGGAGCGAAGATCCATCAGCGCGGAATATTTCGCACAGGAAAGAGACAGTCGGGACGCACGAGCTCCGCAGCACTACTGGGAAGACATCAGGCTTGAACTGGGCTCGGATCCAGGGCCGGTGATCAGATCGCACTGAGTGATACTTCGCGCCTGAATACCTGTAGACCAAGAAAGATAATGGAGTTAGACGAGAGCGAGTGGCATTGGGAAGGCATAATCAGCGCGGCGTTGGCACATTTCGGTATACCCTTGGGAGGCAGGTTCATGGATAGACTCTTCCGCTTTTTGTATTCGTCTGTAAATATGTTAACGATCGAAAGTAAACTAATGACTGGTCCGACACACCCTCTGAAGTTGCACGTAGTACGCCTCGTGGATCCTTGACGGTTGCGAGCGATGGCTAGAAGTTCGTCATATCCCTAACCATATGGCTGATATGTAGAAGCCACTCGGGGAGTCTGTGGTATGGCGCGAATGCATTCAATGTGATAGGCAGCTGTCCATGAAGCAACCACAACGGTCCTGCGTGGTACCTCCCGCATCCCTTTCAATCACTCGAGGCACACCCTCTGCACCCGCAGTTGACGCACTGAATATCTTGGTTCTCCTTCATCTGCTCCTTGGGCACGCGACAGATGCACGTCGACCTAAAGTTGGTCTCCTTGGTCTGGATGCATCTTGTGCAGCACAGCTTCTCGTAGCCCTGCTTCTTCCATTTTGCGATCAGCATAGGGTCTGCGTATCCGTTCTTGAGCAGCCAGTCGTACAACTGCTTGCTGATGGCTTCCTTCTCGTAGTACAGGTCGTAGATGTAGCGCGAGCGCTGGTGGGTGATCTGGAAGACTGGCCAGGTCATCTCGTACTTCTTTTTGCCTTCGTGCGATGCATTCTCGGCGTCCTTCATCTTGTTCTGGAACTCGAGGAGCGTGTCTTCCAGGTCCTCGAAGCCGTCAGGTGGGGCCTTCTTGGAGGCGCGCGCTGTGCGAAGTGGCGGCATTGTGATGTTCGAGGGTTAGTCGTAGATATTCGGCGTGTCTTCGTGTTGTCTTTGAATGCTTCGGTCTCGACGTGTATTTGTTGGTATGTTGATGTGTTGGTGTGTGTGATTTGTCTGTCTGATGTTTTTCCAAAGTACTCACTCGCTCGACTTTCAGAAGAAGGCGCCGCCCGCGCTAGCGCAACGCCAAGTAATCGTCACTCACTGAGCCGCATCGTCACTACACAGCAAGCTTGAAGAACACTCGAGCTCCGCAACACCGCCAACATGGTCATCAACCCTACCTACCTTGCCCAGCGCACGCGCTCATGTACGGCCCACGCCTGACACAGCCATTGGAGGATATGGAGCGCTAACGCGGTCACAGCGGTCAACTGGACTGATGCGAAGAAGAGGGTCATTCACAGCTACCGGGACTGGCTGCGATCGGTATGTCTGCCCTTGCACGAGGTATTTGGATATAAGGGAAAATTTGGAAGCTCTCGAGCACACGGGTGCCGTACACGAGGAGGAAGCTGGCCGGACGTTAGCGGCCCAACGGAGACCCAGGAAACACCAACGACAGACAGCAACAGACTGACAAGACGTGACAGGCGCCCGAGATCCAGACCATGTACTCACTCAACCTTCCTGTCTCGACGCTCCGGACAAAGATTCGCCAGGAGTTTGAGCGGCACCGATACGTCAATCAGATGAAAACAGTGGATGTCCTGCTGTTCAACAGCCACCAGGAGTTCCAGGAGACTCTCAACTACTGGAAGCAGCTGTCACACGTCCTCAAGTATTTCCGCGCAGAAGAGGACCCCAAGGCGAGGCTGCCAGCCAACTTCATCAATGGCTTCTTGGAGGTAGGAGCCCACACGGCTTTGGCTGTTAACATGCCCTGTGCACAAACGCTAACCACAAGTTACAGGGACGTAACTGATCGAGAACCGGATGAGAGCGAACAAGACAAAGGAAGCGTGTATATAGCTTTGTCACAATACCATTTCCTTTCTCGTGCGCCAATCCGTAGATGCTACCTGTGAACGCCTGCAATGCAATGTACCCTCTCCCTCCACAAACCCAGGGTAAAGGTCCCTACTGCTCCAGATCCCTACTGCTCCATCTGGTTCATGAACTCTTCTCTCGAGACGGTGAACTTATCGGTGACCACATCGCACATGTTCATCAAATCCTCAAGGCCCTTTTCCAATACCTGGTACACACTCACGTTGTCTATAATTTCATTAGCCGGCGGCCAGGATCCACAAGGCCACGCAGACTTACCGTATGTCTGGATGCGCAGGTTCATCTTGGTCTCAGAAGGGTGAGGAATGGAGTAACCGCAGAACTCAACATCAGGGCTGCCCATTATTAGACCCAGTTTTTTGGTAATACACAATCGCTTTTTGCGAGTGGCTTCAAGACCTACTTCTTCATGATGATGTATCTCAGCGCATTGCCGAGCGTGTGGTCCTCGCCATCGAACTGAAAAGAGGCAGCGCTCTCTGTTGCACCCGCCAGCTGCACAGTGTCAGTGTCGATTTTTTCTAGAGAGTGCGACCTTGACATACGACACGTATCCTGTCGCGATCGACTGAGGCATCGATCTCGTCGCCGTGCTCAGACGCAGGGTCGATGATCTTGGGCGCAACCTTCTCTTCCGTGGCGGACGGCATATTTTCTGATCCTTTTGCTTTTTCTATTCCTCTCTGAATCTGTAATAGGCTTGTGAAAGCGGTCGCAAGAGTCGCGGTGATATAAGTACTTAGAGGCGTGACTTCGCGATATCAAAACTTTTTACCTGAGCGCGTTTTGGATCGGCGAATGAGCGCTGGCTTACTTTTTTTCAGCCCTACGGCCGCCCGCGCTAGCCTATGACGCTGCACCCCACGTCCGCCTCAAAGTCACCTCAACTTTTCCCATCGACGCAAAACATCCGCAATTGACCTCCAATCTCGCTCTTCCCACGGTCAAATTATTCCCACTCTCAATCGCACAGTTATACCCTCGAATACCGCCACCATGCCGCGCGCCGCAACCCTCAACAAAGACACCAACGAGACCAAAATCCAAGTCTCCATTAACCTCGATGGCGGCGAGCTCCTTGCATACGAGCACTCCGACTTCTGGGCCGCGCTCGACAAGAAGAACCTCAACGGCGAAGGCGAAAAGATCGAGAAAGAGCACGCAACCCAAAAGTCCACCTCGCAAATAATCTCCGTCGACACCGGCATCGGCTTCCTCGACCACATGATCCACGCGCTGGCCAAGCACGCCGGCTGGTCCCTCAGCATCCGCGTCAAGGGCGACCTGCACATCGACGACCACCACACCGCCGAAGACTCCTTCCTTGCGCTCGGCACAGCCTTCAAGAACGCACTGCAGGGCTCCACCGGCCTGGCGCGCTTCGGCCACGCATACGCACCGCTCGACGAGGCCCTGTCGCGCGCCGTCATCGATCTGAGCAACCGCCCCTACTGCGTTACCGATCTGGGTCTGAAGAGGGAGAAGATTGGCGACTTGAGCACCGAGATGATTCCCCACTGCCTGGCAAGCTTTGCTCAGACCAGCGGAACCACATTGCATGTTGATTGCTTGAGGGGAGACAACGATCACCACAGGGCGGAGAGTGCGTTCAAGGCGTTGGCAATTGCTATTAGGCATGCTACAACTGTTGTTAAGCAGTGGGAGGGCGAGGTTAGGAGTACAAAGGGTGTGCTGTACTAGGAAGAATGAAACACATGACAGGAATGAAAACGTTATGATAGACGAAGTATCGCTACTGCTTTGGATGATTTTGCATGAGCTGGAGCTCTTCTGCCTGGTATCCGACCACTCTTGATTTGCAGTGTCGAGCTCCATTCCATTGACAAGGTCTGGCTCCGCGCATACATGCTCGCAAAGCTCTTTCCTGTATACCTGGTTGGCGTACGAAGTAGTTTCCAGGCGACGCCGCATAGCTGAAGATATATCGCACGTGCGCGATTAATCGTCTTCTCTCCCCAGATCGAGAATAGCTGATCCTGTAGTTCGTCATTCAAACAGTGCAGTATCCAAGCACGTGGTCCTACAATTGCAGATCGCCAGTCCTTTCCTCGTTCTCGATTACCTCGGGGAGCTGCAATGGAGAGCCAACACTATCGTCAGCAAGCAGGTGAAGTCGAGACATTGCCTTAGACTTGAATTGGTTGTCTAGGAGTATTAAGTCTTTGTACCTATAAATCTTCCTGCTTTTAGCGACTAGCATTTGTAGGCAGATCCGGAAGGTGAATTAAAGATCCAGCCCTTGGAAGCTTCTCGCGTGGATTATGTCTGGCAGGGGCTGGAGCTCTGTTGCCATGCCTTTGTGTCAAGACTTGGCATCTTGGAGGATACACGATGTAAAGAATGCGAATGATGTAGAGATGTCAAATGATCGCAAAACCTCTAATCAGTCGCGCCCACGGCTCAAAACACAGATGGAAAGTCGGACTCGGTAGTCGACTCCGCCGTTATCTTGTGCTTGTGATTGCGGAGCTTATTGGTGGTGTACCGACAACTTTCACCCTAGGGCTGTTAGGAAATCGTAATTATGCATTCAAACCTATCTGAAACCAATCTGCAACCTATCGAAAAACTCTTGGGACTGCTTGAAAAGATAGTTCGATTCGCGGAAAAGGCTCCTTCATTGCTGCCATCATGTCCTTGTACCTCTCCTCGTCATCGTCATCGTACCAGTCGTCAACTCTGGTAAAGTTCTTGTGAGCGCCGCAGCCTGTGTCGACCCAATCGCACCATGCGCCTGCCGTATTTGCATTGATCCACTCCCCCGTCCTTGCGTCGACCATCCGGACGTTGTCTTTCGGACAGGCACCCCAGTACCCCAATATAATGGTATCGACCCAAGAGTGCAACCCATCGTGCACAAGGATGTCGCACCTTTGGAGCTTGGGAAGATCCCGAATCTTGTGACTGTGCTTGTGGTAGAATGACTCTGATTCGTCCCATCCATTACTGTCGACTAATTCAATCCTCAGATGCCTGATTTCATTCTTTTCATGGCTCTGACCTGTTGCCAGCTCATGCATGACGCTACTGTTTGTTTGAATGATATCGCTTTCAAAGTCTACCCAGATATAATTAGGATATCCGTCAACCGTGAAAGCCCTCATGTAGCTGCTGTATCTGCGGGATTCTTGACATGCTCTAGTGACTCCCGGTACTGCAGTGGGGGACGAAAGCACATTGCGAGCGAACAGCTTTTGAACTTTCACAACCCGGTTTTCAACGGCTGAATACCCCCAGATTCGGATGCGAATCTCCAAAGGAAGGCGTGGGAAGGGCTGGAAGGTTACCATTGTTTCTGATCGCTTGAGCACAGCGTCGGGGCTCCACCAAACGAAGAATGACAGGAACGTTTCGCTTTGACGTCGTTGTCTAATGGGAGTAGGTCCTCGAAAGATCTTATGTATTGTGTGGCCAAAGTGTGGGCTTTTCGCAAGGGAAGCTCGAGCTTTTGTATTGCAAGGAACTGCACTTCCCCTGACCCCAAACCGGTTAGGCTGCCACTGATCCATTGGATAATAGAGGTGGAGTGTTATGACCACGACCAGTGGCGCTGTACTTGCTATCTCCCGACTCTACTGCGCCTTATCAGCCCCAAGCGGTCACTTGGCAAGTTACAGCACAGCGAGGGCTGGGTAGTCATATGTAGGACTCAAATAGGGTCATTGCTGCTACATGTGGAGTCTTTCTGATCTTATAAGACAGCTTATTAGCTTTGCTTTAATATCTTGTATCCTCCTAAATCCAATGTAACTGATCGTAGCTGGCAGAGCGCAATAGAACATTACTGTACCCCACTCCTGAATCAATAGTGAAGATTGCAGCAACGAGGTATTGGTATTAAGATTCTTCTCGAGCGGCGGCCTGGTCATTAATCGATCTTGATGCCACAACTCAACTCCTGTCGCGGTGTCAATGAAAATCTGCAGCTGGCATATGAAAGGTTATTCGCCATGGCACAGACATTGGTTCTGATCGACAGGTAATTGGCTTCATGTCATATCGGCAGAACTAAACGCTTTGACTTTTCCACATGAAACCACAACTCGATGAGGCTGACGAGATTGTCGCAGGCTCGGGCTTCCCGGTTTACAAAGATCGCCAATTTTGTGACGCGTGACCTCATTGCAGACAGGGTTGGCATTTGATCTCCCAATAACCTTTCTGGCAGATGTCGAGGACAGCCGGGCGGAGTCTGCTTGTTTCGAGAGGGAGCCGGAGTTCGTCACCGACGATGCAAATAATGCTTTTCAGCATCTGGATAAGCAGGGTATTACGGCAGAGCAAGGTCAAGATCAACGCGAGCTCATTGTCCTTAGCCTCGGTATTATCTTGTCAGAAATTGAGTCGAGGCGATCCGTAGGGAATCTGCGAACCGAGTCTCTCGCGACAATGTAAAAGCCGTCAGCGGCGTGGCTTAGTGACTAGTTGTCGCGGCATGCGATTTAGTCTGACATTGCTGGGTTGACAGTACGAGTGTACTGTTGATATCGCCCTGGTCAAGACTCGTATGAGGAAATACAAATGACGAATAAATGAGGCAACCATCTGAGATCCGGCCTATGTTGTGTTGTGTAGGGACATGATGGACATCTTGATGCTTGTACCACATTTTCTGGTGAAATTCGTACGTACTATCCCAATTTGGAATCTCTACGGCCTTCGTTCTGGCAGGGTACTTATACAGTTGAAAATAGAGCTCTTAAGTAGGCAAATCTAACGCACCTGTTTTCAAGATAGGAGCGCCTAGGAGTACAGCTTTGGAAGGGAAAGTATCCTGCTCCTACTGTATTCTGGCGTTTTGAAAGGTGGGGGTGGCAGAAGCCGCGCTCTAGTTACCAATCATTCACCCCTTCACCACTTCCACTTTGGGATAGTACGTGCGACTTTCACCAAAAAATGCGTTAAAGTCTGACTATTGCTGAAATCCTACTAAAGCATGCGCTGGCATTCGCATGACTGCAAAGCCGCATAAGGCCAAGTGCCAGAATGGATTGCAAACATGCAGTCTTACCGTCTTCGATTAATCGAAAATACTTACAGCACCAATCGACTCGAAGAATTGGCAAAGGCTGATTGGCAAACGCCTCGTTAGAGACAGAGGCCTTGATCGTATTCTCAGAGCTGCCATTGGTTGCAAGCTGCGTACCACCGTCGGTAAGCGAAGCGCCGGATGGCAGGTACTATGCACAGGCACTTCCCCTAAGACGTCTAGCACACAGCGGGTAGGCACCAGTGTTTGTTGAAGTTCGTCCTCTTTGACTGGTAAGGTGCCCTTGATCCTTCAAAGGGCGATGTCCTCCCGAATGAAGCTACGCTCAATCGTTCAATCGGTGCTGTTCTCATACAGACTGGCTACTCCTCAGAATCTTCGGAGACACATATGATCAGGATGTATGCTCCAGAGATTATCAATCCTTTGGTGGAGCGGGAGCCTAAGTGGGGTTGGTATGTCATCTTACAGTGTTTTTGTGCGGCAAGGGGTTGGAGACGTTGAACATTAAGAACTTGAAGAGCTCTCGTGACCATGCGTACGAGGACGGATGTTGTTGTGACCCCGGAAAAGTGCGAAGCATTTTATAGCAAGATAGAATCGATCTCACTCCCAACACCCGAGTCGTCGCGAAAAAGCCATGCGGAGAGACTTGCAGCCTTTCACAGACACTCTTTGAGCAAATAATCGGCTTTGTGAGCTCCGTGTATGAAGATATCTGTCATCATGCGCTGTCGATGTGGAGCTGAAGCGGGGCCCTGGTCCAACCAGCTCCATACCTGGTTCAATTACTGCGAACGCTTGCGCTGACCAACGCATCTTCCATGCACGTCGCCTGGTACTGGCTGCACAAGCTCGTTGTGGTCCATGTCATGTATTGGGCCGTAATGCGGCTACATCACTGTGGGGTTTGTCATGGGCGTGAGGAGCCCCGCTACGAGGCAGACAGTAACGAGGCTTGCTGGACATGCGTTAAGTACCAATCTTGGCTAACGATACGCCGCCACTATCTTGACCGGTAGGCTGCGTCGCTGTAGGTTTGCCAGGATCGTGTGCTTGGAGGACGGAATGAAACGGCCGACAGGCAGCCACAATGGCTAAAAATAGTGAAGCTTACAGGGTGCATACACAGTAGTCAAGAGGGCTGATCAAAGGCCGAGATCCCTATGATGCCAGCTTCTGGTATTCACCACGCTGTCCGACGCTTTCAATCATTGTCGACTCGCCATGTCCTTGCCACCCACCCCCAGCAGTCTTGCAGACGAGCGAACCACTAAGGCGTTGAGCAGCTACGTTGGCCAAAATGTAGCCTGCGGCAGCCTGTCACCCACCACCAGAAATCCTGCAGACGAGCGAACCACCAAGGCGTTGAGCAGCTACGTTGGCCACAATGGAGCTTACCCCAGATCAATTCAAGCAGACTTGGGGTCACTGAAGTCCGACACAACGGTGAGCAATAATAACCTTTAAGACGAATATGAGCTGAACAAACGCTTCAGATTGAACCTGTAGTGTTTCGGGCTGTGCTGCAAAACACCACATCGCTGTTCGAGCAAGCTTTTCGCATACTGCCCCGACTTCGTACGGCGTACGAACAACAAAAAGACACCGTGGAAGTTCTTATCCAGCACGAGAGCGAACTGAGAAGTATTAAGACAATCATCTGTATCATTGAGGACGAGAAGGTGCTGCAAATCAATGCTGTAGCTGCAGAGTTAATCCAGGTGAGGGAGCTTCAGACTAAGCTGAAAGATCACCTTTCATCTCTAGAACCGCGAGAGAAAGGGAGGATGGAGCAGATTGCGCGCCAGCTTGTACAAAGATCTGCTGATGAAAAAAAGCTTACCATGATCATGGACGAGCTGGTACAAGTCAAGGCAAGGCTCTTGCTAAGCATCCAGGTTGCCCAAATTGGCGTTATGAAAAACACGAGGAAGGAGCTTGTGGCCAACACAGAAGTGATACAACGCATCGACGAGTACTTAAGAGAGGCAGTATCTGATTGCAAGGGGCTGCGGATTGCACGGCTCCTGGAAGGCCGGCACCCATCAGGTAGATGTGACGCACGCAACACAGCACTATCAGGCACTGACAACGATAGAGGATGGTACTGTGCCTATAAGTGCGGAGGAATTGCGGTCCCTGGCCGGTGCTGAGAGTGAGGATAGCGAAGACGAAACGCTGATCGATGAGTCAGAAACGTTCTCAAGGAATTCTGCTGTCAGAACCGAACACACCGTTCTCCACAATAAAACGAGAGGTCGAGCTGCTCAAATTAACGAACCAGTGGAGAGAGACACCACCACAGACTTGCACCAGCTTGCCATCAAGTACAACAATGCTGAGGAGGAATCTTTGCAAGTCAATTATGGTGTTACACTGACGGCTCTGACAACACTGATGGATCGACAAGAGAAGCTCTTGGCTAGACCACAAAATGGTCGTTACGATGGTAATGGTCGCTTTTGAACCGTTACTATCAGCTGCTGACAACAATAGAGGGGAGGAGAACTCTTGTCGGACAGGATGAAGAAGTGGATATGCAGAAGCAAAGTAAGCTGCATGACCGCGAAAACGCGTTATATGCAGACACTGCCCTGGTCCTGGATGATAATGACTCTGTGGAAGCTCGGGACACCTCGGATCTGATGTCGATACTTCCCTTCGATACGCCTCTAAGCCTTACACCTGACTCAACGCGATCAAATACACGTGAACTCGGAAAAACTGCAGCGGAACAATTTGCGGAAATACTGATCGACGATGACGCTATGCAACCTCTGTTTCAGTCCGCAATCGAAAGAACAGGATCCCTGAAATTGAAACGAACCCTTTCCCAACTGCTTAGCAACTACGGTGTTGATCTGAGGAATGAGGCTTCTAGTCCAATCCAAATTGAAGCTACTCGGTTGGTGGGGCCCCGGGCGAGCTTTATTGCGTACCTCGTAGTAGGGAGCATGCAGGGCGGAGAGATTCCGGCTCTGTCTCAGCTAATGCTATCCAAGCCAGATAAAAAACTGGATCTTGAACGTTTCTTGCGGCAAATAGCCCATCAGAACTGGCACGACTGCATCGACTCTTCGCTGTCGACCCTCGATACTGTAGGATACTTTAGCGAACATAGCAGGGTTGGTGAACTCGACATAACAGCTCTTGTCAATTTGGATGAAGTGAAAAAATTCATGGTCGAATCAGAAGCGTACAAGACATTGAGAGAGAGCATCTATCTTTTTGTCTATCCCCCAGACAACATCGCAAACACGTCATGGCCATCCCGTGTGACAGAAGGTACAACGATAACACCATATAGACTTTTTTGGACTTGTGTAAGTGGTTTGCAAAGGTAGTGGCAACAGCCAATCACTGACCTAGTTCAAAGGTTTGCGGTCATAAACAGTACGATGACTTCGTCGAGACTATCCCTGGTTCTGTTGCAAAGCTTGCCAGTATGTTGCGGGCTAACGGCGTACGTGCTCAACTTGAAGTACGTCTCTCCCATGACAACCTCTCCAAGATACACCGGCTGTATCTCCTGCTCCATAACACAATTGTCCATGCGCGAAAAATGATCGCAACGCCCTTCCGCCAAGTTTTGGGACAAACAGCATCTTCGAAGACTACGACTGATTCCACAGGATCTTCGAGTCAAACCAGCGCATGTAATGTGACTGAGATAGGACTACAAGCCGCGAGACCGGTCAATATGCTGCCCCACGCACAGTATAAATCCAACAGTGCTTCTGACACCGATCAGACCACCGATGCGCAGAACCAGCATGTCGTAGAAGGCTCTCAACATGACTACATGCTACTGTGTAGAGATGAGCAAGGTTGGCTGACCACTCGAGAAGATCTAGATGTGTCCCAGATAAGATCCGACAGGCAGCTCTTCGACACCTTCAAGCTAGTGATCAGAAGAAGGAACCGATGGCCTCGTCAATTCTTGAGTTTGAAAAGTATACAGCGAATCTCTTTCGTGAAAGTGAGTAATATTTCAGACAGTCACTTCGTTTGCAATGCAAAAGACATGGAACTCATGAGAACACAGTTCGCACTATGCCAAGACCAAGAGATTGCTCAGCTCCAGCTCGACCAAATACCGCCTCCTAGTGAAACTCATTATGAGTTTCACGAGCGAGTTCCGGGTTGCGTCCCGCCTATTGGGAACAGATTTTTAATGCACCGGTTCTCCAATAGTGCTTGCTGTCGCGACAGCACGCATTGTTTGAGCCAGGTCCCGAAACGCGTACGTGGGCGGCCGCAATATGGTACTGCGCCCGATGGTTCTACTGCATGGGGTTTGTACTTTCAAGAGGATCTTGACATGGTCAGACTGTACTTCTGCGGCTCAGTTGCATCTCTGATTAGTCTGATCTTTGGAACTGTCTGGTCAGCGAACCGGAAAAGCATCCAAGATGGGTTTGCGGTTGCCTCGTATATCCTTGCGCTCGAGGTACTAATGATAAGTACGATTCAGATTGGGACGAGATACGACTGGATATGAAGAGATCTGTAGTTGATGAAGTGGAAGAGCGCAAGGTTCTCTTTCGATCAATTGTTTCAGCATTGTCCAAGCGTAGCGTCAACGGCACTCAAGCCAAATGTTGCATAGGGCTGCTTTCTAAGCACTATACTCAAGCGACGTCAAATTACAGGATCAGAACATTACCTTTATGGTTGCTTGTAGGAACTATCCTCCGAAGGCCAGGTGCTCCCGTTGATATATCTGACCTCAGGAAAGGCACTATTCGGCCAGACTGCGGGCTTCTGCTCACCGAGCAAACCCCCAGCAAATGACTCCACCAGCATTCTGACGATGACGTTCATTCGTGGAGCCCAAATTGTCCCCAAAGCTGGCGTAATAGTCTTGTTCCTCAATCCCTGGAGATCCACCCAGTCGCATATATCGGAAAAGTCCTGGTGGCTGGTGTCTGTGATATTGAGCCACTGATACGGCCCTGACTGGTTGGCAGAGAAGAGGTACCAGGAGGGGTCAAGGGCAGGAGTGTGTTGTGAGCCCGCTACCATAAGAAAGGGCTTCTTGACATCGGGCAGGTCGAAAAATCCACCGTCGAGGTTCACAGCGCCAAGGATAGACGGTTCAACGGCGAGGGCACCTGCAGCAGCAGCACCACCAATAGAGTGTCCGACCGCAAGGTAGTGTGTTGTGTTGAATGGTGCATTGGTTGAGTTGACGTACGAGGGAAAAAGCTTCTTCGCAAGGGCTTGGATGTCGGAAACGCGCATGTTGTATATAGCCTTGTACGTTGTGTCGTTCAAGTCCGTTTCGAAGCTGATTCCGTAGATGCCTTGTCCGCTCGGAAGCTGAAGATAAGGTGCTTCACCTGGGTGGTCAAGCGCAACGACCGTGTACCCCTGCGAGGCAAGACCAGAATTGAGTGCATTATACATGATAGCGTTCTGGCCACTAGCTGGAGAAAATATGATAGTCGGCTTGAGCGATTTACCGCTTAGTCTTATATCCAATGGTGGCGCCTGGTATACATTCCATGTCGTAAGACTCTGGAGCGAATTGTTTGGGTACTGGAAGACATCGCCCCAAACTGCTGCGGTTGTACGATCAAAGTATGGCGCCGTGTTTGCTCCAGGAACAGGCACCATCGATGTTGGATAGTAAACTGTTACTAACAGACTCGAGGATGCATTTTTTGGAGCTACAGGATCATTTGGCGTAGTGTTGTTCAACACTTGCTGCGTATATCCAACGTAATAAGGACCTGTCGGTGGTGGAAACGATACAGCAGCGACTGCCTGAGCAAGTAAAGTTATGTGGAGTAGTAACATCTTGAGAACGTCAACTTGCACTTGCCACGAGAGCGAGACCCGGCTTTTTTAAACGACAGTTCTTAGAATGATAGAGGATGCTAACTTTGATTCATGGAAGAGCCCCATAGTATCTTTGTCCTCTGATTGGTCAATACATTCGACGTACCATGGTTGACGACTTATAGACCACAAGAACGCCGTTAACGGATGAGCAAACGTCATGATTTTCCGCATGATAAAACTTCAGTTTCGTTTGTGATGTGTTGAGTTTCAGACGGGACAAGCAAGGAAGGACGACTGTGGTCAGGCTTAAATTTAGGAATACCATTCACCAGTGGGTCCGTGCAGAATACAAGGCGCCCTGTCCGAGGGCACTCTTCCTATCACATAGATTCGAAACCAAGGAGTGCGACATTTTCAAAATGTGTGTTGAGTCATACTCTGCCGCAAACAACGAAAAGTTGTGACAAGGGAGGGTTCCTATGGTACTCCGTGGCTGCACGCTGCCTGATCCACGCTCCCCGAACAGGCTGGCTACCGGTTTTCTACGTTCCATGCCTACCCTTCAAACATCAAGTAATGGTCATTTATTGGTTCAGCTATACTCCTTATAGCCTGCGATACCCAGCACGACACTGCCAGCGTTGCGTCATTGCATCTCTGGTCTCAGACCGCGAACTTTCTAGTGGTCTGAAGTTCAGAGCTGTGAAAGAGCTGGTATAAAGTATTCAGGTGATGCTTCTGTGAATCACTGTTCTATCTAGTATCGGATGAAGCTGTGATATATACAAAGGAGATGAATAAGCGAGCACGTGACTCTACGTACGATGCGCCTCAGTAATGCTGTAAATTCGCACGTGACAAGAGATTCTCTATAGATTGATTTATCTGCTTTAGGGGTAGTACCTATGGCTAGCACCAAGCGAGAGACTTGGAGAGACAGTTTGGATGTGAATTGACGCATGTTGTCTAGGCCTTGTCAACACGGGCCGCTTGCGGAGGTCATTGAAGATGAGTTCGTAGTACCCAGCACCTTTCAGCTAGGAGAAATAACCCAAGGGTGTCCCGCTCTCCTCATCGAGCGGTGCGCGTGACTTGCCGCTGATGGACATGGGGAAGCACTCCGAATCCTTCGTAAAACTGTTCAAGACAAAGGCTACCCATCTACAAGAGCCCGTATGATTTTATCAAACCTGGTACAACCATCCACACTAGATTTCTTGTAACAGAAGACTCAAACCTACCAGAGTCGATGATACCAGGCGAGCGGAGGATGGCACGGGTTTGCAGTGGCATAGCGCGGTTGTGCAAATCTTGCGGAAGCTAGCCTGACTGTAGGTCGTCACAGACAACGTACATGGCGTTGATGAGTGATTGCTGTAACGAAGGATGCCCTGCTTCTCCTTGAAACTAGAAGGCACTGACTAGTAAGGCATGTCCCTCTATTCGACCTACCCCACAATTGCACAGCAGAAATCTGCGAGAATAAAATGTTCTATTGAACTGAAGCTAGGCACGAAATTTTGGACAGAGACATGACATTGTGCAAACTACCCCGCTGCAACGATTGCGAAGTTCAGCCTAGGACAATGTAAACGCAGCTCTCCTTCTTTGCCAGCAACAATAACGCTCTCCTGATCGGACAAGGATAGCAGTGCACCGATGTCTTTGTGGCCGCTGATATCGTCGGTACGGAATACCGCCACTTTCTGCCCCTTTGAGAACCTGGTGTGCGCGTCCACTACAGAGCCCTCAGTCTCTGCGAAAGCAGACTCTCTGACAAGCTTGACAGCTTCAGCGATACCTATCACACCAGCCTTGCCTGCCTGCTCTTGCGCAGAGGCAGCTCTGGCGAAGTACCTCTGCAAGTACTGGCGCGCATTGGCGTGCTCACTTGCTGTCGAGAAATCTTCGGGAAGCGCACCAGGCACCATGGCTAGCCAGTCGAAGAAGAAACCAACTGTAATTCGTAGAAGTCAGCCAGACATAAAGTCGGAGCCTTTCAATAGCTGAAAGCGTACCGTGAATATCTGCCAAACTTATATCGTCAGACCCAGTCATCCATCGCCGTCCGTCACTAATGAGGCCCTCAATGACTTTCAAATGCAGTCCCAGATCGTTCAAAGCGTTTGGTCGCATCTGCTCGATCGCCTGAGGACTAAAATCGATTCCCCACAATTTCTTACGATCTGCGACGAAGGTGGAATCCGTCAACAACGGCATTGTGGATGGCAGAAGGGCTCCTGCGGATTTCATAAGGGGACCCTGTGACCATTGCTCCAGCAACCATTCTTGAGCCTTGCCATCGGAGGCACTTTGACTCAGTCTTCGGTCGGAGTAGAGGTGCTCCAACTTCTCGAACATAAGAGTGGTGTCGCAATATATGTCTTTGCCTATTGCCAGGATAGGAATGCGCCTGTAGTTGATGCCCAATTCTTGAACGTCTGGCCTCGGCCATGTTACTGGTTGGTGACACTGAAAGTACGGGATCTTGCGCACGTTGAGATAAGTCGAGACTTTCAATGCCCAAGGAGACCCTGGGTAGCAGAACAGAACCACAGGCTGTGTTTGTGTGCTTGCCATCACGTTAGCGATCGTCGAGCCTGGTCAAGCGTGCAATAACGAAATATGAGTTTCGACTCTGAAATGAGGTAAACTCAGCACACCACTTCTTATACGTCATTCGAGATATGATCAAATACTATACCGGCGGTTTGTGCCCCGGTATAGGATGTTACTCATCAGCGTGTCTCGACCATTGTCGGATCCCGGAGGCACATGGTTCCATCTCCATGAATCGGGTGGGCATGCCGAGACTGGCCGACAGCCTAAAAGGCCAACACGAAAGGAGAGGTTTGCAGGCACATGATAAATATCTACTATGTTACCTGGTATGAGATTGTGAGTGGAGAGCAATGGCAGGGGATTGAACTGATTACCAAGAAGCTCCCAATCTATTGTTGTCATGAAAGCAGTCTTTGTCGAATGTGCAGCATGCCTGGCGATTCACACGCTAACAAAATTCCATTACTTAGCTAAAATCCCAAACCACACCGAGCCCCACAGACATGTCCCGGGTCTCATAGTAGAGATAAACCAAATCAACTCGAAGATCTAAAGGAACGTCGTGTGCAGATGGCGAAAACCATACAACAGCGGGTATTCGCTAGTGGGCAGCCAATTAACTACTTATCCACTAGTACGTTGCTTAAATAGGGCTGACGGGAAGCCTTGTGGTCTCCTGCCCGGTTGTTACAAATGTCCGTAAATTTTCTGTTCACGGCAAGTGGGTATCTTGAAACAGGAAACACGAGTATTGGAACCGGGAATTACCAAGTCTGTGGCTGCCTTATCCCTGGACGCCTTAGACAGTCAGGCCAATTTGCAGCAGACAATACGCGCCAACAAACATGCCATGTATGTACTGCGCCTTACTAGCTCCGGGCAGCTACTTGGCAAGATGCAGCACGAAGAAGCCTATTCAGATGTAGGACTCTAATTAGTTAATTACGCCTAGCAGTAGAGCCTTTCTAGTGCTGTTTAGTAGCTTTAATAGCTTTCTACCAAAAACTTATATCCTTCTAAATGCAAGATGGCTGCCTAGAGCTGGCAGAGCGCAGTATAGCTTTTGTCAGCGCGTAATCCCTGCTGTGTACTGGCACATCCCCTTAGGCGCTCACACTAATGTAGCTGATAAAGCCCATCCCAAGCCACAGATGCTATCTGAATGGTGCAAGATTCTGTAACATCAAACCTGCAGCTCTCATGCTGTAGTTGCTTTGGCTCAGATAATCTAAGCCAAGTAGAACGCCTTACTTGTGGCCTTGCTGTCGATTGTTACGAACGCGACGTTCTTATATGCCGTACGTGTCCTTTTCGCGGGACAATTTGGGCTCAACCATTACTGAAGCTATTAGTACGCTATGCAATAGGCATCACAAAGTCGACATCAGGAGCTTGCAAGCTCATGACACACATCCTTGTAAAAGCGAAAAGAGTACATTCGATCATAGATAGATGCAATGTACGAAATGATGGTGTGGTTTTATGAAAACACCAGTTTCAGATAAAAGACTGCTACTAAAAGACAGCGCAAGCTGCGTGAAGAGATAGCTGCTTCATGAGAAGAATCGCTATGCTGACCACAATCGTTCCGCCGCTAACCTTTTTTGCGACTCTGTTTGCTATGCCAATGCTTAGATAATGTAGTCCCAGAGTAATGCGAGCAAGCTTCGTAACGCACTGGGCGTTCGTAGTGCTAGTCACTATCCTAATCCTTTAGGTGTTACATTGCACATTAGAACTGATAATCTTTCAGAAGTGCTGGAATCAAAGTGTTCAAGGTCAAGATTAAAGATAGAACTAGACAATAACAATGCAGAAGATGTTGTAGAAACATGGATAGTCTCTCCTCAAGGCTAAAAAGGGCTTAGGGAATCTTCGAGTCAAATCCGCTTGCTAGTGTATGTTAGTAGCCTTTGACTCTAAGCATTTATCGCGCATAAATAGCTTCAAATAACTAAAAAAACAGCTGAAGAAGTTATACAGTTGGCTATCTTCACATGCAAGTAGTCAATAACGCCGCTGTTAGATGCTATCTGCAATGATACTACTTGTAATATTCCCCTCCGTACTAACCAAGACATCAACCTCTCAACTCTCCCTTCGGACCCAGCGCTCTAATCTTGCTTGCTCTCAATGAACATCTTATCCTGCTTCAGAATGCCTTCTGAAATACTCAACATCAATTGGACTACATTTCACCCGTCTTGCATCACCTGTAGTATCAATCTCCTCAAGCAGCGGCCTTGTCTTCGCGTCGCCAATCGTGAACATCAGATGGCTCTTATCGAGATACTCTTCGTACGTTGCCTCCTCGAGCGTGACCTTCTCGCTGCTCAGTGCAGTGATGGCGTTGAGCCTCCATATAGAATAGGTACACGATGTGCCTCTCTCGGTACTTGGACTCAGCCACGGAATTCACCGCCTGGCCGCCAGGTTCTCAGACCACGATGCCAAATTTCTAATTTGCAGCAATTTGCGATCAAAATTATGCCTGGCATAGATCCAATCATCAACCAAAGGAGACGAATGGAGCTGCTACAAGTGAGATCACATATCAAGAACTCTATAAGGTACGTCTGTTCTTCTCGCATTTATGTGCGATAGGCCAACAGTATGATTGTTCTTGAAGACCAATTTGTGATGACTTATGTATCACTCCAAACCCTCACGGCCTTGCTGGATCCCTCCCATCACCACCTATCTCCTCCCAGTTGTACGGAACAAGATTAAAGCTTCTTGGTATCAAATACGACACGCAAATGCGTAGCGAGCCCTCATCCGAATCTCGCGACAAAAGTCGCACCCACGCCAACCCGTCATCGTCGAACTCGTCCAGCGTCTCATCTTCCTCTTCCAATAAATCCGCGACCGCGTTCACATCGATCAGGCAATCGTGGTCTACCACGACGCAGGCGCGGAAGCGCGCGCTGTTGTCTATGGGCTCATCGCCGGAGTCGACCCATTCAACGAACCGGCTTCATATCATTGGGTCAGTGTAACGAAGGATAGCATGTTGTTTTGGGCGGGCGACGTACCGGCGGATCTCTTCCTCAGAGGCACAGGCCAACTCAGGCAAGAACTCTACCGCCCAGTCGATGTTAGGGATTTCATGGACGAGATTCTCTTCTGCCATTCGTGCCTGGGTCTGCGCGTTCAGGTAGGTCATGAAGCGGTGCCATTTAGCCTCATCGCTATAATCGGTGCGGTAGATCTTGAATCCATATTTTGCCTCAGAGATTGTAGAGGGCTCGCTGTCGTTCAGTTGGGTGCCTTCCAATCTGCTAGACGGAGGGGATGGGGGTGGCGAAGACTGGGGGCGTGGCGTGCTCATACTAGACGTTCGACCTCCTCGTATGGAGTGATGGACTGGGATGATGCAAGAACGCGAACACGTGACCACGGTGGACCACGGGGGAGGACGATGAAATTCCCGTGGCAAGGAAATCAGCTCGATAGGTCGCGTTCTCACACGCGACAAGCTACTTTTCAAAGCAATGGTGAGAGGTAATACGGAGTATGTAGGAACTAGGCAGTGGGGCGGTGCTTCGTACTTGATCCCAATCGGCCAATCATGTGCCACGCCGGAGTTGCGCATACTCATCTCCCGAGATCGCACTCAACGGACTTGGCTTCACCCACCTTTCGTCAGCAACTACATCCTATGGGTATGGCGCAGCTGACTTCTGGTGGCCTTGGTCCATATGATTCGGACATTGGTCGCGCAACAAGACGGAGTTCTTCGTCTCTCTCCTCCTTGGGCATGCAGAACGCGCAACCTCATCTTACACCGGGGTCTGCAGCAACCCTAGTACTTCTCCGTGGGGCTTATTTTACTTATGGGATGCTTTGCGCATCATTCTCAGCGGTAATTGCACCGGAATCGCAAGATGTACGATATGCTACGCTGCAATACGAGAAGCCTGGTCGAACTCAGTACTGTGATGTTGTCCGTCAGGGTGTCATCTTACACATGGCTTACTCTGAGGATCACATGCGGCATGCTTGCCTTTTGACTGACAAGTGTCCGAACGAAGATATAAAGATGCCAGTTTGGCAAAATTCCAAAACATCCCTTCCATCAGAAACCCCATCGCCAGATATACACTCATTTGTTCCATTATTCTTTTATAACTTGCAGCGCAAGATCATTAACCTCATACACTCATTCTAGTCCTTTTTCCTTGTTACACGCTTGCTAGGGAGAGTTCTTTAAAACCTGAATAATGCGCTTCCTTTCTCCTCGTAGCATCTTGCTACTTTTGGGATCAAGTGTAGTGATACAAGCACTAGCTCTACCGCCCAACAGGTATTTTACAACCACTCGTCATTAGGGCTATTCTCATATATTCTCAGTCACGGCGAAGTGGTTAATGACGACCATGCATTGCACGAACCTAGCTCTGTCCTAGTCAATGATCGAGCCATCGTTGCTAGACAGAAGGGAAAACCACCAAAGCCAGCCCCCGCTCCTCCAAAGCCAGCCCCTGCTCCTCCAAAGCCAGCCCCTGTTCCTCCAAAGCCAGCCCCTGTTCCTCCAAAGCCTGCTCCGGCTCCTCCCAAACCGGCCCCTGCTCCCGGGACTGGTCAAAATGTCGTTCCCTTGCCATACAAGAAAAAGCCACGGCCTACTAATGCATACAACGTCTGTGATTTCGAGGGCTATACATGCCTCGATGATGTAGTCCCGGGAGATTTGCCCGAAAATGCTCCAATCTCGGCAGCTCCGATCCAGAAACGCAGTTCGACTCGCAAGCCTTTCACAATCACCCTAGCCTCTGGCAAGTTGGAAATGGCTTCTAAGCCATACTGGTCATCAGGCGAGCTGTTTGACAACTCGAAGAACGGCAAGCTAAACCTCAAGGAAGCATGGATAGATTTCGCGAAGGATAGCATGAGCGATTACAAGGTAAAGCTGTTCAGCAGCAAGCCTCCACAACCAGCACGACCTGCCTTGCCCCACGATTATATCACAGAACACATTGTAGAGGTATGGCAAAGACCCGGGGAGCGACCCAAAGAAAGCCAAAGCTTCTAGCGCTAACTGTCCACAGCTACAGAGCATTCCTCGCTTTATAGAAGCTTTGACACAAACTAAGACAGACAAGAACAAGACACCGATCCAACTCGCAGTCGGGAAGATAGACTCTAAGTGGTTCATCGAGTGGTGGAATAAGGATGTCCAAGTCAAAATCGATTCTCGCACTGACAAGTTCACCGATTACAAGAACAGCAACGATGCAGCCAGAAAGGACAAGACGCTCAACAACATTGTATTTGAAGCGATGGGGTCGACCCGCAACGTCAAAGACTTCTTGCTCTGCGAGGACAGCATCAACAGTTACAAGGCTAAACTATGGGCTAACGAGGCACCATTCGCAGAGACTGATTGGATCAGAATAACCAAATCTGCGGCCAGTGGTCAACTTCCGTCTAACGAGCATTTGAGCGGCGTGCGGACTGTTTTGGCCGTGTACGAATACATGAACACACCCGAGGTTGCTAAGCGCATGCAACAGACGATCAAGAATGTTAAGACCGAGCTCAAGAACGTCAAACACCTCACTAACAATCAACTCCCCAAAAACGACAAAGGTATCGAAGTCGATCTGTCCGTAGCTTGGATTGACTTCATGAACAAGCAACTCGAGAGATTCCTCAAACGCGGCAGCGACTGGCTAAAAGACATGATCAAAAACGGCCTCACTCAGTACGAAAAGGAACTCAAAGTTCTCCAGGACGTGCAAAAAGCCATCAAAGCCGAGAATGCCGAGAAAGACGCCAAGAAAAAGAAGACCCTACAAGATAAGAGGACCACCGCTCGCAACAAAGCCATCAAAGCTATCAACGACAAGGAACAGAATCTCGCTACTGCCACCACCGCGTTGAACAAGGCTAAGAGCGACCTTCAGGCTGCAGAAGACATCATTGATAAGATTACCGACGATGCGAAGAAGGATGCAGAGAAGGTCAACCAGGGGTACGATAAGAAGAAGTCTGAACTCACAAAGGCAAAAGGCAAGCTCACGACGGCGAAGAAGCAGATGGGTAAGGCAGAGAGGGAGTTAGTCAAGTACGATGATACGCTGTTGAGATTGGAAATTGAAGGTATGCAGAAGGACATTGCGTATCTACAGGCTTTTGAGAAGGCCAGGTTGTTGCTCAAGATGCCGAAGGCAGAGTAGATTTGCGAGATGGGCTGCTGAGAGATTTTTAGTCGGATGGAGTTTCGGTAGGGAGTTCAATGGGTCGCTAAGCGGGATAACAAACACATGACGTCCACTCTCACCAACGTTCATGCATCTCTCCAGGCCACCCTGCTTCAACGACTTTCGTCAGGCCTTCTTCAGTAATGTGGTCAATCGAGGCATGGCTCCTGGTGCCAACAATGTAAAACCCGCTTGTAGAGTATATCTACGAAATGCTATTGGTAGCCGGTTGATGCGTTGATGCCTGACCTTCTAGGCGCGGCATGTGCGCGGTTGAGGATGCTCTTGGTACTCCGGATTCCTGACCGAATACAATATGTCGGAAGCTTGCTGTGTACGCTGACTTGTTGCTAGGGTTCTTAGCAAAATCGTGATAGCACGGCACGTTGTGTTCGGTGCAGATGGGAGTTTACTACAATACAGTAGCAAAAGGCTCCTGTGCAAGGGAGGGAGTTGCGAGTGGTCACCTACTTAACTACTAGTCCGCCGGTACGTTGCTCGCATAGGGCTGAGCGATGTTTTGAAGATCCTGTGGTCGTATGTGGAAGAGATGGAGCCGGCTACAGTATCTGTCGTCCTTCTTCATGCCTCCTCGCCAAGAATGTATCCATCATCTCTCGCGTATGCAATTGCATCGCTAAGACGTGACTGCGTGGGATATGCTGCTGGATAATCGGTTGACATTGGTGTCGTCTGTTGCCTGCATTATGCCCGTGTGTGCATTGTTGCAGGTCATCTTGCATCTTATGCGTCGCAGGGTCCCTTGTCCATGGCTCGGCCAGCAACGTCATGGTCAAGCGCCAGACTTTCTATTGATGTTATACCGTAGACAGCAATGGTACGGTACATGCTGATAACCATGACGACGAAGAAAACCGTTGGGCACAAAGTCCTAGCGCGGAGAGATCTGGTTACACGATGCGCAATCATCTGGAGACAAGAAAACTGACCTGGCAGTCTCACATCAGCTTCGTAGGGAAAATGGAAGACTGCAAGGGCCTGTCGATTGGGTGCTTACATAAACAATCTCGCGACGCTGGACAAACAACAAAATTAGCGGATAGATTGCTCAAAGCAGCAGGGATTAGGAGGCACTGGATTTGCCTCGAGACTGCCTTGGCTCTGGAATGGACGCATACAGTTCCCCTTTTGAACGGGTTTGGGTACCTAATTTTAAACTCAGTTAGTGTCCGAGGGCATGTTCCATGGAGGCGAGCGTGGATTGGCGGGAGCCAAGAATCCTTGTCTGCCACCCAACAACAGCCACAGCTGCTCCCTATTCCAGGGCCATCTCCTCGAACCTTTGTCTGTGACACCCACCGCCGACACTCCCGCCCGCCGTGTACCGCCAGGCCCGCGCCCTCCGCTCCTTTGCCCATCTGTCCTCAGCGCGCCGCCAGCGCATGCGCCTATAGCCTCGACTGTCTATCAACTCCGGCCCCAGTCTCGCTCTCCCGCTCGCTCGCTCGCTCGCTAGCACAATCACTTCGCCGCCATGGGTAGGTGACCCCGACCTTTGTTTGCGCGGAGGGGCCTTACGCGCCTTATGCGCGCCTTGCCCGCCCTTGCCCGCCTGTACTTGGAACTCTGGTTGACAGCGATGACAGTAGAGAAGCGCCCCTCGACCGACGGCCTCGTCGATAATGTCGACCCCCGCGAGAGTACCGAATTCGAGATGGAGGAGCTGCCGACATACGAGAAGCCCGCCGAGCCCTCACCCGTGTCGCTCAAGGACAAGATCATCACATGTTTCTGGATATCTGTCAACACACTTTCGACGCTGGGGCTGATCTTCCTGAGTAAACGGTACGCGCCTGCCTCACACAGCTGCATGCCACGCCATGCCAGCCCGCCCAGAGCAACCACTGACTGCGCAACAGTGTCTTCAGCGACCCGCAACTCAAGCAGTGCCAGCTGATGGTCGTCATGTGGCATTTCACAGCTACCGCCCTCGTCCTCTTCCTGTCCACCCTCGCCCCCTTCCGCGCCTTCAAACCTGTCAAGCTCAATGTTTGGAACATGATGCCTGTCTGCGCCTTCTTCGCCGGCTACGTTGTTCTTGGCAACCTGAGTCTGACATTCAACTCGATTGGCTTCTACCAGCTGTCCAAGGTCATGACTACACCGACTGTCGTCTTGATCAACTTTGTCGTTTTCCGGAAAACCGTCACAAGATGGATGCTCGCAGCTATCCTCACAACCTGCATTGGCGTCTCTTTCACAATGGGCGGAGAGCTCAAGACTGCCTTCTTCGGCGTCATCATTGCGACTCTCGCCTTCTGCTCCACCGCTCTCTACCAGATCTGGATTGGC
Organism: Didymella segeticola; assembly: GCA_004522025.1. Taxonomy (NCBI): domain Eukaryota; kingdom Fungi; phylum Ascomycota; class Dothideomycetes; order Pleosporales; family Didymellaceae; genus Didymella; species Didymella segeticola. The sequence goes on along the minus strand of SDAV01000015.1, from coordinate 24,522 downwards.
AAGAAGATCGAGGATTTCAAGGTGTCACCCCCACAACTACTTCTCAACCAGGCGCCCATCTCCGTGTGCCTCCTCATCCCCTTCGTTCCATTCTTCGACACAATCCCTGACCTCAGCGTCGTTCCAGCAAACCTCCTGTGGTCCGTTTGCGCCTCCGGCATCATGGCTTCCATGTACAACCTGTCGCAGTTCTTGATCATCGGGCGCACATCCGCGCTCACCTTCAACATTGTCAGCCATCTCAAGACCATCCTCATTTTGTCCATTGGCTGGTACAGCGAAGGAAAGATCCTCAACCCGCGCGAATGGCTTGGTGTGCTACTTGCGCTTGGTGGCGGCTGGGTGTACTCGCATTTGGCGCTCAAGGCAAAGGCGCAGGCCAAATAGACGACTCGTCACACAGCGGCTTGTGGGACACGGGCAAGCCGCGATACGCAGGATGCGCGTACAAGCGCAAAGAGCTTGTCGTACAACGAGATGTGCATGCAGCAGACTTTGCTGTCTCCTATTTTCCTCATATTCCTCACCATTCGACTTCGGCATGCCCTGTTTGGTCACGCAATGTATGGCGGCGCAGTGACATTACACATTACCTTTTTCCGTCTCTCATGGTCATGTAAAACGACTTCTCTATAGATCGATGCGGCGATATTGGTTGGCGATCTTCTTTCTTCTCTAGGGTCTAGGGCTTGCACTTCCGGCGATTTGGCGTGTGGTGCCCATTACTGTCCGGGTACTTGTGTAATTGCGCGGCATCAGTGTTCGATGAATCAAGAAATCATTTCTACCGACCTCAATTTGATGCACTTCCGCATGTGAGAGATAGACGAGTCAGCCTTAAGTGGACTCTGCCATTACGCATTTTGCCCACGAGAGCATGTACCATGGAAAGAGCAGTAATGATACCCAAAGAGGAAGCATTACTGCGCGCGGAAGATCGACGTGCACAGCCAGAGGAAGCGCCCAGCTCAGCCTCATCACGTGCCGCAAGACCCGCTTTTCACGGCCCCGTCCACGCTAAGCCCATTTAGCTACACCCTAACTCGCTCTCCCCAACAGCGATCACCCTTCACAGCCACCTTCTCGAAGAACGCTAGAATGAACTAATCAACCAGTCTTACCCGCTGCTCATCGTTGTCTTTGGTCACAACTCGCTACTAAAGTCGCGCGCACAATTCCTTCCTATTCCAGCGACCGGTAAGGGTTGCACGATGATCTCATCGCTCGGTGTTTGCTGGTGGCCTGAGCCAGTGCACCGGCTAGCGTAAGGCAGATTGGGACAGGTTGAGGCAGTGGAGAAGGTGAACTATACGTAGTCGGTCAGATGATGCAGGTGAGCATGAGATCGAGTGAGGTTATATAGGAGTCCATATCGCGGTCTTTGAGATGTTATTATTTCACATCTTCACGACTTCACATCTCAACACAACGCTCTTCAACATTCGAAGAATATACTTGTAGTCTACGCACGTACCTTGTCACTACACTACCCTTCGATACCCAACCTGTAGCCTTCGACTAAAGCTCCTCCCACACTCGAGAGCTTCATCACCACCGCGAGCCCTTCCCACACATCAGTCACATCGCGAAATCATTCAATCATGGGCTGCGGTTCCAGCAAAGAGGCCGACTCATATCCGCCTCCCATGCGCCAACGCCAGTCACAACCCTATCAATACGGCGGGCGCCAGAGTCGGAAAGGTGGACACGGAGGACGTCGCGGCCGACGACACGGACACGGACACGCATATGGAGGGGGGTCATATGGACTGTTCGGAGCGGGTTTCTCGGGCGGAGATGGAGGCGGAGGGGGAGGCGGATGTGGCGGCGGGGATGGAGGGGGTGGAGGTGGAGGTGGAGGTGGTTGTTAAAAAGGATGTGATCATCATCCTTAAGGGACGATGTTTTAGTTTGGGCACGGAATAGAAGCGCTAAATACCTCTTCAATCTATAGTTTATCTCTGTTTTTGTAGGGCAAGCGCACAATGTACCCATACGCAACAGCCCTGTTGAAGCCCTTGTGTTGCATTAGATCGAACGCCTAGTCTATGTTGTAGCCTAGATGGATCTACCAAGACCTATCGCGAAAAGGTGTCCATTCATACCTATCAAGCTTATCTGTGTTGCCCTTCGGGAGAATTGCATGTGCTGGTCTGCTGACTCACTCATCTTCCGTTTCATCATTTAAGCCAGCGGAGTTCTCTCAGCAAAGCTTGGGAGGCTTGGGTGTATCAAATCTTGAAAACAATGCAATTCAGTAGAAAAGCATGTAGTAGTAAGCTATTTAAGAGCTTTGCGCTAAAAACTTCAAGCTATGTAAAGGAACTACGGATTCTGCTGATGAATGTCTCAACATCATCCAAAAGAGCTTGGGGCTGCTCCCAGGCAGCAAAGTGTCCGCCCTTTAAAGGAGAACTCATCGTTAGCGTAGTTCTAACAAGGATTCAATTCAAGACGTACCTTTTGATGCGTTGTGTGTTGCACGAGGTTGGGAAAAGCCTCAGATGCCCATGCTCTCGGCAGCATCATTACCTCAGCTGGAAAGTGAGAATAGCCTAGCGGTTTCTCCTTATCCGTTTCTAGCGCGTTGAAACTTGCTATGCCTCGATAGGGATAGATGCTTTGTGGAAATGATGATGTGAACCAGTAAAGGCTTACGCTGGCTAGCAATTCGTCCAGCGGAAGTTGTTCGTCTGGCCACTCCAGGATCTTCTCCCCAACCCTACAGTCGTCAATGTAAGTCAGGAGGTCTGAGCTGTCTAAATCTGCACTTACCAGGCAAGTAGAGCCAAAGGGCTGGAAGAAATTGCCAGTCCAATTGTTGAGGGCCGAGTGCCATGTTCAAGAGCGTAGGCGCTGCCCGTGGCTCCCCAAGCTTGCATCCGCTTCAGGCAACCGAGCTCTTCAGTCGTTAACTGGTCAGAACTTCCTTGAAAGTCTCTTAACGCTAGGAAGTTCACTGCACATCGTTAGTTCTTGGGTTCGAGTTGTCCGTACTTGGCAAAGGCGACCTCATACCATGGGCTGCTTTGCATTCCTTCGACTCCTTTAGCAAGATCAGCGACAACATGGACCCGATGTCCCCCCCTTGTGCGACATAACCCTTCCCAAACCCAAGCCCAACCATTACCTGATTCAAGACTTGTGCAGCGGCGCCCATTGTGAACTCATTTTGGAAGCCGATTTCAGAAGAAAACCCATAGCCAGGCAACGATGGGACAACCACGTGATAAGGTAGAGTCTCCGGGGTATATTTCTTGCGCAGTAGGTCGAGCATGGGTAAGAATTCGAGAACGGATCCAGGCCAGCCATGCATGAAGAGCACGGGGACGGCATCATGTTTCGTGGAAAAGAGGCCAATGAAGTGGACACCTATCCGTCCGTGATCTGGGTTGTTTACTGACATTCTGAAGTTGGGAAATGAGTTGATGCGCGCCTCGTGCTTACGCCAGTCAAAGCTATGTAGCCATTGGTCCTTTGCATCAATAAGCCAGTCGCGTGATATCCCAAAGTTCCCATCTTTCTGCTGGTTGTACCACGTCTTGGGCGCTATTTCTGAGAGCCGGAGGAGCGTCTTAAAATCGTTGACGTTACTCTCTGGAATCGAGACTTGGTATGGTTCAGGTCTGCCGGGAGCAAGATGCGGTATGACGGAAAAGGGAGAAGCCATTGAAAAGTCGGAACCAATTTAGAGGCGAGGTGTTGCGAATAGAATCTTCAGGAGATCTTGACAGAAAGATGCGCAAATGCGAATTAGTCCTCTTTAACTGGTTGTCGACGGAATCCGTGGGTTCCGAGGTTCACTTGTGTGCATTCATCTGGAACGAAATGCCACTCGGGCCTTTGTCCTAACTCCGGGAACTGAACGAGATGGTCGCATCTCCTGGCCAGTCAAAGTTTTTCGAGTCAGACGTCCAGGATGCTTGATGTTCATCTTCAGGGTCTGTGTAAAGGACCTCTGAAAGCCAGGAACGTCCAGCACAGCTCTTCATCCCCTCCCATATTTGTGAAATGCATAGCAGCGGATGTGGCCATTAAGTTGTTGCAATTATCTTTTTATCTGCTCACAAGGTCATCAATGGGAGATCCTTATTGCAAATTCGAGACTTTGCACGCTGTGAGCAAGATCTTGGATGTCCACGCATCGTTAGACGATGCTCCTAAGCCAAACTCGTAGTCAGAGTGGGTTTATTGCCGAAGCCGGCCGAATGCGGATGTGGGTTTTGTGCCGACTTGCAATTGATGCCACTCGATGGTTGGTTGCCGCGCTGGTGCTTCTGCAAGCTACCTTCTTGTTACATGATGCTGTCAAACATTAGCTTACCTCAGCACTAAGTCAACATGATCTCTGAAATAAATTTCAGGTTCTAATTGATACCTCCTCGGTGTGTGATTGAGTCGAGAGAGCTTGTTCCTATTACCAGCCTAGTCAAATCGGTCACGGAACCCGAACCGTCCGACATCCAGAGTCAACCACAAAAAAGACCCTGTAGAACGTGGAGGCTAAAACTTGGCCTACCACATATGGGAAACCTGTCACTCAAATGTCGACATGAAGATGAAGTCATCCTGAACGGCAGCACCACACAGGTTGGGGCTCAGCGTATTCCAAGAAGCGCGCAATGCATCCTTCATTTACGCAAGTTGGTGGGCTATGACAGGTTTCGATAACACGAGCGAGTGCAGAACGTCACCACAACCAATCGAAGGGGATCAACCTCCGACAAGAACCATGATAATGATGTCGCGCACGGTCTCCTGCTTAACACCAGGAAGAACGTTGTCCAAGCCAAGATCAAAAGCCCGAGCACCTCAACCCGAGCCCCTCCATCCGGAAGTTGACTTCAGGCCGGAGATATTGTTTGCGAGAGTCTTTAGCTCCGCAATTGGCTGTTAATTGGCTATTACGACGACGCTACAGAGCGGAGTTAAGGTCTCGGTGATTTCGTCGCCAGCCTCCCGTTGTCAGAGCAAGATGAACTTAGCTATGAAGGCTCGGGGAACCTATCGAAAGCTTGCTACAGCAATAAAGGAAGCTCCGGCGAGTGGAGCTGGACGTCCTGACTGATATAAAGGTGCCGAAGTCCACTCAAGGAATCTCAAGATCCTCAACAACCTACACTGAGTCACTACTACCATGAATTTCAAAAAGGGCTTTTGCCTCGTTCTTTTCTTGGGCTGCGGCTTGTCTTTAGCACTTCCTTCTGAAACGGGACCCGTACATCATCTTACTCTCCTCGAACTTCTTGCGCTGACGATGACCTAGCCCAGTGCACACGGCAACGATGGCGTTTCGACAGTGGGTTCAGCCATCAGATTTTGAACCTCTAGGAGGTACTGATTGATCACGTAGGTGATATCTTGCAACATTGACTCAAGCCCCAATGTGGTATGGTACCGAATCCTGTGGAGCGACAAGCTCGAGAGCTGACGGTGAACAGCGCGACATTCACGATGTCAGTTACGTTCATCTAATGAGGTCGGTGACTGTTCCCTCTGGGCTGTCGTTCCGATACGTCTTCAAGGAGCCTTCTGTGCCTGGCAAACCTTATCTGCTATTCATCCATGGATTTCCTTCCACGTCATTCGATTGGCGCCACCAGATCGAGCACTTTGCCGCTGAAGGTTACGGGGTCATTGCTCCTGACCTTCTAGGCTATGGGGGTACTGATAATCCGAAGGACCTGAACAGCTTCACATTGCGGAACACGGCTTTGAACCTTGGCGAACTGTTGAGCTGCGAGGGCGTTGACACTGTCTTTGCAGTAGGACATGACTTGTACATCTGATTTGAGCTCATTACATGGGACTTGCTCTAACACAATGACAGTGGCTCCGTCGTACTCTCCAGAGTCATTTCGTATATGCCAGATCGTTTACAAGGAGTGGTTTTTGTTGGCGTGGGGAACTCAGCTGCCCCATTAACTTTCAACTTGGCTGGTGTTGAGGCTGCAAACAATGCTTCACTTGAGGCTTACGGCTATCCGCCCTTTGTTTACTGGTATTTCATGAACTCGGAAGAGGTAGAGGCGATCATGGATGCTCACGTGAGTTCAGAAGGATGGTGACGCAGACTATGCTAACGCGGGATAGATCGATTCAGCGTACACGCTCACATATACTGCAAACGCCACCATGGATGAAGGGATACTTTTCTCCGGTCGGAGAATACCAGAAGTGGCTGCTGGCTGACAGGATAGCTCCATGGGGAGGCTACCTCAACTTCGAAGATCGCCAGACTTGGAAACGCATTATCCAGTTCAACGGTGGTTTCAAAGGTCCAATCAAGTCTTACAAATCCTTGATGAAGGATATCAACGCGGCTGACGAGCAAGGTGAGGACGATCTTATCAATCCCTGATCTACACCAGCTGACACGATGGTAGTACTTGCGGCCTCGAACAGTAGTATTAGAAGTCCTCTCCTGCTCTTGACGGCCGAAAGGGACGTTGTTGGCATCCCCGATGTCCAGATTCAGAACACATTGCCCTTCGCAGTAAATGGTCGGTCAAAATCCATCGATGGCGGCCACTTTTCACATGTTGAGAATCCACAAAAAGTTAACTCTGAGATGCAAACATTCTTTGAACAGGTCATGTACAACCAATCAGCTTAGAGAAATACTAGAGCCTAAGTAATACCAAGGCTATAGGAATAGAATTAGGATGATCACCTGTAGAAAAAGCTGAATACTAGGAAAAAACAGTTTCCTTTCTTCTAGAAGTTTGAAACTATTAATTAGTTAACGCCAAAGTTTATTCTTTTGCTTTTAGAACAAATAATTTAATTAATAGCTTGCGTATCCGGACGGCCATGGAACCAGTTCCAAGACGCATTCTCTGGGAGACCACATTTTCCGGTTGAATTGCTCACCTAAAACGAGATCACGCGCTCTGTTGGGACAGAGCTAGCTTCAAGCGTCAATTTTCAGCTCTATGAACACATTGATCCAGGTTTTAGCGTACGCATCATCGAAGATGTGACATAGAGATCATAAGATGTGTTTCTATGGGTAATACTTGTCATAAAGCCATCGCTTGAAGGCTTGCAAGGAGGCGAGAGACAAGCTTATCTCTGAACGATGCTGGAGAGTCTTCCTGAAGATCTTGAAGAGCTCTTCGAGAAGATCCTCGGCAGCCTCGACATATGACAGACTGAGCGAGCATCGCAACTCACCCAAATCTATAGTGGACGGACGACACTACCTTTCCCCCCACGATGTTATCGGGAATAGAATAGTCTTGCGGAGGGTTCAAAACTAACACTCTTGGAATGTCTTTTGCGGACGAAGATGGGCCCGACTATGCGATAAAGGCGCTTCTGTGGTCAAGTGATCCAGAGATGTCATATGCGAGGGCAGAAATGATGCTTCATAGACCGAACGCTTGTACTAAAGGACTACTTGAAGCCACCACACGCAAGGTATAAGACATCAGCTTGGTCGAAGCAGACTTGCTCCATAGAGCTGTGCAAGACTACCTTGAGCGTTCAGATGTACGGAAAAATATCTGTGCTCCTGCTCCTGTAAGGTTCGATTGCGATCTACGTGGCTTCGATGGCCATCTCATGCGGCTAAAGTCAAGGGAGCTGATGGCGTGCATCAACGATTATCTAGTTGGAGTATGCTTTGAAGACGCCGCTATAGTGACGATGCATCTCGAATTATACCGACTGAAGGATGCTACTGTATCGGCCAAGCTTCAGCTCGCACTCGAAGAAAATATCGCTAGATTGCTGAGCTCAGACCGCTGGGTTTCAGAGTTGGAATCTGGACCCATTCCTGCCAATGCGTCCAATTTAGACCCAGTTCAGATCTGGCGTTTCGCCATTGATCTCGACTTATTCACCTGGTTGGAAAGTAGTCTTGCTCTAGTACCGGCGGATCGGAAAAGATTGATAGCATCTGAGATGCTCAAGACAGCCGTGGAAGCAGAGATTCCACGTCTCAACGGAGCCCGCGGATACACCAAGAAAAGACCTCCGAACCGGCAATGCATCCTTTTCCTCTTGCAAAACGGAGGAGACCCCAACCACAAGAGACAGTTTGCAAAAGACTCTACATGGGACAGCATACTGACACGCAAATGGGACCTGGCTGGCAAATCCAGAAGCACAGAAGAAGACGTAGAGAATCATAACATGATAGTAGAGGATTTTCTCCACCACGGGGCAACAGATTGGACTGCGAATGTTCTATTATTTCTCAGGACGAATCCGGGGGACACAACGCGAATCAAAGCGCTAATACAAGACATCGAGCAGAAGCGAAGGGGACGAGCAGAACGACAATTACAACAAGCAAAAATGGGAAAGAAAAAATCTCGATCATGGGTTTTCTTCGGCAAGGAGTCGCGAGAGTAAGCAAATTCTGCGACAAGACATTACAGGCGTAGCGTTCTTGAGTAAATTTTGAAGGCAGAATTTGGGATTCATCTCCTAGATCCATGAGTTGTGCGCGTAGAAAGACACGATTTTAGAGCAGATCAAGCCTGTTCAGAGAACAGAGCATAATAATAATGGCCACAACATGACTTCCACATTGTTTATCTAGTCATGACTTATCTTCACGTCCTATTACGTGAAAGAGATGTGACTGGGATGCTCCATCTTGTTAGAATCCGGTACGAAAACGTCGTCTTCGCGAACCACTCAGAGCCCACTGAGGAGTTTTCGAGGCTAGCACTTTGGCAATGATCACGCGAACGTGTAGCCTGGAGGTGTTGAGCTACCTTCAGCCGGCTGGGCGACGCAATCTGCAGCTTCCTTCGTATGTCCCTGACTGGGCAGATGCGGATCATACTCAGCATTGCTATGGTCGGCTAGATTCGCTGGGTCATGCACACTTTTACAATGCATGTAGTATTGAGCCTGCCCAATATGCCAGCCGCAAACCTAAGCACCTTGTCCTGAAAGGCGTCATAGTCAGCAGGCTACATTCGCCCTTATCAACCTCAACTTCTGTGTCACGACGAGCACATCTGGCCAGATCTAAGCTGATGTTGCTAGTGGGTTGTAGATGGTAGTAGATTTCTGACTGACTAGGTGATCAAACCCCTACCAGCACTCAACACATGATTCCGATGGGCCCTGGAGTAGAGACACCAACGCAACCCAGGGCTGAGTGGACTCAGAGCCGTGCTCAAAGGCCCTGAGACAGGGCCTGGAGCAAGACCTTGCCTGCTCTATCCCTCCTGCCAAGGTTCGAGACCATTCCATGTCGACACTGGCCAAGTGACCAGCTCAGAAACAGTGCCAAGAGCACTAATCGAGCATAAGGCAGCTCAGAGTCCAGGCTTGAAGGGGAAGTTGACTACAACTATTATCAGAATTTATATTGACTGTTTTCGCAGTCCTGAGCTGAACAACTACTAGAAAAGTAGATGTTCAGCTTGTGGCGCTCATGGCGCTCGTGACGCATGTGATAGATCTACGGTCAGTGCTTTGTATCCTGCATTAGCGCTATAGGAAAGCTTCGAGACGCCAGCACACGCACACACCGCTCTCGACTTTGATCTAGTTCATAAACCGTAACGAATAGGATCTACCGAATACATGTTGATGTCATGTACTGCTGAGTCCAGCTGATAATTGACAGCTTGAATCCTGCAGTCTGCACGATGAACACTGTAACCGTAAGCCCCGGTATTCAAAGAGAATCTTAACAGATCTGAGAGAGACGGCAGCCAGATTAGAATACATTTTCAAGTACTTTGCTTCTTTCGCGTGTGTAGGCATACACTTAGTATTGGGAACAACGTTAGTTAAGCCGCTAGGCATGAGGCGCAACACTACACCAGACTGAGCTCATAAACGCAATGCATGGGAGCAAATGAGAGATTATTCCGCATACTACAAACACAACAAGGGCTTGACATCGGTCAGCGCTGAAACTATGCTTCTCGCTTGGGTAGGCTTGGCTCAGCTGCGCCCAACTACCAAAACACAATCTAGAACCGAATAGGGTGTCCATCATGGCTGTAGATTACATCAACTAACTTGACTACCTGAGGATTAGGTATTTATACCAGACCGATTCCATGTGATAAAGGCATTCCAAACCGATTGCTCCAATTACCTTAAACTCGACAAGAATCAATATGGACTCAGCTCTGTTTATTCCCCCGCCTGGCATTCGCGCACGTATTTTGGGCGTATCCTCTAGACGTGCTCTATACAGCAACAAAAGGGACCCCAAAGCACTAGATCATGTTGACTTGACCACCCCATACGATGACCAATATTGGTACATCAGACCGGGCACGGATCAATACGTTGGTCAGTATCTGATTGTCAGTGCTTTCACAGAACAGTGTCTGTACGTCAACACCCGCGACTACGCCAATGGAGATGTTGGGACCTTTGCACCTGTGGGTGCCTACGGAGATCAATTCTTCGACCTTCTTCAACAGCAGGGCCACGGTGCCAGAGCAGGACAGTTCCGCATCCATACGCCCTCTGTCAATGCAGTACTCTTCTCACGAACCACTGCGCAGCCCGGTCTTGGGTGCATTTCAGGAAACCAAACGTATGACGACCATTACTTCACCTTCGACTTGGAGCCTATGGAGTTTGTCAGGATAGATTATGACCTCAAAAATGCGGTTGTCATGAGCACCAGGCCAAAAAATCTGTTCTCGCAGCAATTGAAGAACGATACTGAGACGGACCAAGATCAATCCGTCAAGATCAGCGAGACCACCGAGCAGCAGTCCACATTCGAGGCGGAGGTTGGGCTTGAGCTTGGTGTCTCCTCTCAGATTAGCTGCGGTGTTCCCATGCTGGCTGAGGGCAAGGTGGAAGTCAGTGCAAAAGTGCATTCCAATCTGAAGTGGGGAAGCACAAACGTCAGCTCGCAAACCTGGGAGGCCACCGTGAACCTCAGAGTCCCTGGAAACAAGACGATGAAGGTCACTGCAATAGTAACCGAGTCCATTGTCAACGTACCTTTCGAGACAATCTGGAAATCCAAGAAGACAGGACAGACTATGGCGACAAAGGGAATTTTCAAAGGTATGAGCAGCTCAGACCTGACAACCAATTTTTTCACGATTGCGAAATAAGCATGATAGCAATGTGCATATGCACTGGAAGATAAGACGGTACATTCGAGGGACTCTCAACTCGAAGACGTACTGTAGCAGATAGCCAGTTCATACACAACAACTAGCGAGGAAATATATCTAAGGTGCAGTCGCAAATACACTATCATGCATGATAAAGACATTCATTCATTATGAAATTTTATACCAGCCATGGAGCTATCAATGTTGGACACGATCGAGTCTCGTACAACTGTTACGATGTCGGGTTCATTTGAGGATGATACAGGGGCAAGGATGACGTACCCAGCCTTTCTGGGGTATCTGCTTAACTATGAGAGGTACCCAAACCGCAATGTAACATGGCTTAATATAGATTGCGCTGGACTATGGCTACTTTACACTCCGTCGCAGAAGGTTTCCGGCACGTCCCGTTGGTGTCTTGATTCCAACCCAAACTTACACAAATCCAGACAACGGAGTCTACTGCCGCAGTGAAGCTGAAGAGTGATCTCTGAGCATCATGTAAGGTCCAGTGTTCTGGGCAATCTGTAAACGTGTTTGCCAAAGCCGAAGTATTAGGCATACCAAATCCCATCGTGCGCACATGAGACAATAATCTGACATCTCCCATGTCAAGACCTGACTTAATATTGGCCCTCGTGCCAAATCTAGGACTGTAGTAGATTGGAGCTTCTCCACGGTCAGGCATGTATAACCTGATCTCTGCCAAAACGTCAACGCATGCAGATTCGAAAACCAATGTCTGATGCTATGCGTTTGATACCATATACCATATGTGGCTTCCGTCAGGAACGTACAATTTTTTGTTGCGCATTTGAACTGAAATTGTTCCGGAGCACTGAGCAGGCCAACATAGAAGAGAGGCGCGAAGTCCATGTCCTAGAGGCTGGAGAAGCTACAACCTACATATTCACTGATGCCGGTGTGATTGTGTTCGCGCGGCAAGAAGGCTGTGTTTCCCACTAGATTTCGATGGCATAGAATGTGCCAAATGCGTTGTTGAATGAAAGGATGAATTGGAAGTGCCAACAGTGCAATTCAAGCGTTAAGTAGGCGAGGAAATTGGTAAACACCCGCCAATTCTTGCAGTCAAAACGCAATCATCACATACCGCGCTCGGAACCGTAAACTGAGTAGCAGAGAACCCCATCGTACTCGGCTCGCTAAATCGAACATCTCAAAGTCTACTAGTGGCTTGGATGTAGTGGAGCGTAGACTTGACTACGGCAGCTATCATAGCGATCGAATTGTTGAAAGAGATCTTGAGTGGCCTCTCAGTAAAGATGCGCTTCATCAAGCAACGAAGCGTGCAAATCAAGCAAAGGAGCGCGGCGATAGACAATGCAAGGCTAGTAGGCTCCGCGGCCGACCCATCTGTTCACTGAACAAAAGGCCGGGTGCAGATTGAGACGGAATCCCTGAGCGACTCCATATATCTATTCTCTGTCTCAGTGACTTTGAATCTGTTGTCACCGCTATCCATGTCATCTGCGATGACCAGGATGTAGTCGTGTGTGGTGGTGCGGCTAGGTGCTGAATGGCTTTGCTCTAGCTAGTATCTGCTTTGCGGAAGGCCTAGAAGTACTGTCGTCGACGATGTCGCTTTCAGTTGGCGACCAATTGATGCGCCGCCTGGATATCAGTCTGTCTGTAGTGTATGAAGTAAGACAAAAAAATCAAGTCAGGCATTGAGGCATCCTTAAACAACATTTCGCCACGTCGGTCAGTCGCTTTTAAGGCAGATTGCCGTGATGGTAGGCGTCACAACCGCCTACCTCTACGTGATTCGCCAAACACAGATGTAGGTGTGTTGTGCACAAAGTCTTGTGATCCCTGAGCCTGGTCATGTTGTGTGGCCTTTGCATAATGAACGGTCTACAGTAAATGCGCGCCGTTCGAAACGCTAGCTACAGAGCTTATAATGGTATGCAGGGCTACTTCAGTGCACTCGCCGCAGTGAATGCAGAATTTGGGTGACTTGGCGAAGCTTTAGCCTTTTGAAGAGCAAGCGTTGCCTCATCTTGAGGTCAGAAAGTAGGTGTTCCTGATCTTAGCATCGAGGTCCAACGGAAGACTTCACTATGACTAGAGAAGAAAACAACAGAAAACCCAGTTGCCAGTGTACGACTTACGAAGTACTGTAGGTAACTCGACACGGTCGTTTCGGCATGGGACCCACTTCATCGCTTCCAGGCTCGCGAAGCTTCCTGGCTTTTGAAGAACTAGTTCAGTATGCCCCATTAAACCGTCACATCTTCTTTGATACACTGATTTGTTGGAACTCGACATCTACATCCATTCTCCTAGTATATAGCACATTGTGCTGCCCGCATCCAACAGATATGACTACGGGTGTTGAATTAGACTCAATCAAGCGATGGGACTTTCCATCCGTTCTCATTTTATTAGCACTCGTCCATTCATCTGGAAGACCGTTGTGATGTACGTGTATCATTTTTTGCATCGCCCGGCTGAGCAATCGAAATATTGTTCCGTTGCATGGACGCGGCAGGAACATTGTCTCCCTGGCACACTCGCTTCAACTCAACATTTCCACATTTGTCCAGTCTTCTTAACCTTATGCTGTTGCATAGTTGTCGTATCCTGTCTGGCCTCGCCGAGTTTCTTGTGCCACTCGGCCGATCTGCGGCCGCCCCGTTGAACAAAGCTGCCCATTTTGGGCATCAACTTCTTCAGCCATAGTTATACCGAGGCAATGCAAGGACGTGATCTCTGCATCAGGCAAACTCGATATTTGCGGAGCGACCGTTTCTTTGGTATCCCTATCGCTCTTTGAAAGGACATGGTGTTGATGGTACGCGCGCTGACGAAGACCTGGACGAGCCCCTTCGCATACGATGTCACAGTATGAACAAGGAATCTCCTCTGCGTTCATGTCTTGTTTGTGAAAGCAAGCTCCTAGACACGCGCGGTGGAAGACATGGCTACACAGCGTTTGCACAATGTTTCCGAATTGGCTTCCGATAATGGTGTTCCAAAGCTTTCAGCAGATGAGGCAAGCTTTCTGATTTGGTAGGGCGAGCAGTAATACATGCGTTACGGCATCGATGTTTCATTCTACTGGAGGGATGGCGTGAGTTTCGAGCCGTATATCTTTTAGGAAGTAAAGGACGCGGATTTAAGTGGCTCTTTTGAGCGACATAGATACGGAAGTACCTAGGTGTGAATTTTTGCTTGCACATGAATTCAGACGTTAGCGTTTACCACAAGCGAGATAAGCGCACTACGTGCACGCAAATGCTACACTACAGGTTGAGAACGAATGGTGCGTCAATCGTCTCAGATGATTTATCATTCCAGAGTTGAGAATATTGTAGCTCTATTTCTTACTTTGACCAACCTTAGCGGCATATTCCAGGCCCTCAACAACCTCCTGAGGTTGGCTGAGGAAAGGCGAATGCGACCCGCACGACTTGAACGTTGGCGCATCCGCACCTAACATTTGTGACATCTGCTGCTGAACAGCTAGTGGAAGCGCTTTGTCATTCTCGCAGAAGAAATACATTGACGGAATCTCGTGCCACGGCTCGTAGGTGACTTCGTCGGTGAAAATGCGCGCTGATTGGTGCTTCAATTTCGCAATGGCCGTCTTCTGTGCCTCCTCGTCGAGATCGTGATAGAAGACTACCTCGGGCGTGGCGGCGTGCCCGTATTCACCCTGATTATATGTTAGTCTTGCGATGTGGGGACTAAGGCGACTTATCTGTCATGTTTACGAACATTAAACTCCATCCATGGTAAGAATTGGCCACCAAGCATGACCTTGATACTTGCCCCTTTGGGCACAACGAAAGCAGCGAGGTAAACAAAGATGGTGACACCTCCTCTTTTGCCCACGGCCTGGCGCTGCCTGTATCCCAGACCAGACAGGGCATTTTTCCCGACCAGACCCCCGTATGAGTGCACAATCAGGACAATTTCTTTACCGTCATCAGCAAGTCTTTCTAAGGTGGAGCGTAGTGCCGCGGCGTCGTCTGCGAGGCCTTTGTTAGGAGGCTCCGCTCCTACAGAGGGGTACGCCACAGCCTCAGTTTCCCACCCGCGTTGGTGCATCTGTTCTCGGGTGATATCGAAGCAGTCGGGTGTGTGCCAAGCACCCGGAGCGAACACGATGGTAGGCTTGCTCATACTGATGGTAGTACTAATTTGCGATCGAGGGACAACGCAACAAGATTGACAGGAGATGGTAAGACTAAGGCATGCACTGAACAGGATGCATTAGTCTATCAAGTACTGTCAGATACGGCCTCGAGCACGGTTGATGAACTGATTCGAGCACAATGGAACTTCGGATGGCAGCCCGCCTCCACGACCATGTAACGGCAAGACGGCGCAGCCACCTAAACGCTTCGAAGAAGCGACCAAACTTAGGCTGCTCTAGTGTAGGGACAAATCAGGTGTAGCGGTGAGCTTAATCCTAGTAAGCAATTCGTCGCTTGGGACAGACCGGTTTTTCGTACCCAGGACTAGTGCTGGCGTGGGATGTCTAGGAACGGCCCGAAGACAGGAGATTAGGGCGCACCCCCAACAAGCGTTCTCAGGACCTTCAAGGGGCTACTTCGGACATTAATCTTAGTTTTCTCGTCAAGGTCTGTACGAATTCGGCAAGATCATCAGAAAAGAAAGTCGTAAGCGTGCTCAAGGCGTTCTCCATACCTGCCATGTGGATATACTTCTTTGCTAGTGCGCATTTGTGCTCAAAGATCACTCGAGCTGCATTCATATTAGCGAAGGCTTTTCTATGGGTTGCGTACATCCATGCTAGGGGTGGGATCGCTGAGCAAAGATCAGCAGAAAACAGAGAGAATACATGCACTCCTCACGGCCACGCCCCACTATAGCCAGGCACACCTTATCGTAGTCCCTTTTCTGCATATAAGGTCCCCTCAAGCGATTCAGGTTAATGTGCGGCTAATCTTTAATTCTCGTCATCATACATTCAGTAAAGCCGTCCAATGCATATTCCAATTGCAACACGCTGGACTGCAATGTCTGAGCACATGATTCAACCTCGAATCAATCAAGGTGTATCGGATCCAGCCCCCGAGCTACGAGGCACCACCACAACGCTTCTGGTTCTCGCGTTTGTCTTTGTGGTACTACGCTTCGCCGCGCGCTTCAAGCGTGGCCTGAGCCATGGAGCAGACGACTGGATGATAGTGGTTTCACTAGCAAGTACCTCTAGATCTCTGCACCCTACATCAGACAGCTTACCTTGCCCTTGATGTAGGTTGTTTGTTTTGCTGCAGGAGGACTTAACTATGCTAGTAGGTTTGCTAGTTGTAAGGCCTGGTTATTGCTTTAACACGTCTCCAGTGATCAATTGGGGTTTAGGAAGACATGCCATCACTCTCCCTCCCGACAACGTTACTGTGGTGCTCAAGGTAAGAGTCTTACATTCACGGAGTTGTGTAGGCTGGAATCTCACTAACCTGGAATACTTCAGCTCCTCGTTGCCTTTGAGTGTGTCTACTGCACTGGCGTAGGACTGGTCAAGCTCTCGCTACTTCTTATGTATTTGCGTATCTTCCCGACAAAGGGCTTTCGAATAGGCGCATATATCTTGGGATTCGTGACGATTGCTTGGGTCATCGCGATCAATTGCGTCAGCATCTTTCAATGCAATCCGATCAAGAAAGCCTGGTTAGGCCCCGCAGTCACTGGTACCTGCATCAACCTCAAGGCCTCGTTCATTGGCAATGCCGTACCGAACATTGTGACGGACGTGGCCATCCTGTGTATGCCTGTGACCCAGGTGTTGAAGCTTCAAGTATCAAACACTCAACGGGCATCTCTGATCTTCATGTTCCTGCTCGGAGCATTGTCAGTGTCTACCACCCCAACTTGCGTTCTTCTTCACTAACAAGAACATGCAGCGTGCTTTTCGCCAGCATTTACCGCTTTACGACACTCATGAAATTTGACATGGCCGACACAACGGGAACATTGGCGACGGCGTGCACATGGTGCGTTGTGGAAGTGGCGTGTGGTATCATTAGCGCATGTTTACCAACGCTACGTCCACTGATGCTTCTTGTGTCGTCGCAATTCAGCAGCACTCGGAACCGGTCTGGTAAAGGATCGGCCACAGGAGGACGGTCGCACAAGACGGAGCTCGTCACCATTGGCGGCACAGGAAACAAACGCAACCAGGACTTTAAGCGCCTCAAGAACAACTGCGACATTCACAGCGATGTCGTTAAGACACATGCCCATGGAGATCACGATGACGCGTCGTCATTGGGTAGTGATGA
Organism: Didymella segeticola; assembly: GCA_004522025.1. Lineage (NCBI taxonomy): Eukaryota > Fungi > Ascomycota > Dothideomycetes > Pleosporales > Didymellaceae > Didymella > Didymella segeticola. Next base: position 7,184 of record SDAV01000015.1, on the reverse strand, counting down.
GCAGCCTCTGGCTAGTGTGATGTACCGGAGAGAAGCAAGGCTCAGCTCAAATGCTACATGAGAAGTAATCTTTACGATAAGAATAGACTCATTTACACCTACGTAACTACTAACAGTCTTTCATATTTGATGACTATGTGAACTGTCGATTGAGTCTACCTGAGGGAGCGATTATCTACAGTGCGTGAAAGCAGAAGACCTAACCTAATCAGGACAAGAAACGAGCTGGCCTATGAGAAGCGCTGCCCTGCGCGGACATATGGCCTATACTTGGAGAGACTACTAGAGGAGGCACCAGAGGACGAACAAGAGCGCTCTGTAAGACCAATGCCTGCTATTGTATAAATTAACGTGTTGTACAACATCTTGATGTCCCTAAGAACGGTACTCTTACCTGGTACACCACGCGACATCGTATGGGACATGTGGCCAACGGAGGAGACGCAAAAGTGCCAGCGCTGGGCAAGTAAGTGTAAGTCTGAGTGCTCTTTGCTACTCAAGTATCAAAAGGCGAGACCTTGGTATTGAAAACCGAACGACGAACAAGAAGCCGTGGAAATACAGGTTTCATACCATTGACCGACCCTGCAGTACTTCGGCGCGCAAGATGCCGCTGACTACTTAGTGAGATGCTTGAAAGATGGAAAGCATGGAAGCTAGAGGAATCGACAAGAAAATCTCCACCTCGTGCATGCGAGGATGCTCTAGGACAGCCAGTTGACCCGCCACATATAGGGCTGTGAGAAGATGTTTCAACATTCGACAATGAGTAAATAGCTATGTTTGATGTTATCATGTCTATACAAGAGCCGGCTTCACCGCAAGCGCTGGAAGCCGTGCGACTACTTAGACATGATCGGAACGACGGACACGAAAGGGCGCATGCATCAGTGCCTGAATCTTTAGTGAGTAGCTAGGGAGGGGGATATCGGTATTAACTACTCGTCATCGAGTCAAAGAGGAACAAGCCTCTGAGTCACGCTAAACTCACACCTAGAGTCTGCTCATGAGATGTTTGCTGGTGGCCCGCAAGCCTTTTACAACATGGAGTCATCAGATGCGAAGACAGAGCACAAGACCAAAGAAGTCGCAAAACGTGATACAGTTGCTAGTAGTTTACATGTTCAATGACACAGTGCGATATCGCGACTAAACGACCCGTTTAGCTGAACGCCACCGCCTCTCATGCGAACCGTTTATCCGCATCGTCCAAGCGAGAATACTCCTCACCGAGATGAACTCAACGTTCAGCTATATCAAAGTGACGTAAGAATTTGTTCCCTTGAGTTGAAGAGAAGACTTACAGCTATAGTGTAACCCTAACCGAAATGGAAGAAGAGTCTCGCAAACGCTCAGATGTTGGCTGGTTTCCGTCCAACCATCAAGTACATTGGGGTGAACAGCTTCTCGCGGCCGCCCGCGACCAGGCAGTCTGCAGCACGAGCAAGACTCTCTGCAGTCTTCTGAGTGCCCTTGGGTGCAAGGCCAATCATCTCCAGGCCGCCAATGAACCTGTGGACTAGACCTCTGCCAATTTTGGTCATACGGAGAATAGTGGGGATGTCCCCAATGCAGCTAACATACTGCAGCTGACCAGACAGTGGCCAGTACCATGGATAAGGATCATTTCTGTCAGCCAAATCCTCGTGGTGCTCTATTTCAAAACCTACAGCGCTCATAGCCTTGAGCGCAACCTCGACTTTCTCCATATTCGAGATACCGTCACCAGTTTCGATACCAAGACGGATTTCCCTATGATAGGGGTTGTTGTTGTTATACTTGTCAGTCATGAGCCACTCGTAAACGCCAAAGACGCCGCCAGGCTTCAGTACGCGAAAGATCTCACTATAAACACCTTCAAGAGAAGGTGCATGCACCGTAGCTTCAATAGCATAAACAGCGTCGAAGGAGTTGTCGGGGAAAGACATTTGCTAGCGACCAAATCAATTGAGAGACGGAGAGTAGGAGGATGAACAGTACCATGAAATCTCCCTTGATGTACTTCAATTTGTGCGAGAGGCCTTCCTTCTCAGCATACTGGACAGCACGCTCAATCTGATAATCACTGTTGTTCAACCCCACGATGTTGACACCTGTGAATTTCACAATCTCACGAGCAGGCCCTCCAACACCGCACCCAACATCTAGTATGCGCATGTTGCTCTGAAGATTCATTTTGTAGGCAAGGTAGTGCTCGTGGCGAGCAATAGCTTGGTGGAAGGACTCGCGATAAGCGTAGCGGCAGAAGTGGAAACTCTGGCACCAGCCGTTCTCGTACAGGTCACTCGCAAGATTGTAGTACTGCTTTGTCAAAGAGGCGTATTCGTCTCGTCGTTTCTAAGTACACATCAGTTCGCAGTATGCTGGCTTGAAGGACCACTTATCACGTACCTTCCGCGTTTCCTCAGTCTCTTCTGCAGCCGCTTTGTTATCCCAGTGCTTGAAGTACTCGTCTACCGCAGCCTGTTGTGCAGCCTTGTCCTTCTGGAGCATTGCAGTCATACCTCCACGGGCCTGAGAGGACATACCATGCATGGCTTTGTTGAAGGCTGCATCACGCGTATGGTCTTCTTTCTCGAGCGCGATTAAAGACATCTTGGGTGTTTGGAAGAATGAGCCTTCTTCAAAAGATCTCGAGAAATGAGATGATGGACTGGAACAAGTCAGAATACATTGAAGAAGTGAAGGGCTTTAAAGAAGCGGATCGGTGAGTCTCAAGAAAGAGAGTTGTACGCCCGGTGAACTTCGTGCTACAGCCATTCAATCATGATGCGCTCTGTACGCAGCCAGACTGGGATACCTAGCGATCGCCACCCGAATGTTTTGTTCAAAGAGTTGAGCCTTGAATCAATACGAGGGTCAGTCTAAGACAAGGGTAACGCACTAGACAAGATTGTTGCTGCAAGTATCCAATCACGTCACGCTCTGTACGCGGCCAGACCAGAAAACCTAATGCCCGCTACCTGAGACTAGGCCCACAAAGAAGCAAGTTGGTACTGTCTACATAGATCGCCTAACAAGTTAGCCGGTCCTCGCCTACATTTGGTTATCCAAGGTCTATAACAGAAGCTCTAATCTGTGAAACTGTTTTACAATCTTTCAGTCAAAGCTGTTTTACGCGACTCGACATCTTCGCACTTCCTGATATCAGTAGGGGCTAAGACCGCGCATTGCGCGAATCTTTGCATTGCTTGCACGGACACAATGCAACGTGACCCGTGTTACCCGATCGTACCGCAGGACTGGCGATTGGACCTGTTGGCTACGCTACCTAGTACCGGCACTTGATTCCGAATGAGAATCAGTATCGGTCATCGCCTGCCGCGTATTATTGTAGTTTCTATGCGCGCTCCGGATATTAGTACAACGAAGACGGTCGTGATACGATTTCGAGTGCTTCCGTCCGTACACTCGATAGAACTGAGTCTAGGCCTTACTCCAAATCAGCCTACCCTCACCAGGACATCAATCAGTTGAATCTTGAGTCAGAGGAGAGGTTTTCGATGAATAGATTCGTTTCGGCCCCAGGATTGAAGATAGAGGATTGAGACTACAGGCACTATCTACCTTCCAAGCGGTCTACCTTACGAGCGGTGATTCATCCTGAAACCGGCTTGCAGCAAGGCGCCTTCAGGCAGCGTTAACAGAATTTGGGTTCGAGCTTTACTCTTGATAATCTACGTGTTTGAGTGCTTCTTCGATTGAGAGCTAAGGCAATGACTCCACAAATAACAATGCCTAAGCTTATTCTAGACTATAGAAAACCGTCACCTTTGTACTGATTACATCTCGCTCTACTGTTATTCTCGCTACCCTGGTCGATATCTCAGTGCATCTGTCGACGATTAGCTGTCTCTGTGATTTTCTCGTTATAGAAAGCTCATCTGCCGAGACCAGAAGGAGAGATTTCCTTAGAGTCACCCTGGATTAACTTGCACTGCTCGAAGAGTGCCATACAGGAGAGCAACAAGCGAAAGGACTTCATTGGCCCAAAAACTCTTCTCATGGCTTCGAAAGATGCGTTGGGCCACTTTCTCGGCGACTCACTCTCTGGTGTCTTTTCGTGGAAGGAAACCATGCCTACCCGAGTTTGGATCTCGGCAGATTCAAATGAGCGGCTTGTGTCCGAAATGGAAGAGTTTCATGAATGCTTAGAAAAGGACGGAGTGAGTGCACAATTTGAAGTAAAGGAGAGAGGGAGAATGGAAGATATCTGGGATGTGTCCAAGTGCTCAAGGAGTACCAAGAGATGTATGTCTGAAGGGTTTTTATTATTGCCAATCTGGCAAATGCTCTGTTTTCAAGGTTTGGGTCTATGTAAGCAGTACTGGCTTATTGTCTTGTACTTTACGTGAGTTCTCAACATGCACAAGTTGCTTTCGGTTGCCACGAACCTTCACCCAGTGGCCAATCCAAAGCTCTTTTTCCTCGTTCTCGCACTTCTTTATTCTGTGATCTGGTTGTCAGACAGCCAGAAGCTTTACCTACGTATCGAGGAAGTCGCCTCCCAAATCTTCAAATGCATCAGTACCTGGGATGATTGGGATTTGTCGCAGTGGCCCATAGAATCCTTCCATGCGATACCGAAGTTCAACACTTCTAAGCATATAGTGAGACTTTGACGCCGGCAGATGGTGCCAGGACACGGTGGTAGCCAAGCAAGCATTGTGGCTTCAGTGTAGTTGCGAATAGTGACATCCTTGCTATCGTTGCGTGTGGACCGCGTCTCAGGATACAAGTGCAGGGAGCCCGACTTGCTCCTGGTCTAGATTTCGTCTGGAGGCGGATTTTCATAGCGCACCTGACATTCGATGGAAGCGGAGATTCCGGCAAACCATTTAGGATGAGGTGACCGTTCTTAGTTCGCAGCCAGGACGGTGCAAAACCAGCATTCCGAGCCTAAGTGCTAGTACGCACGTAATGCTTCAACCACCGGGAACTAATGGATCACTGGCGATAAGGAGATCGCTAGATCGAGCCGACCATTTTAGTTCCGTTTTACCCGCACGCATGAGGGGATCTTGGCAACGTACTAATGCAATGTCATACGGTTGCATCAATGGTAAAATCTCCGCGCGCGGCTCCACTGACATGATCCCATACGGTTTTGAGTTTGCGAAAAGGTCCCGCAGCACCCAATTTTGGGAATTGCTAGTGCAATTTTTGCATATCACTGTCGTACTCGGACTCGGACTCGGTACAAGTGCGTCTCTTTCCCTCTCTTTACCTCCATCCAAGGCCCCACTTCCACTGGTGAACTTTGAAATTGGAGAAACTGAATAACCTTGGTAGTATCTCTATGTAGGGAGTATCTGAAACTAGCATTTCAGCATATCCGAAGTTTCCGAGCGCATGAACGTCGTACGGCACACAAAGCAGGCGTAGTGGCAGACGATGCTTAGTTACAGTAGGGATCAGTGACTAACAATCTTCTCATCTAAAGCCTGCTAAGCGTATTGTTGCCACTCGGTCATCTTGGCTAAAACCCTCTGCTTGGATGACTTTCGAGAGCTGACCCGCAAACACTGTCATAGGCTCGGCCCTTCTCGACTGCACTATTCATAACTGTAACAACAGTGAGGGTGCTTTCAAAAACGTGGTACCTGTGCAGGATCCTTGGGCGTGGGGTCATTCCAGACCGACTGCCACTTTCTGCATAAATGCGTCGTCCAATTGCATTGGCGCGCTGTAATTAGGCCATATCATTCAGGATATTGTTTCCGGTTTTAACCAACTATAAATTCATTCATTCGCACTTTCAGCCCGCCTTCATCGCCAGTCTATCCCATTCGCGATGCTTGACAAGTACGCTGCTGCTCACGAGACACTGCACGGCCCAGGAGACCAGCGACCAACTGCATTGCAGATTATCAACGATGAAGGTCTCAACGGCAAGCTTGAGGAGAAAGTGATCCTTATTACGGGATGCTCCGCTGGACTCGGTGTGGAAACTGCGCGCGCATTGCTCGCAACGGGAGCCACCCTTTATCTCACAGCCCGGAATCTCTCCCGCGCACAAGATACCCTTGGCGCGATTGCCAACTCGCCTCAAGTACACCTTCTGCAGATGGATCATACCTCACTCAAGAGCGTACGAGCATGCGCTAAGAGCTTCCTCGAACAGTCGAAAACGCTAAACATCCTGATCAACAACGCTGGCATCATGGCTACACCTGAGGCCACGACCGAAGACGGCTTTGAATCGCAATTCCAAACGAACCACCTTTCCCATTTCCTCCTATTCTACCTCCTTAAGCCCACTCTCCTTGCTTCAGCGACTATTGAGTTCGGCTCGCGTGTGATCAATCTTTCCTCGCTCGGTCACCGCCGCGGTGAGCCGGTCCTCGAGAACATCAACCTCAACGGTTGCTACGACAAATGGAGAGCGTACGGAAGTAGCAAGACTTGCAATATCTAGATGGCGAACGAGATTGAGCGACGCTACGGCTCAAAAAACCTACACGCCTTCTCCGTTCATCCAGGCGGTGTTGTTACCCCGTTGTGGAATACGATGAACACCCAGGACGTCACCCACCTACGAAGTCAACCTGGCTTTGACGAGAGTTTGAAGTCGCCCGAGCAGGGCGCCGCCACAACAGTATGGGGTGCAGTTGCTAAATGCTTGGAGAGACACGGCGGAGAGTACCTGGATGATGTGCAGGTTAGAAGTCCATAGAGGCCCGATCAGCCATTCGCGCTGCCCGGTTGGGCCCCTCATGCGCATGACGAGCCGAGAGAGGGCAAATTGTAGAAGTTGTCTTTGGATTAGGCTAGATTAGAGGATAGCAATGCTTAATCAGACAGTCTTTAGCACTAGCAGAATATTGTGTGTCTGTAAATATCTTTAATTGCGTACAGCATAATAGGCTAAGCATTATAAAACGCAAGCTCTAAGATATAGTTGCAATAATGTGTACTAAAGCAATAATTATACTTATTAATTTAATAAGAGTAGCTATATTAAATATTAATTAAGTCTCTCTAAGAAGAAGCAATTATATATAGTGTATAAAAGCAAGAGATCTGTTTTTCTTATATAAAGTAGCTTTATAAATAGCTTTATATTAGTTAGTCTTAAAATATATTATAAACTCTAGAGTAAAATTAATAACTAGGGTTAGGGTTAGGGTTAGGGTTAGGGTTAGGGTTAGGGTTAGGGTTAGGGTTAGGGTTAGGGTTAGGGT